>JANZLQ010000078.1:10481726-10507614 GCA_026212715.1 Elanus axillaris | reverse complement strand
CGGCAGCCGTCCCGGGGAGGCAGCGGCCGGGCGGCCATAGCGGGAGCCGCGGGAGCCTCCTGCCGGCCCGCGGGGGACCGCGGCGGGCTCGTGGTGGGCTTTTCCCAGGGAATTTAGAAGGGTTTTGGTGCGGGCGGGTGTGTGTCCCCCGCGCCCGGGTTAAATAGTGGGAGAAAGCAGCGCTTTCGTGTTTCTTCTTTTCGGTTCCCGGGGCTGTGTTATTTTGAAAGTCTGAAGAGCGTAGCGACCTGCGGTGCAGACAGTGAGAACGCCGTCTCTCAATGAAATCTAGTTTCAGCCCGAGACAAAAAAGTTGGTTTTTTTTTTTTTTTTTGGAGGGGATGGGGGATGGACAAAACCTCAAGCTGATTCCAAATTCTTGGTTTGACCAGCAGGCTCAAAAATTAAATGTTCACGTAACTCTTCCTTGCATCACTGTGAGGCTGTACTTGTATCTCTTCTCAAATAAGCTGAATACATTTTAAAAAGAGTTTAACTTTGGGATAGAAACCAAGAGGTAGAAATGCTGATGCTTTACAGCCGCAGTCTTCCTCCCATCCCCTCCTTCCTTCTCCTCCCTTGAATGTATGTAGTTTTGAAGACTTTCTGTGCCATTTACTTTGACAGAGGTCACTGATTTCTCCTCCGCTGTACTGGCTCTGTGGCATCTGTGTTGAGAACTAGAAATATGAGAACTGTGTAAAGCTTGGTCCTGGTTAAAACGCTTTGTGGCAAATGAGTTGTTTTCATGCAAGTAGTGTCCAACTGGAAAATCTGTGAAAACTTTAGTAGTGCATAGCATAGCTCCCCTTCTCCCCCCTCTCCTTCTACCGATGGAATTATGCTTGTGCTATGGCCAGGACTCTTGCTGCTTCTTACCTCTGGTTGCTAATCTATGCCGGGAGCATGCTGACCTTTTTCTTGAGGGGATTATTCCTCTGCTGAGGAGCTGCCTCAGTCCCTCTTAGCCCTCTGCCTGATACCATTCAGTGGGCTACAACCTAACCATAAGGGTCACTTAATGTTATATGTGCCTGTTGGTGCAACAGGGTGAACTGATCTCTTGTCAGCATGGTCCTAGGCTGCACTTAGTTCAGCCTGCGCTCGGATATGGCTTTTAAGTTTTTTAGGCAGCTTAAAAGTATATTGCTTCAATGAAAATTCAGATTCTGTATTTCTGAGCAAGCACTGAAATTCACAGCAACTTGCACAGCTGCCAAGTCATGAAATACGGAGCTCTGGCAAACAAGATTTTGAAGAGTTAGTTTATTTTTGGATATGAATACATAATTTACAATAAGATTATGCTGTCAGGAATACTCTTTTGGTTTCCACTAACTTAAGATGGAGTCACGTGTATAGAGTGGAATAGAGTTAGTTAGGTCTGTGGCAGTCTCATCTTGTGTCCTAAAATGCAACCTCTCTGGCATCTGGAAGTGTGACCTTGAATCTGTATCTGTTAGCTACAAAGCAGGCTCTTTGGAAGATGACAATATGCAGCTTTTGGCAGAGCAAAATATAGATGACTAAATGCAATTATGTATATTGAAATATCGCCAATGAAAGGTGGTGTGGAGTATCCAGAGATGGTTTTCAAAAGACTATTTGCATGGTCATATTTCCAAGCCCAGAGGTTTGGAAAAGGTCAATGCATATCCATAGGGAAGCTGGAAAAACAGGTTTAGGAGAAAGACCAAGGCATATATATGTGTTCATGTAGTATAGGTGTTCTGGAAAACATTCTTCGGATTTGCGACTTGCCTATTTACATATCATGTTTTCTCCACTCAGTCTGAACAAATGTGTTGAGATTTTGACTCTTCTGATGCATCAGTTGATGGGAGAGCTCTGATGGGTAGCTGAGGCTCTCCTCATCTTGTCTATTCTGTCTAAACAGTAGTGTAACAGTGACATTGTCAAACCAATAAGCTGCACCTTACTTGCTTCAGGTGCCACGTGAGGTGGTGCAGAAAGCTGTGCTGTGAGGGAGACCACAGAATGCCTTGGGATGGAGTACAACAAGAAGGACCATCCATTTGGGGAGGTGTCTCAAACACTGCTCCAGCACACAGTAGCTTTCATAGAAGAGGTATTTATAGGCAAATACTTGTAATAAAGCAGCAAAAAAAAGGGTGAGATTTTTTATCTCCGGTGGCACCGGAGACAAGTGATGCAACTGTGTAGCATGTCGCTCTTGCTTTCTTTTTATTCCTTTTTGTATAGTGGATGTGACTGCTGTCATGCAAATTGTTTACAGCATGAAATATGTATTCATTCCTGTGCTCAGGTCTCTAGAGTCATCCTCAATGCAGTGATAGGTGGTGTGCTTCTTGTCCAGTGTATGTCATTATGAAAGCTGAGTCACTTCCCTTGTGGGCAGGGATGACTAACTGCCTCTCCTTTGGGAGCAATGACGTGGTCAAGTCACCACAGCAGAGGTTAGGCACGTAGGGAATCATCACCTCAGATCAGCTCTCTGCTGACTATGTGATGTAATAACAGTTTACTAAGTCACATGATTAAAGGTTTTACAGCTCACAAAGGAGGGTGGCTCATAAGAAGGCAATAAGAAACAGAAGAAGTATTTAGTTTTCTGCCAGCTTTTCCAAAATTGTGCTGCTTCTGAAGTGCAAATCATAAGAGATTTGTATACAAGGCTTCAAAACTTGTCTTATAAGAGTCATTAGGATTAAGCTATAAAAACAAGTAGTTACATGAGAACAAGGCATAAGTATTTAAATTCATGTTTAAATTTCTTTTAGTGTACATGTCTTAAAGATGCATAGAAACCTCTTGCTTTGTTAATAACACTGTGTAGAAGACACTCAGAATTAGGGCTGGATGTTTTGTTTTCTTTTTCTGCCTTGTAGAAGTTCTGGGAATAACAAAATATTTCATTTTGAAGTGTAGCTGAGTCTACGTGAATATCTTCAGAAATATCTTCAGAAAAAGTACAGAGAGACTGTAATGCAGATCAGACTCCTACCTTTGCAATAAAAATTCCCTTAAAATTGCATCTGAAGCTCTGCTTTAAACCAATGGTGGATCTACGCTTGGTACAAAAAGGCAACATCATGGATGTAAATGTGTTGCACTGTTCTTTTCAGGTCCTGAGTCATGCCTGTGGTCCTGACCCTGATTATCTGGGACTCTTTCCCAAAATTTTGAAAAGTATTGGCTCATCACAATAACATGTTTTTAAATGGAAGTACTCTAGTTTTGAGTAAATTTTTGCAATTACAGATCCAGGATCAAATTTTGGATTGAGGAAGAGACCAATATAGTGGTTCACGTCTGTAGCTGGGATTCAGGAAAGTCAAATTTAAGATCAGGACAGACGAACAGGTTTAACAGAACAGTTTTAGTTGTTACTCCTGCATATCTATGAAAAACTGATGTTTCAAGAAGGGAATAAATGTGTGCCATATACACCACAGTGCTACAGATACTGTGTATAAATACCGATGGCAATGACAAAAAGAATAGTTTTCATCTTCCTGTCTTTTAGTACTTTGTTAGCAGCATTCAGATCCAGGCTGGTCATTATCTCGGCGGTTTGATCTTGAGAGACAGCAGTTATGAATAGGAACAGGGATAGAACTGCAACTCTCCTGCCGAGAAGCAAATCTCTTCCTGATTGAAGCCCATAACAAAACTCCCATCAACTTCAAAGGAGAAGGATTTCAAGCACAGCAACCTGAATGCATCTGAAATCCACTGTCGGGCACCCTGGAAAAGGTCAAGGGTTTTTTTAAAGATTAATAAGGAAGAGAAGAAAAATGAGAGCAAATCATGACTAGCATAAAAAAGAGAGAAGAGGAAGCTGACAACTAAGTTCACAGTTTGTTGCTAAATCTGTCTTTATTAAGGAAGCTCATTTTTGTGCAAGCTAATGTAGGCTATCAACTGGCTTAGGTATTCCTACTTAAAATGAGCATGGGATTATTTCTCCTTTGGTGTGATGTTATGGAAACAAATATCTAAGATTTGGTTGTCATGAACAGTATCTGTGGCATTATCGTGGCTGTTTACTGAACTAGCATATTCTGTAGAGAGAAGCCAAAATTTATGAGCAGTAGCAATGCCAAACTTCTAACTTAAACACTAAACTTTTAGCTTAACTACCAGTCTCCATGTGTTGCTCATCTGTGTTACTAAAACAACAACAAAAAAGGCTTCAGAAAAAAGTGCTTAAAAGTATTTTAAAACCTTTTGGAAAGGAGAGATGGGCTAAGAAATGAAAGTTTAGAGATACTGACGTGAACTTTGTGCTTGCTCAGTACATACACAAGACTTTTCAGTTATAGCCTTGATATTTAAATCTAGTCTCTAAACTCCAGTATCATCTCATACCCTGACTTCAGGGTTCAACAACAGAAAAATCTCCCCCCAAATGTCAGTTTTGCTTCCCTTTTCCACGCTGAAGCAAACCCAAACCCTATCAGATTTATGAAGTTTGGGAAGTCTAAGGGGTTTATTATGTTAAGGGAGCATGACTTCCTTCACAAAGCCACAAATGAACTCGTTAAATTAATGTCTGCCTTATGAGTCTCTAGGGAGCGTACAAGCAGTGTAAGGCATGCTCTCTTCATGGACGAGCTGGGAACTGGCCTGAGCGATGGATCTCAGGAAGGCTTTGGGGAGGGGAGGACAGGCTGCCGTGGGAGCAGGGCTCCGCTGCTCTGGAGCAGCTGGCGGCACTCAGGTGCAGGCTTGGGTGACGTGTGAGCTTCAAAGTGCTGAAGAAACCGTCTATTACTCTGTTGGGGCCTAATAAATAAGGGGTCAGGAGAGGGATGGTGGTTAAAACAGATAAACTGAAGCACAGTGCTGCTCATCCTAGCTTCTCCACTTGCTTACGCTTTGCGGTGGAGTAATAACTGCAAAAGGGTATGCTGAGGCTGCTCTTGTGCTATTCATGTCCTCACTGTCAAAACAAATGAAACTGAACCCTAAAAGTGAACCTCAAGTTTGTAACTACTTGTGCAAGAGCAGACTTGCATTGCTACTTTCCTTGTTGCTTCCCTTTCTGTTATTTTTTCAGCTTCTTGTTTGTACATCAATCTGGCACAGAGAGGAGTAAATGGGACATGGTATGGGTGCAGCAGCACATCTCTAGCTGCACTAGGCCTAAAACTGAGTTCATAGCAAGGGTCCAGCTCCCTGAAATCTGTAACTCAAAGGTTACTCATCCATTTTGATAGATGGCAACAAAATATTTTGAGCCTTATGAGGGCCTGGAGTAAATGAAGTCCATACACTGATGAAGACATTCCTCCAAGAAGCTCACCTGGGATGCTGATGTGAAGTTTTAATTAATCTATCTATGGCTTGGACCTGATTCAGCAAAGGACTTTGGTTTGAGCATGTACTTAATTCTAAGTGTCATGACAAATAGCAACGTACTTCAAGTTCCTACACGCTTTCCCAAGCAGAACTCTGTACTGACTGACACAGTTTAAGAAATGATGTGGAGAGAAGTTAGGAAATGTTTATGTAGTGAAAGAAGATGAAAGAATTAAAATAAATGTGTGAACTGGAGCAAAATTCATAACCTGTGTTATGCATTTGCACCACAGAAAAAATATCTTTCCAAAGGATATCACAGGTGCCTATTTCTAGGAAATCATTTAAGTATGATTTTATTATAGCCTGCAAGTAAACTGTCTGTAAATGGTATGTATTAGTGGCTATTAAACCACAGAAAGGAGGGTTTGTGCTACTAACAGGATTTGTTTCTCCTGTTAGGAAAATACTGGGTAGAGGGGATATATAACTATGCCTGCTCGCCTCTCCCCCTACTCCCCATCTGTTTCTTTTTTCTGAGGGAAGGAGGAGAGAGATAATAAAAGTGGTGTAAATTTCTTCTGCATTTCTGAAGCTGCCCAGTATTCACTTTAAGCTGACTTGGAAGTAATACTGTCCCAAAACATAATTTCCATCTGCAGTACAATTTGACTGAGATTCAAGTACGTATTTATGTTGTTAGAAAAAGAAAATATAAAGCTGATTTTGATTCAAATAGTCATGAGTTTGAGAAGTGTGGCTTGAGTTAGCTTGTTCTTCTCGGATTTAAAGAAGCAGTTTGCAGTATGTCACCAATAGCCAAGTTATGGTTTTTACTGATTTGTGATGTTACTTCTCCTGCCTCACCTCCAGGTGTTAGTGCCTATTCTAAGCAATAAGGAAAACGATACTCCTTGGCCAGGTTGCATTTCCCAAGATATGGAGCATCCATTATGTGGAAATAATGAAAAATAGAACACAAATTATGAAAGGACTGATGATGGGAGCAACTCATCCTCCCACTCCCGCAGTTGCAGCAAAGACTGACTTGCATCAAATATATGCTGAAAATAAGTGAGGAAAGAGTATTGTGTGACCTATGTAACACAGGAGGAAAAAAAAAAAGACAAGACAAATAAAGTGCGCTGCTTTTGGTGATATTTAGTCTCAGATGCAAACTGGTAGTAAATTGCATTAAAGAGAAAGTAACTAAATGCTTAGTGTTCCAAATATTATATTTTTATTACTTAATTTTTTTCTAAGACTTAAAAGGTGTTTTAAAATATTTTCTGTGCAATTAATCAATTTTAAACACTGTAATTGCTCTGTCATATGAAAACATGAATTTCTAGGGATTTACATTTTGGGGTTTATTAATTTCAAAGGCAAGACTTGAGCTGTCTGTAGAGTCACCAGAACTTGGAATCACATGAAGCTATGCTTCCACAGTACAAAATAAGGTTATGCTGTTGAATTACCTTTTAAATGTGTTTCCAGTAGATCGCACTTCTGTGTTGTTTTGAGTGTTTAATGTGAACTGAACTCTTATCATAAAATGCATTTTACTGTTTTCGATGAGATTAGTAGCAGTCTCAAAGGATGGCATCAAAAAGGAGCATGGCACTAATCACTGGGATGTGCATCTATGACCTGTAGAAACAGCAATAATATAAGCTATGTCCCAGAGAACTCACAGTTTGAGTAAACCAAAGGCTTGATTTTGGTTTAGGTCCGACTGTGCACAGAGATGACTGATAATCAGTTGTTGAGTAAATGCAGATTTATAATCCTGTTAATAATAAATGGCTTTGAAGGCCCTGGTCAGGGTCAGCTTCTTGCTGTATGTCATGGCAGTGAAGCAGGTGTGCCAGGCAGAATAGTATAACTAAGTATGGAGCTAAAACTGAGGCAGAACAAATGAATTAGCTTAAATGAAAGGACTGATGGGAAAAAACAGAGTGTGAAAGGGAGAATGTAAACTTCAATGTTCCATTAATATTTTATTAAAAAGCTTTGCTGTGTATTATTAGTTCCTCTTTCTGTAAACACTGGCAAAGTATAATAAAATATATTAAATAAACCTATTTAATATTTATGTTAATTATCGGCATTCATTCAAACACCAAATTACCATGTAACTTACTTATTGGAAAATTAAACAATAAAATGCAGATTTTTTTACATCTGAAATAATTGCAAGGAACAGTTCAAAGGATCTGCTGCCAATAATTTCTGAGAGGGTGTTTGGCCATGTTTTTGATGAGTAAATACATCTGGAAGTGTGATCTGTGTCTTCACGAACAGCCTTTTTAGCTCTGTCTTCAGGGTTTTTTCTTATGATTTTCCTCTTATCAGAACTAAATTCCAAATTTCAGTGTTGTTCACCCTTAAATGTAAAGGGGAGTGGGGAGAGAAGAGCTCTGTACTATCACAGTAGAGCGCTTGCTTTGAAATTCAGTGGCTTTTTTAATATTTTGCATACAAGATCCTAATTCCAGGGCAGTACTACATGCCATTGAATCGATGGTTATTAGGTGGTCACATCAGACACATGACACTATGAATAGGGATTCTGCTGAAACTCTTCTGCATGGCTTTCATTCAGACCCCAAACTGACGTGAACTTCTGGAAAGCAAGGAAAGACAATCTTTTATATATAAATAAGCAAGTAAGTGATTTCAGGTATTATTGTAAACGTCAAGGAGAACTTTCTCTTGGTTTGCCTTTCCCCATGCACTCTGAAAAATGAGACACCACAATGATTTTTTATTGTTTTATTTTTGCAAATAGCTTATAGTGGTTTCCCAAAGTAATCAGACTTTGCATGAGTTACCAAAGGAAAACAGAGTTAAACATCAGAGGACAGTGAAAATTGCTGATGAAGGGCTATGTAGCTGCAAGGAATTCTGTTGTTCTTGTCTGTCTTTTCTAAATTTCTTCCCATGACATTTCTCAAACTCTGGAGAAAATTAGGTTAAGAACAAAGTTTGTATTTGGGAAATTATTGCCAAATTTGGCTATGAAATGCATACTATTGTGTAATGATAATAATCATAGCTTGTTACGAAGTGAAACAGCTCTTTTTAGTTGAAAAGGTATGCAAGGTTATTTACTTTCCAAATATGAAAAGTTGTTGGGAGCTGCATTTAATCCTCTGCTTCCTCCGTGCTTGCTGCTGGCGATGCTGCAATGTCAGGCAAGTGAACATTATGAAGAGCCCAGTTCATTCCCCACTGAGAGCTTTTGGGGTCTTTCCCTGCATTTCAGCTGACATGGATCAGCCTTTATCTGCTAGTAGACTTGAGATGTATTTATTCATTAATTCTCTTTCTTTTGACAGGCAACCATGATCTCTAATTGCTTTCTTTCTCCATTGTTAAATTATAGCTTCAGAGTCCTGTTGTTCAAAAAATTATTAAGATCTTAAAAGCCAAAGAAAACAGCTATTACCCTGCTTCTCAGGACATTTTCAAGGAAGTAGAAGATGGTAAGGGTAGAGAGAATGAGATGGATATTTTGTCTGCATTTATATGTGTGTGTTACAGCATAATCTATAATTTGTCTTGACACAACTGTAAGTCATGATGGTGAGATATATCAGGGCTGCAGGGGCACACACATATGAAATCATGCTCCTTTGTGTGCTGAGCTGGCTCTTTTTTTTTTTACTTTATGTGGATACTTTTCCTGTCATAAAAATAGGTGAGAGGTATAACAGTAGCAAAATCAATTAGTATGTGCATTTTTTCAGCATTGTCTTTGATTCTTTAGCTGCAGTAAATCTGTAGATGGATAAAGTCTACTGCTAAAGAAATTAAATAAAGCAGTTAGAAAGAAATATTTAGCTAATATACTACTTTGTATATAAAATAATTAAACTTTAATGGAATATAATAAAATGCCAGCTTCTACAATGTTACTCAGTTTTGGAGATACTAGCTCTGCAGACAGCTTACACCTACAAATATTGTCTTGCCTATTTTACTCATGGTTAAGGATCAGTGTTAAAGTTTTGAAATAAAACCTTAAGGTACTCACATGTTTAAATATTTTTCTTTTTTTTTCTTTTTTTTTTTTTTAATCCCTGTGTTAAAATTCTTCATGGAGGCGACAATTTTGTATTAGTGAAACGAAATATATTTAAACAGTTTTTCTGTTGATGTGTAACTAGAAGAAAGGATTGAAACTTCTATAGTTCATCAGGTGCTTTTAGTTAGCAAATAGTCCACAGTGACAGAGTGCAAAAATTTTGAGATCTCTTCTGAACTTTTGAGGCCAGAGATGTATGTAGTACTTACCAGGCAATGGAAAGACATTATTCACCAGGATCTTGCCACCTGTAGAGGCTGGCGTTGCTCTACAACTTTAATTTTAATAAAAGTTCTGAGTCGTAAAAGAACAGGCTTTGTCTATTTTGAACAGAGACCAAACCAAACTGCTTGTATGAGTCTGAATCCTTCCCATGTCATCCCATGCCAGCAGCAGCTCAGCACATGCCTGTTGTGCCTTCTGCTGAAGGGCAAAACAGCGCAAGCTTCTACAGTCTATGAAAAGAAATGGAATTCCCAAAGATCTGTAATTTAATCCCACCTTTATTTCACACCATCTACCTGATACAGAGCCACTCCAAGTCCTATGGCATGCCTGCGCAAATAGTAGTTCTGCTGGAAGAATTTTACAATCTGCGTATTGACCAGGTAGCTTCGAGTAAGGGTAGTAAACCATGTGAGTACCTAATAAATAAATGTTAGTTCATATACAGTATACCAGTAACAAAGACATGGATTTAATCTGTCTGTTAGTTGTCTAATGAACACCATAATTACATTATAGATACTGTCAACCAGTATTAGATTATTAAATTTGAAGCTGAGCTGACTAATAAGTCATCAGCTGTACCATTCACATACTGTGTATTTAAGAATGAAATATGTTTCTTGTCTCATGAAAGGAAAACTGTTCTTCAGAAGCCATATAATCTTTTCAGGTTGGGTTGTTGCTCCCTAGCACCCATCCTGTTGGTATACGTTTGCTGCCTCTTTTCTTCCCACATTTCTTGGTAGGTGTTTCCTTTTGTGAATTACAAAATGCTATAAGAGCTATGCAAATCAAGAAAACAGGGGCTTTGCAAACAAGCTGTGAATGAGCCGCCTTGATGCGTTTTCTGTCCTCCTGTCATCAGGAAGATTTCCCCGTGCTTCCACTGAAACCCACTGTTTTGGTGGGAGTACGAGAACTTTTAAATGTTGGCAAGCAAAGCCATTCTGTAGGATTCACTGTTCTGGAGGCACTTCTGCTGGTCAAGAAACAGGAGAATCCCCTTCAGAGACAGCCTGTTGTACTTTCACCACAATCCTCCCATAGGAAGAGCAGGCAGCCACCTCCATGACCCCCCTGCTGAGGGGATGAGCCAGGGAGGGAGAGAAGGGACACGATTCTCTTCTCCTACAAGAAACAACTCATGGGGCATCCTTACACGAGCAGGAGGAGGCTTGGCTGGGCTGTCGCTGTACAGGAGCCCCCTGAGAGCACCTGGAGGAGCAAATCTGACTTACAGCAGTATTGATGTGGTGAGCGGGTACAGGGTACTTCACTCTTTTTTCAGGGGAAAAACTGTGGCGTGAACTTCTGTGCACTGGAGGAATCCTCTCTGGCAGGATGGGAACTGGATGCTCAGATTTGTGCTTGGAAGTGTGCTTAGGTTTGCCTGGGAAGGAAACTTGACCTGAAGAACTCATTGTGCTCCCCATGTCACACAGCACTGCGCTATCACATCTCCCATTTATTTTTACTTTGGCAAACATCTGTTATATATGGCAAGGCCCCATTTGCCACTTCTTTGACCTTGCACCATCTCCTTCCTCGTGTGTTTAAGCTGGACATTAACAGGCTAACATAAAATTTTCATTGAAATTAACCTGAAAGCCTGGAAAATTATTGCTGTACATTAGAAGGCAAGTACTCATGAATGACAGAGCCTGTGCGTTCTGATCTCAGCCCCAAATAGCAGGTTTTGAAGTGGTGCCTAAAGGTTTGGATGGAGCCATATATAATTCTTACTTTGTAAGGTTTGGAGAAGGAGAGGGCAAGAAGTACCCAGGAGAGGTGGCAATGTGAAGTAGAATATGGGGAGTGGGTGGGGAGGGGAGGAACAGAATGAAAAGGTTTTTGTTTCCACCCCCCCTCCCCCCTTGCCAACCCTACTTGTGTTACCTAAATTAAAGAGATTAAGATCATGCGTTTGGTGTGAATCTGCAATAAATGTCAGTTATAACAGTTTTGGATAAACTAATGAAACAAAACCAGCAAAAAACAACCTATAGTCTTGTCCTTATCACTGCCCCCACCACCTTACTGCATGCAGACAGTGCCATCCATGGAGCCTGGTTCTCTCTTTCAGGTTATTCATGTTACTGTCCAGAATTATACATTAGGTACGCATGTGTTCTAGGTTTGATTCTGGGTTTGGGGGAAGCCTTCTTCTGATAATTTACTAAATGAAAAAAACTAGAGGGACTTGTGTTGGCACTTCTGTATGTGCTGACACAACATAGGCTACATGTGAGTTAGTACCCAAAGGCAATGGAGGTGTTATGGCAAACAGGTGAATAAATTTCCAATATCAGTTTTATTGGTGGAAAAAGAGTCCCTTTACTCTGTTATTTCCTGAATGTTTACTGTAGAAAATGTGACACATAAGGGTCAGTCTAGCTGGAAAGATTTGTAACAGGCTGAACATACTTTGGGAGCATCTCAAAAGTGAGAGTTGTATTATGAGATAATTGACAAACTAGAATAGTTAGAGATAACAATTTTAAAAGATAATACATGTTATTTTTTGTGTTCTTATATAAAGTGGAAAGTAACTTTATGACTGATGTCATGACTGCATTTTAAAAAGGTTGGGTTTTTTTTATTTTTTCTTCTGCTGTTCGTTTATTTACATTCTAGTTTAGGTTGTATCTTTCACCAGAAAATCTTTTCAAAGCAGAAACTGAAGAAGCTCTGGAGCATGTGAAAATAGCTAAAACTACCTTAAAAAGCTTTAAGGATTCATTCTTTAGTCACAGAAACAGATTGGAGAGCTCCTTCATGTGTGGCAAGGAATTTAAAGCATGGGATTTCAGATCTGAGATGTTGTTTTCTAGATTTGATATGTTCCCCAACAGCTTACTGTAGATTGAGGTATTACTCATCATCTCTATTGCTGGATAAATATAATATATGAGAAATATAGGCTATTCTCAGTTATACAGACAGCAAGACTCATCTTTCTAATATCCAGAATGCAAAATTACACTCCATAGGAAGAGTTAGGAGTGTTGAATAGGATGCAAATATTGCATGCTGTGCAAGGAGCAGACTGGTATTAGCAGTAAGAAAAATGACAAACGTGTTTCTTAAATCCAGCCCTTCCCAGGGTTTCGAAAGTTGCTTGAGTAAAGTGCTACTCTTCATATGCAGCCCATGGCTGGGGCTTTCTCCTGAGCATGGCACCTGCCTCTGCTTTTGCTAAGAATTGAGGAGTCATCTATTTATAGCTAGAAAAAATGAGGTGTGTTAGGCTAGTCCTTGGATGAGACAGAATACTCTTCACCTTCCCTTTTAAATCTGTGTCAACAAGCAACGGAAGATGAAAAATCTGAAGTCAGGAGAGGAGTGTAGAATATTTTTCTGATATTGTGGTTAGGGTAGTTGTGTAGGACAGAAGCAGTTGCAGCTTCTGGTTCCTGCTTCTGGGGCCTTTATGCTTTCCTGAGCCTGGAAGCAGTTGCAGTAGGAGTCTCGACTGGCTGCTGATCAGAATGCCCTTCTGGGAAGTGGGAGATTCACTTGTGGGATCTGAGCTGGAAAGTGATGGACTTTAGCTCTGCAATTATTTAGCTGGTATGCCTCTCCATCTCACCCCTCTAAAATGCTACCAGAGAGTAAGAAATCTGGTCTTACGGCATCTGTCAGTGCCTACCAGGGCGCGTTCTGAAAGGGATTTGGGGTGAAGGCGGTGGCTCTTGGCCGTCCATCGGCAGACAGGCAAGTCGAGGTGCTCTGGCTGGGGTAGCTGTCGATGCTTAGGAGCAGCATCCTGTGACAGCAGTTTTGTAAGCGCGGCTGCTCGTGCCCGTCAGAGGCATCGCGTACGGCCATGGCACATGAACTAACTCCTGCTGACAGTCTTGGTTCCTGACAATCGGATGGGCCCACGGAGAGCCCTGCCCTGTGCAAGCAGGTCCCCTCAGAGCGGGGGGGGGGGGGGCAGTGGAGGAAAGTCTTTGTGGATCCTGATACTGAGCCTCAGGGTCTGCAGTCTGCCACGAGCCTGCCTGGGGAACCTGTGGCTGGTTTGGTCCTACAGAGAATAGGTGTTGCATGTTTCTAAAGGCACAAGGAACCAGTTATTTTCATCCCCTTGGGGCATAAAACAATTACTTCATTCAAGTGAAATCAGAGACCATAGAAATTAATTTGGCACATGTTACAAGGGAGGTTGAAATGGGTTCAATTTTACTCCTCTGAGGAAGATTTATGTTTAATTTTCATAGCAGCTTTTCATGTTATGATAATAGATCATGTGTTTATACATGAAAGTATGTGTTTAGTAGTGCTGGAGTTAAATTTGTATGTTCTATGGGACAATTCGTTTCCACTTGTGTTTTAATCCTATAAGTGACTCAACCAGGATAAAGCCTTGCTGGAATCAACCTGTTGCTCCTCCACTTTTTTTCAAAGTAATTATTTAAGATGGCACAGATTTTAACTTCTCATTCTGCCAAACCAGAAGAGAGGAGGTCAAATGAGGCAAACCCCATCTCAAACATCAGGTTTGTTATGGTTTTTTGTAAAGGCATACTGTTAATTAATTTTTATTCATTTGATTTAGGAAATTTTCATTAAATTGTTGGAATTTCAAAAGCTGGAAAAGCTGGAGTTTGGTGGAATCAAGGGGAAAATTTTAAGCAAGCAGGTCTGCAGAATGGATGAAAAGTTTCTGGAAGGGTGTGAAGTTTTCAGAAAGAGAACATGCAATCCTTAGATTACAGTACTATTGTAATATTGCATCCTGCACATAGGCATTTGTGCTATTATTTCTTTGTTTATTTAAAAGTATCTGCAAACTTGGAGGTTGTGAAACAGAGTTTTATAGTGCTGAGTGGAACAAGGCATGGGATAGGCTTTCAACACAGCTGGGTTCAGTGTCTACCACTTCTTCTTCAAACCAGAAATTAATGTTCTTAAGAAAAGATTTCTGGATGCTTTCTCCTGATCAGATGGCTGAATTATTTAGAAGTGTCACATGTGGAGAAGCATTCAGATGGCTCTTGCCAAAGAATTTAAGTGAATAAAATAAATTTGAGAGAATAAAATAAACTTGGATAAAGTGAAAAAGTCCAGCACCAACATTGCCCAAAGTTAAAAAAAGAGAACAAGTTAATTATTGACATACAACATACAGAGCTGATAGTCTGTTCTGTGAGCTTTTTTCCTGAGTGTTAGGATGTAATTTATTTACACCAGAACTGTATATAATAAATCAGTTGATTCTACTTGAAAGATAGAGAAGGTTTTTAAATGTTGGTATATAGCAATGTCTTGCAGTAATAGCTAAACTAATTCCAAACAGTATGGTCACTAATCACCATGGTAAAACAGAAAGAACGTTTATTACTGTCCTTTTCATAGATGCTTTTTTTTTTTTGGTTATTTTCAAGACTTTGGTGTTAATTCACAGCTATAAGTATCTGGAAACTTGGAAAATGGTGTTTTCTGAAGGATTTAATCCACTTTTAACACAAATTCAAATAAAGAAGTACCCTGTCGTGTTACGTAGCTGGCTTTGCTGCCTGCTGGCCAGAGCTCTTGGCCGCCTTCAGAGTGGGCTCTGGTCCCAGGGTGCAGGATGCTTTCAGCCTTCAGGGTGGGCAGCCCCACGCAGGGGGAGAAGGGAGCTGCCCAGTGAGTGCCCCCAGCACCTGGGCCGCTCTGGCTGCTTGCTGCTCCGCCTGGCACGGCTGGCAGAACGGCCGCCAAATTCGCTCTCTCCTTCCTTTTTGCCCTACAGCTTTGTGGAGCAGGGCACTACCTTTGAGAGCAGGGAGGTATTGATTAAATCCCTCTTTAAGCGAGGAGGCTGGTGAACCCAGGTCTGCCCCCTCGCAGGTGTGTGCCCCAGCCAGGGGGGGCAAGGCAGCAGCTGGGGGGGGTGAGACAGCCCCAGCGCCAGCTGTGGATTTAATGGGTCCCCCGTGACGACTCTCTTCTTCGCCATCCTGATCCAAAAGATCACCATCACAAGCGGGAGTCAATCACCCCAAATAAGCTGCAGTAAAAACATACCTTTTCTAATCTGTTTCCTGACTGAACTTCAGTTAAATGAGGTTATTCTTCTCTATTGGATGACTGATTTTTAATTTTTTTTTTACGCCTACACCCACCCGTTCCTCCCCCAAAATCTTCAGGCCAGCTGATTCTCCTAGCTATGTCCCTGCCCCTTCTCTGTGCTCCTGACACCTGCGTACCCACAAGCCGTACTGGGTTTGCACACGTGCAGACAATGAGGAGATGGGTGGGTATAAGCTTTGCTGGTGGTTAGGAGCTTGGACTTGCTGTGTGGCATTTTTGGCAGCACAATAGGAGAGAGCCCTGTGTGTGAAAGGAATATGTATTTTGGGTACGGTGTTATTTTAACAGGCGGATTTTCTGAAATGGGCCCAAATCTTAAAATTATTATTAAAATAATATATATTTTAATAATAATATAATTGTTAATGAAATATAGAAATTTACTGTTCTGTTAGATGTGGTAGGAAATATATTCTCTGTGTCTGTGCAGTGGTTTTTCTTGCAAATATGTGGCTTAATCTAGGTAATTAAAAACCCAGAGGAGTTGTCGTAAACCAGGTTTGAACTCAGTGAATGGCCCAGGTTTAACTCATACAGAAGCCTTACAGAGTTGCTAATGTCTTTGGGGTAAAATCCTGGAGCTGCTTTAAAATCCCTAGGAAAGCTTCCCATGTCTTAAGGTCAGGACTTGCTATACTGTACTACTAAATTTCATCACTCCGGATAAAATCCCTTACAATTCATGCTAAATTCCTGCTAATCCCTGCACAAAGCTGCCTCAGAAAGGAGAAGTGAGTGGCAGCAGAGACCTGCTGCTGCTTTTGCTTTTTTTTTTTTGCCTTCTGAGATAGCAGGGTGCTCAGAAGCATCTGCAGGAGATGGTGTTTCAAGACGCCCCTTCTCAGGTCTGTATGTAGTTTGTGTGGTTTTGCCTTTACCTCTGTGAAGGTTTCCCTGCGTACTCAGTATATATATGTAAATGGTGGTGAGGCACTTTAACTGACAGCTTAAAACTGTTATTAAAGTACAGCAGTTATCATATTTGGCCAGACCTCTAATGTAAGATGGTTTAAGCTGACGTGTTTTTGAGGCAGCGAGTCCTTACTTAGTGACTCAACTGACTTCGGACAAAAGCAACCTTTATAGCACGTTTCTGAACAATCACTCTGCGTTGTAAGTTTGTTGACTTTCCAGCTTATTGCCAAGTAAAGTGTAGTCAATGAGTATTAGTTCTCAAGTTTGAGCTGCACGTACCCATGTATGCAGGCTTAGTGTTGACAGAAGAAGTACAAGTGGAATACCAAGTACCGATTACTGTGCTGTTTTTACTGTTGTTGCTATTTATTTTTTTCCCTCAAGTTCTTCAGAAACTATTTGCCTTTGGGTTTGACAGTGCTAATCGGGAGCTTTATCAAACAATAGCTGCCATCTTATAGCTGATTTGTTTGTCAGAAGCCTCAAGGTTCATGCTATTCAGTGTGTGATATATGAATAGTGTCCACATATTTCCAAGAACAAGTTTTACACGCTCCTGCATAGGCAATGTGCAGTATGTGTTCAGTTAATATGTGGATGGAATTGCCCAAAATCCAGGACGGAGCAATGGTCTGGTTTGTGGCATGACAAGGGGGGTCTGACCCCAAAGAGGACCAAAGGGTGTTTGGCTTTCAGGGCACAAACGTGGGCTTCTCGGACTGACTGTCTTAAATGGATTCTTGATGTGTTAAACACATATATTTTTAAATACTTATCACACCCAGTCTCAGAACTAAATTTGAATTTCCTTATTTGCGATGGAGAAGTGCATGTAGTTCATCCTGTCATGTGTTTTGGGTATATATGTGTGTGTTTGTGCAGTGTGTTTAAAAAAAAACACCAAACAAACAAGAAACATGTTAGTTGGGGGAGGAGTGGGGGTGTTAGAATGGAAGAAGATTATTAAATAAAAAAGTTAATTTGATATGCCTTTCCAAAGGTGCTGGATTTTATTTAAATGACCACCTCGGCTACTGGTACTTCTATTTTTTTTTTTAAATTTATTTACTTATTGGCTTGTAACAGTAGAGATGCAGCCAAGCTGTAAAGAAAAAAAGGGTGTTTTCTCAGAGATGATCAATGTTTAACACACTTAACAAAGGAAGAAGTGTAGCTTTACATGTACGTGTTACTGTTTGTGCTGCTAACAGGACAAAGCAGAAAATGTGGAAGCTCTCCCTTTAGAGCTGGCATGAACTTCCATTAATATGCACCTGTATTTTCTGCTCTGGTATTATTTTTCAGAAGTCCTCATCTGTGAACATGGCCAATTACCTTGAGCATTAAGAAAGTACAGCTGTGCTGTAGAAAATGACTGTTGTTCTGTTGCCTAATACATGTGGTAGCTGCAGATTCTTAAGATAATCTGATTAAATGTAGCAATGAGTCAGAGTCAAAAGATACGGTTTACTTAGTGAGTTGGCTTCAAGCATCTGAGTAGAGGAAGTTTGATGCTCATAATATCCTAATTAATGATAATATGCAGAGGTAATTTGGGCTTGTAAAAACTTGTTGAGAAGTTCTTCTATAACGGGATAGCTAACAGGATGAAACAGCATAAATGTAAGAGGTAATATTACCTGGCATAGATGGTTATCCCTCTTACCAAGCTTCTTAAAGGTGTCACTAGTACACATATGTATTGTTCTTGCACTGGTACATGTACATATAGATCTTAAGCTATTATTTAAAAATAATCTGTATTGCTAAGCAAATGCTTCAGTTGTTAACTCGGTTTCTGTAAAAAACCCAAAACAAAACCCAAAAGCATCACTGTTAGATAGCATTGATTATTGCTCATCTGTTAAAATAATACTGAAAAACCTGAAATACAAAAATCTCAGATGTTTGTTCAGTGACAGAGGTGAGCTATGTGTTTAACACAACCATATGCTGACCATTAGCTTTTCTTCCCTTTAGAAAGACATGCATTTTATACTTTCTTTTTTAACATTACAGGGGTTTGAAGATTATTATACTGGATAATAAAGCCTGGATCTTGACAGATGTCTTGCCTCAGTTCTTTGTGTAGGATTTCATGACTGTTCAGGTTTAGAATCCATATTCAGAGTCAGTACCCATACACATGAAACTGTTCTTCATTTATTATTAGAGAAAGTTTTGTGCATTGCTTAAATTCTACTTTATATTTGGGTAAACTGTGAATTGAATGCCTTGGAATACTAACATGTATTTCCGCTGCAGAATCAAACTGAATTCTTTGATTCTATTCTCATCTTAATGATGTTCTGAATAGGGGTTCTTTCCAGATCTAAAACATAGTTCAAAGAAACAGACAGATTCCCTTTCACTAACATTCTGTATTTGCAACTGACTGCACAAGGCACAGAGAGTCTCACGGATGGCAGATGTGTCCAGGCTCTCCATCCAGTGTGGCATACAGTTAGCCTGGGTAGTTGGAGTGTGTTTTTGCAGTAGTATGTATTATTCTTAAATGGGAATAATTAAAATGTAAGATAGGGAACAATTGAGAAGAAACAGTTCTTCAAAATACAATTTAGGAGTTGTCCTAAGTAGAACCTGAGTAAGTGATGTCACATTATTAAGAAAGGTGTTCAAATGGGTGATTGTCCTGAAAGGCACAAGGAGAAATCTCACATTTTAATCACCCTTGACGGGCCTCCAATGGAGTATTGTGCCCAGGTATAAGCATTGCATTTCAGGAAAGAGGATTTGTTGATTGTTATTGAGGCTGAAGGAGGAAAGACAGAAAACAGACATAAATCTTCAAATACGTTAGACTTCTGCATACAGGAAGGAAATAGTCTGTTCTCTACATCCAGAACAGAATGAACTTAATTTAAAGTGCAGAAGGTTCAAGTCTGATGACTGGGAAACCACTTTATGCCAAGCATAATGAATTGCTAGAATAGATTGCTGGGGGAGGTGACAGGCTCTTCGTTATTGAAAAAATCTTTCAGGGAGGGTTAGGAAAACATCTCTTGGAAATTGCATAGGTATAGCAGACCTTGTCTTTGGGGAGGAACGCAGACTAATTACTCCTGAAGTCTCTTTTTAGACATACATTTCTGTGACATTGTATACATCACACTCAAACTGTGTCAAAGTATTACAAATTAGTTGCGGTAAGTGTAAGGCAGTAATAATTAATACTTGACTACAAATTTTGAGGAAATGCATTTTCCTTAGGGTGTCACTTTTGTCATTGTTAGCAGTTAAATAAGTATCTTCTATTTATTGCTGGCATTTACCCTGTTTATTTCCAAACATATTTTCTCACTGAATTCAGGTAATACGTATGGCATTAAATGTACTCTTTCAAAGGCAGGTACCTTGTCTTAACTTCAAACATAGTGAGGAGAATGGAAAATGACTTATCCTCAGAGAAGTCACTTCTGCTTGCCTCTTATTTGGTAATTTTTTTAGTGGTAGGCTTTTTTTTTTTTCCAAAAAAACCCCATTAACATGCAATTAAGACTTTGAATTTGTGTGAGACTTGAGGAAGAGGCTAGTGACTTATGAGAGACAATATATCTGGAAAAAGGGGGGAAACCACACAAGTTAGAAACATGCAAGGTAGGATTTAGAAAGCATTTAGAGTGTGGGGTATATGCCTGGATCTGGAATCCTAGTTCCTACTTTCTAGGATCTAAGCTAACCTGCCATTCTTTAGCATTCTAGAATTCATCTGTTTAGCACAATTTAAGAGCATATTTGGAAATATGTGGTCTGTTTCTCAGCACATGGCACATACCAATAATATAGCTTGGTACAGTTCCAGCCCTTGTACTTCAGAAACATTTTGGATGAGATTTTAAGTTGAGAGAAGAGTATTACAGAAAGAGGACTCTAAAGCTTACTTTGCTGGTTTGTTTTCTTTTTTTCTTTGTGTTCTTTTTAAGATTTTTAACTATCTTTGGAAGCTTTCTTAAAAAAAAAAAAAAACAAACAAAAACCCAAAACCTGTCGTCATGGAGGTATTTGGCCCAAATGACAACATTTTATAGAAAATGTTTGATGAAGAACTGAATAACTGCAGATTATACGTGATGAACGCATTAAAAAGGTATGCCACAATGCGACAATAAAAGATTATGTTCTTGTTAGTTCATAATGACTTAATTTCTGTTCTAATAAACAGGCAGAAGAGGGGAATTAAATAATTAACAAAAATATGCCAGCTATTTTAGGAAACCTTAAATGGTCTAAAGAACTGAAGGAATGGATACCGACATTTTGGTCCTACTTCTCGAGTCTGCCTCACCCATAAGTGTTCATAGCCACTGATTTAGTAGAAAGTTAACAGCTTTTAAATAAGGCACTGCTAATCAGTGAACAAGCGTGATCTGCATGATATGGTCTCTTACCCAGCTGGACTTATACATCCATGTTGCACATGTTTACAATTCAAGTTTTGTAGTATATTCTGGAAAATTTTTGTTTCTGCATTGAAGTGCACTTGGTAGTACTCTCAGAACTTCTTTTTGAGAACCGCAAGAGATTTCCTTGAGGTTTTTTTTTGATTAGTCAGTAACTAACAAAACCAGGAATTTCACTGCTTTAGGACAACACTAACATATCCCATGTAAGCAGTGTTATTGTTCTATGGTGACGATGCTTTCAAAGATACCTATGTGGGACTTGGTCATCCAAGTTATTTGAAAATTGTGCCCTGTCTCTCCCTCCTTTCCTGATCCTTCAGCAAATGTGCTTTTAGGTGGCAGCACAAAGGATGGAGAGCTCCTGTAGGAGAATTAGACCCACCTGAATTAGACTGAGTAACAACCATTCCAACTGTTGACCACTACAAAGCTATTAAGATACAATGGGGACATATCCTCCTTTTTTCACAGAATTTTATTGTTCCCAGCATTCTCACTTTTTGCCTTATGTATCTTTCTCCCTCTGGTTCAATTCAGTATGGCTAGCTTAAAAATGGCCAGCATACATAGAACTTCATCTAAAAATGAATAATGTGGGAAACTAAAACTTTTCACCATGATTTTGTTGTGAATTGCTATCATTAAATTAAGAAAACTGATTAGGTGTGGGGTTTATTTCCTTGCAGAGTCTTAGAAAGTCCAGAAGCTGCATTTATTTCTCAGAAATATGTGGAGCTATTGAAATTCCTTGACCAATATGAAGATCAGACCTATTGTGAATGGAAAGTTCAGGTGGATGAAATTTGTTAGTTTAATTTAGACCAACTTCTAATTAAGTGTAATCCCCAAAATGGTCCCCTGGGTGTGAATTTTAATCCTAAGGTCTATATGTATAATTGTGATTAAATCTCTATCTGATCTTTTTACTTGACTTCATATTCACAAAATGACAGCAATATTCTAGGGTATAAGTAAATGTTAAATCTTACTTATTTTGTTGTCTTTGTTTTCCAGTTGGGCAATCTAGTTGCCCTATACCTGCTGGAGGGACAGTTCTTACTTTAAACAGCAAAGAAGGTTATTACAATAGTAAATGCTTTCCCCAGAGACATGTGGAGGAATGTAATAAAGACAGTTAGCTCTTACCCTGTAAAATGCAGTGGATCTTTAAGTTACCAAACCTCAAAAAGCCCTTAAATTCATGCCTTTAAATTGGTGAATATTAATTATAAGGTGTCTCCTCTATACTTTCTTATACTCCAGTCATCAAATAGATATTCTAATGCCTTTGTATCTGAGATTAAATACAAAGTAAACTAAAAGTCATTTTGTTGCGGCTTCTGAAAGGATAAATATATGTTAAACTTTTTCTGTCCTTCTTCTAGCTAGTGGCCTTATTGAGAGAGGTGAAATACCTCTTAATGTTGAACCAACCCAGCATTCCAGATTCTGCTTTTAGCTATGTGTGAGAAAAGGAACAGTTTTTTGCAAAGGCTTGTCATGGTGGGATACTTTAGCAATAGGTGTTTTGGTTTTTGTTTTTCTTCCTGCCCTGTCCTTGGAACTTGTGTGTGTGTACGTAAGCATGTGTATGGCTCTAACTATCCTGTTGTTGAAAGGAAGTATCGCGTCTTTGTCTAGCAGAATCCCAGCTTACGCTTCAGCTTGCAATGCTGGCCACAGCTGAGCATTAGGTACCCAGGGGTAGTACTGGTCTGGATCTTCCAGGCTGTGGGTCTAGTTGCCCTCCTGTAGCTTACCTTATAGCTGTCAGCCTGTTCTGTGTTGAGACGTTCAAGGTCTGCATGGTTTCCCTTTCGTAGTCTGGAGACCTCCCTCAAATAGCTGTTCTGCCCAGCAAAGTGCGTAATATCACGTGTGGGACATTAGAGGCATTTCATCCTGTGCATGTCTTCCTGTGAATAGTGTATCGGAAGCCCTGAACTTCTTGCTCAGCTGTACAGGACGCTAATGCAGAGGTGGAATATCCTCTGATTGAAAAAGAGCTGAGAACTATTGATGACCAGCTGAAAGAAGTGGAAGAAATATGCATAGGGCAGGCGACAGCCTGCTGGGACTGGATCAGACAAGTGAAAATGTCAGCGTGTGATTTGGGGCAGAGTTTTCAGCAATCAAAGGACAATGTTAGATCAATCCAGGGAATTATGAATGCTTGGATGGAACATGCCCTCTTTTTCAGGAAAGGTAAAAAAAGCAGCTCTATTATACCTGGGTGACAAAGGAGAAAGACTTGCTAAAATATACAAAATGCTGCAAGAAGATAGCTACCAGATCCATCATCTTGTGAGGTAATGGCCAAGTGAGCTGTATTTTGATGTGGTGATATGGGTGTTAAATATTTGACCATTAATACTTGGTCACTTGTATGTTTTTCTTCAGTTATTTGTGTAATTGCACAAACTGCATAGAAGTTCTTTAAGACTGATGCTTGAAGACAAATAGGGAGAAGAGAATAATTTGGGGCAACATTTGAAAACGTTAGTGCTTTTAAAAGTTGGTAGATTGGGAATGACTGGCAGGCTGCAGTCATGATAGTGCTGCTTTCTCATGTTTGTAACTCTGAGCTATGTTGTTCCTGTGATCCCCACAGGTAAATTTCTGCAGCTGGAGAAATTGTCCCAAAACACTTTCTTGCACTAGATATATTGTGAAATTTGAAAGGTGAATATTCCTTTCTTATATGTGTAATTAAAAATATACAGCAGATGATTTAATTCACCAGTTTGCTTATGAATGCTAAATCAAATTATAAGATATATAAATGTGAACTGCTATGTTGCATGACTACAAGTGATATGTCATACAGAGACTGAATCAAAGAACTTGAATGAAGATGTGAATGCAGAAGCAGGGTTTTTTTGTCTCTTTGCTCCATATTTTGTTAAAATTTTGAGGGACCTGCTTCTGTATCTACTGCAACAAATTTTTATGTCCATTATTGACATTAATCTTAGTGTTATTATCTGGAATACATTTTAGTTCAGTTTCAGACCTAATTTTATTTGTATCACTGCCTTTATACTATTAATATTTATTTTAAAAGACCAGTATAAAGGTCTCTTTAACATTTAGTCAAATATAACAAGGGTTGATACTGCAATGGAGAACAAACATGCAGAAGTATTCTTACAAAACATGGATATTCTGTCAAAGCTGCTGTATTTTATGATAGTTTTCTGCCAACCTGTAGCCTTTTCAATGCAGGGATACCTTCACCCTTGCACTGAACTTAGCTAGTGTAAATGGGATTCCAAGGAGGTTCAGGAGTCTCCAACACTGACCAAAGTACAGTCCAGGAGCATACTTGATACAAGAGACATTAGTGTTGTTTTGTGATATACATCAATTACATAATACTGAAACAAGGAGGTGTACTGAATTAAGATACAAATTAACACAACCATATGTTAAAGTACTTTTCAATTGTTTTTTCTTTGCTTATTTAGGGAAATATAAAGCCCTTCGAAACAGATTCCTCCTCAGCCTCTTGGAAGATTTATATAGAGTACATTGATGACATTGCGGTTGATGGTTTATATAACACTGTAATGCATTCTTCAGGCTTGTTTTTGGAGAACACAGAAGAAAGTTTGAAGCCAGCTCCACTTTTTCAAGCACAAATGATCCTTAATGGCCCAGAGATTAACTTTAAACCTTCTCTAGGTAAAGAGGCTCGTGATGGCTTTTATGACCTAATAGATGAGCTCCTGGGTGATGTTTTCCGGATGTCTGCCCAGGTGAAAAGGGTAGCAGCACACCTGGGAACAGAACACTACCAGGTATAGCCTCTCCTCTTGTGTTTGGAAATAATGAATCCAATTAACTGCAAGTTGCAAGAAGTTTATTTTTAGTTGCAAACTCATTTAACAGCATCCGTCTTCAAATCCTGAGCCTCTGTTAGATGGTTTATAGAGGCATAGTCCCATTCATTTCCAAAGGCTTACTCATGTTTTCACCCACTTCTGCAGCAGTGAGCAGCAGAATGAAGTCATCCATTTCATGCTTTACGCAAAGCTAATTTAGAGTAGCTGAATATTTATCTCTCAGTTCCTGTGCTGTGAGCTTCCACCTTGGGTGCCATATTGAAGTCTGTAAATCTGCACATAGTGGAAACTTAATCTCTTAGACAAGTAAGGGATTATCCACTAAACTGGTGGTCAGAAATATATATATATTCCTTTAAAAGCTCAGTTTTGAATAACTTGCAAAGGATATCTATTCAGTTTGGTTTTATGTGTTCATATAATGAAAGGTAAACCCAAAATAGAAACAGCTGTGTGAATTGTAGTTTTTCATGTTAATAGATCTCTGGGGAAAAGGGGTGCCATTCCAGTCTTTCATCTGTATGTAAATTTGACCACTTGCTATTACTGTCTCACTGAAACAACAAAACTTTTCTTTTGGTGCCTAGAATGATAGGGACAACATGCTTGATCTGTCTGAAATCAGGCAGGAGATTGAGAGACTGGCAAATGTTACCAGACAAGTGCTGGAGTACAGAATATCTCTTGCTAGCTATGTGTCTCTCTGGCTGGAGGACTGGTCTGAGTTTATGAAGCAATTCCTGCTCTGTGGTCATGGTTTAGCATCCACAAAGATGCCTTTTACTGATGAAATCTTTCAGTAGCCTCCTACTAGTTCAACAAGGCCAAGTGCTGGGTCCTGCACTTGGATCACAACAACCCCATGCAGTGCTCCAGGCTTGGGGAAGAGCAGCTGGAAAGCTGCCCGGCAGAAAAGGACCTGGGGGTGTTGGTTGACAGCCAGCTGAATATGAGCCAGCAGTGTGCCCGGGTGGCCAAGAAGGCCAGTAGCATCCTGGCCTGTATCAGACATAGTGTGG
>JANZLQ010000078.1:10456050-10474672 GCA_026212715.1 Elanus axillaris | reverse complement strand
GGGGGGGGAAGGAAGAGACAGGGGTGCCAGAATGGGGAGAGGTGTATATGTTTTACCCAACTGTTGACAATATAGCTGGAAAACCAAAGAACTTTGTATGAACCAAAAAAAAATATATAATTTCAATTTCTCAAAAAGAATCCCAGTGGTTCCTAGGGTATAACATGGACCAATTGTTGGTCTTCAAAATTTAAATTTTTTTTTTTAACCACTTTGGAAAAAAAATAAATTGAAGTTCAGTTTTCAATCACTTCTTTAAAATGAAGAAAACTGTAAAGCTGAAGGAAAAGCACAGAAGTGCGCGAGCATAACATGATGGTTCTGTTCCAATATGTCAAGCATTTTTCACATACAGTTTTATTAGGACACTTTAAAATTATTTTTAATGCAGAAAGCTCCTAAATGGGCCTAGCATGACACTTTTGTGATTTTTTTTTTTTTAACAAGAAAATGAAAAAAGGTTTGACGGTAGTAATTCTTTTCAAAGCCTGGATTAAATTTTTAACTTTATTTTTATTGATATCTTACAAAATAGTGACAAAATATGGCAAATCCCTTCACCACCCCCAAGATTTCTAGTGTGTAAATACTGTGTCTGTAGCTTACATCAGCTTCAATGGCAGCTATACGAATAAACTTGGCTTTTAGTGTTATGACATACAGTATGTCACAGTATAAGAACATGCAGACTATCACTTGACAGACTGTTTCAAAACAAAAATATACAGTAACAGCTTCAAGAAATGTTTCATCTAGGCTGATTAGGTTCAAAGCTTGGTGCAAATCTGAAAGAATATCTAGTATTTAGACTGCATATTACTTATTTCATTGTTTTTTACTTGGACTCCATTTGAATACTTTGTTATATGCTTATGTCTGATTTTTTCTTATTCATAGACTTATTTTGCTCTCTGCTGCCTCTTTGCTTTATAGGTCAGGCTATTAGTAGCTGAAGATACTACCTTGACAGACCTTCTGGAACTCCAGTGTCATAAAGTAGAAGGTGAAGTCCAAAGTATGGTTGACAATGCTGTGAAGGAGTTGAGTACTGAAAAGGTACCTGTTTTTGCAGAATAGTATGTAACAAACTACTTGATTAAGTCTTGCTTCAAGAAATTCATGATAGAATTGAATAGTTTCATGTGACTTACCTAGGGAGAAAAATTCACAGCCTAGTGAAACTAACTTCTTGTCTGTGGTGTCATTTACCACCCCTGTGAATTAAATATAATTTAATTAAATTTCTCAACTTAAAATATGAAATGTTATGTGCATCGACAGATGTTATTACTACTCTTCATGTTCCCAGATTTTGGCAGAAATCAGCCAAATATGGGCTGCCATGGAATTTTCTTATGAAGAGCACCACAGGAATGGAGCTCCTTTATTAAAGTCAGATGAACAGCTGCTTGAAACTTTAGATAACAATCAAGTAAGGATTTAATTAATAGAAAAACTATTAGTATACCAGTATTATTCACTCCCTTGATACACTTAGTTAAAACAATTCTCCTCAATCTTTATTGCAGAGAGTTTTATGTCTTCTCCAGATGTTAGTCCCAGAAAATTATATGTATGCTATGTAACTATATATTCTAAAAAAATTCCTGTCTCCACGTAGGATTTAACAAATTACAGCTTTCTAAGCTTATATCTTCTTGGATTTTTTTTTAAATCATTTAATAATATGCTGTCCATTTGCTGTGTTTAAAGATGTCTTCTGTTATGATATGCAATAATAAATTACAGGAGAATTTGTTAAACTTTTATTAGCCCTAGTTCCTCTGTTTGACAAATTATTTTCATTAGTGCAGTTTTTTGATGTTTTTTGTTTTTCTAGGTTCAGCTGCAAATGATTCTGAAAAGGAAAGATGTGGCATATTTCACTGAACAAGTGAAAGGTTAGCAAAATAAATTAAACATGGCAGATTCTGTCATTTCCATTTGGATGGAAGTTCGATGCATGTGGTCTTGCCCAGAAAGTATTTTCACTGGCTCTGAAGACGTCAGAAGCCAGCTTTGAGAAGATGCAAACAGATTTGATGAAATCATGAGAGACTTGAAAGTTAGTAGAGTTAGTGGTTCATGTCCATTTATAACTTGTATTTTAATTATTTAGGGTAGGTAATTTAATAGATGTTTTTAAAAATAACAGTAGCATATTGACAGTTTAGTTTGAGTACTTTGATAGGCTTGTTTCTAACCCACTGAATTAACATTATTACAAGTGTCTCAGGGTTACTTGGGATAATATCAGAGGTAGATTTTGCATTCTTTATTATTAAAATCAAAGTAATTATTTGCCTTGCTTTCCTTTCACAGGGACTGGCAGCTGCTGATTGAGACAGTCACACACCATGATTTGTGACAACGTTCTGCAGGTCATTCCTTCACATGACTTTAATATTTTCTTTTATTTGCTCTTTGTTAGCTTTTTTTACCCCCTGGAGTCATACAGAGATACAATACTTCTGAGTTACAGAAATCCCTTCTGCCAAACTCCATATCATTTAGGACAGTGACAGTTGAAAAACAAGTTAACGGTCTTTTATTTATTATTGGCCAAAGGTAATTACAGCAGTCAACCTAAACATTTGAACTTACACAAAATATTGTCTTAATTGTTCATTCTGACCAAGAAAGGTCACTGAACCTTCACTTAGTAAAGAGAATAACTTGTGTGTTATCAATACACCTATAATTCAATCCATACATGCCAGGGAAAGTTTTCATTATGTACATTTCTGAAAAGCTAGGATATGATAATGATATATAGGTAGGTTCTACATTTAAAATTTCAAATAAATTTCTAGTTGTTTAAATTGCAGATGTAAACAATGTGGGCAGCAGCATGTTTAACTATATGCCAAAGAAAATCTATATTGACAACTTTGTACAAGTTGACAACCCTGTTAAGAACAATGAAACCATTTATGGCATTTAACATGTATAAGTTTCTTCATGCTGCATGTTGAAAAAGGCATTGGGCTTGCACACATACGCAGAATTGTTGTACAAGTTAATGCTGCTGTTAACGACCTGTCATTTTTATTTTGTTACACAAGATCTGATAGTATCATCGGTGGTATTTGCTTTCCTCTGGTGCAGTTCTCTCTGTTCATTTTACATTTCCTTCATGTTCAGTCTAAACACTGTCAAAATACGTTTTTGTAGATTTTTTTTTCTTTTGCTGTTTAAAAAATAGAACCTAAAACAAGCTGATGAGGTGCCTTCTTCCAGCTCTTTTCCCCAGTGCTTTTCTTTTCTCAGTAAACAGTATGAAATAGAAAAAAAATCTGAGGGGAATTCTACATGTTGCAATAACTTCCTCGCAATTCTGTACAGCAGCTGGTGACTGACATAGCAAATACAAAAAATGTGATGGATGCTACAACAAAGCCAAAGGTGTATGCAAATTTTTAAGCTTTGAAGCACAGTAAAATTTCCAGCATGATTAAGTATTGTTTTAAAGTGTAATTCTGGAACAGTCAGGAAATGAGAGCTGTCAGGTCACATTTGCTTTTTGTACAGGTGTGAGATGATCTGATGATAATATTTGTCATTTTCTATTTGACATACTGGATTTTTACTGCTTGTTATATGATCAATTACATTTGAGGCATTGGTTCATTATTTATGGATTGCACGATGTAAAAACTGTCTAACGTCTTTTGTTCAGTTTGGATCAAATTCGTTTTCTCCCCGTCCACAACCTGGCAGCTGGGAGTCCTTCTTTCACAATTCCCACAGGAGATAGTGGATTGTCTACAGCAAAGGTCCTCCTTCAGCACACCTAAGCGTATGCCTTCAACTTGCCACTGATGTTCACTCTTTCTGCCTGTATAAGCAGAGATGTTTGCAGTCACAGCCTGTTTCTCCTTGCAGGAAAACTAATAGGAAGTTAAAACCAACCAAACCAACCCAAAACACAAACTGTTTTTTGAGATCTCACCTCTGTTATAAGAGATACCAAGCTAATAGCTAAAGTGCATAAGTCACACATAATAAATGTGTGGTTTTCCTCTCCAGATAGGCATGTAATTGAGTATTTTGATTCTTAACACTTTTGTGTCAACAGCAACATGTGTGTTCATGTTTGTTATCCTTCACACATAAAATGTGTGCATCTCAAGAAAAGTGGTTATTTTTCACCCCCTCCACTTTTTTTTTTTTTACATTTATCTGCAAATAACTGCCCTGTCAAGTAAGAAATTTTGTTCTTGTCCCTTACTTGCTAGGGCTGGACTCTTTGGAAGGTTGAAGGGGAGGTTCTACTTAGCCAAACTTACCTTTTCAGGGAATTTTCTGTCTCCTTTCCATTCTCTTGGGTTCCTTGGTCTGAATGAGTAAAAAAGGCATGTTCCCTTTTTGGTTTCTGGAAAGGAAACATGTAAGGTTTGCCACCTTATCTGTTCCTTACAGCTGTATTCATTGTTACTATTTCAAACTAGAAGTGGATTACGTTGTTCTGTTTTACTCTTTGGTCTGATTTCCTCCTTAACTGGGAGGGAATTCTTGGCTTTAGGGTGATTAAAAGCACATATCACTAAAATCTCTGTCTTCTTTTCAGACTTTCTCTTTGGGAAAAAGCTCTGGCTTTATATTTAGAAACCAAGCACGTAGCTTTTCCATGCTTCAGTTTTGTTTCTTCAGCAGACTTGCTAGACATTCTTTCAAAAGGAACACAGCTAAAACGAGTGAACCTCCTTGCATATCACTGTTCTTCATTCCTTCTCTACAAAAAGGCAAGTTTTCCAGCTAACCATGTGAGGAGATAGTATCATAAAACTGCACTTTTGTTTCTGTGTTAAGTTACTTTACAAATAGGATCACTTTGTGTAAAGAAGGTAGTAAATATTTTTGCCCCAGCTAGGGCAGGTACAATGTGTTCAGCAAGGAAAGCTGAAACCATCATTCTGAGAAGTGTCACAAATCTTGTGCTGTCTTGCTGGAAATTTAGCCATGTGCAATTTGTATTTATTTGGATTTTTGGTTTGTAGGTTTTCAGGAATTAAAAATAGAAAAGGTCAATGAGATCATCAAATCTATTCTCCTTCTAGCACGGATTGATCAAATTTCAGGCATGCTATGCATAGTGATGATAAGTAAGACTGAAAGATCTATGGTCTCTGTCAGGCTGTTACTGACTGAGCTGCTGACCATTGTACAAGGAATTTTTTTTTGTAGCTATCCTTCTGTTTTCCTGCCTTGAACAATAATCTGCTAGGTTTTCTGACACTTTGAGACCAATTTATATAAAAGCACGGGCACTTTGATGTATTTCAGAAGCTTTATACTATGTTATCTACATGCCAGATGATACTCCTGGCCTCAGTGACTATCCAGCTGTGGCCATTAATTCTTTGAGTGCTAGTTATTGGTGTGTCTCGGGTAAAGCCTTTTCAGATGCAATGCGACATGTAACAGAAGAACTGATGCTTTCCAAGAGGATGAAAGGCATGTGAGGCTTGAACACTGAGCCTTTTCAAAAATGGTGACAGTCTCATAGCTTCTTTACGTAACTAAGTCTCAGTGACTTGTTTCATTCACTCATTGCTCTGCACTGTATATAGGAAAAGCAACTAAATAAATCTTCTGTTCTAGTTACCAGGCATAGAACATGCTGGTGTTAGACAGTGATCTTGAAATTCCATGGTCTTTGGAGAGGTGTGTAATTACACAAGACATTTAGACCTGAATTGGTGATTTGTGAAATATGCACTAACCATAATTAATAATTTCAAGATCTCTCAGTCTTATATTGAGCTACCTTTGTTCTTCAGATTCTTCTGATGACTGACAATAGTGTAATTAACCCCAGGTTTTCCCATAAAAACCTCCTGTGTAGTGATCATGCCACAGACAGTCAGATAGCATTGCCTTGTCAGTCTGTGCAACCAGAGAAATCAGAAGTACTCTTCTTATTTGTTCACTTGGCATAAGTGTTCTAATACTATGGAAAAAAATGGTTTTATTTTTTTTAATTGTCTTTAAAACTTAAGAATTACATGTTGATTAATCACCTGGTCATTCAGTGTATCTTACTTGCTAAGATCAATTGAAGTACTATGTGCTGAAAGCATTAGAATAAGAAACACAGTTATAAGATAAGTGCAAGGACTTCATATTATCCAGTTAGTTGCTAAGAACTGTTAAATTTTGCTGAACCACAAGACCTTATTGTGTATAGCAAAAGTTTTCAGGGTAGTCGTCCCATCTGCTCTAATAGAAGTATGCATTAAAGTAGTGTGATTGACACAAATATAGGTAAATGGTTTCCTTATGTCTGGTACTTTTTGGGTGCAGGTGGCCCATTATCTTATGAAAACTTTGGACAACATTGCTGATCTTAAATTTCAAGAGAATATAGAGATGTACAGCAGAGAAAAGGAGTATGTTCTGTACTATGAAGGGTGTGGATGCAGTGGTCAGGTATGTTGAGTTATGTGAAATTTCCTTTACAGATTTTGCCCTCTATGGCATGTAGATTAAATAGACACTTTCAATGGCATGATATGCTGCTTTTAAAAAAGTAAATTTAGAAAAAAAACCAAAAAACCTCTTACAAGTATCTTTTTCCAAATTTCAAAACATTTTGTGGCCCAAAACTCTGTAATAAACTAATAATTTAATTAATTGTCTAGATGCCCATTGTATGTAAGTTTTGGTGTTGGTTTTTTTTTTTAAGAATAGAGCGCAAAGTGTTTAGGAGCAACGAAAAAGAAAAAAAAAAGTACTAAAAGGCACAGAACCAACAAAGCCTGTGGTTGAATGTTGCATTTCTCATACTTTCTTCTGCCTTTTTATTTCACCTTCTATTATACTTTCAGATTCCCTCCTCTCTTATCCTTTAACACACACCTCTCCAGACCTCCAGCTCTCTCCCATGTCCCCTATCAGCTGAACAGGGTTTTATCTGGTTTTCAGCTTCGTATTTGCTAATTGGCCAGCCAGTATGTGTGCTAACTGAGTAGTGGTAGGTCAGAAAGAACAGATCAGCAGCTTCTGAGACAATACCTTATTGTTCTCAGAACAGTACTGAATGGATAAGCATTCACATTGCATAAAATCAATGTTGCATGTGGTTCTAATGATTGATTGTCTCAGCAGGGACGCCCCAGACTGAGTGGACAAATGTATGCAGCTTGCCTCTTAGAGAGTTTCTCCAAGATCAGCTACGTTTGAGTGCATAGAGACATAGGAAAGACTATTGACTGTGTTTACTCTGTGTCTGTGACCAGAAAAACTTCAGACTTTCATATTTGGAGCTTTAAGATGATATGCCTGTGTTCAAGTCAAGTGGATATGTAAAACAAAACAATGTCTGGTATCTCAGTAATTGGGAAGGGCTCCTGTGAGCTAAACCCTACTGAAAAGGCAGTAGGAGAGGGAAAATGGAAGAAAAAAAAACCCACTCTCATTTCAAATTTGCAAAGAATGTCGATGTAAAGAAAATCCTTTATAAAGATTGAGATAAGCTTACTATATTGCTAGTATAAAATGTGCCATTTATGTTAGGAGCATAAATGTATGCATGTTTGGGGTTTTTTTCTTCAAAAGGTAGAGTCTGGGTCGCAACAACTTGAGGAAACACTACACAAAAACAGTGCACCTCTGCATCATGGAGGCAATACTGGCCTATGAAGGGAAGCAGAGAGAATAGTGGGGTTTTGACTATGCAGCCCAGGTTGCACTTACTGGTTCGCAAATCTGGTGGGTTTCAGATGTTGAAATGGCATTCAGTAGGCTGGAAGAGGGCTTGGCATCAGCCAAGAAGGACTGCCACAAGAAGCAGGTATGAACATCTTTTTGTTTAGTGCAGTGAAAATAAGTACAGTGTGACAATGGTCTCAAAAAAGGATGAGTGGCATATCTAGTAATTTCAGTCCTATAGTAAATAAACTGCTATTGATACCTACAGAAAAAAGAAATACACCTTTTTCTTCCATTTCTGTTACCTCATGGGCATTGTTACTGTGTCTTAGTTACTGGGGTTTCTGTAGGATTATTCTGAACTGAGATGAAAGGTAAAAGCAAAGATACTGCTGAACATCAACCTTGATGGTGTACAGGAACAGAGTATGTAAACAGTATGTGTAGAAATACTAAACACATGTATTTATGTAAAGAAGCCAAAAATGTTGGTTTTATTTGTGTCAAAACAAACAGTTTACTTATGAGTAGTTTTAGTCCCACTTCAGAAGGGTACCTTCTGCAGTTTGATTTTTTGTTTGTTTGTTTGTTTCACCCTTGTTTATCTCCAGCTTATTTTGAATGTTTTTGTCCTGGTGTGAGTATTTTTTCTGTCTGTGAAAATTTAAAGTAGTTTTGGTTTTCTTTTCTAACCTAGAAAATCTGCCAAAGGGAATATGAAATATGAAAGCAACTTTTAAGGGGGAGGAAATCTAATAGAGGTGCCTAAAATTATTCCTGTAATAAAGAAGGTGGATAAAGATTAATCGTCCTTTGCCGTTTCTCATAATACAAGAGCTAATAGGCACTACCTGAAGCTATTGGGTAGCAGACTTTAAACAAAAAAAAATACTTTCACACAGTGTACAGTTTAAAATATGGAACCTTTGGCTACAGAATGACAGAAGTATAGGAAAAGGTCAAGTGAAGGGTTAGCCAAATTTCAGTTGTGGCTATCAAATGTAATGATAAAATAGGTAGCACAGTTTTGGGAGTTTGGCTTTGTTGTCTTGGTTCTCTTTTTATTTAGTCAATTCTGGCCGCTGTATCTATGGCAAATTATGGCATACATTCCCAGGATATCCGTCTCCTGGACTTGTTCTTTATGTTCCTTTTGAGTTTTTTTAAAACAAAACCAAACTCTGCTAGTTTCTGTGAAAAGCAGAGACAGATCCACGATGAGCCTCTGTGATCCAGGCAGGCAGTGTTTCTGTGGTCACTTTGCAAGTAGAGTGGAGAGCACTGTCTCATGCTGTTGCTGCTTCCTGGGCCTGTGGTGGGGACTTTGGAATGGTTCTGCTGTAAAAAGAGTGGATGAGGAAAGATCATCTGAACCTCTCTGCAGATAGTAGCTCACTGCCATAAAGGAGTGGAGCTTTAGGTGTGTTTAAAGGAAGATGCCAGAAATACTTCAAGATGCTAGGCAATTTAATTCAGAATGTTGCTATTGATTTCTCCTTTATGATACGATAGAAAAAATAGGGAGCCCTGTGAAACTACCTTCTGGTTCTATTTTTGTAAGCATTTTCAAAATCCATTAGGGCTTTAGACTGTGATTCTCAAACAATTTGCTTGCATGGAGTTACCTTCTGGGCCTTTAACTCTCTCTTAGTAAACCCAGCACCAATAGGTGTTTCTATTATTTTTATATAATATACAAAAAATGTAGTGTTGAAAGTCTCAATAATTCAGTACCCATTTTAAGCCAAAATTTTAAAATGTGTACAAGCATGGTTCTGTCTCACACCAGCTACCAAATACCTTGTATCTTTCTAATAAGGTTACATTTGCCTCCTTAGAATTACATGCAGTAACTGTATGTTTTTCTTTCCTATTAATATGAAACCTAAAAAATTCCATTGGGTCTTTCACTATGTAACTCTGTATAATCATTCATATCATATTTTGTGATCTTCCTTTCATTGCCTTGCCTATTTTTAAAATGTCATTGATCTTTCCTAAAGTCTATTTTTCAAACAGTTTGCCAATAAATGTTTTCATGCAATTAGTACATTTTTTTTCAGAGTCTGGTGCATATCTCTGTGGAGATTGTAATCACAAAATTTAAAATTCAGCTTCATGCACATCTTATCCATTCGTCCTACCCTGCCTAGCTGACTATCTTCAGTATTTGTGCTCATTGAGATTGTTTTGGAGGTGGCTCAAATGTCTGTTTACACCAGGATTTCTTCATCTCATCTTTAATATCAGCAAATTTGTACATACAAACCAGTTTTTGTGGTGATTTGATTTAATGATGTAGGCAGAACTAATTTCTTGTAGCAGTAATGGTAGATGGTAGTGAGATCCATCTGGTATCAGAGGGATACCTAAATCTTTTCAGGTCACTCAGCTAAATGCTCTTATTGCCAAGCTACTTGAAGAACTTTTTTGGAGTGATCGGCAGAAAATCATGACCATTTGCACCATAGATGTTCATGCTAGAGATGTGGTAGCAAGCCTTGTAGCTCAAAAAATACGTGTTTGGATTGGCTATATTTTACAAGCATGGTTTTAGTGGTTTTGACAGGAATTAGTAGTACTTAAGCCGAGTTTGGGTCTGGATCTGCATGTGGGCACCAGGATGGTGGAGGTGGAGTAGGTATAATCATGAAGGCAGACTGTCTCAGACCTGTGTGTACTGCCTGTATTTTTATGGCCTACTGCCTTCTGAATTCAAAATTTTCCTGAACAAAAGTCAGGTGTCAACTTTTAGCCTACTTGGAACTGTTCAAACTTTCAGTAGGTTTTCTGTGAGCAGCAAAATGTTTCCTTTAAATTTCAGATCACAAAACTGAGTGCAGACAATCCTTGGGCAATTTGAGTGTTTTTTTTCCAAATGCCTTTGGTTATTCTGCTTTTAGTTATTCCATCTTCAATTGTTTGTGGTATGTTTTGCTCTCCTTTTAGAGGCACACATGCATCTCTAGAGCAAGGTGCTCCTGTAGTGGCTCTTCATAAGTGCATGCAATTACAATCTTGAATGTTAAGTTAAACAAAGGTGCTTGCCCTTTGTATAACTTTGTTCAGGTAGAACTAAGGTGGCTGCCCTGTGCTGCTGGTTTGAATGCACCAAATGTTTCAGTGGATGGGTATTGAAATAGGAAAGAATTCCCATTTTCCTTCTGACCTCCTGAGCCTCAGAAATAAAATGGGTTTCTAAGAAGGCATTAAGACAAGAAGAAACAAGGCCTGAGGAGTAAAATGAAACTCCTTATGGTCAAAGCAGTGTCTGCTCCCATGCACAGACTGCGTTGTTTGTAAGGAAAGGTCTTGGCTTAATAAGTGGCAATGTGTTCTCTTGTAATAGCTCTATTAAAAAGATCTTGTATTGCACTTACATTTGTTTAAAAGCACAAATGCCTCAAGGTGCATCTAATCCTTTATAACTGGTTGTAGTAGTTATTCATAAATGGCTAGGAATGATGTATGACACCTGCTGATGACAGCTGTAGCTTTGTGATGGGCCTCATTTCTTTTACCTGGAGAGCTCCTACATGGCATAATACTCTGCAATGGCTTTTTAGGTCACCAGTTCCCAAGCTTTTGCTTGGCTGTCGCAGCTACACCATAGATGAGATGACACCCAGAAACATGTTTTGCCAACATTTGTGATGCTCAGTTTCAGTACTTCTATGAGTACTTGGGAAATAGCCCTCGGCTAGTTATTACACCTTTGACTGACAGGTAATGACTGTTACTAATAACAGTGTCTGCTTTATCTGTTTTACTGAATAAAAAGTCAAAAAATTCTTAGACATTCAGTGTTCTTTCATACCTCATGTATTTTATAAGGTTATTAAGACACAATATCTTTGAGCATGTGTGTGCGTGTAGGTGTGCATACTTAAGTAATAATATGATTTTAATGTCCATTGCTTTTAAAATAACTGAAATACTTCTTGTACCTTAATTAATATACTTAGTGTCTAGTCTGAAGAAGAATATGTGTGGATTTATACCGAGGTTAATCAGGAGTTTTGGCAAAAGAATATTTGTGTGTGTGTTAAAGTCCAAACCAGTACTTTTTTCACACTCTATACAATGAAGCTTTTCTTCTGGATGTGTTTTGGCTCCAGAATGGAATTTCTTGTCAAAATTTGTGATCTGGAAAGATGGATCCAGCAATCCAGGCTGGCTCAGTGCTTATGACCCTCAGCTGGGGGACAATTCTGGGCAAAAGTCTTTGAAGTAGGCAAAGTGGCAACTACAGCCTCCTGTTTCCTGTCCTGTGTGACTACTGCTAGGTTATTCCTTGCTAAAAAATGTTGATGTGGTTGGTTTTCGTATCTAAAATAAGTATTTTCCAAGTAGTGCCACATCATGACTTTACATGAACACGAAAGAGGTACATTTGTGATTTAGGACATTAAATTACAATGAGAAAGTGGACTTGGAATAAATTACCCATGAAACATAAGGTGTGTGTGTGGGGGAAAACCCCAAAACAAACCTCCCAACATTGTAGATGTTCCTTGCAATGCTAACAATCACTTTCCTTATGTTAAGGTGCTACATTACTTTAATCCAGTCTTTCCACCTAACAAGGAGCAGTGTTCCTGTGGGACCAGCCAGCACAAGTAAAACAGAGACCACCAAAGATCTAGGCTGTGCCCTTGCTGTGATGGTGTATGTCTTCGACTGTTCTGAGCAGGTGGATTACAAGGTGAGATGTTCTGCTAAGCAAGAACAAGGAAATTATTGTTTAGTTTCTTTTTCATATAAAGTACATTGGATATTCTTGCTTTCAAGAAAAAGATGTTAAATGTTTGACTTTGATTTTAGTCTATAGGGATTATCTATAAAGATTTGGTCCAGACAGGAGCTTGGGGATGCTTTGGTGAATTCAATCACATCTTGGTAGAAGTTCTGTCAGCGGTGGTAGTACAAATAAAGACTATGCATATTGCAATTAGGAGCAAGAAAAACAAGTCAGTATTTAAGCAATGCTTCTTTATTGTCCTTTGCCACCTATAAATACTGAACCAGTAAAATCTTCCAGAGTTCCTCCAAAACCCTTTGTAAATGTAGTGAGGGAGTAGATGGTAACATTAAATCACCCCTGTAATATACTACCTTAAAATAACTTTCTTTTCTCTTCAAAATATAGCAACAAATGTGAGTGAACTCCTGGCTGTACAGGAATCCAGTTAAAGCTCTGTTGTTGAAGCTCTGGTCCTGTTCAAGTCACATCATGTGAAATCATTGCATCATATGGGTGAGAAGTTTGGTGGGGTTCAACCTTGCAAGAAGTCTCAGAATTTCCAGTGTTTCCTGGTGTTTTTGAGGCAGGCCTTGTGTTCCACTGTACCATGTTCTCCCTCCTCTGCTTGCTTTACTTGATGCTGCCTCCTGGCCTTCTCAAACCCACCACATCCCTATCAATCTTTTATTTTACATGCTTTAAAAATTAATTCTTCCTATAGACATGCTTCAACCATATGTATTCTGTTGCTTTAACAGTCCAGTCTTTTCCTTCTAAATTCAGTGCTGGCCAGAGGAGCCAAAGATTACTAAAATCTGGTGCCTACCAAGGAAACATCTGTTTGCTCAGCTCTAATAAACTTCCTTAGACATTTGCTTTTGGCTGTTGTGTGAGACTGGATCCAGGCCCAGATGCACCTTTGTCACCTGACCCATGATGGCTGGCCTTGCATGATGCAGTTGTTGACATCTAATCCAACTGTAAAAAATTTTGTCATCTTATAACAGATTTTTATTCCTCGGTGAAAACATTAACCTGGAGTCATCACTTGCAACGTTTATTACCATAAACCCAGGATATGCAGGTCGGACAGAACTACCTGAAAACTTAAAAGCTCTGTTCAGGCAAGTAAGCTATAGTGGTTTTTTATGGTACACAAGCGTATCAAGTTTAAGTTTAGTGTATGTATGTTACCTAATGTTATTAGCCTTGATTTGCAATGAAATGCAATTTGATTGCTTCAGAATTTCTGTGGGAAAAAAAAAAATCAATATTCAAGCTCTGTGTGTCTGTACACCACAATGACAAGGGAAATTAAATGTATATCTTGCCTTTTAAAAATCTACATATACTTTTAAAGGTACCTGTCAACACACCAATTGTACCTAAATATGCACAAGAATGTTCGCTGTTTTGGGGTAAATGGGGATGTGTGCGTTCATAGATGTTTCATAACTACTAGCTGAAGATGAAGCTGCATAATCTTGCCTAGTAAGTTATTGAATATGTGATTGTTGAGAAGCTGTGAAAAGTGTAGCACAGAGAAAAAAGTTCGTATGCTTTTGGACACTGTAGGATAGCCCAGTAACTTTTTCTCAAAGCACATACTTAGACTTTATATCTTAACACTAATATTCAAGGAAGAAAGTTTTGAATTTGAAAGACCTGACTAGATTTTGCATGCTGCACTCGGTGAGTTGTATCAAAATGGTGTTTCTGAGAGGGAATTAATTCCATAAGCAGTTGCTCCAGCACAATGAGCAGTAAAATGATGCCAGTTTATTCCAACAAAGTGTTGGATCTGCACTTTGAACTATGTGGTAATGGTCTTTTTCTTAAGCAAGTCCTGTACAATTTAAGTGAGAGTTGGCATTTGAAATCCTTGCTCTTGCATTAATACTTTTCAGTGATTTAATCAAGACAAGGGAAAAAAAAATTATCCTGTGATTTCATTCCTCAACATATTGAAGTTCAATAGGGCAAGTTGCAAGGCATTGCCAGGCTGTCTGGGAGGCGCAAGTATAGATGTACTATCTGGCATCTGTTTCTCTTAGCAGTAAATCCCTTTGATTTGTATAATGTAGAAACAGGGCAGAACCAGGCATTGCTGTTGCTTCTGTAAGCAAGTTGAAATACAGGTACTATACTTTCTTCTGTGTTAAAAGGTACATCAAGATTTTGGTGTATTTCATTATTTCTGATTTAGCCATGGAACTCCTGACACCGTACTCCTTCATGCTTTTACTGCAGAAAGACACAAAATCTGCTAAAGTTAGAAAGCTGTTTGCTTGGTCACATCTTGTCCTCTTGCCAACCAAACATCCCGCTTCAGGTGGCAGGACTGGGTGGCAGTGCAATTAGCTTTCTTGTTCTTTGAGCCTAAATTACAATCATTTGTAACAAACAGTAAGTAACATCTGTTTACAAGGAGGAGGTCAGGATTTGAATTCATGTGCCTCTGCAAAGGCTGTTGCTGAATGACCCTATAGTTGGGTCTTAGCAAACATTGGAGGGAGACCCCGAGAGATACATCCCACTTCCCCATAAGTGCTTTTTAAATATTTCACAACTTAGCTGTTGCTTTACCAAGCCTTCTCATTAATTGCCATCTAAAAACTCTTCAAGGCAAAGCAGGATCAATGTGCACCAAGGGACCAATGCTGGGCAGCTGCTCAGTTCAGAACCTTGCACAAGGGAGGGGACAGGGCAACGGGGACCCCATCCACCCTGTCTGCGTGGAGCGGCTGCCGCCTTTCCTGCATTTGGACAGAGTCGGCTGCCTTGGCGGCCGTGTCTTCTGCAGTTGGCTAGATGTGGTATATGGCAAGAGAACAGGAGGGATCCCTCTCTGTTGCTACCGGGTGTTTCACCTCTCAGTGGACTACTGGAGGATAGAAAATGTATGTGACTTATTTCTGTTGTTTGCTTATTATTTTTGTTCCTTCTTTTCTTTTTCATTTGGGAAGAAAGAGTAAGGGATATGAAATAATATTATTTCAAAATATCCCTACTGAAAGATAAAGTCAAATTATTGCTTTATTTGCTGTTCTTTCTATTATGGTTTCCTTTGGTTTTTGTTTTTTGGTTTGTTTTTTTTTTTAATTTTCAAAATGTACTTGGTACATAGAGCTTGAAGTATTACTTTTACTTGGTTGTCACATAAAATAAAAAGCCTTTGGAATTAAAGTACTAACTGCTGCATTTGGGACTCAGGAATTCAGCCCTGTAGCTGATGTCTGTAATAGCTCTTTCCCATTGTACAATGCACAGAAAAGGTGGGAGGTAAGTGGTAAAGCATTAACTCCACGTATTTGCCACCTAATGAAATCTCACAAGGGAGAGAAAATATATTGAATACTACTAGTCTGATATTTCTTGTGCAAGCAGTTATTCTATTTGCAAGAAGGATATTGCTTATGGTAGGTAGAAGAGCATATAATTTTTTATAATTGACAGCAATGCATATAGCACCCTTTGCTTGGGCTTATGAAGAAATGCTTCTTAAGGAACAGTTTACTTAAAAATTGTTTAACAGAGGGGTGCTTACTCATTTTCTAGACTATATGTTATTGATTTCGGTCAGAAATACACTGCTGGACTAAACCACTGGTCTTACTTTTGTCTTATTTAAATATGAATGATGAACAAAAGAAATCTTTGTATTTGTCAGTAGTAAGAAAAGTGCTCTGAGGGACAAATTTGCTGGTTTGTAGCTGACCTGAACACAAAATTCAAGATCTCTTCTCTGCTACTCTGTAACTTAAGCAGTGATTTTTAATGAGGAAATTGTTTAGCCTTTGTATTACATTAAGTGGAGATTTCTCACTTATTTAAAATGGCTGTGGGTTTGTTCTAAATTTTGGACTAAAGTTTATATTTAAAAAAGAAAGAAACAGTGAAACCTCCAAAGGCAACCATAACTTCATATGAAAGCATTAAAGCCCTCAAAAAAATCGAAGTCCTTTTAAAAATCATGGCATTTTTAGCAATGGCAGAGTGTTGCACTTGACCTCCAGCCCCTATAGAGCTGCTGGCAGTGTCCTCCAGTTGTTGGTGGCAAGTGATGCCGCTGCAGACTGTGCCTGCTCTAAATTTCAGTAGTACCTGTCTCGCAAGCCCTGTGTTTCTCAGCTGCGTCCTTTGTGTACAGCAATGTTGCTGCATGCAAACAATCAACAGTGCCTAATTAGCTCCTTTTACTTTGAAGTAAGGTCCTTGTTAGCTTTGACTGACACTCTTAATTGTGACTCTCTTGAGCTCTGTTTTTAAAAATGTTTGCACACATCATTTGATTTGAGTGACTTATTCTTACCATGTTTAAATACTAATCTGTGTATTTGGATTATGGGGTTTGTTTTCTTCCTGTGACCCTGTGCCATAGCTGTCCCTGACACTGAACTGATCTCAGAAATGATGTTGGTTGCTGAAGCGTTTATTGATGCATGTCTGTTAGCCAGGAAGTTTATTACCTTGTATACTCTCTGCAGGGAGCTGCTTTCTAAACAGGTGAGGGTCTCTTTGGGCTTCTGGGTTTGATATGTGCTGACTAACACATACTCCATACCAGTGGCTGGACACTGTATAATAATAGGGGCTTTTATGTATATAGTCTTATCTTTTCTTTTGAAGACACTTTTAATCATGTGCCCATCCTTATTAAATTGTCTTCTAAATTCAGATCTGAAAGTGCTCTTTCCTCTGATCTTGGGACATTTTTAATGTGTTCATTTTGCATTAAATATTTGTATATCACTGCTTCATACCTGGGATGGCTGAACTACGTTGTGCTGTCATGCAATACCTATATTAGAAATGTAACTCTCTTTTGGAGGAAATAAAAATCTTATAGCAGAGCAGGAATTATTCTGAAAAAAACCCCACATATTCTACTTGAATGAATGTTTCTTTACATTTTCCCCAGTAAACACAGTGGAGGACTGTTTGAAAAATGGAAGTAAACCATAGCTAAATAATTATTATACTAAAAAGAATTCATATTCAGAATAATTATCTTAATCTGCAACTTGTAAAACTTGGAAGATTTATCATTTCTTCCCTGTATGTATGCTGTTTACTTGTTTCCAACTGTATAATTTTTCACAAGACTTTCTTAATATTCAGTTTTGTTAGTAGAATAAGAACTTGGAGAATCCTTCAACCTTGAGCCGTAAACTTTAGCAAGCAGGGCCATTGTGAAAGCAAAAGCAACTTTATATTCATGCCTGCATAATTTTGAATTTATCTCTAAATATCCCAAAGTTTTCCTGACACATTCTTGCAATGTTTCTAGAGATAATGAATTTGAATATTGACTATCTTAAGGCAGCAATATTGTCTGCTTTACTAGAATGGGGATTCCTCAACTCTTGTGATTACTTTGTCCTGGAGTCATTTTCTGAATTCAGAAAAATCAGTTGTACAATTGTTTCCCATTTTAATATTAATAATAATATTAACGCTTCAAGAAAAACTCAAATGTTCTTGTTTCTTTATTATTTTTATCTTATTTGTTTTAATGGAAATGGGAGAAATCAAATCTCTTTGACTAAAATTCTGGGCTGCTGCAGAAAACCTACAGCCGTTCAGAGAGCTCTGAAAATATTGGTCCAGTGTTGGGGCTTTTAGGGCTCTCAATACACCTTTGCAGGCACTAGGATCCTAGCCTATGAAAACTGCTTCAGAACAGGGTTGTCCAGGCTTTCACTGCATATGCTGTGAAGGAAGTGACTTCTGGTCCTGCCATGGCATGGCAAATAGCTTGGATGTCTTACAGTCCTTGTGCAGTGGACAATCCACACAGCAGGCTGCTGTAAAGATGCATATGCTCTTTAACAAGCTCTCAGACAGCAAACCAACAAAAAATCTGGAGGAAAAAAACCCTTACCTAAATCTAAGCAAAAGCTCATTAAGCCCAGTATATTCCTAAATTTCCTATTTTCCTGATCAGCTCTATGTTTAACTGTTTTGCCTAGGTGTACCATTTCTAAAATGTGGAGACTCATTTTCATTACAGATACTCAGCACCTTTAGTACCTCAGAAAAAAAATGGCAATTTTTCTTACTAATGATGAACTGTTCTGAGGTTGAAAATTGCCTTTTTTTTTTTTCTTCTTTGTGATATATTTAGTGCATTTGATTCACAGTTATGGAGTGCCAGTGTCATGGAAGGGGATAGTAATATCTGTCAACTTTAAAAATTGTATATTGTTAAGTTGTGGGTTTGCC
>JANZLQ010000078.1:10435193-10447899 GCA_026212715.1 Elanus axillaris | reverse complement strand
CCTGGAGCATGTCCTCCCCCTCCTTCTGCACTGACCTTGGTGTCTGCAGAGTTGTTTCTCTTACATGTTCTCACTCCTTTTTTTTTGGCTGCAGTTCCTGTTACACAGGGTGGGGGTTGTTGGTTTGGGGTTTAGATTTTTTTTTTTTCCCTTCTTAAATCTGTTATCCCAGATGCACTACCACTGTTGCTGATGGGCTCAGCCTTGGTCAGCAGCGGGTCCATCTTGCAGCCAGCTGGCATTGGCTCCATGGGACACAGGGGAAGCTTCTAGCAGATTGAGAGGAGCCACCCCTGTAGCCCACCCGCTACCAAAATCTTGCCACAGAAACCCAATACAAGTAGTAAACCGACTGTCTTTTTTGTGATGCAAATTTGGCAGTAACAAGAAGTGAATAACTTGGCTACTGTTCTCTAACAGGTTTTTAATAACTTTTATTTAATAAGCTTTTTAATAACGTCACCATCTTTGATACTGTTAAGGACAATGGTTTGCATCAGCTTGGCTTTTTGTTTCTCTTAATCCTTTGGATCACAGTACTGCTCTTTTAACTTGTTAGATATCTCTGCTTTATGCAAATTAATTATAAGATGTTTTCTAGAGAATATGGGTTTCTGTGTATAAAAGGGAATTTAGCTGGTCAAGGCACAATGCATTAACTTGAAGTCCAATGTGATCTTTTGCTTTTGCATTTCTTGAGCTGATCCAAAACAGTTCTTACAAGTTCTGGTAAGAAGTGATTCTTATTAACATTTGTCAGTCAGTGGTTTTATTTTCAAGCAGCATTATTGCTGTTTCATGTCAAAATTCAATTTTGCAGTGTTCCAATATATCATCAACATTTCAGTCAGTGTTTGTGTTAGAGTTGTATGCTGTTGGGGTAAGAAGCCTTCCGTGCACATATTTTCCAGAGAAATCTTGTCAGCAGGAGAATTTAATCAAACAGCATGAGTCTGTACAAGCTGCCCACCTCGGGTGATGAGGATTAGGGGGCTGGTGAGGACATAGAGAGGCAATATGATCTCTCACAGCAGAGAGGAGTGTAGAGATGAAAACAGTAGGCAACAAACTGTCCAAATGGAATAGCTGTAAAATGAGTAAATAATCTGTTTAGACTGTATTTGACTAATATTCTGTGAATGCGAGCAGGGGATAAAATTGCCTAATCCTTTGGAATATAGACAGTTAAGCAAGTGGCTGCTAACCTGAAGCATGTGCTATGGTTAGGATAAAGATAAGGAATTTTAGACTTGTTTGTGATAGGAACTAGCAGATGAGAAGGGTTACTTTTGTCCTCAATTACATATAGCCAGACTAGGTCATATAAACTACTGTAGATATCTGCAATGCAAGTTATGTTGAACTTAGGTGTCACATAATCCTTGGTCTTGTGTACAACTTACACACTGGTATTTTAAATAGTCTGTTCTCAAACAACATAAAACAAATAAAGAATCCTTGCTCCCACCTGCTTTTTGGTGGTGCAGCCCTCTGAAAACCCTTTCCAGGCCCTTTCTCCCTGCTTTCCCTGGAATAAAGGATGCAGTCAAGGAAAAGGAGTGTAGCTAGAATGCCAGTGTGCTCAACTGTCATAATAGCTCTTTTAAACACTACAGCATACAAATAAAAATGTTGTAAGGCTGGCAGCACTTACGTCTTACTTGCACCCAGTGCAGTTGTATTTCTGCATTGCACTAAAGGCAGTCACAAACAGTTCCCAAAAGTGAACAAAAGTTTCCATCTCAAAGATAGAGGGAAGAAATTCCATATTTTTTCAACTTCTCTCTGCTAAAAAAAATTGGTTGCTTTCCAGTTTGTTTTGTAGGTTTGTTGCCAGCTGGATAGAAACAAGGAGTTAGTAATTCGAAAAGGCTGACTGTTGTCTTTGATAAATAGTGTTTCCTCACTTAGAACAACTCAGAACAAGGTTTAAAACTGTTATTCCTGAGAATAGTGTGGTTCAGGTATGCATTAGGATTAAAACTATATTTTAAGAAACAGTGTTTCTGAAAGATCCACTGAGCATGTGGTCCTATGCAGGAGTGAAAATGCTTAAAATTACTGTCTATCTGAAATGCAGGTGAGATGAAATTGAGAAGCTCTTATATATCAAACCTGGACCTTTATTTTTTGAGACCTACAGAGATTCAGAGGTTTCACAGTGCAGTGGTCCATTGTAACAAGAAGGTAGTGTGTTCATGGCACTGCATGTAATTCCCTGACTTTTCAATTCTTGTGTTGCTTGTGTTAGTAATGTCTTAAGTAGCTTAGGGCTAGCCACTTCATCTCTCTATACAAGCATTCTGCCTCTCTCTAATTAAATGCCTACCAAATTAAATGCCCACTAGTTACTCTCATACTCTGACAATGAGGCCCTATGTTATTAAACGTGATTAAAGAATGGAGCTGAGCTCTGTTTCATACATAAACAATCTGATACTGCACAACCTTATATTGACATTTTAAATTTACTTAATATGCCTTGTAATTCTAAACTCTTCTGTTTGCCTGCTTCTAAATAAGTCAATAGGAGAGGAGAAAACTAATTATTGTGTATGAGTGTTAAGAATTTGCCATAATGTACATGCTTGAACTGCATTATTTTCTTCTTGTACCTTGCTTTAAGTAGAGTGGAATGAAGGAAATTTGGTACACTTTATCAGTAGACCTCTTTTGTGCCTTTGATCTCTGAAAGTTGCTCCTAGACAATAAGGAAGCAGAGCAAGGAGTTGCAGTCTCACTAATTAAAATTTAAATACCTTCTTGAAGTCACTGTCACCCTCCTATGGAGTAAGGCTCACAGGTCACTCTCTTCATGTATTTGTTTATTGTAGAAACTCTGTTCTCTGCTGAATTGTTTACTGACCCCTGAAAATGTGCCACTGGATTGGCCCAGAGAGCTGAATGAGATGTATTTTGTCTTTGCTTGTATTTGGGTGTTTGGTGGGGCACTCTCTCAAGATCAGGTAAGTTAATGAAAATGACCACAGTATCTCACTGTGCTTGAAAAACAGATAAATTATATATATTACATACCCCTACCTACACATTTAAACAGATATGAATACATAAGTGCATGTGTGTATATACGTGTATGCAGGCTTCTACTCACTAATACTGATGGGGGTGCAGAGCAGTGGCCCATGCATCTGATTTGTTGGCCTATTGTACTGTAGCTATCAGAGCTCATCTGTAAATAAGCGAACTTGACCAGAGGGACCTGACTGCCTACAGTGCAAGACTGAGTGCAGAGTCATTTACCATGCATAGAGAAGCTGTGTTTACTTAGGAAATGTTACCAGTTGTACTTTTTAATCTACACTAAAGTCCCTGGCAAGCAGTAAAAAGTAGTATGAGGGTCATGCCTGCCAGAATTGAAGTATTTAGTGAAGGGCTAGACAGATGTATGTTTAATCTCACCTTTTGGATTTACACTGAGAAATGTAGATATAAGCAAGGCATTATAACGTGTTCCCCTTAGTGAGATTGTTGTTGTTGTTGTGATGCTACAAAAGGTTTGAAGAAGAAAGTTCTAAAATTCTACAATTACTTGACAGTGTTTTGCTTAGATAGACCTTGATTTCTTGAGAAATATCTAGTCATATTTCCTCCTAAATACTGAAAAATACAGTTGGCTTTACTGCTGCTTGAATTAGATTAAGCCCTTGTGAAGGAGCAAGTTTATACATGTGTTATCCATAGGTAAAGGAGGACCTTGCATAAGTCGAAGAATCAGAAGCAACACATTATTGCATCAAGAGACTGGGAAGATCTTTTTGGTCATATTAACATCTGATTTCCTGTCCTTCAAAAAGACTTGCTGTTCTGTGGACATGCAGGAAGGTCTTGTCTGAAGTAATTAATCTCTGTGGTCTCACAGATATATAAAATTAAACTGAACTTAGAAGATTTAGGAAATAAAATATTTGGGCTGGATGTTTGGTGGGTTAGCTTTGGTGAACAGCTGAACACCAGCCCAGCTGCTTGCTCGCTCACCCCCCACCCCAGCAAGGTAGGGGGAGAAAATGGGCTGAAGAAGCTTGTGGGTTGAGATGAAGACAGGGAGACTGGTAAGCAGTTACTCTTGTGGGCAAAACAGACTTGACTTGGAGAAAATTGATTTAATTTGTTACCAGTTAAAATGGATTTGGGTAGTGAGAAACAAAGGCTAACATTAAACCAAAACCTTTCCCCCTCCTGCCTGCCAAGCTCAGCATCACTCTTCCACTCTTCCACTTGCCCACTCCAAGCAACGTGGGTTGGATGGAGGGTTGTGGTTAGTACACAGTGGTTTCTCTCTGCCACTCCTTCCTTCTTATACATTACCCTTGCTCTAGCATGGGCTCCCCATGGGCTACAGTCCTTCAGGGCATATTCACCTGCTCTAGCATGGGGTCATCAAGGGGCTGCAGTGTGGGTATCTGTTCCAGTGATGTGGAGCTCCTCCTCTTCCTCTGACCTTGGTGTTCTGCTGTTTCTCAGTCTTTCTGTCCTTTCCTGAATATGTTTTCCCTGAGGCGGCACCAGCTTGGCTGAGGGGCTCAGTAGTGTCCTGTGGTGGTTCTGTTGGAGCTGGCTGGAACTGGCCATGTCCAGCACAGAGCAGCCCCCATCCTCTCCTCACAGAGGCCACCCTGCAGCCCCCTGCTGCCAACATCTTGACACTTGGCACTGAACCCAGGATGTCATCAGAAGATGGCTTCTCTTTAGCCCTTAAACAGCAGGAACAGTAAGGTATTGCTTTGATGTTCTTGGTTATTTCATCACAGTCTACATGTATATGCATTTAAAAATAAGATTTATTTGTAAGTCTGTTTTTCATACGTCCTTCACATGAATGTCTCTATCGAATATGTACTGTAAACAACGCACAATTTTATAGCTTTCAAATTACCAAGCTGAATTCAGCTGCTGGTGGCTTAAGAAGAAGAGAGGAGTGAAGTTTCCATCCCAGGGCACAATGTTTGATTATTACCTTGATCCAGAGACAAGGAAGTCTCTGCCCTGGGTGGATAAGGTCCTGACTCCTGATGTGGACCCAGATATACCTCTGAAAGTACAGTGCACACCTGTGACCACATGCTGAGCATTGCAAGATGCAGGAAGGTTTTAGGGTCTTGTCATGATTTCTGGCATAGTCTTAGATGTCCTGGAAGTAACACAATAAAGTGATGCTTTTATTGATTTTTATATTATTAAAGCACTCCTGAAGACATACTATCTTCAGTTTGTTAGTAGTTTATACTCTTTTTCCATAGTAGGAGAAATTCAGGCTCCAAGTCCATTTAATCATTGAAAATAATCCCTACAGCAACTCTACACCACAAACTGAAGCCTTAACATTTTCCTATTGCCAGCTTTATGCACACACAGGTATTCTTTTGCCAGCTAAATTCCCTTTGTACTAACAGAAGTGTGTTGGGGAAAGCAAATCACTTTATCACCTTCCTATTAAGCTCTTGATCAACTTACAAAATTAGAATATTTGTGGAATACAAATTGTAGAAGTCGAGTATGATAGTATGACATGTATCTGTCAGCTGAGAAGTAGAAAGCACGAGCTGTTAATTGTAATTGCCTCAGTTTGTGGGTTTGGTTGGTTTTGGTTTTTTTTTTTCAATGTGTTTCACATAGAATATTCTCAAATGCTTCATGGGGCTTTGATTGCATTAACTTGTAGGCCTCTTTCTTTTTAAATGCTTAGGTGAGTAGGAATTTTCCTGAGGAGATTATAAATTTGTGGTCATAGAAACATGGATCTGATGATCAAAAGACATTATCCATTTTCAGCTATCCTGTAACAAGTTCTCTTTGAGGGTTGTTATTTGGTAGGAAAATACAGAGCTTGGAAAAGAAAGTTTTATCAGGCAATGAAGGTTTTGGGTGCTCACAGTAACTAAAGCTAATCTATTGCCAACTATTTGCCTAGTATGCTGAAAGCCAGGCCAAAAAGCAAATGGAACTGCTACTTGAAAAATTAAATCCTCTACCTGTTGCACCAGCCTTTGTTTCTCTACCAGTTTTTGGGGACTGGCATTCTGTAAAGGTTGAGATGGAACCAATGCATTTCAGCTACAATTTGACTTCAAAATCTTCCTATTAGAAGAAATTGAATACAAATTTTCAGGTAGGAATGCTGTGTAAAAAGTAATCCAGTAGAACATTCTGTTCTAGTAATTGTGTTTGACAACGAGAGAATGATGTGTCCCATTTCATTGCTTTTTCGAATTCAGTCCTAGCCAGAGAGAGAGAGACAGAAATTACTGTTTGCTTTTAAAACTAAACTGTGTTGTGCAAGTGTTTGATCGGGGTTTTTTCCTTTTCAATTTCAGGCAATCTTTTTGTTTACACATCTGAGACTGCACATCTCAAATATTTTATTTTATTGATTTACTCTTAACAAAAGGCAAACTAGTCATGCTTGTTGGAAATGCCAGAGTAAGTAAAAGTGTTTGTAGGCGATAGGCTTACTGCTCTCTCTGAAGACTATCTCCTGGATAATATCCCTCTTGGCTGCTACACAGCATCAGCAGTGCTTCAGAGTAAGTTCCACACAGATGCAAGAAACTTATCTTCCCTCAACAGCAAGGGTGAAAAATATTATGCAGTTGTTATGATTTCTTTACAGCTGTTGGCTACTGCCATTGCCTGGGTCTTGGCAAGCTCCTCGCTTTGCAAAGTGGAAACTTAGCAAAGTTGGGGCAGGCAAGACGAAAGGAGGATGAAACTGTCTGGGGCAAACTGGCACTGACACTGTGCTCCCACAAGTTGCTCTGCGCCTGTGGACAAGAGAAAATTTGGCTTTACTTATGTTAACAAGAACCTTTGAGCCAGCTTTTGTTAGCATGGATGTCTCTGCATTGTGCCTGTAGATGTACCAAAAAGGACAGTCAGGACTTGGGCTTGCTTTTGCTGGGCACCATACAGTCTCTGAGGAGGGGCAGTCCCTGTCTAGAGAAGTTGGGAGTGTCCATAGGTGAGATGGATGCAGAGCAAAGGAAATGTTAATATAACACACAAACAGAGGGGGCTGTATGTTGGCCAAAAATGTTATACTGGTGGTAGGTTTTGGAATAAGAGGAGGCAGACAGTCAAAGTAAAATAGGCTCATAAAAGCTCTCTGTCTCTTCTGTTTTTCATGAACACCACAATCAAGGGAGAGCCCAGCTATCAGTGGATATGCCCTCTTTGCCTTTGTTTTTTTTTATCCTTACAGTAACTTGAACTCTTATCACTCTACATGCCCTATTCACTGTACAGCTTTTCACAGCTGTAAAAAGAACTAAAGAAGTTAACACACTGGCTTATCTCATATGTCTAGGAGAAGATACAGAAAACAATTTATCACTTTTAAAAACTTTCCCAAATTTAAGAAGTCTTCATGTAAAATCTTTAGGAGCATTTAAGTTTGCTTGATGCTTAATTTAACTACTTGTTGTCCTGGTTTCAGCTGGGATAGAGTTAAGCGTCTTCCTAGTAGCTGGTACAGTGCTGTTTAGACTAAGTCAAGGATGTTTCAGCTTCTCATGCCCAGCCGGCGAGAAGGCTGGAGGGGCACAAGCAGTTGGGAGGGAACACAGCCAGGGCAGATGACCCCAACTGGCCAACGAGGTATTCCATACCATGGGACGTCACATTCAGGAAATGACTGGGTTGTGTGGGGGTCGGAATCGCCGCTCGGGTACTTACTGGGTGTCGATCAGTGGGTGGTGAGCAATTAACTCTGTGCACCATTTGTACGTTCCAATCCTTTCACTATTACTGTTGTCATTTTATTAGTGTTTTTATTATTATAATTACTTTCTTCTTTTCTGTTCTATTAAACTGTTCTTATCTCAACCCACAAGTTTTACGGTTTTTTTTCCCGATTTTCTCCCCATCCCACTTGGGGGGGGGAAGGGGTGAGCGGCTGTGTGGTGTTAGTTGCTTGCTGGCGTTAAACCACGACACTTGTACATTCAAATTTTTAATTTTGTAGCCAATCTACATTGCTGCTAATGGATCAAAATGTCACTAGGCTTAAAATAAGTATAAATCCACAAGTCTCCATTGAGTTAATTTTTTACCCTGTTTTTTCCTTACTATCTTGTGTTGATTTCTTCTCTGTTTGGGTCAAATAAGCAAATATAACTTTCAATTTACTTTTGTACCTTAGTTTATTCTTTGAAGAGTTCCCAAATTCATGTTAACATAGAATCCTGCATTAACAGAACTTAATAGACTTTTTGCTTCTCATAATGAATGGAGAGACTAGGAGAAATCTGCTGTGCGTCAGAGTGAGATCATGAGCTGTTGTAAACTGTCATGGCTCCTTTAATGGGGGAATCAGCCTTAAAACGTTTTCAGGTATTCCTCTCAACAGAGAGGGGTTTTTTTGGTAATGATTGCCATTCCAGCAGTAACCATGACAAAGGCACTAGAGCACAAAAGCATAACACTTTCTGTTCCAAACAGAAGCTGATGAAAGGAGCTCCTAGGCAGCAAAGGTTGTCTATTCTTTTTGCAGGAAACTTCTTAAATAAACCAAATAGGTGAAGAAGGCATCACAAGGGCTTTCTCTGCAAGTGTATCACACCTACCAACTACTGTGACATAAAATTAGAGATTTTATGAGCCTTTAAGGATTTGCCATAAAATGTTAGTAGTATTCCTTCAGATTTGAAGTCAGTGTTGTAGAACATCCACCGCTCCTAAGAAATATTAAGAGATGAACAAAGAAATGGACTCCTCTGGTTGTCTGCAGCTTTTCCTTCTGTCTGCTGCTCTTCAGCCAAGTCCCTCTTGTTAAATGCTCTGCTAGCAAGTCCCTCTGCTAATCACAGCAGGTGAAGAACTGCATGATGATTCAGGAAAATACATTGTGTTCGCTTTCCATTGTGTTTACAACATTTTTTTGGTGAGCTGTGATGGAATGATTTTGTACTGTCATGAGTAGTTCAAAATGACTGCCTTGTTTTATTTTAGTGTTTGTGTGTACCAGTGCTTCTTCCTATAAAATGCATTCAAGCGATGCACTGAAATGCCTGCCGTATGTGTTTTAGGCTATGGCTCCAAGCAATTGTTTGGAACAATCAAATTTTTGAATATTTTTTTTTAATGGAAAGAGGCATTCACATCAAGTTACACAAATGACCAATTTAAATTGTCTTGGTTCAAAAAAGAAGAGCTTGAGAGCTGAACTTGAAGTACAGTTATTTGCTACTTTGCTGTGTTCTTTCTATTGTTTAGACTTTAAAAGATTTTTCTTGCAGATTGTATCACTTTTAATCTGCAGTATTTTCTGCCAGCTCCCATTTATCTGTATCCACATAACTTTTTTTGAGGTATCTGCAAGAGTGGGTGAGATTAGCATGTAGTCTTGGGTTTTATTTAGCATTCCCCCAAGGCATCTGACTCATCCATTCTGCCTCTAGAACAGCAGAAAATTTCAAAATGTTACTTGACTGGAGACAGGTTCTGATGCAAACTAATACTGGTACGTTAAGTTTGGGGTCTTCAGTAATACTAAACTCTGGAACAGTGCTGTAGAGTAGAAATTTGCATAAACATTTATGTACAATGGAATTTAGTAAAATATATTTCCTTATTGTATTGTAATAATGCAGTATTTTAAAAAAAATAGGAGTAATAGATTATAATTATAGACATCATTTAAAATTTAGAGAAGGTTAAGATCGAGAAGGAGCATTCCTAATTTGGGGTTTAAAAGTATCAATATATGTCTCAGCTACAAGAAAAAAGTCTTACTTTACCTAAGATTTTAAGGTGATTGAGATGATTTAAACCTTTCATAAGCATATAATTTCTGCAAGAAGTTGTTTCCCCTCTTGTGGTGGAAAAGCAGGATAAGTACAGTCACAATTCTTTTTCCCCCAGATTTATGATTATCCAGTTGCAAATATGTTGAGGTTTTATATTTCTGTCTTGTCCTCCAGCACACCTTCACTTTTTATCTGCTTACTTTCCTTCTCCAGTCAGTAACCATCCTGTTAGCTGACTCTGACTAGACAGAAATGTCCTTGGAAGCATTTGTTACCTTTCTTGAACTGGACAAAATCACTGTTGCGGCTTGCAGGTGATTTCATTCACTGTTTGAAGAATCTAAGATGGCAACACAACACTCCTTTTGTCCTAACAGAAACTGCTTCCAGTGATATATTTGTTTATACTGCTTTGCCTAAGAAACCAAAAAGTCTGCTGAGAGTCAGAACCATGGCAGTGCTGTGACATACAGCATTCAGCTGTCATTACGCAACTGCAGTTTCCATTTCCTACAAGCTTTTGCGAACATGTTGCCCAGGTTTGGGTTTTTTTTTTTTAAAAAAAAGACAAGTTCAAAATCATATGCTTGCATTCCACTTTTTTTTTTTTTTTAGTCATCTAACCCAAAAGATTTTAACATACAGCCTCATACAATGGAAAAAAGAAGTCCGTAGTCTGCATTTTTTCCTATTCTACTTATACATGGAACTGATAATCCTTTTTTTTTCTTTTTGACAAATATTAAAGTCTTAAAAAATGTGGGCTTGGTCATTTCGAAAGAAATAGCAGGTGTATCCCAAATTCATGACACTATTGACTGGACAAGAAATCTGGGCTAGATGCACCAAATATTTAAGAAATCTTTTTTTTTCTCTTGCCCAGCAGCATTGAGTGAGAAATCTCATGCATGTAAAATCTGAATTCAGTTCTCTCCTGTGCTGTAAGGGTTGTAACCACCATCTTCCCTAACTGTTTCATAACCACCTTTGGTTCAAATGGCTGTTCCGAGTGAGGCAGAGAGAGCTTTTGAAATTATTCTGCTCACTGAAGATGAGAGCCCCAGTCACTGGGACATGCAGAAAAGTTTTCCTTGAAGTAAACCTATTACTGTGGGTTTGTTTTGTGCAAAACATTTATGTGATCATTTAGACGACAAATATATATGACCTAGGAAGGAAGAGAGATGAGATTGTTTTTTAGTTTCCAGTTCTGCTTTAATAAATTCCTAATGCATTCTGCAGGTTCTTATTTCCATGCACAAAATAGAAACAGTGCAGTTGGAAATCAAACTTCCATGGACGGTGAATCCTTTCTTGTGAATCTGTGGAATAGTTCGCTAAGTGGCAAAAGTTGAGGATCGCATCATCCCAAAGTTCAAAATTTTAATAATGTTTAATACAAGTGGTTTTCTCTTGTATTTTCATGATGACTTAGCAGCTTTCTGTAGTTATTCTTTCCCTTATGCCTCTAAGGGAGGCAGTGCAGTTGAATAAAAATTGTATAAAGTCAAAATTTATGTCTCAAGATTTTACAGTTCTGATGTATATGTAAGAGTATTTTAATTAATTTGTTCACTGTTGTATTAATTTCGTTATCTGATGATCTGCACTCAGCATCATGTGTAACCACCTCATTTTGGGGAATAGGCTGAAATTTAATACAATCAGCTTAATATTCCTTAGTATGGGAGATACCGCACTAGTTTCCTGATTAAATGATATTTACAATTCATATTTTTATGTTTTACGTATGGTAAAGTACTTGTTTAATCCTTCCCAGGAGAAGAAGAAAATCCTCTACTTCACTGCTAAACTTGCTGAGTGTCAGGATACCTAAGGATTTCACATTCAAAGCATATCAGTACCAAAGGATGCAGATGGATATGCGGTGAGATTTTCAAAAGCTGTGAAGCAGTCAACAAACTAAATCAAAAAGACTCTTCTGAAATTCAGAATCCCAGTGTGGTGTTTTTTCAAAGACACTCTGTGCATTTCACTGATTACAAAGGACTTTGATAGTTCAAAAACCATTTTAGGTGGTGAAATGTTTCATAAATTTTAGCCAGCATAATTTTGAATTCTTGATTTTGTTTACTTTTAGTATTCCTTAGTAGGGTAATAACGTTCACGTATGTTGTGCTACATTTCAGAGATGCTTGAAAAAAGCTGGGGAAAAAAGGTGGTCATAACTATGGTCCAGCAGGAAATAAGAAACTTATCTATTTTATTGATGATTTGAATATGCCTGAAGTAGGTAGATATGGAATGGTTCAATCTCATGTATTGATTTGGCAGCATGTAGATCACAGGTGCTGGTGAGCATTTACTTTTTACTTAATGTTATGCTATAATTTTTGTACTGTAGGCCCTGATGGCATCCCTAAACCACATAAGACAGAAAGCTTCCAGGTGAATTGTTAAACAGAAAAGCATGCTTTCCCTGGACGTTATAAACAGTTTTAGGAAAGAGAAGCAGAAACTGAAGGGGCTATAGAGAGTCTTGGAAGGGAAGTACCCTTCAGCTGCTAATGATGGAGCTGCTGGAGGTTGACCCCATCAGTTGACCTGATGAGAACAGGGATGTCTGAGATACAGAAAGTGATTCGCTAAATTGCAGCTTGCCAGATGTTTAGCCTATACCACTCTCTATCTTTTCATCACCCTGTTAAGACAACAGACAAAATCCACAGAAACTTTATGATACTGATTCAAATGAACTTCCTCTACTGTGAGAAGAAAACTAGAGAAGATGACCATTGAAAAATAATTAAGTTGGTTTGGGCAATTAAGGTAATTCCCTTCTGTGGTGGGTTGACAATGGCTAGATGCCAGGTGCCCACCAAAGCCGTACTATCACTCCCCCCGCCCCCTTCACTGGACAGGGGAGAGAAAAAAAAAATGTAACAAAGGGCTTGTGGGTCGAGATAAGGACAGGAGAGATCATT
>JANZLQ010000078.1:10409664-10423566 GCA_026212715.1 Elanus axillaris | reverse complement strand
TTCTTGTGCCCCTCCAGCCTTCTCGCTGGCTGGGCATGAGAAGCTGAAAAATCCTTGACTTAGTCTAAACATTACTTGGCAACAACTGAAAACATCAGAGTGTTATCAACATTCTTTTCATACTGAACTAAAAACAGCACCATGCCAGCTCCTAGGAAGACACTTAACTCTATCCCAGCTGAAACCAGGACAGTAGGGGGAGCTTTTAGAGTGGCCAAGTCAACCCATCCAGCTTGAGCATTGACTCTAACTTACTTAAGAAAGCACCGGCCACTGTGGAAATGAACTGCTAAGGCTTATCCTGCATAAGTACATTGATCTGGAGGGAGGTGGGAATCTCTCTTTGTCTTAATGCCATGCTTGCTTTGGTATGATTTCACTGACTTCAAGGCAATGTCTCCATGACTGCGCAAGTGTAACAAACAGCAATGCAGTTTCATCTATGTTTTGAAAATTAGAGAATCTGGATTCTGAATGCAGGGATCTGGATATAAGGTGGAAGAAGAATGGGAATAACACCATGCTGTACAGCTGGGAGCATCTTGAAAATTTTTTCAAAATTATGTTTATTTTTTGCAGCCAGACTGGAAAACAATTTTCTAACAGCCTGTAAAAGAAGGAACCACTATTCTGAGGGATACATAATTTATGAGTGAACTTCCTATCAGGGCAAATATTTTTGTCTTTTCCCTCTCCCTTAAAAAAAAGAATTGTTCTTTTTAGGTGAAAAGGTGTGGGAATGGGGGGAAACTGGTTTGTTACTTGAGCTATTTATCATAGCATAACTCTAGTTATTCACCAAAACCCAATTGTGCTAACTAGAGTGTAGAAGATTATTTCTCAGGTTGTGTTGTGTAAGGATTCTCCTAACTACCCTTTTGTCTTTTCACAGGAGAGGTTCCAGATCTGTTCAGTGATGAAGATGTGGAGGGCATAGTAATAGAAGTTAGAAAAGAAGTCCAAGCACTGGGCCTGATGGACACTAGGGAAAGCTGCTGGAGGTTCTTCTTGAGTAGAGTGCAGCTGCAGGAAAAAGTAAGGCATATTTCAGGGGCAAGAGGCAGTGCTGAGCTGGTCAAAATAACCACATATTTCAGTTATCTCATAACCCAGCATATGTTGGCATACTTCTCTTGAAAGGCTTACGCGCTGACACGTGACACTGAATTGGCCTCTCATGTTACCCCTGTAACAGCCTTCTCTATGTGGAGGCTTGGTTTATACCAAGTTTTACTCCTAGACCCGCTTATTAACTTCCTGCCTGTTCATAGGAAGGTCACGTAGGTGCTCTGTGTCTTAGTTTCATGGTCTTATGTTTTGAGTATAGTGATGCATTTCAGAAAGAAGTGAGGTGCTGATGAGGAATTGGTGGTGCAGTTAGTGCAATTGTAAATATGTTCCCTAATTACACATACAGTAATTCTGTATGTGTAGTCAACTCTTAAATGTTTGCACAAATAATTGAAAATTCACAGTAAATTTTAATTCTTTCTACTTTTCCTATGCCGATTAAAACTGGGAAAATAAAAACATCCATGTAGCTGTTTCCAGGTCAAAAGCTATTTAGCTATGCACATTATTAATACGATACCACAACTGCAACAAGTGTCTCTTTTAAACTCCATTTTAGAGGCAATGTTGTGGAGGCAGACTGTTCTCTCCTGAAAGCTGGAAAGCAGAAGCTGGGAACACTAGTTCTGGAGTGGCATCTTTAGGAACTTTCAGCTTACACAGGCTTCAATTTTACATATCATCTGAAACACATATGTAGCTGATAAGAAAATTAGAAGTCTGAAAACCATTAACCCTTTAGAAGAAGAATGTTTTGAAAGTAATATATGCCCTGTACTTTGTGTATTAAACTGATCTGTTTGATTGGGGATGAGAAGAGCCTTCCCATAGCAGATTATTCCACAATAGTCTCTGTGCAGGTTTTTTCTGCTTCTTCTGAAGTGTTTAACCACCACTGATCTAAAGACCGTTCCTGTTTGGTTATGAGATTTTTTTCAAGTTCTTACACTTTATAACATACCACTTTCTCATTTTTTATCTCATCTTCTCTCTTTTTCCTATCCGGCTTTAGTTTTGCTGATGTTCCCTCCTATTTCCAATTTTGTTGCCATCACTTCTATCCTTCCATAAATCTCTTCTTAAATCTCTTAAAGGCCAGTGGAGACTGTACGGGATCTAGTGTGACATTTTCCGTATTGTTTTCACTTTTCCAGGCTTCAGTGACACGGTCAGTAGTGGTGCTTACCTTTTGTATGTCTATTTCTAGTCAGTGCTCATTGTCTCTGTTTCATGACTTTTGCATTTCTGTACATTTTTTTAAGAAAGGACAGGAAAAAAATATGATGTCTGATATCTCTTTTCATTTTCTTCTTTCCCATTCCTTTCCCTTTGTGTTTTCCTTATTCCCCCAACAATTTCCTCTTTTACTTTACTTTATTTTTTAAGGGCTTTTTGAAAGCCAGCTTTCAGATGCCTTTTACCTTGCAACCATTTCACCAGTCCCCCACCGTGCAAATTAGCACTTCTGGAGGCAAGAACAGGAGGTATCTATTCACATTGCAGGGAAGCAAAGTAGAGACATTATAGTACTGAAGGAGACATAAATTTCATGAGTTAACACACTGGCAGGTATCTGTATGGACTTTTAGTTAGTGCTGGGTGACCTATCACCTCCTCCTTTTCCTAGATTTGAAGAATACAAGACTAATAAAATGTGAAAGAGAACAAAAGGGACTATTTGGATGGTTTCAGAATGTTAAAGTTTAGTGAAGTGATATAGTCTCACTTTTTAATTTCATTTTTAAACCCCAATATCCTACATTAAGCCACATTTCCTTTGTTCTCGCCTGTCATTTTATACCCTACAATTCTGTTTATGATGAGGAATCTGTAGCTCAGGACCCCAAACTACAGTGCAATTCTTTGGACCACCATAGCTCTTTGGTTTTGTGTTGGTTTTGTTTTGATTGTTTTCAGTCCAGAACATACAATCAGTTCTGCTGTTAATGTACTGAGAACATGCCATGTATGTAGTTGCAAATTTATGTCAGTTAAAGACAGTGGATTGCACCATTATAAAATATGAGCCCACAATGAAAGTGTGTGTGAGGACGTATATGCACCTGAGGATTTCACAAGCTTTAGTGATGAATGATGAAATAAATAAAAAAAAAGGAAGAATGCTGCTTAAGCAAACAAAGCTGATGGGCAAACACTGTGAATGGTAATGTGCTGACAGTGCTAAGGTGTGCCATTGCATAGGCTCAGAAATTTCTAAGGCTCACAGTAATCTACTGGAGCTCCAGAAATTTTTCAGTATCCCACATCTGTGCAGTAATCGTTCTTAAATATTCTGCACATTATAATTTTTTTTTATAAAAGTAAAGGCCAGAAGAAGCAACTATTTCTCAAAAGCATGGATATGAGGCATGGCCAGTCAGTCCTGCTGTCTCTTGAGCTCCATCTGATTTTATTTTATTCTTTTGGTCATAGCAACCTTTCAAGAGTTTCCCAAAATGGGAACACCATGTCTAAATGTCTTGCAACTCACATCCTACACAAATGTACTCTTAAATGTATTCTTTCCAGTAAACATACTCTTTACAGCATTTCATCTTTGCATGTTTTCCAAGTTCTATATTTCCTACTGGCTCATAGTAGTTTCCTTAGTGCTCTTAAACATTACTGTGTATTCTAAAGCCATATGTGTTATATGGCTTTTCTTCTGAACTGGATCTCTGTTACTTAGACCCTGTGCAGCCAGTTTTCTTCATGAGCTATGGATGTCTACTACATATACTTGCTCCAATTTCTTGAACAAGTTTCCTCATTGTGTATTTTCCTCATACCTCAAAGTTTACAGTCCCTCAGCGGCTGTTGTGAAGTCCCAGCATTAAGAACTACATCTGCTGCTTTTAAGGGAAACTGTTTTCTCCAGTTTCCTTCCAATAGGCTGATTTGGCTGAACTATGTTAGTCATTACATCCTTATAATGGTCTCCTCCTTGCATAGTCCTGTCAGTATTTAGCTGGCTCCCCATTTTCTAAGGAACATAGCAGCAAAGCAGTTTCATGCTTCAGCCAGAATTAATGTCAAACATATGCAGGGTAGGTGCCCTGCATCACCACAAGCAATCTTGTCCATATCATTACTATTACTTTTCTTTTAAATTATTTCCAAATCCTTTTTAATCAAGAAACATTATCATTTTTCTTGTCATCTGTTTCCTCACTGACAGAACGTCTCTTTTATCTGTGAATCCGAGAGAAACTTATGCAGCCCCATCACAGCTTGGTTTTTGGCCAACTCTCATGGTTTTCCTTTTGAGGGCATGAGTACACATGCTGATCAGCTTGCTGCTTTAATCCCAGCCAAAGAACCATGGGTTTAGGGTTTCTGGTTCTATATTAAACTAATACTAACCACAGATGTGATTATATTTGTTTGATTCAATGGGAAATAAGGGTTCAATTGATCATGCTGTCTATCACTTGATCAATCTCACCTCCTAAGTTATTTCTGAACTCACCAACCAATTGCCACCGGGTAGGCAGGTGGATCAGGGACAGACAGACACAGTTACTGTCATGTCCCCCCCTGCCCCCGAATGAAGTTTCCAGTTATGTTATTAGACAGCTGAGAAGCTGTTGAGGGTTTCTAAGTTCTGTAGAGCACAAAGCAGCCGCTTCTGCAGTTGGCAGGCTCTTGCACAGTTCCTGTTTCTCTATGAAAAGCTCCAGGCTTTTCTCATTTGGATGTCCACTATCTTTTCTTGAGTACTTAGAGACCTGATTTTTAAGGGAACATCTATATTAGTAAATTTATGAGGTCTGTTTTGTGGTCCTGAGGACTAGGGCATGACATGGCTGGCATCCACGTGGCTTAGCTTTTCCCTTGCTCTGGTCACAAAATGATGGTGGTGGCATAGAGCCAGTTAGAAATGATTCCTGGTCTGCACAGCTCCTTACTCCTGCTGCAGCACTATTTAGTTTCCCATGCATAAAATCATGCAAGTGTGCTAATACTTAGATAGGATGGGCCCTGTCAGACCAGTGGCCAAGTGTGTGTCAAGTCACTCTTTAGTTCATTAGTCTTAAGATACGCTGTTGTCTGTCCTGCTCTACATTCACTCGGTGAACCTAGAGAGCTTGTATATCTGAGGTAAGCAGGAAGAGGTTGAACTGAGAAACACAATATAAGAGATCTGTAGTGAGAGTGACGTGAGTGTGAGGCTCAAATGGGACATTTGAGAAAAGAGGGGGGGGGTGTTTTCTTAGGAGTGGTGAATGCTACATGGAAGTCGATATTAATTCCACATTTTACCAGTTCTTTCATCCACATTGATTGTCTTCATTACTCAGTTGTGCAAATTTAAATCTTAAAAATGTCAGATGAAAGACTCTTGCATAGTCCCTCTCATTCTACGTTTTTTTTCAAAGAAAGGGATAGGTCTATATTGGAGAACTTCCAAAGTTTTTCTATTACTATCTGAGATACCCTCACTGTAATATTTATATCCTAGTAGTCTTGCAAGAAATGAAGCATTTCCTATTGCTTTTTTTTTTTTTTTTCTCCTCTGTCAAATTAGACTGCCATTTATGGCCTGGGCAGAGCATAAATGTTTTCAAAATATGACCTTCTTGCTTAAGCAAAGATTGTTCAAAATGTAGTCAGTAATAATTACTCATTTTTCCTCACAGCTCTCTTGTTATCAGATCACATGGCATCTTCATTATTCTGCATGCAAAGCAAGCAGTGCACAAGGTCCTTTATAATAGTGGGAATTCACTGAGGGGAATGAAAATGAACCCTGAAAACATGCAGCATCAAATACCTGCCTGGTGTGATTTTACCAAACTTCACTAAAGCTAAAGGAGAGGGAAAGGTTATGCCATGGTGACGATCTGGTTGGCTGCTTTTTGTGACTACCTTTTCAAGTATATGCTGTATCCTATATTTTATTGTCCACAAAAAATAATTAACAAAGACATATAATTATGTTATAGCTAGAGCTGTGCTGGAATTTCCTGCCTAACAATACAATATAGTAAAAATCACTCAGTTGTAACATTGTGTTTTAGGGAAAAGTAATGGAAATTATAAATAGCATATTTGAATTTGAGTTCTAGAACTAGCTATTCCAGTAATTTTAACCACTTTTACCTATTGCTACCTTTTAATTCAATTTAATCGCTTGTGTTCTTTCTCTGCAAGTTTTCTAGAATTCAGATCTGCTGCTGTTCTCTTTTTTATTGGCTTTTGCAGATCCTCTCATCTAGTCCCTCTCTTCTTAGCCTTCACAGCAGTTCTTTTCAACTGTTATCTTCTGCTTTGGAACCTGTACTTGTAAAATTATAGCTAAATATTTGAATATATTGTGTTGCAAGGAAAAGTTTGGTATATCTGTATTTCATGTATACTACATTCACCTGCCTTTGAACTAGCTGGTTTTGGGGTTGTTCACAGTATAGTTATGATAGTTGAGTCTAGGATACTTACTCCGGTATGCTTCCTTTTTCTTTGTCGGGCTTTCCAGCTGAATAATCCTGGTAGGACTAGTGTATGCCTGGTATTTCTTGCAAAGCCTTTCACTAGGACTTGCTTACCATGTTTAGCAACTTGTGCTAGATGTGCTATTGCTTCAACTGTTTCTGTCCTGTTTGCCTTCACTTGTCACTCTGTTCCCTTCCTGTTCCCTTCATTTGTTATGTAAGTTAACTATTAAGAAGCTTTTCTTCAGTTATCCACATGAGCCGCAGTAGTACTGTGTTGGATAAGCATGATATTAGAATAAAGGTTAGAACATACTACTATAATATACTTTTGAGAATTTCAGAATTTTTTTCAAGGAGTGGCCAAGGGCAAGAGAAGAACAGATGAGTTCTGGGTATAACCTAGCAAATCTAGAATTTAGATGCTAGAGTAAAGTTAAAAGTAAACAATCCTGAAAACAGTATTACTTCTCAGGGATCTGCAGCTCATATAAACTAATGCTGCTCCTTACAGATACAAGTATTTCTTTTAAATCACTCCTAACAAAATATGTTGGATAGAGAAAGCACCTTCTCCCCTAAAGTTCAATTTATAAATATATAAATAGGGCATAAATAGTAACCATTCCATACAAACAATTGGTTAATATTTAGGGAGGATAAAATATTCCTTAGTCTTGTACTAAGGAAAATGCCAGATTCTGATTTTTGTTTGGCAATGGTCCAAGGCTTTGATTTGGACCAGTACTTACAGAGTTAAGTCCAGATATGAGCAATGTGAGTAGCGTAGGAGGATGTAGAAGACGTATCTTCTAGCAAGACTGTGTATGGCTTGCAGCTTTGGAGGTGCGATAGATTCAGTTTGGTACCACTGCTATAGCAAGGGCACTTGTGAGAAGCACATCACAGCAGGGACAGATATCTCTAGGTTCTCCATTACTGCTGCTACCATAGCAAGGATGGTACACAGATCTAAGAAGGTGGCTACTAGAGGAATAAGAGAGGAGAAAACAAGGTGCCCCAAGCATCAATATTGCTCACCATGCCTCTGTTACTATAACCGAACATAGAATTTTATCAGAAAATGGGGTGATGTGAACGAGAGGGAGAGACAATGTCTAATTGAAGGATACATGGCTATAACAGAGAAGGAATTTTTGAAAAATCACAGAAGTGTCCAAGATCACTGAAAATCGCAGAACAGACCTAGCAGATTCTTCATGGATGTTTCTTCTCCGATTCAGATTTTTGGGGTGGAGACCATTTATTCTTGTATCTTTTTGTGGTCTTTGTACTGTTTTAGTGTAGTTTTCATCACTTGGCTAGAATGAATTTCTACATGGACATTTCTGCCATTTGCCTCTTCATGCTGAACACATTCAAAGTAGATGACGTTTTGTTCTGTACCTTAGACCAACTTGCTGATCGGCCTGCCTTTGTAACATCCCTGGACAACCTGGACTCCATTGTGGTTTTGCATGGCTGTCTACATTTCTGCCTAAACTGTTGAAGGTGCAAGAGAAGGTTATTTTCTTGCAAATACGAGAACATGCACTGCTGTTTGTAATTTTTACAGGAGTCAAAGGTCACAAGTGTTTTAAAACCAGTGGTTTCTCTTGCTGACACATTCTTAAGCACTTTCTAGACACATGTGCAAATTGCCTGTAGTTAGAAGAAGTTTTAGGTTTGTGTAAGAGAGGTATTTTTCTCTGACAATAAATGAGATCAGTAGGGGAACTAGAATAACTACAGCAATTCAAAACTCTGATTTAATAGGGAATAGTCCTCTACATCCCAATCCATGAGACACAGGAAGAATATACTATGAGTTCTTGTATCTCTGGGAAGATAGTAGGCATGTTGGAAATGGAATAGGTACTAGTGAATACCTTCCCTTTAGAAATATAAAGAAGTAAATGGACTAAAAAAATGGTGGAACATGCAGGTAATTCACAGTGCAGTCTAAAGCATGGGCTTGGGGGCTCTGATTTATTGAATCTTTATGGTTCACTCACCAGTAAAGATTTATTTTATGCCCTATTTAGTATTCTAGTCTGCATCATTTCACTTCCTGTCTGTCACAACATGGAAGACTATCACTGCTTCTGTTTGCCTTTCTTGCTTCTTCCTCTTACCCTTTTTTTAGGTCTGTCTTTTTTTTTTCTTTTAAGATTTTCATGTCTTCTGCCTTTCGCCTCTTCTATTTCCCCCATGGCTGCCAACAGAAGGGACCAGTTGTGCTTTTCTTGCTGTTATGCTTGGCCATATCACACCTTTCTGAAAATGGTGTCATTAATCTGAAGCCTTCAATAATCTCAAAATCCCACTCAGTTTGTGCAGCCTTGAGAAGGAAGTTTTTTGTGAGATCCAGCCTGACAAGTGCTTGTGACCAGAGGCCATTTCTTAATTAATTTTGCTTAAAAGAGTGAGAATAAAAAAAAAGGGCATACCCTGTGATTCAGCATAAAATCCAAGCTTTACAACATGTATAAATGTCCCTGGAAACAGTTTCTCTTCAAGAGGGTTTTCTGAATAGTGGCAAAAGATTTTCTTGTTTTGACTTAGTTGTACTGAAATTTACTCATCTTTCCTCATAACTAAAAGTTAATTGCAGAAATAAATGTCTTGTGTTTCCCATGCAGAGATTTATTTTTACAAGCTACAAGATAAGTGGCAAGTCTTTTCCATTTTCTGTGTAATCTTCTTTCCAGATACCATAGAAGCTTTTTCCAGCATTACTATCTACTCATCACTTTCTCTCTCCTCTCTGACTGCTTTAAGACCCAGTGAAGTATTGTCTCAGGTCAACCTCCTCCTTTCTTCACTCCTTTTTTTTTTTTTTTTTTTTCTTCTTTTCTTTCAACTTTCTGCTCTTTTTCCTCTTTCATCCAGGTTTCACTTAATAGGTAATGTCAACTCCCGATTTCTCCAGAGGCAGAATAAACCTGTCACTTCCCTGGCATGCCTGGCAGGGCTCTGCCCTGACTCTTGTGGCTGTTGAGGAAGTGATAAACTCTTGTGATACTATTTGGATGTTTTCTATTGGAATTACCAATATGGATGCCATATGGTTTGAGAAGCCCTGTACAGCAAAAATACCTCATTTCATAAGAAGCGTATAGGAGAGACTCCAGTCCTGTCTTAACAGCCTGATGTCTGTCATTTTGCTAATAAACCCAAAGCAAATACAACGGCCAAAACACATGCTAACTGCAATAAGTAGGTCCACAGATAGGACTGAGAGACTAGAATAACCCTTCCTTCCCAAATGTGAGTTGCTTTGGGTAGGCCTGGTGATACTAACAGCCAATCAGAAATTTATTTCCTTTGAATATTTTAGCCTACCCATGTTCAGATATCACTTTCCACTTTGGTAAAGAATAGTCCCTAAAATTCACATACAAACTAAGATCCAGGTCTCCTTTTCTTCCTGTTCTTTTAGTGGGGTTGCAGTGTGTATTAAAAATGGCAGGAAGTTGCTTGAATAGACTTAGCAAGTCAAGAGCTGGGTTTGTGTCACCGTGACCAGCTAAATGTGCACCTTCTGGCTATCTGCGTGCCAGTCGGTCCCTGTGGCTACATTATTATTTATAGCTATCAAACCAAGTAACTGATACTAACATGAAGAGAGGGAAAGGAAGCTGTGAGTACACTGTGTACAGTGGAAAGGGAGTAAAACCTGTTTGCCCAAGGTAACATCCTAGCTGATGAGGTCTATCAGCTGCAACATTTGTTTCGGAGCCTCAGCTGTGCACTGGCTGGCACCGGCGCTGGGCCACAGTTCTTTGCGTGCCTTTCTTTGATTGCCTCAACTTGCCGTCTGATTATTTTCTCTCCCCTTTCCCTCCCTCATCTCTGCAGTTTGTTCAGAGTTTCTCTCCTGCTGGCCACGCGAACTTGAAAGTTCCCAGCCATCATTAACTGTGCCGCTGTTGACTGGTGTCACGAGTGGCCGCGGGAGACCCTGCGCTCCGTCAGCAGGAGGTTCACTGAAGAAGCTGAGGGGGTTGAGGTAGAGAGTTTCAAGCTCGTCAGTCATCTAAGAAAGCAATGGAGATCATTGAAAGGTCGATAACTGAATAAGCTGAAAAAAACCCCAATGCTCTTTCTACTCCTTCTTGTGTACTTGTTGCCTTCAGTGTCCTGCTAAAAGCTGAATTTTTATGGCGTGTTACTGCCCAGTTCCTTCAGCAGAGTTTAGAGAGCTGTCTAGCACAGGCAGAGAAGCAAGGGAAAAGAGAGGCATGTCATTCATAGCACTGTCTTGTCTCTGCAGATCCCTTCAAGTCTAGGCTTTTTAGAATCTCACAGAATTGATTTAACCCTTTTCAATACAGTTAAATATATTCACTAGTGCTGTAGCAAGTGAGGCTGAAATATTGCAGTGCACGGTCCTGGCTAACTAAAGAAGAGTTTTCCCTCTGTTCAGCAACTAAGCAGGTGAAAATTTCCCCTGTAACCCCATGCCAAGTGCATTTAGAGTTTTAATGTCTGGGCATTGACTCTGTGCTCCCGATTGATCTGGAGTGTGACTTGTTTGTTTTCAGAAGGAAAAAAAAAGAAAAAAGTGTCATGCATTAGTGAGTTTCCTTTGGAGCAAAAAGGAGTATTCTCATATTCTTCTCAGGGTTTTAACCAGCTGCCTCTGTTGTCAGCTGGAAGGAAGAGCCTTCTCGTTTCCCTCAAGGCTAGCGGCGGTCCCCGGGCAAATCCTCCCTCCTCCATTCACCGCCAAACACCCGGAGCCGTCCCGAAACGAAGCCGAAGGAGCGAGGCCGAGTCTGCCGGGATGCCTGGGGCTGCTTCCCGGGTAACCCCGCGGGCCCGCGCCCACCTCCGCCGGCCTCCGCGGGGAGCGGGCGGCCCGGCCCGGGGCTCCCGCGGCACACGGGTGCCTCCTGTCGGGCTGCGGGGGAAGGGAGGCGTTGGCGAGCGCTCGTCCTTCCGCTCTTCCGCCGGCTCCCTCGGCCTAGCAGCTCGGGAGAGACTCGAAGTGGTGTTAGGCCGGTTGTTTGTCCCCGGTGAGCTGCGGGGGGGGGGGTGGGATATCCACTGGCGCTTAATTTTTAGTGTGATACCGACGTACAGACTCCCATTTATGTGAAAGAAAGTGGTGGGATTATGTGGAGGGAGAAAAGAGAATGGAATGTGTTTTGACTTAATATATTACTTTTTCAGATCGTTAAGTAATGATGTTTTTCTCCCTTGAGAATACATCTGGTCATCAGAATTAAGGCTTTTCATATTGAAACTGTTTGGGGGGGGGTTAAACTTACTTTTTTTTTTTTTTAATCATGATGTTCCTATATAATTAGATTTTTAGATATTTAGGAAAAAATTCACTGATCCAAGCAACTGTTGATGTCTCATTTCACACTTGTGTTAACTGCTTCTGGTACATAACATTTTTCTTCATGTTGCCAGCAGGTGAAATAAATGGCAGCTAACAAAATAACATGATACTCTATTGACAGTGAGCTAAGGTTTCTGTGTCATCAGCATACATAAAGCAGTACTGGGTGCCTGAGTCATGTCTGCCTGTGCAGCCGATAAGAAGACCCACAGACAAGACAGCAGAATGCAAAAAATATTAACAGGAGACAGGGGAAGGATTTGAAAGTGATGGGAAGAGTGAACCCAGAACAGAGGCATTGAAATAAGAGGAACTATGACAGTGCTATGGGGAAAGCAAAGGATAACCTGACCAAGAGAGACAGAAGAAAAGCAAAACTGAACCAGAAAGGTAGGAGATGTGTACAGCAAAGAGTCTGAGGAGGAGTAAAAGGGACGTGGAGGGAGAATGATCACAGAAAAATTGTTAGCAAAGGCAAGAGGGACAGGAGAGTTGCATTAGGTGTATTAGGATATCAAAAGAATGAGAGGGGCTGGGTGGAAAAGGACCACCCTGAAGAACTGGGAATCTTAGCTGCGGTCTGCCATCCCCTTTCCATCAAAGATTTATGGGAGGTGCTCTGCTTTTTTCCTCTCATCTCTGGTGCTGGTGTGTTAATACATCATTTTACTTGCTCCATTTTAGATTATTTCAGGAAAGCCTTTTGTTTGTTCTTGGTAGAGAAATCTTATTAGCCAGGGTTCCTGTATGTCTGGACTTCTGAAACATACTGTAATCATGCTGTCCCTTATGAAAAGCAGTGTGAGGTCTGTTGCTGAGTGATTATTTTGGCATAATTGACACTTAGCTCCTCATTTTCCTTTTTCAGAGGTTCCAAAAATACAGCAACAGTAATAGATGATTTTTTGTTGTTGTTCATCACTGTATAACAATATTACAGATTATTTTTAGTTCGGGTCTCTTGAAGTTAAGCTAATGATATTTTTTTTTCCTCCTAAAAGTTCAATACAAATGTGACATCATATCTACATTGCTTTAACAAAAACTGGAAAATTTCTGGGTTTAAATGGTGAGAGAAGCCATAAAAAATTCACAGTGGTTGTGGGAGTCAAGAAGGAGCTCTTAGATTCTCCATCTCCTTATCTTCAAGTTCTAGGTACTTTTCTGAAAGATACAGTTTGTCCAGGGAAAGAAGGGGGGTAGACTGAGCACAGCAAGGAGGTCGTGAGCTGCAGCATCAGTATGTGCTATGAAGGATGCTGTGAACATCCCTTCTGCCCTGTATGAAAGTGTCTGAACAGAAGGAACAAGTGATCCTCCCTAATTATGGTGCCAGTTGAAAATAAGTCCCATGAGCATGAGCCCCTTTTCATTCAGAAGGACATTGGCCAATCTGTGGGTTAAGGGCAAGACAGTGAGTTCAGAGATATTTGGAGGGAAACGGAGAGTATCACAAATTTAAACAACTTCAACGTCTTTCATTTCTTGGGAGAAAAGAAAGGAAAAGAGCCCTCTTCTGTTTCAGTACTCAAATTGCTAAACTTGATTTTAAAAGAGCACAAGAACAGAACACTGTGCAGTGGTTCTGAAATCCATGTACCCAGCTTAACGAGCTTACAAAAGTGCCTTTATACCTCATTTGCTATAAAACATGATGTATAGTATTTTAAAATAACATCTCTGTTTTCAAATCCAACATGACAGACAAACCTCTCCTCCTTACTTGCAGTTGGTGTCACATATCGGTACTGAGTACAGAATAAAAGAATCAGGATTTTCAAATCCATCCCTTTGAAAATAACAGCAATGTACATCTCTGCCGTCTCCTTTGAGTATTTTGCTGTTGCTGTCTTACATGCTGCTCCTCCTCTGCTTAGCACCAAACAGCACACACTGTGAAGCATACCAAGGATAAATTCATTATGCTCTTATTTCATTGCACTCCGAAGTATTTTACAACATGTAGTATGGCAAAGCAGCAGCCCGAAGTAGCGTTTTTGCCTTCTCCCCTTGCCTCTTAAATGCCCCACTGCCCACCCACAGATC
>JANZLQ010000078.1:10393404-10409564 GCA_026212715.1 Elanus axillaris | reverse complement strand
CCACCCACCCACACTTCCCAGTTAGTTACCTCTTCCATCAGACAAACACTGGCCTCTGGTTTTATTCTCAGTTTTGATAACTGCTTGCAGGACGCATTGAAGTTCAGTGACATTGGTCTTTGTTGCTCTTTGCTCAGCATGTTTCAGCTAGCTCAACTTAACTGCAAAGAGTTAAGATTTATCAATTTGGTGATTACCATTTTACATCTTGAGGAAAGTTATAGGGAGAACACAGGCAAAACTCCTGCCTAAGCTCTACTTGTAACTTACACGGCAGAGAGGGGGGTTGCATGCTTAAAAGTCAGTCAGCCAAGGCCTAGAATAGAGAGACTGCATAAGAATGGACACCCTTATATTTTCTTTCAGATTGTATATAGGCTTATTGCTCAGTTGTCTTTAGGACTATTGAATGGTTTTGATTTGTACCAGCCTAATTTTCATTATTGGCTTCAAGCTACTTTACGCTTTCTAGCGAACTGCAGTTAAGTCAGATTTTGTTACTGTATCAACTCTTTTTTGTTTGCTTTTTTTTTAATAAAGAAGGCTAAATTAGCAATAATAATTTCCTTTGCCTGCAACCCTGAATGGGCATATATTGAAAAGTACAATGCAGTATTAAAAAAAAACCAAAACCTGGAGATAAATGAATGGCAGAATAAATAATTTATGCTAATGAAATTACTGCAATTAGTAGTTCCACAATGACCCTTTTAAAAGCCACAGCTGTTAATGTCAGGAAGTGCTGTCACTGCTGACCTTATCATAAGAGAAAGTGACAAATTGAAAATGCAGGGAAGACCAATCCTCAAAGAGGTCTGTTCAGGAACGATTAGTGTTTTCTGAAAACCAGTGTGAATTACAACCAGCTGCTCTCTGGCTCGGCCTGTCTCCCATGCTGTGCCATTTTGTTAAGCTCGATAACAATAGTTATTTTGCCCCATTGAGACAAGTTGTCTCGGGCCACTTCCAGCTCTACCGGAACCCACTTCTTCCCTCACTGATTTACAAATGAAACTGTTGTTAGAGGGCTTTTCAGGGCTGCTGAGTAGAGACCTCTCATAAGGATCATGTGTAAGGAGGTTGTCTTTCGCTAGGAAGAGCTGTACTGCAGGGTGCGTGTGTGTCACGAACAATGAAAAAAGGAGAAAAAGGCTTAAACACATTTCAGTTGGAAGCCAAGTGCTGCTCACATCTACATAAAACATCCATTCCTGCTGACTGGCCTTGCTTTTACAAAGAGTTTGTTGTTTTTAAGATGAATCTATGCTAGCTTTGCCTCAACTAATGATGTTGAGATTTTTTTTATTTGTAAAGCAATTTATTTCTGCTTTCCCTAAATGCATATCATTCTTTATTTAGTTCATGTTTTAATTTCTGTTTTTGTATTCACAGGTGAAATAAGTGTTCTTCTAAACTAGCTTTTAAAAGTCACAAGAAAATAATGAGCTTTCTTACTGAGAAAAATGGCAAGTCTTTCTGCATCAACCTGATTGTAATATTAATGATGTAGGCTTAAAACATTTAACTGCATCAACAGCCACTCGTGAGCAATTTTCCCGAAGTTCCCTAAGCATTATTGACAATGCTTTGGTAAATTATGTGTGACTTTCCTAAGAGTCGGTGTAGCTCATTTAATTCATATTAATTGATTTTTAGGCTTCCCTTGATTAATTGAACTGGGTTTGTCTTGTACAGAATGCAATAAATAATCATTAAAATGAGGGAGATGTGACTCCACAAATTATAAAGTTTAAGTATGCTAGAAGTCATAGAGGACAAAATGGAAGTTAGTTACAGTGATGAAGTTAAATAGGTTTTCTTAGTATTTCCCTGTTAATTTTGCAAACAGTCCTGTTGCTTAGACACGTATAGGCATATGTTCTAGTAATATAGGTAGATAGGATCTTTTAAAACAAACAAAAATTAATTTTGGTGGTTTCTTATTTCACCTTTGTCCTGGGGAAGTATATTCTTATTCAAAGTAGTATAGTAGTACCTTGTATCTGCTAGTTCCGTTTTCAAAAAATTTAGAAAAAGGACCTTTGAGCTTTAGTCCTAGAACTACCTCTTTTCTTGCTGCGAGAGGTGAATAAAGACAGGCATTTACCTCTGCACTTTGCTCAGAAATACATGACTAAATGACCACCTGGAGCAGTTTTTAAATATTTCTAGCCTGTTTTGGTTAGGATACAGTATGTGAAGAGTTTCCTAGTCTCATGGCTGCATTCCCCTCCCTGTGACGAGGGAGATGCCCCATGTGGTGCTGTGTGGCACCCAGCGCACCCCCCTGGGGCCACAGGACCACTCTGGGGCCCTTTCTGCAGCGTGCTAAGATTTGCTTGGAGCTGGAGGTATACTTTGTGGTTTGATGCCTGGGTGGCATGTAGGGAAGAGTGTGAGCCGTCACAGCTCAGAGTGACTCTGAACTCTGTTGAGTCATAACTACTTTTCTGGTCAAACACCCCTTGAAACTGATAGAAGATCTCTTCAGCACAGAAATGTTGCTGATTTTTCTGACATTTTAGGGTATGTAGAGACTTAGCTTTCAGAAGTACTCCACAGTGGTCTAATCCTGCCCTCATAACAGTTTATGTTAGTTTATCACTGACTTTGACAAGCACAGATAAACAGGGATTTGTACAACTTCAGAAATCATGGAGTCCAGTTCTGTTCAATCTGAAGTTAATGGTGTAAATGCACTTCACTCTGAATAGGAATTTGATGATATATGAGGTATGTGGGTATCGGTGTGATTAGAGTTACCACTCTGTTGTATTTCTTTTACCTATGCAGGATTTTCCTTAAACAGGATTTCCAGAGCTGAAATAGAAAATCCATTTAGTTTTAACTCTGCATATAGCAGTATAGTGACTGATTTAGTCTTTGTTTCTAGCTTTTAGCTGTATTTATTAAAAAAAAAAAAAAAGAAAGTATGTTGAAGCACTGAGCTTCTGTGGTGATGAAGACTTAATGAATGCCAGTGCAGAATTAATTAATTTATATGCAAAAAAGTTGGGAGAGGCTCATTTTGCTTTGATGTTTTTTACATGCTGACAAAATTATGTTTAGGGTAGACTGAAGAATAGATTTGCAAATGAGCCATCCTTAAAAACATAACCTTTTCTGACTTACACAGATACGCTTAATTTTGGAGACATTTCTTTGGTCCTGTGTTTACATTTGTTCTTGTTCCTTGGGTATGTTCAGTCACTCAGCCAGGACTCCATTTGTGATTTCATGGCTTATGCCCACACCAGTGTGAATATGCTGACTGCCAAATACAATCGTAAGGAGAGGCGATAAAATTACACCATTCTGAAGACTTTTCTGGAGCAAATAATGCTTTATAAGATCCTTCTAAAAAAAAAAAAAATTAGGTGTTGGGGCATATGGCGCACTTAGTGAATGGCATGCAGAAGCTGAAGGCAGCAGCTTTCCAGGTAAACTGTGAAAGTCACAACCTTTTCTTTCATTCTTTATAAATAATCTTGGTTTTATTGCGAATAAAACAAAGTTGTCACAGCACCTTTTCATTAGACTGATTAGTTGTGGGGTGGCATTTTTGTGTTTCATTGAAATTACCTGATTTTGGAAACTAGGGAGGTATTTTTTCTTTACATAGAAGCACTTTTAGCTCTTTAGCTGTCTTTGGGAAGAGGGGTCCATCCATTTGAGCAAGGACAAAGTCTGGAGGGAAGGGGACTGTAGTGGTGTCACAGTAAAAGGGTGGGAGGGGAAGTAAATGCCACAGTAAAAGCCAAACCATGGAGAGAGAAGATGCAGTTCTGTATGTGGGGATTTTGTGTGTGGCCAGTGACCAGCTTGAGGGGTAACGAAAGCAGAAGGAACAAGTGGGAACCTTTCCATCAGCTGTTGTCACCTCTTTGTGAGGCTAATACCACTTAGCCCCAGTCATTACTTCTGCCTATGGTTCCATTTGTGGCTGGTCAGTCCACAAAGACGGAAGGGAGGGGAAACTGCTGTGAAGCCTTTCCCCCACCCCACACACACACATGTTCCATAATCCCTTTTGCAAATGCTGAAGACAAGCTATAATCCAGCGATTTCTTTTTATTATTATTAAAAATGAAAAGTCTGCATGTTTTTAAAAAAGACTGCAAATGAAATGTTTAGTTTCTCTCTTTGCATAATGCAGCATCTTGGTGCTACAGCATGAGATTAATAAAGGGAGCTGGCTGGCTTCTTCCCGCTTTGCCAGCTGAAGACCTGCAAAAATAAATGGTCAACATGAAAGGGTGACTGCTTTTTTAAAGTCTACTTTTAATAAGGTATCCCATGCTAATAAATTATTAAAATGCTCTTTTTTTCTGCATTCTAATTTGATGATGACCAAAAGGTAATTTGACAATTTCAGGTGCTGCATGCTGTGCTAGCAGAAGGAGCCACAGCTCTTATCTAGATAGGTGCTTGAATACTGAGCCATTTTTGTCCTGCACTCTGGAGCTCTAAGCGAGAATATCAAATGCATCACTGCTTAGTTTTTTCAGAAAGAAAAAGACATAAAGTCAGCTGAAATAAATTGAAAAATAAAGTGAGTGGAGACATTTGGGTTCTTTACAGTCATCTATTACAACTTAGTATTACAGCTTTGTCTTATTTCAAAATGATCAAATTTTGAAAAGGTAGATTTTGTAGGTCTTGTAAGATTTTCAGGAGCCCACCAAAGAGCCCTCAAGACCTTCCATGTAATGAAAGTTCAAGCCCTCAATATTTGTCTACCTCTTTGTCTTATCACTCCTATCCAGATAAGGTTAACAAGAGCCCTGCCTGGTTAAAATACAGCCTTTTATCATTAATAGCTCCTAGATAAAACGCTTGGAGGGATTGGGGGGGCGGGGGAATTAAAAACCGCAAGGTATTTGAAATGGTTCCTTTATATGCAGAAAGATATTGTCGCTGGATATTTTGATATGGGTTTCTCACCTAGCAGGCAATAAATTGCTATTTCAGCAAACTAACAGGTAGTCTTTGTTCATCAGTCTCTGAGTCTGTCTTAACCTTTCAGCAAACCTCTGCTGGAATTATCTGCTCAGAGTGATTACTAAGCATTTTCCACAATGTCCTTTTACATTTGCATCTTTGCTAGGTACTGCAGCTGGGCCTTGTTGCACCACTGAGACACCTGGCTGCAAACACAACCTCAGCAGCTGGACAGACATCTGGGCATCTCAGGGGAGCTGCAGGGTCACTGGTGGGAGCAGTTAGGCTGTTCTTATTAAATTCTTTGTCAACAAAATTCTGTGAGCTACAAACAAGGAGCTGTCAAATGGAAACAAAATAAAAAAGGAAAAGACAACACTTTTAGTACTGAGACCCATGAAACAAGAATTTTGTTTTCCGTTCAGCTTTTGGGGGCTCAGGTGGTATAATACTTCCAGAACCGTACCTAATGACCCTTGCTCCCAAATAACGCATTACCTTTTGCCCTGTAGGTAGAAGATCTAAAATACAAACTTGCTTCTCAAGAGGCAGAACTGCAACAGAGAAATCGAGATGCTGAAGCTTTGATTGCTAAGATAGGGTTTCAGACTGTGAAAGTGAGCCAAGAAAAGGCCTTTGCAGATGCAGAGAAGCAAAAGGTCAGTCTAATTCCCCCATTTAGTGCTGTTGAGCTATATTTAGCACAAAATAAACCTTTTTAGGTGAACAGTTTTGAACAACTTCCTCTCCAGGGAACATAAAGTCTAAAGAATTATTATACTTACACATGTAACAGCATTTCACACCATGATTACCACTTGACCTTTCTTTACGTTACGCTTTTTCCCAACCTTTTAGCTGTTTTAATGAGATGAAAGAACAATAAATACTGAGCTCATTCAAGCATTTAATGGATGTGGATCTTGAGAATCAGACCTATTTTTAATACAGTAAAGGTCAGAGAGTCATCTCCAAGCACTTCAGATTTCTAAAGGCTTTGAGGCTCTAGGTAAATTGAACAACTCAATTGATACAGAAGTTCATTCCAGTATCTCACAATATTACAAGTTCCAAACCTTGAATTTTAATATTATAATAGCATACCTAATAATATGTGTCATCCGTGTTGAATCTTCTTTTATTTGCTCTCAGTTCAGCCTATTAACATGTTATCAACATCCAGGTTGGAAACATAGACCTTTACATGCATTAGTCCTCACCACAGAACAAATAGAAAAGCATATTTCATCTAGACTCTAAAATTTTCATCTACTGTTACAAGCACGGTTTTTGAAATAAAACACCAGCAGTATGGAATGCTGTAAACTGAAGTTCCTCTGTCTTTAAAGTCCAAAGGGCTCATTCAGCTCTAGCATTTTGCTACATAATCTGATGTATGTTGTGTCATTTATCAATAGCGCACAGAAAATATTATAGTTGACCGGTAATGGTTGTTAATGCCTGATTTTGAGCTATGGAAGCTTCAAGTTGCCAAGAACTTTGTAAACAGCTTTCAGATACTGATCAACAGGGAAGGCTATACTTCCTGAGCAATCAAAATGGTCTTTCATTTTCTTCTATATTGTTTCTTAAAGACTTATTATTATTAGGTGATATTTAATACTTTTCTATTTACTTTGTGTCTCATCCTGATATTATTGAGGGAGAAATTATTTTTGATACTGACATAAATGAAGACTGGATCAGGACCTTTATATTTGTCTGGATTATGCTAATTATGTGCCTCAGCCTTTTGCTGATCCATATCTTATCTAGGACTTAAAAATTGCACTATTTGGATTTTAAACTTCATAGCAATTAGTTAAATTTGAGCTGTTGAATTCAATTTGTGCAACATCATACCGACCACTTTTCAGCAGTGCTTTTCCTTTATTGGTTCTATATGCTTCTGACGGATTTGAATGATCAAAATACACCCTTAACACAATTCTAATTATTTCATTAAGTCACTAGGTGAAATACACAGAGTGGTTATCGTGGGATAATCACATCGTTAGGCTACTTTGTTTAAGGGATGAAGTTCAGCACATGACACTAATGATCACTACACTCCCTTGTTCATTGCTTTATTGTGCTTCTCAAATGTTTTTATTGGAAATTAAAGTGTCATTTTGTGCTACGATAATCTAAAGCTATTTCATAAGGCTGATGATGGTTTCTAAATATTAATCTTCTATAATTTCTGTTACAAAAAGAAATAATGAAAAAATAAGAATACATATTCCAGCTAAGTAATTTGTGAATACTCTTCATAATTGATTAAAATTTGTCACCCTTTAAAAAATTATTTTGGCTTTCCTGTTCTGTAGATTTCAAACTGGAGTTTATAAGGGTTTTTTTTAGTTTTACAACACTAAGCCAGTAAATACCTTGGAAGTATTGCCTTAGAGTGAAGCATTACTTCAGAAAAGGTGAAGAGTGGAAGTCACTTTAGATCAGACTCATCAGGAAAAGGGGGGTCAGTCTGGATGCCCCATAAATGTGGCAGAGCTGCATATCTGTATAGTAATCAACAAGAGTCTGACTATGAACGTGACACTGCTAAGGTTTTAAAATAGTGGGCAGTAACACTGCTGCCATTTTACTGGCTATTTTTGTGCTCTGAATGATGCCAGCCAGAGTGGTTTACAGATGAAGATGCATATGCCATTGCCTTTTAAAACGGGACCTACCCCCTCAAAGGAAGAAAACATGTAGAGGATGGTGTAGGTATGTGGGTGATAGCAACATTAGCTGAGGATTAGGAGCAAAGATGGATCCAGGCTGACCAGCTTTCTTGATTTACCTCCCTCAGCTGAAGTGCATTCTTTATTTACATGGTATATTTGAGCCACTCTACTCATGGTCTGATTGCTAAGGGCACACTGCTTCCAGCTTTTCTAAAAATTTAGCTATCAATGAAGAGCTCTATACCATAGAAGTTATTGATGTGAAGGGGGCTAAACTTCTGGAGATGGGGATGAAAACCTCCTTCATCTCTTTGTGAGGGAAGTAGATTTGAGAAATACTGTCCTAAGGCTTACCTGCAACCTGCTCTGTTTCATTTTTCCTCCCCTAAAAAAATTATCTTGTCCCATATTTTCTTTGGGCATCAGCAAGCAAAGAATAACTAAGCATAAGAAAGAGAGGCAGAACTATAATGCAGCTTGTGTGACTTAAATTAGCTGTTTTTTTTAATGGAAAATACTGTGTCATGTTAGAAGCACTATGTACTGTAAATGTAATACTTGTTCACCTGGTTACATCCTTAAAAACTTCGACAGAAGGAGCATTTGGCTGTTCTAAACTTTTCACTTTAAGTTAATTTCAGTAGCATGGGTTTCAAACCATGTTAGAGAAAATAAAAAAACAAAGTAAAACTGCAATTTGTATATGCAATATTTAATTTAGAAAACTTGTTGTGGTTAAGATGCAAACCAACAAACATTGGGAATTTCATCCTAAAAGCTACTTCAGAAGAGTTAAGGGAAATATTTAACTTCTAGTAACTTGTCATTTGTAGTGTAATGAATATTGATTTTTAATCTTTGCTATTTCCACGAACAATGTCTATGTGTGTCCCATGTAATAAACGTATACAGGAAAGTGCCCCCAACAGTTATAGAAACATATTTGGTAAGGATATTACATTCTTATAGAGGCCTGTTACTGCCAATGAACAGTGCTTGATCTAAGCATTAACATCTTGATCACTGTAATATCCTCTTTCTCTATAATTACTCTTGTTTAAACAAGACCTGACAGGAAATGAGCCTGTGAGATTAGCATGAGGTACAAGGATAAAGATGAACCAAATATAACTAACTTCAGCCCCAAGCAATGTATGCTTAAAAATGTGTATGATAATCTTCCAAATATGCAATTGCAGGTGATACAGAACACCCTCCAGGGTTACTTTACCAGATGAATTTGCACCAAGGAAATCATAATCAGCTTTTAAACAGATAATTAAATCCTTGCAGAAAGTTGTGGAGATGCTCAGGTTTCACTTAAAATTGATGCTAGCTGCTATAAAGTCACTGATCTAAGCCACTCTTAAGCCAAAATAAGTGTTTTGACAAATCTGCTTGGATTGGTATCTGTTTAATTTCCAAACCTGAAATTAAGTAAGTATAGTGTTTTCATATAGATTATTTCCTTTTCTCCTGTTCTTTCCCTTGTTGAGGCCTATGGTTTCGGACCTGGAGCTGGGGAATTAAAAAAAAGGCGAATTTTCCAAAACAGGGAGGCTGGTTTGACAAGTCTGGTATGTTTACCTATGCCCAAAAAAATGCAGTGAATGTTTTACTGGTTAGGGAAACCCCCAGTGCATTGCTAGAACTGACCATTGGCTCCTTGGTATTTTCTCTGATTTTCTAAAAGGGAGCCCTTTAAAGGGGAAAAATTGGGGACTGAGGAAATTAAAGGTCATGGCTCTCAATCTTAATGAAAAGTCTTTACTTTCTTTCCACCATACATCTCCTGTTTAGCTCCAGCTTCTGCATTTGCACATAGATCATTAAATGATTGCAGCCTACCTCCTGAAATGGCATAAGCTATTGAGCTTTCCTCTGTGTTGAATAACTCCTTAGAAGTAACAGACTGTCCTAATATTCCTCAGGTTTTTGTACAGAAACTTTACCTGGTCTCCTATCCTGCATTACTAAATGTCTTACCTTTGCATCCTATAGTATGATACAGAGTCCTCAACACAGGAGTCCTTCTAAATTTTTGTCTCTTACACAATGATCTCCAGGTTTCTGTTAGCAACCAGGAGCATTCAAGATCTGATGTGTCTTCACAAGCTTACAGGCTCCTTTTTTCAAAAGCATCCATACAGATAGGTGGTATTTCGCATCCATACAGACATGCTTGATCACAGTCTGGTAGACAGGTACATCTGCTAGGAGGATAGCCTTCATACTAGCAATTTTTCAGCAAGAGATATTAAAAGCTTATCTAGAAGAAAAGGAAAAATATACACGTAAATACATATTACACTTCTTACAGCTGTTCTTTTTTATGTCCTTAGAGCTCAAAATGGCAAAGAAAGCATTCCTTGCAATATGTTGTGTTGTAGTCTTCTATGCAAGAAAGAAATCAGGCATCACGCAAAATCTCTTAAACCAGTACCTGTTTGAAAAATGTACGTGGTTATTACAGTATCATGGAAATGAGCAGAGATTGTATAAAGCTGTCACATAGTCCTCTCACAACATTGTCGTGGTAGTGTGCTGTCCTTCGTTACCCTGAAGGAGAGGAGGCTGTGCTAAACAATAGTTAGTTAATTAATCTGAGAGTTTTAGTCTTACAAATGCTGAACTGGTCTTTGAGACACCCATATTCCTTTCACCATCAGCCTTGTGAGTACTAATAAAATTGTGTGGAAGGGCCATATTTTCTTTAGTCAGCGAAAGTAAAGCATTTTTTTTCATCAGGTTAACTGCACATATATTTAACATGATAATAAAAATAAGGTAAAGTTGTTGAGGCTAGAATTGGAACAGCCTGTGAAGAAGTGAATTTGAAAAACAAATATTTCAAGTACAAACCATTTTTAGCAGATAAAGCATCAGCACCTGTTCCTTACTTTTCAGTTTGCAAAAGTGAGCAGCAGAGGATGATGGAGAATATCTAGTTGCTATAATAAACAAGATAAAGATTCTTTGTGATGATACAGACTTTTGTCCATAAGTATAAACAAAAATGGTTTCTGGCATGCCAATCCAAAGCTATTCTGTTTCCTATTTGTCTCTTTTAGTCTCAGTGTGTTTTCTCCACAAAGAAGGTAGGCAGCAGGTTTCCATCTCCTATCTCACGCTATTGTCCTTAGAAGGGCAGAGCAACATGCAGGGATGCTTCATGATTCAGAGCAGCAGGGAAGAAAGGAACTTCGTATACCAAATGTTCTCTCTGGAGCAATGAGAATAAATGCAATCTAGCTACCCAGAGGTTAAACTACTGCTTTAGTAGAAGAGCAGATACAATATGAGGTCATAAGTCACTGAGAAGCCTGTTAACTTCTAATGATTGTAGATAGCTGACTTGCCAGCACATCCCTCTGTCTCCGGCTCTTTATCACATTATCCTCACTACATAGAAGGCTTCACTCCTGAGCAGGTGCATGTGCTAGCTAATGCAGAGCATATAGGAGCTTTACCAAAGTGAGCAGTGGCTGTTTTATGGAAATCCTGGCACTGCAAAACTCAGCTGTCATTGAGGATCTGGCCCACCAGTTCATAGAATCATAGAATGGTTTAGGTTGGAAGGGACCTCCAAAGATCACCGAGTCCAACCCCCCTGCAATGAGCAGGGACATCTTCAACTAGATCAGGTTGCTTAGAGCCCTGTCCAACCTGACCTTGAATGTTTCCAGGGATGGGGCATCCACAACCTCTCTAGACAACCTGTTCCAGTGTTTCACCACCCTCATCATAGAAAATTTCTTCCTTATATCTAGTCTGAATCTACCCTCTTTTAGTTTAAAACCATTACCCCTTGTCCTATTGTAACAGGCCCTGGTAAAAAGTCTGTCTGCATCTTTCTTACAAGCCACCTTTAAGTATTGAAAGGCCACAATAAGGTCTACCCAGAGCCTTCTCTTCTCCAGGCTGAGCAACTCCAACTCTCTCAGCCTTTCCTCACCAGAGAGGTGTTCCATCCCTCCAATTGTTTTTGTGGCCTTCCTCTGGACCCACTCCATCAGGTCCATGTCTTTTGTGTGCTGAGGACTCCGGACCTTGATGGAGTACTCCAGGTGGGTCTCACAAGAGTGGAGTAGAGGGGCAGAATCACATCCCTTGACCTGCTGGCCATGCTTCTTTTGATGCAGCCTTGGTTGGCTTTCTGGGCTGCAAGCATATATTGCTGGCTCGTGTCCAGTTTTTCATTCACTAGTACCCCCAAGTCCTTCTCTGCTGGGGTGCTCTCAATCCCTTCAAGCCCCAGCCTGTATTGATACTGTCAGTTGCCCCAACCCAGGTGCAGGATCTCATACTTGGCCTTCTTGAACCTCATGAGCTTCACATGGGGCTGCTTCTCAAGCTTGTCCAGGTCCCTCTGGATGGCATCCCATTCCTCAGGTGTGTCAACCACACCACTCAGCTTGGTGTTGTCTGCAAATTAGCTGAGGGTGCACACCATCCCACTGTCTATGTTATTGATGATATTAAACATACTGGTCCTAATATGGGTCCCTGAGGGACACCACTCATGACTGATCTCCATCCAGACATTGAGCCTGTTGACTACTACTTTCTTAATGTGACCATCCAGCCAATTCCTCATCCACTGAGCAGTCTACCCATCAAATCCATATCTCTCAAATTTAGAGAGAAGGATGTTGGGGGGGGACTGTGTCAAAGACCTTACAGAAGTCCAGATAGATGAAATCTGCAGCATTTCCCTTATCCACTGATGTAGTTACTCCATCATAGAAGGTCACTAGGTTATTCAGGCAAGACCTGCCCTCAGTGAAGCCATGCTGGCTGTCTTGAATCACCTCCCTGTTCTCCATGTGCCTTTACCATAGCTTCTAGGAGGAACTGTTCCATGATCTTCCCAGGCACAGCGGTGAGGCTGACTCTTCTGCAGTATGGTGGTATAAACAGGAGATGTTAATTCTCCCTATGCAGAACAGAGGGTGTCTAGAGCCAAGCACAAACCTGCTTGAGTGTCAGAGTTGTAGAGGTCTTTTTTGATGCATAACATAAAATAATGGGTTTCAAAATCTGTTTGTGTATACAGATATTACACTGCAAGTGTGAGTGCTTTAGCAGCTCTGATTTGATTTACAGCCTTAGTTTTCAATATAAACCTTAAGTCTCATTGTTTTAATAGGTAGCAGCAATCCAAGAAGTATATCTGAGACAGAAAGAATGTGAGGATGAGCTGCTGAAAGATGAACATGCTCTTGTTGCTGCTACAGCAGCCTTAGGCACACTTAATAAGGTAAAGATCATGCAGTTTGATTTCTGAAAAAAAAAATTAAATTTCAGTGTTCAAGTAGTTCAAGGCTATTAAATGGTCATACCAGTGCCAAGCTGCTAAGCACAAATGTCCATCTTCTCTGGGCAGCATGCTCCAAAGCAACAGGTTGGCAAATGCTGTACCTGACCTGGCATTACACTTTCCATCACCCTGCTTGACCAAGTTGCACTTAGGATTGCAGAGCAAGAGAAGGGCTGTGACTGAGTGTTTTCACTGCATAAAACAGTTAGTAATAGTCTTTGAAGAGCTGAGAGTGGTATACTGGTAATCAGAAAACTTCTGTGGAACAAGCCCACTATAGTTGCACAATTTTGTACGTGTTCCTCTGATCTTCTTTTTTCAGGTTAATCTTATAGAACTGAAAGCCTTCACCGATGCACCAATGGCTGTAATCAGTGTTATTGCTGCAGTGATGGTTTTATTGGCATATAAAGGGAAAGTGCCTGAAGACTGAAGCTGCAAAGCTGCAAAAGTCTTTCTGGGAAAGGTAATGATCAATGGGACATCTTATAATATCTGAGATGAGAGAGTAAAAGAATAGTTAAAAATGAGAGCCAGAGAAAAAGAAACTAATTTGCAGCTTTATTTTCTAACAGTTTGAATTTAAAGGGATAACACACGACCCTATGTTGTTCTTTTCTGTGTACATTTTATGATGAACTCAAGCCAGCCTGAGTCCCACCAGGATTTATTAATTGCAAAAATACAAGAAAAGTCAAAGGGAGAACGTTTCATGATATTTCTCATCTCTGCTAAATTCCTCAAGTGAATCATAAAATCAAAAAATGTGATTGTGAAAATGAATACTTCAGGCTTTTGGCAGAAATAATATTTATGCTTTGTACTGCATAATGTTTCCAAACCAATAAGCTAGCACAGGATTTCAGTTTTACATTTGTGATGAAAGTAGGAGTTAGGTTCTGATTGTCTAAAATGGAAAAGGATTTATGAACTGGAACGTCTCTTCTTGCAGGTTGGTGACTTCTTACAAGCTTTAATTAACTATGATAAGGAGCATATTCCTCAGAATTGTCTGAAAGTCAGAACATTACTTGAAGGATCCAGATTTTAACCCAAATTATGTTCATACAAAATCTTTGTGGCAGCTGGTCTCTGTGCCTGGGTCATCAATATAGTAAAATTCAATGAGGTGTATATATATATATACATATATCAGTTCCTCTCTTGACTAGCCCTGATGGGGGGGAAATTTCTGTCACTGAAGTTGTTTATTATTTTGGTAAGCTCAGCTTGGTGTTCTGGGGAGAATGTAACAGCAACTACAGATAAAGTGGGAAATATTCAATGCTTAACAGTATGTACGCATGTATTTCTTTTTAGTAGAATGTAGTAAAAAAAGATGTGGCTGCCCAAGACTTTTCAATTGTCATTATGATGCAACAGTTGGGAAATATTTTTCTCCAGATGTACATGCTTCACTTGAAATGTCCATCTGAGTCTGGCTGTCTGGAGTGTAAGACAGATCTTATCACTTATGAGTCCCTTGAGCTCCTGGCAGCAGGATTCCTCCATTCATCCTAGTATTGTGGCATGTTATCATTTAACTGCAAAATAGTAAAATGCTAATCAGTTTTAGTTGGAATTTACTCAAGCTTAATGCCTGTCTGATTTCCACCTGTATTCTAAAACCATGAAAGTGATACATTATAAATTGATTTTAGCTGGAGAGTAGACCCACTAAGGATGCATTCAGTTCTGCTTAAAATATCCTTGTATAGGCTGTAATCTCATCTCCTGTAGTCTTGAGGTCAACAATGAAAGAAATCTCCATGTCTCACTGTTGTCTAGAAGGATGGTTCTAAAGCAAATTATGTAATGGGAGACTATTAGGATTATCTGAAAGTCTTTCATCAGGAGAAATCTGTAACTTTTGTAATGAATGCAAGACCAACCTGTTGCCTAATGTACCTATGTTGTATGTCTTTTTCAAGGTGTATTGTGAGGTAGAGCCAAAATGTGCATTGTCCCAGGCAAATGCTGAATTAGCAACAGCTACAGAAAAACTAGAAGCCATCAGGAAAAAGCTTCTTGTAAGTTCTGCTTGATTAATGAACATTATTCTCTAATATCTTAAGCCCACTTGATTTTATTAATTTTGTTTTATCTATTAATTTCATTTTGTTAATTTCTTTTATTTTTATTGATTTTATTACTTCCTAGTTCAAGTATTAAAGAGATGTTTTCATTAGTGATTATCACTATTTTCCCCACAAACCTACTGAAGAACGTTCCATAGTTTGGGTGCTAACACATGAAGCTGTTTATCAGAAATAACTGAATTTCCTCAAAGCCATCTAGGCACATTATAACCAATAGATTATTAAACTGAAATGAGAGTTGATATAAATAACCAATTGTGATTTTTACATGGAATATATGCCAAATGTTTTATTGAGTAGTGAGTTATTGGAATACAGGAATAACTTCCAGAAAGGACTTTGGAAGGTCATCCTCATCTGTGTTTATATTTGTTAGTAAACGTATCACAAAAATTACATCAAACCTCCTTTGATTTTTTGAAAGACGTCCAAACACATATAGACATACATGCACATAGAAGTGTAAACTTTGATTTAGTCTCTTACTGACAAATGTCTTCTGAGCTAATGATTGAATCGAAGACCACATTTACCACCAAGTACCTATTGAACTTTTGAGAGGGATTACTTGTTGTTTATTAAGCATTCATTCAGTGGAGCAACCACAACACAAAGTGCTCTTGAAACAGACAAAGACATCTCATGGTACCTTGTGAGATGGTGGGTGGAAGGAGTTTCTCTGCTGCAAGCTAATTACCCTTAGTTAGTAAAGAAGGTTTCAAATGGTTCAAAAGATACGGCATTAATTAGGTTTAGAAGGGTGTGACTTGGCTTAAGACTTCTTTTGTTGGTAATATTTAGATCTGAAATCTCACAACTTAAGATATCAAGCAATAAATGAAGCTGAACAAAACTGTAATGTGGGGATTATTCTCACTGTTTTCTCTTAAGTTAACAATTTAAGAGAATGAGCAAGATTCACTTTTACTGAAACTCTTAGAAATCTGTGAGTTATGGTATCTGAGAATGTCTTTATTTCATCAGTTTCCTGGTTTTTCTCCTGCTATTGTAGTATCTGTTTTTTTCTTGTTCTGAAGGAGATGCAGATATAATGGGTAGGCAAAGATAGCTTTTACCATCTCTCTTCCTCTTCTGGCCCCTCTGCCCCCC
>JANZLQ010000078.1:10327197-10384758 GCA_026212715.1 Elanus axillaris | reverse complement strand
GGTGGGAAAGGCTGGGGCAGGACAGGCGACTAGATGACCCTTCTTAGAAATCATTTAAATGAAGAAAAAATCAAAACCAAACCCACAAATAAACCCATAATAAAATCCTGAGAAGTAAAATGTGCTGCACCACAACTGCATTCCCTAGAAGTCATGTATTGCTGAGCTACTGATATTGGCATGATTGCTAGAGAGAAGTCTTGATAACTAAGTTACCACATTTATACACAACTGTGAACACATTGTGACAGCCTGGGCAGCCTCTAGTTAATGAGCAGAAAGACTGAATAATCCTCTAGGTCAGGATGGAGTTGCCCTGCATCTGCCCCCGTTGCACTTTAGATTGCAAATAAGTGGAAGGTACCAATCAGATATTTGCTGTTTGCTTTTGATTTTTTCCTTTTGCAGAAACTATTAATTTTTAAATAAGAATGAAATGTATTTATGTTAAAATTATATATATTTCACTGGGGTTATTAGCTTTTTTTTTGCAGACAAACATCATTAAAGCTAACACATGCCTATTTAACGGTCAGTAAATGTTCAAGTCAGCCACAGCGTTGCTGTGCAGTCTCTCCTAGGTCTTTACAGAAATCGTGCTGTCTCAATCATCATCTAGAATTTTAACCATTCCTTTTTGACAAATACGTGTAAATAACAGGGAATAAAAAGTACAAAGAATATTTACACTATTATATGAATTCCCAAGGTAGTCTGAATAAATATTTTAAGTTGGATTTCATAAAAACCCTGTGAGCTTGCTTTCTAAGATCAGAGAGTGAATACTTTTGTTTCTGTGAATCTCTCAGCAGAGGCTGGCAATCAAGATTAAATCAGTTTGGGAAAAAAAATTGTAAAAGTATAGACCTAATAAAAAAACCAAACCAACAAAACAGTGCAATTAAAGCAGATCCATTTTTGATGCCTGATTCTGAAATTAATATGCCTAGAAATGTAAAATATGTAAATAATCCTTCCTTTGGTAGAAAAACAGTGATATCATTGTTACTATGTGCATATGAAAATTTTTATTTGCCCCAAGACAGGTGTCTTGGGATGGTCACCATTGGCCTGACCCTGCAGACCTCCAAAACCTTTGGAAGCTCTGTGGCAGCAAATGGCCTTTGCCCATAGGTAGTCTCCAAGTCTTGGATTTGAAGGTTTATACATAGTTAAAATAAGTTTTTCTCCAAGATTTGAGTTTTTATTAGTTGTCTTATTGTGTAAGTTAAGGAGGAAAATATTTGAAAGGATTAATCGAGAACATCAAATCTTTTCCCCTAAGAATAAATTCTTTTTGACTAGAACAGGAGACAGTTAACTTCTGAAAAGCATCAAGACTGATGATTTTGTCTATATAGCATTGACCTGGAAGCTCAACCATTCAGACTAATAAATCAGGCAATTTATATTTAATCATTAACTAACTCCCGAGCTGAACAGCTGTTCAAAATTAGAAATGGGTTACCCCAGCCAGGATGACATTACAGGCAATCTATAATGCATTAGAATAAAATTATAGTGATTTTTAACTGTCTGGAAATTTATTACACTGCATGTTCCAACTCTTAAACCCTTGTTAGCCAGTGTCACTAGTGATTTATGGTGCTTGGGTGGTATGGTAAAATTACTGAAGATTTAAATAGACAATCATTCTATGTTTAGTAAATCTTCAAATTTCAAAGCTACTTTGGAGAATGAGCTGGGTGCTCTTTATTGTTTATGACTTACCAGTCAGTGACAACAAGAGGAGAGAATGGATAAATCGAAAAGTCCTCTTGTAAATTAATGGATTTATTGTCTTGTTGCCTTCAGCTGATGCTTTAAAGAAGAATCCAATTACTTCTGTAGGCAAAAATGGATGTCTAAAATACTTCAAAACAAAACTGCTACATTACAAAGATTGCTGTTAGTGCTTTCAGCAGGAATAGTTCTTTAGTTGTCATCTGTTGGGCATCTCTTATGAATGTAACCAGGGTTTTGGAGGCCTTCCCATACTGAGTTACTGTATTTACACTGTGAAACATTTAAATGCTAACTCTTTTAAGCACAGTACTTTGATTAAAGATACTTCCATTTTCTTAATGGTATTTTATAACAAAAGAGTTTGAGTCTTCTGTTATTGTAGAATTCTGTGTCTGTCTACACAGCATAGGTTGTTTAACCATTTCAGTAAATATTTCTGATTTTTCTGAAAAATATAGATGGAAAATACTTCATGAATATCAAATTTAATAATTGTTTTGTTACTTTGTTTTTTGTACACATACAAATTTATTTTTAAAATGAGAGTTGTTAGATTGATTTTATACATTTTTAAGGCTTTCAAGAATGAGCACATCCAAGAGTAATCTTGTAAGCCTTCAAGCAGCTAGCACCAGCAAAATGCAAGCATTTTACATGAAATTATTTGAAGTATGGAGGATATGTTCTAGTCAGTGATTTTCATTGATTTTGATTACATCATGTAAAGGACCAGAAAAATATGTTTTGATTACTGTCATTGCTCTGAAAAATAAATGTACAGATAGTGGGTAAACAACAGTCCTTATAAGTTTTTTAGCAGTATGCTTTCCTTCTTTCATGCTGGCCCTTTCTTTGCTTCAGTCCCTCTGCTCATTGAAGAATGATTTTCTGAGGTTTCCCTTATGCAAGTGAACAAACTGTGAAACAACTTTTATTTTATCCTGAGTATTTCAAACAGTGCAAACAAGGAAGAAAGGTTATGGCAGTGTATTCCAAATTTACATCTAGAATTTCATCAGTTTGAAGATTACTCTAATGGATGATCAATTTTTACCTTCCTTTCCATGCTGAAACTATTTGAGCATACAATCATGCATACATTCTTTCATTCATTGTGTACACAGAACAATCAAAGTATAATGTGCCAAATACTGCTAGTTTGGTTTTTACACCATGTCATAAATTCCAATTGAAAAGATAATGATTTGATCCATATCTTAAACATTAACTTTCTTTAAAGAAGTGTGCTGGTTTTGGCTGGAGTAGTCTAAATTTTCCTCACAGTAGCTGGTATGGGGCTATGTTTTGGATTTGTGCTGGAAAGAGTGTGGATAACACCGGGATGTTTTAGCTACTGCTGAGCAGTGCTTACCCAGAGCCAAGGGCTTTTCTGCTCCTCACCCCACCCCACCAGCGAGGAGGCTGGGGGGGCACAAGAGGTTGGGAGGGGGCACAGCCAGGACAGCTGACCCCCACTGACCACAGGGAGACCCCAGACCATATGGCATCATGCTCAGCATATAAAGCTGGGGGTAAAAAGAAGGAAGAGGAGGGAACACATTTGGAGTGATGGTGTTTGTCTCCCCAAGTCACCATTATGCGTGATGGAGCCCTGCTTTCCCAGAGATGGCTGAACACCTGCCTGCCTGTGGGAAGCAGTGAATGAATTCCTCGTTTTGCTTTGCTTGTGCACGTGGCTTCTGCTTTACCTATTAAACTGTCTTTCTCTCAACTCATGACTTTTCTCACTTTTACTCTTCTGATTGTCTCCCCCATCCCACTGTGGGGGCAGTGAGCGAGTGGCTGTGTGGGTCTTAGTTGCCAGCTGGGGTTAAACCGTGACAAGAAGATACTTTCATTTCTCTGAAATTCTTTAGTCACAAATCCAACTTTTTAAATAGACAGTGGCCTATCTTTACAACATAACTGGAATAAAATGACATTTTTCCCTATAACTACTAATAAGAAATCATCAATATCCAAGACTGTTCCTAACCATTCATCAAAAATATCCCAGGGTAAGTGTGGTTAAGATGAACTCTGCAAAGTGCATGAGGGATTCCAGAAATTGGGGTGCTCAGGGTGGGGGAATGAAGAAAACAATTTCTAGAATTAAACTTTAACAGAATCATTGAGGCTGGAAGGAACATTCTAAGATCATCTAGTCCACCCCCACTGCTCAAACTGTGTTGGTTAGACCAGATTGCACAGGACCATGCACAGTTGGGTTTTGAATATCTCACAGGATGGAAACTCCACAAGCTCTTTGGGCAACCTGTATGTTTGACCACTGTCATCTTCCCTTCTGTTGAGATTCCAAATCATTACAGCTCTTAACTCAGTAAAATTTCCATAGCTAGTAGATAAAACAAGCCAGACAAGTAAGAGGAAAAAAGCCTGCAACTCTTCTGCTTTGCCTCTTCCCTTGGAAAAAAAGCATGAGAAAAAAGCAGAAGTCACATTTTTATTGAGGTTGAAAAAAGCTTTTTCTCCTTTTTTTATTTTTTCCCTAATATTCTTGTTTCCTTGCCTTTTCTGAATCCTGCTGGAAATGATTACACTTTGCACAAGACAGTAGTATGCCAGATGCTGCCAGTATTACCGTGTGTCTGCCATACTGTATCTGATCTAGACAAAAGCACTGATTACTGAAAAAAAAAATCAGACAGGGGAAGGACATAGAATGCTTGATGAAGAGCTCCATCCTATTTTTTCAGCTTCAAAGGCTTCAAATCACCACCAGAGAGTATGGATTTTTTTCCAGCTTTGCAGTCTTAGGAAGCGTATCTCTTGCTGACAGAGTACCTTTCCTGTTGTACTTTTATGCAGTTCTGGTTTTTAATCAGGAGGTTAAACATTCTGTCACTTCCAAGTTGTTCGAGAGAGAACATTTTCTAATTTTGCTCTGCAGTCTGAAAACATGCGTGGGAGCCAGTCCATTGAAAACCTCAAAGCACAAAAGAAAACTTTATGTGGTGACATCTTATTAACAGCAGCATTTGTGTCTTGCTTTGGACCCTTCACAAAACAGTACCACCAGGAATTGATGTAACATTTCTGGATTCCTTTTCTAAAGTCACAAAAGGTAAAATTTACTGTACAAAATGGGAGTCTCCTGTGAAGAGTCTGTTTCGTTAAAGTTGCTGTCTTTCAAGAAATTTGAAATACAGATCTGTATTTAGAAGTGGCTCCTTGCAGGAATTAATTTTTCAGTGTGTGTATATATATGTATATGCATATATGTGTGCACACATACACACGCAGGTACTTTCCTCAGATTACACATACATTTTGAGAGAAATGGGAGAGAGAGGTTAAGTTCACTTTGGCAAAAGGAAATCCCTTCCCTTTCCAATTCTCAATGCCAAATTCTGTCCTTTTTGACACCTGTGTAACAGCAAATGCTATAAATAATGATAGAGCTGTATAGAGAGACCTATTCTGCTTAGCTTTACAGCTCCAGGAAGAGCATGTAGTTATGAAAATGCCCATTTCTCTGTACATGGAGGAAACAGTGATAGTACTCAAAAAATGCCTAGAGGCTTTAACCCTTAGAGTTGTCTCTGCAAAGCTTTCTTCATTCTTCCTTGTGAAGGTTTGGACTGTTCCTTTCTTCCTTTCTGCTGAAAATGCTCCTCACTTCTTGTTTCCTATTTCTCATGTGCCACAAATGACAGCATTATATCACAATTAATGTAGTTTATTCTCTGAAATATGTGACATATGGAACTCCTACCCCATTTTAAATCAGAAAGCTAAGGCACAGCAGGCGAGCTGAGTTGCCCGAGGACACTCTGGAAACACAGTTAAAGCCAAATCCAAGCTTCCCAAGGTCAGCACTCAGAACTGTGAGGGCATCTTTTTCTAGACATTTCCTTTGTGTGAGAGTTTGATGGTCACTAATTTGTGTGGAGCTTTGTTTTGCCTGGAACATCTCCCTGAACTTTTCTACCAAAAAATTTGTCTGCAGATAAAGTTCTTTCTCAAAAACCTCCTTCTACCTTGCAGCCTAATGCTGATAGGTAGAAAAATTTACCCCTGTATAGTTGTTTTCAGTAGCGGGACCCTGGAAATAAAGGTAATTAACTCTTTTAAGAATCCTCTGAAAATGATTGAACATTTTATAAATAAAAATAATCTATACTGTTAATTTTTAAGATGCTTTCAGTGAACAGCAGTGAGATAAAATGCCTCATTTCAGTTTTTATTGTTTTCCTGCAAGTTGGGAAGTGTGGAAAAGAAGAGGGAAATGCGTTTGGGAAGTGATGTTAAAAATAGATGTTTATTAATAGTCCTCTTTAGAAAGAACAACAAGTAGATCTATGCTAATGAAGTATCAGCTTTGTGCAGATATGGGGACAATAGATGTATTTATATATTAAAATAATTTTCTTGCATTATGTGAAAATTTGTATTGGAAACCCTGAAAACTTCCCAATGCTGGTGTTTTCCACAAGGAAGTATTTCAGCTCATGAAAATGATTGTATTGTTTGCCTTACAGTCCAAAGATAAAACTAATCATATTTTCAGTCTTCTGGTGTATTTAGAAAAATGTGTTACACATGGGAGATAAATATGTTGCATGCTTGCAGAGGGGAGTATATGCCGGTTGGTCCTTTTGTGCTTGTGTTTTCAGCAAGTTTATCAAAAGTTATGTTTATTTTGGGCTCTGTGATTAGGATCAGGGGTTAGAAAATTTTAAGGTGGCATGTATTTTGTAATAATACGGTAACTATGACATTGTGCCACAGAAACTGCACTAGAGGTATGGTGCCATTCTTATTAATGCTAATAATTGTGCAAATTTGGCTCAACCTAAGTATATGTAATGATTTTCTTTATAAATAACCACCACATTTGCATGTTTTTTTATTTCAGTGTACACTTTTAAAAGAATCTCCAGTCTACAGGCCAGTACTAAGGACTATCCATGTCTAGGGAGGAGGAAAATTTTGATGGAAGAGTTTTTAAAACACTTCTGAATGGGGTAGAAGATAGTTCAGACTAAATACTGATGATGCTGATGTTTTCTTCAATGTATGGGTTTAGAATTCAATCCACAAATCACAAATAAGGAAGCCTGGGATAATGTCATGAAGGAATTGGTGGGGTTTGCCCTTTGCTTCAGTAAAGAAAAAATTAATTCCAAGCATCCGGTATAGATCTTCTTTTATGCTTCCAATAGGCCATTTTTTTTCCCCCAAATAACTCAGTTATTAATTCTCTCTTACTCTGTCATGGTGCATTAGGCATTTCCCTTCCTACCCATACCCATTTGGTAAGCACTGATTTCAGATATTCCATTTCTTTTTTATTTCATCTCCTTCTAAATGCCTGCGACAAGATACTACCCAGCAAGCGTGGCTGTCTGATGGCTGCTGTACTGTATGTGGAGACCGCAGCTTCCTTCTTAGCAAACAGGCACTGCCACGAGAGCGGTGCCACAGCTGGCGCCATGCAGGGAGCTCCAAGGCTGCCTCTGCCCCTGGAGATAGTCCCATTCTCTGGCTTCTGAGCTTGTTAACACATAGCTGAACTACATTAATAAGATACCATGGGAATCCTGTTTTTATAATTTTTGCATGGATAATTACTGACTTATACACCAGAAATACCTGCTCAAGAGCATACATGAGCATTGAATTTGCAATATCAGAATCTGTAAACACTGAAATTTATAATATATGGTGGGTTTTTAACTTTATCAAACTATAAATATTTATATAAATATATTTATTTTTATAGATATGATAAACGCTGCTCATCACATTTCCTACTATATTCTTTTGCATCTGAAACTCCACAGGGATCCTCCTTATTTTTCAGCCTAGAAAGCTTTAATTTATATCAGCCCAGTTATCTTGTGCATTGCACTGAGTCATGTCTTGCTGCTTGGTAACCTTGCTGGATGATTATATTCCACTCTGATTCAAAGGTTCCTGTTCCTGTGACGGAGAGCCTGGACCTGATTGCCATGCTGACGGATGATGCTACAATTGCAGCATGGAGTAACGAGGGACTGCCCAGTGACAGGATGTCAACAGAAAATGCCACTATTCTGACAAACTGCGAGCACTGGCCTCTGATGATAGATCCCCAGCAACAGGGAATTAAATGGATAAAGAATAAATATGGAGCTGACCTTAAAGTCATACATCTAGGACAGAAAGGGTATGTGCGTGCTGAAGAATTGGCTTTCACATTTACTGCCCTCCAGTTCCCCTAATTTTTGTAAGGGATTGGTGTTTGTTGGAATGCACTTACTTGAAGACTTGAAATATTACAACACTGCTGCTTATTTATCCATAGCTTCATTTTCCATTTAAAATGGTGCTTGAGAGGGGACCATTTTTATGCTGTTTTCAAGTGTTGAGGAGGAAATAAAGTGGAAGTTGAGGTGCACTTCTTGTGAGGGGCAAATCACTTTTTCAATAGGTAAGGTGCAAAGCCTGATGATATGACCTTACTTATACTGTACAGTTTAGTCAGCAGAACACAGCATGTGCACCTTACAGAGGCAAAGATTCAATCCAGTGTATGGCATTCAAGGCAAAAGCCAATATCAGGTCCTTTCCTGGTAAACAAACATGTTTTTAATTCTCATTGCTATTACTTGAATTATACGTAAGTTGATAGCACTTGCATGTAATTGATCCATTCATACTTTTTCTCATGTTTACTTTGATTTAGGGAGACAACCAGGTAAGATTTAACTGCTCAGTTTCAAAGGGCTATCTGAGTTTATTTTACTGAATTCCAGATATAAGACACAATTACACAGCACAGTAAATGGTCACAGTAATGCTTCATTTTTTAAATAAGTGTTAATCGTTTAACCTGTCTGCTCCTCTGACTTGGTTCTTTTCCTTCACCTGCCCTGATTTTTTTAAAATTCTTTTTCCAAACCTCACAAATAATTATGATTTTTTCATTCATAACCTCTAGTACCCTTCTGCATGAAGCTGTATTGTCCGCTTACTATTCCTTCCACTATTACCTACTCTTTTCTCAGTGCCTGTTGAAACAGAGTTCTCCCAAGTCATTCAGATTCTAAACCTTCAAGAAAGTTTGTCATTTAGATGAGGATTTACCAAAAGCTACAACAAAAACAAAATCAAAAAATATAACAAAATCTAAAAGATACATGTGCTCCCCCAACTTCTCTATGTCAGTTCAAGTGTGTTCAGTGTGGGGCTCTATCCTCATGTTTGCCTATAAGAAAAGCCCCAGCTATATATTTTTTTATTAATATGAAGACTAGCAAGAGCATAGGTAGAAAGGTGTTGAACTCAAAACTGCCAAACTCTTAACCATTGGGAAAGTCTTTGTGAACAGTTTTGCATGGCTTAACCATGCTCTTTTAGAAAAACATCTCCAATTCTATTATATAAAGGAAATCTTTATATAACCAACATTTATCTAATATTAGAGGATTTGTTGGTTGGGTTTTTTTTTTTTCATGTTAAGTTTTCTGAAGACCGTTGAAAGACCTTTGGCTTGTGGAGGTACTCTACTAATCAAAACCACGGGTGAACCTATTGATCCCATACTTGATCCCCTGCTTGGAAGACATACAGTTAAAAAGGGAAAGTAAGTATACTTGAGTAATCAGAATTTTTCCATGACAACTGGATCTATATTGCTTTGATTGCCCCATTTTGCTTACTACTTCATAACCCTTCATGAAGTTATTTAGTTCTTTTTAAAATGCAATGGCTAAAAACTGGTGATAAGTGGATATTAAAATGTTAGTTATCTTCACCCGATTAGACAGCAAAATTCTCAATTCGCAAATTAGACTCAAAATACAATATAGACATGCATTTGAATTTCTCAACCCAAAGTGAAAATCTTTACTTTTTTTACTGCAAAAATGAAACAAAACAAGGATAAGCATATATTATAGTTTGGCTCAAAAGAAAAAAATATATATATAATTTCCATGTTAGGCATCTATAGCAAAAGGAAAAGCATTGGAAATTACAGACTAGATTTGGATGTAACAATATAGTGTTTTCCAGCTGTACTATCAGCCTAAGAAAACCATGCCTCCACTTTGCAGTGTGTTGCCTTAATTGTTTGTTGAGCCACCCCATGAAACAAATCAATGAACTGGTTTAAAAAAAAAAGAGGCTGAGGAGAGATGGTACAACACAACAAGCCAGAGATGGGGACTCTTTACATCAGTATTGCTGCCAACGTCCTGTGCATCAAACCAGTCCAGATCATAGTGTCACAGATCCGTTGAGGCAGATGTAGCGGTGGCATTACTGTCTCTTTGGTTTTAGCCAGAAACCTAACCTGCCAGCACCAAAACTCGCATGCCCCATTTCTCATGTGAGTGCTCCAAATACCCCAGCACAGGGACTGTTCTGACCTCTCCCTCCCAATGAAAGGGCTACAGCTTTGACAGCTGTGTGAGCTCCACTCCAGTAGAGCGAGAGATTCAGATTCGAATTGGGTAAGGCAAAGCTGAGTTAATATGTTTTCCCTGTTCTGACCCTGCAGTGGCAGGAGTGGTAGATGGCACAAGTGAGGGTAACCTCACTCAAAAGTTCTGACCTTTTGGGGGGGGGGGGCACCTGAGAATCTCATCTTTCATTCCCATGCCCCCTTTTTCCCTAGATTGTGAAGGCACTTTGTCAAATTTAGAAAATATTATCAAAAATCTTCCCTAAGGTCTAATTAAGATACCTTTAGATACACATTTTCCAGGATGATAATAGAAAAAATAAAGGAGCTTGTACTTGGTGCAAGAGAATTTCAGTCTGTAATGTCTTCCATTACTTTTCATGAAAACTTCCAACATGATTGTTGAGTCTTCAGTGCAGCTGTCAACCTAAAGAATAATGTTGATTTGTGCTTGCATGAGAGTAAACTTGATAAACCTCATTAAATATTTCATCTGATGAACTGAAATGCCATGTTATTGTCTCTGCTCAAATGTGAATTTATTTTTAAGCCTGAAAGTGCTCCTCTCTTCTATTCCTGTTTTCAAACAACCCACCAACAAGCTAGATTTTTCATGTTGAAGAATATGGTATTTATTCTGATAAAAACTCAGAGATACCTCTGAAGTGTTTCTGGAAGGGTCTCAAATGTTACTCAAAGAGTGTTTAGGGTGCTTGCACAGTTTCAGATTGTTAAAAGAGAACATATCAAATAAAGGTTAAATAAAAATGCTATCTAGTTCTAGTTTTGAACAGATTACCAAAGATTTTTCTTCCCCACCCCACCTCTCCATTTCAGGCACTGGTGCCTGCACAGTACATGTAAGCAATACACAACAGCTCAAATCTCCTTTCATGCATGAAGCTCCTGGAAGATTCACTCTTGCCCTGCACTGTGAGATCTTGAAATGATTCCTCTTTGTTACATTTTTCTATAGCTGTATTTGAAGTGCTTCAGAGTAAGACCCTATAGCTTGCTTTTTTAGAATCTGTAGTGAAGAAACTCTACTGAAAATTAGAATTATACTGGTCTAAAAGAGAGATCAGAAATTGCACAGACTAACAAGTCTTTAAGGCATGTGACAGAGGGATGTAAAACAATAGAAAGAAGTTGGATTGAAAAGGACAAGGGTCACAGCAATATAGCTTTGCATTTACTTAGCAAAGGCTTCTATGTAGCACAACAGAGTTGTACACACAGACACAAGCACAAATGTATGAAGCTATTCAAATATAGGTTCTTCTGGTGAATATTTTAAGCAGCATGACATGACATACCATTCTGTGGCTCACTGAAGATGTGGCAGGTCTCCTTTGCGGGGCACTGGTAATATATACCCCTTTATTACCAAATAAGCAGAGTTTTCCTCATTCTGGATTAATCTCTGTTATTTGTTTATTTTAGTAGTTGTGCCAGGCACTTTGAATTTTTTTTCCTAATAAAGAAAGACTAGAAAGGTATTTGTGATAGATATGGTGCAGTCCAGCAGTTGAAGTTCATTAATAATTGGAATGTTGCAGAGTATGAAGTAATGAATACTAATTACTCCTTTCATGTCTGACAGCACCCTGTGGACCAATACATCAGCCCAGACTTTAATTTGGTTCTAGTAATGGTTTCATCAATAGTACATTAATTCTGTGTTTGAAAAGATATACAGTTGAACCTGACCCACACAGTAGATACCACTGTCATAAAATGGCCACATACTGACAACAACTGGATAATTACAAATAATTAAATCCACTGAGCTTCAGACAATCCTAATTTTAAGTAAAATATATCTTATCATATCAATCGACAGAAAGCATAGCAAGGGAGATTTATCAATTTGTACTCCTTCCAAAGCAAATTTACTAGCCTGCGTATTAGAGAACTTGCTGATCTGTGAAGCAGCTTCATAAAAGTATCTCTCCCCTTCCTTGTTTACCAGGATTGTTCTTGTGTTGGACTCTTGGATATTCTGTAACACCAGCTTCTGGTGTTGTTTCTGAATGAAGCCTGCAAAAGAAATTCTCAGCTTCAGAGAACTTCACATATATGTATAAATTTACATTTTCCTCCTGCTTAAGTGCCTTAGTATATATTTAGAAGACTAACAAGTTTTAGGTATTCAAGTTTGGATATCTTTCTCATTTTAATTTTGGAGCTGCTAATCTGCGTAGTAGGTCTTAATACACTTTAGACTGTGACCTTATGTTCAAAATGGCTTTAAAATGCTAATATTTTTTAAAAAAATATTTTAGGATATTTGCTTTAAGAAAAGGGAGAAATTAAAAAAGAGAATAAAATAATTTCAAAAAAATATCAGTTGTAGTACATAGCTTTATGTAAGCATGAAAGGCACAAGAAAAAGTAAGTAAAATTTAGGTGGAATTTATTAGCAATGTGTGCAAAAATGATTCAAAATGCACATATCTAGATATTCCGGAGTAGATAAATCAAGGCATAGAAGTAAACAAGTACCAATTCTATACAATGCTGGGGTTTGGCCCTTGCCTGCTGTAAGAGGACTGATGCCATTGAACAGGTTTGGTATGGATAGACTTGAATATTTGTGTTTTATCTGTGTGTGTTTCCTATCCTGTCTCCCACACACTGCTGTTTCAGAGATCACTGGATATGAGCATTAACTATAATAGATCAATGTCATTTTGACTCATAGGAGAGAAGATAAAGGAATAAATTCTTTGTTCATAAGGCCCTTATTTGCATTCACATGAGTTCTTACACCTGCTCAAATCGTTCGCACATTCACAAAGTGGTAGTCATGTCTCTTCAGTTGCAAGATTAGGTTATTACAAGATTCTTTAAGATGTCTTGAAATTTGATTTATGTGCAAATGCAGCTTGTGTGAACAAGTTTCCATTCTTATGAGGCATGACTATTATTCATGAAACAGCAAGACAATTCACTCAGTTTCTCCACGGGGAGAAACTTTCCTTGCCTCGAATGTCTCGCCAGCTGTGCAACTTTAAGGCAGTGCTTTTCCCACTGAACTAGTTTGACCAACTTGCACAGTTTACCTACTGAGATTGCCTAGTAACAGCTCCATTCTGCGCTTGTTTTCACCTGATTTATTCAACTTCATTCTCTACATTACTTGTTAGAGTTTGCAAGTCGGTTCCAGAAGCTTTTAATTTTAAGCAGCAGGAACTGAAAGAAGGCTCCTTCGGAAAATGTGTTTATCCCTCTTTCTTCACACTGAAAAATATTGCTTCCTTTTCCTTTCCTGGCCAAGAATTTATTACTTCTCATTCTTGCTGAGCTGATCCAAAACATTTAGCTACAGGAAGGTATCCTACTTTCTGCCATTTAGAGTCATGGCATGTTTTGGAGAATATCTGCCCTCATGAAAGGTACTCTTTTTAATTTTGAGTTGCATGAAAGTATCTGCTAAGAAAAGTTTTTGCATAAACTCTTGAGCCATTTCATGATATGAAGTCATGTTCCTATACTCAAGATTTTTTCATCTTTATGAGATCCTGTCTTTGAAAGACCTAGGCATTGTTTCCTTAGGCAGCACATATGCAAGGGAAAAGCAGGTCTTTGTGCCAGTAACTCAAATTCTGACAGATCAGACCAGGTGTTGCACTATTCCTAGACTTCTCATAGCTGAGAGTTTAATGCTTATCTTAGCTTCTGAATTTATTTGGTTTTATATTTGCTTTTGCTAAAAACCAGTTATTCCTCAAAGTGTACACAGGATTTTTAAAGTGCTTTGCAAATCCCATTTGAATCCCTTAATCTATTTTATTTCAAGATTACAAGAATTTCAGCAGAAAAAACTAGTGGAGAACAATCTCTTTAATTTACTTTGTATGTTCTTAAATAACAGGGAGCTGGAGCTCACACGAAAGATACTCTGTCTATTCCTGGGTAGAATGCATTAATTCAGTCCATTCTATCTAACTCTGCTGGAGAAATAGAAGGTTATGAAGGAGAAATTACCAAAAGTAGACCTTGTCTTTAGTAATTTCATTGGCAACCATTTTTTTGATGTGCCTTCTATCGTGGACTTCCATAAATAGTGCCTATATCTGCTACCTTTCTTCAGAATCGAGAATTAACCTCTAAACAGATACATTTCATTGAAAAAAATGAAGCAATTCTACTGGGTTTCGCCACCTCTGTGTTTATCGTTGTTGCTTATACTCCTTGAACCGTGTGAGAGCAATAACAAAACATTTATTTTTCCCAGATCTGTAATTAACAGAAAACCTAGAACAGCTGCAGTGATAAAACTGACTGAGTCATTATGTAGTTTTTGCCTTTCATAGATAATAATCACAGAAATTGGTAATTTATTGCTCCTGTGAATTGAGAACCCATAAAGTAAGTACTTGAATCCAGAACTCTAAAGCTTATTTTATTGCTGCACAGACCTTCTGAAGTATAGCGTTGACTCCCTTACCAAAAGTTTTTCGACTGATAAAGCAAGCTGGAAAGTTGTCTTTTGTTAGATCTCTGCTTGTCTCTTGTCCCTGTGTGTGTACTGAAAGCAAAGCAAACTTCCTCTCTCTGTGTCAAGTTCTACTGGTTTTTTCCCTCCATTTGTGGCCACTTTTGAAGGCTGTGGAGAGACCACAGTATCAGAATTAAAATCCATGTTGCGGAACTGGAAGGTGAATTCATGTCTACCTGAGAAAGTTGTATTATCTGAAGGACATGACTGTATGGCCAAATTATTTCACTATTATACAATCATAAACCAGGAAAACTTGTCTCCAGTAGTTTGCATGGCAGTGGTATACAACATACATGTCTGATGTTGAGTTTTGTGGAGTCACGGGTTTCCTAGCACGAGACATATTAGGTTATTTTTAGGAATTCACTTGCAGTATATCATAAGCAACTGTCTTCTCTTCCTGATCCTGGGTGAAATGCAGAAGGGCTTCCAGCACGCCATTTCATTTAGCCTATGTCTTCTGGCTAAGGGGATGTCAGAAGCAGGCAAGGATGCTAAAAGCTCACATATATGTCCCTGACTCTGGTAAATGCCCTATGATACCCTAGAAAGAATGCTATGATAAAATTTGTGCAGAAAATACTTGTTTTATTCATGTTCTGATGTGGCTTTCATTAATTGCATTTTAAGTGTTTCATATCTATGACATTGCAATCACTTTGAATTTGACTTAACAAATGTCAATTTGAATTTGGTGAAAAGGGTTTCTGTCTACATATGTTCCATTGTATAAATGTTCTAGTGACATTTTTTAAAACAGAATTTTGTTAGTAATGTTTGGATCTCCTTTCCTGGCAGAGAACATTCAAAGCCATCACCGTACAGAAAATATTGCACTTGTGCTCGTGTATGGCAGGTGATGGCTGAAGACTGGCATACTGCTTACTGTGCAAGTAGATGACACAAAGTTGTGGCACCTGTTCACACCAGACCAGATGCACGGCACACACTGCAGTCTATAAGCAGTCTTTCCATTTTTTTGGTGCTATGCCATAGAAATAGGAAGGTGAACTTTATGTTGCCTCACTGCTGGGCTCCAAAATGGTAGTTCAGTGGTAGTAGTGTTGCTGGATGGGACAGGCTGGTACCTCTCGTTAAAGATAAGGGGTTAGTAAATGACATCTCTTGAGTAAGGGATCTTATGCAGTGAATAAAAGGCAAACTTAGTCTCACTCATTCTCTCACCCAGCAAATAATTGATTTGGAACAAAACATTTAGTAGCTTGCCTTAAAAAATGATTTTTGTTATTTTACTCACCAGCCCTTCTCTCTCCTCTGGCCTCTATCAGTTTATTATGTGCATCTGCTTATTTTTGGGGATTTACTGCTAAGCTATTTCAAAAGATGGAAAAGTGAGCTATATTTAAGGAAATGATTGCAAGAACTAACAGCTATGTCGTTAAGGGTTGTTTGAAAACTTTCCTAAGTTTGTGGTAAGTAATGAACATAGACATTTACCCCTAAGCCACAGACTCTTCAGTACAGCAGTGAATAATCTATTGGTGTCTGCTGTACATGCAAATGAAACTATGCCAATTAAGAAATGCTCTCTGTATTCTTCATGTAATTTTGGTGTTCCAATCATCCTCATTTTGTTTTTTAAGCTGCAGGCACATAGAGTTTGGTTTGTAACCATTTCCTATGCTGCCAAGATCATGCAGTACCCATCTTCTGCAATCTAAGGTATTTATGGGGTTTTAATTTGGTGAAATCCCCATTCTTGTGCATTTTATTCCTTCCCAGATACATCAAGATTGAAGACAAAGAATGTGAATTCAACAAGAGATTCTGTCTCATCCTTCACACTGAACTGGCTAACCCTCACTACAAGCCAGAACTGCACACTTAGACCACCCTCATTAATTTCACTGTCACCAGGGATGGGATGGAAGGCCAGCTGTTGGCTGAGGTTGTTAGTGCTGAAAGGCTGGACTTAGAAGAAAGTAAGGTAAAGACTATCTTTTGATCTGTCTGTTGCCCCTTCTGAGATTTTTAAGGCTAGCATTAATATGCCTGTTCGAATCTGCTGTTAGTAACGCGTATATTAGAAAGATTTTAAGGGTCAGATTCTTCAAAGTGTAGAACATACTTCTACTGATTTGCTCAAGTCCACGCTCCCAGAGGGCTGGGCTTTACCTAAAGCTCTGCTAGAAATTAAATTTATTGTGATCTTATTCCTACACTTCTCTCTACTGCTTGGTTTGCTCTGTGCATTACATTTAATTTACAATGCAGGATTAAAGCCCTCTGCAGTGCTTTCTGCTTCAGTGATCTTGAGCCAGTAAGTGTGAATAAAATTTCATGCCAGTCCATAACAGGATATGATGGCACTGTTAGGACCTAGGGCATTTGGTTAATAAATCATAATTTATTCCTGCAAAGATGCAGTTCTGTAGCTGCTGCAGTCATATCAATGTATAGTAACTTATGAATAGGAACACTTTTTTATAGCTGGTTATAGAAAGGACTTTGAGCAGACTGTGATCTATGAGGTAAAAAAATGAAAAAAAAATACTTAGGGGTGTGAAATGAATAACAAGAACACTTCCTATTTCTCTAGTGTGTCTTTCCAGTTATCTCATGTAATTTACTAACTTCATCCACAAAGATTTGCTACACCTCTTTGAGGTACTGCTGTTTCATGCAAGGGCAAACTGGGTCAGAGAGTTTAATTACCCCTTGAAGAATGAAAGCCATATACTTGGGAACATGATCTGAAAACAGCTGGCCTTTTTCCCCTGCATCCGCACATTGTTCCACATGGGGCTGTGTGCTTACAACGCCTGTATCACCTAGGGACTTTTGGTGTCAGGGTCAGATTCTAGTCTAGTCAAGCTCTCCAGCTGTCAGAAGGTCAGTCCAGCTGCGCAGACTACGACCACGCTTTCCCACACGACTTGCTGCCGAAGTGGGGTTCTCTAGCCTTGTGCTATTGTTGGTTTTCTCAGCTGCCACATAGATTGTCGTTTGCTATCTCTGGCAAGATCCCGGTCCTTCTGCTGAGTCTGAGGAGGAAAAAGGCTAGGAGAGAGATAAAGTTCTGGTCTGTGGTGACTTTGACCTTCTCGCTTTGGGTGTCCCGGAACCTTAGTTCTAGTGTACTGGGACAGAAGATGAACTGTCTCTTTCAGAAAATAAATTAAATTAAATCATTTGATGTAATTAAACAGAAAATATAGCTCAGAAATGCTACAAAACAGTATTTCTTGCTGTGGTTGTTTAAATACAGTGCTTTCATTCCCTCTGCTAGTCAGTCCTGGCCAAGCAGCAGAACCATTTCAAGGCTGAGCTCAGGCAGCTGGAGGATGACATGCTGCTCAGCCTGTCAGCTGCCCAGGGCAGTTTCTTAGATGACAGTGAACTTGTAGAGAAACTCGAATCAACAAAGTCAACTGCAGCAGAAATACAGCACAAGGTAATAACAATGGAACTATTTTTAACAGCTTAAAGTCGCCTGTAAAACGTCTATTATCAATTTTTTTTTTTAGGGAAGCTTTTCTATGAACTAGGAATAGTCAAATTCCTGTCTGTCCAGCAAGGACTGTCCACCCACATATTCACAGTTTCATATCTATGGTATGTAGTTGTCACATACTCATCTTGTTCATTTTGACCTAGGTGCTTGAGTTAGTACTCCTAAGAGCAATAAGTATCAGCATGCAATATGAACAAATGTATACATATATGATTGCCATGTTTTCACAGGTGATCAGGCATATTGCTGCAGAGAACAGTCATTCCCTAAAGTCTGTCTAAGAAAAGAAGCTTGCTTACCTTAAATATTTGCTACTGTCTGAAATGAAATCCATTTTCTAGAGTACATCCTTATTCTTTTTTGTACAGATAGGAATGTTTTGGTAATTGTGTAGGAAATCATGGTGCATTAAAAAATAAATAAAACTGTCATCCTATAGGTAGCTGAAACCAAAGAAAATGAAGCTCAGATTAAAGTGACAAGAGGGCATTACAGACCGACAGCCATAAGAACGTCCATTCTTTACTTCATTAATAACAGTCCAGACAGCATCAACCCTATTTACCAGTTTTCACTGAAGGTAAAAATTTGTCTTGCTGACTTGGTTTCAAAGTGCAAGGAACAGAATTCTGCCTCCAGCAGTGATACCCAATATATTAGTTATTACTTGTACCAGATGTTTATATTTGCAGGGCTGTGTCTCTGAGAAAGGAGGACACGGTGTGATCTCCTGCTGGTCCATAACATGGCACATTCCCACAGGTGTCTTTGTCAGCAGTCTCCATTCTGATGGTGTTTTCTGACTGTGCTTGCAAAGTTTACCTTCCCTGTGTTAGGCAATCCCACAGGGTCAGGTAGGAAGAGTTTTGAGGGATTCTGTATAAACAATCCACTGCAATAAATCCACCAAACAATCTAATGCTATGAGGAAAGGAATATCACCCACTGCAAAATTACCAGCTTGCTTAAGTGAGAGGTTCTGCCTGCTGAGTTAAATAAGAAAGCAGAAGAGTATTACTGTTTGCAGCCCTCACTCCTGGTTTGCTGAAAGTTTCCTCAAAAGCCTCTTGGCAGAAGTGCCTTGCATTTTAGACTGCTTAGGCCAGCTCTTCTCAGAAGCCTACAGTCAGAAACCAATTATCTTACAAGTAGAAAAGCAAAAAAGCAGAATTCCAATAAATAAAAAGAATTGTATTTATTTTCAGGCCTTCAATGCAGTCTTCCACAAAGCAGCAATTAAGAAAGCTGAAAAATCAGGGGACATTCAGTGTCATATCTCTAACCTGACAGCAGCTATCACATATTCAACCTTTATTTTCACAAGCCAAGGGCTTTTTGAAAGGGATAAGCTCATTTTTCTTTGCCCAAATAGCTTTGCAGGTGAGGAAAAATTTTCAGATTGGTGATGCTGATATTTACTGGATTTGATGTTTCTTCACTAGAAGGTGATGCCTCTGCCCAAACAAGTTATCTTGTTACCTTGTGGCTGTGCAGATTCTCACACAGTGTGACTACTGCTTTGGTATCAATCATAATTGCAGAAATTCCAAAGATGCTTTTATGTAATTCTTTTCATTTAAAATGCTGCAATGATTTAATGAAGCTATGCTGAGGATAAATAGCATTACTTAGCCACTTGTGGTTGGATAATTAGGGTTGAAATTGATGTGGTATGTAAAGTAAGAATTCAGTGAATAATACATATCCATATCACATTCAGGCTGTTATTTTTCCTTTTAATTTTAGTATCTGTATGCCCTGGAAAAAATGAGTGCTCAGTTCTACTGGGTGGCAGATTTTGCCCTGACGAGCTTGCTTTAAAAGAGGGTGTATTGCAGAGCTGGTCAGTAACAAAGGTAGGAATTAAACTAGAAACCAATAATTTGGGAAGAAGGTGAAAAAATATAAATTGAGGAATCTGATTTTAGGGGGCATAGGAAAAAAGAAATCACTCTACACATTGTATAAATGGGAGTAAAAAGCAGACAGAAATGTCTGGAAGAGAAAGGAGAAAGAAGAGGCGAAAGAAAACTGGTGATGATGATTTCTCTGCATCATGGTGCAGATGGATTTATTCATATCACCTAGGTTTCTAGCACTGTGTTGCTTAACTTTTTTTTCTTTTTTGTATCAGTGGTGCTGAGACGGATCATGAAGAATGGAAATCTGTACAGCAACTGAAAAATAAGCTCAATCGCAATTAGAGAGTAGGCAAAAACCAGAGTAAATGGCACATACTTCTGATTTATTAACTATATTTTTAAATAGAAAGAGAGAGGGCTTTTAAGAGAGGAATAAAGATGTGTTTATATCAGAAAGGAGAGAGAATATATGGTGTCATGGCAAAGGTGTCTCTTTTTTCCCACTATGTGTGTTTAAAGTAATAAAAGAACTAGAAAAACCCCTCACAGAAGATAAGGAGTTTTCTTCAGTATACATACAGTTCATGTGCCAGAACTGATTCAGTGTAAAACAACCCCCCAAAAAAACCCAAACAAAAACCAACAACAAAAACCACTAGGGCTTTGCAAATTTTCTAAGCTTTGTGATAGCTTGCAGTCTGAAAAGGGCTTAGAATGGTGATGGAAACAGCTGTGCGCTATTTGTTCTTCTCTCTATCTTCCGAGACATAAAAAGGATATATAGAGATAATTAAGTTCAATTCAGAAATCTGTGCTTTTTCAGTAGTATTAGCATAAAATAATTTGTGGCCTAGTTTATCTAAGGTTAACTTCAGTGTGCAAGACTTAAAATTTTATGTTTGTTTATTTTCCCACAAGCTAAAGAAAAATAACTGCTGTTATTGGTTAGCTTATCTTAAACTTGGGGTGAATTTGTCTTTCAGTACATAAATATTATATATATCATATATATAATACGAATTTATTATATATAAAAATTATATATATAAATGCAGTTATATTTTCTGCTGGAAGTTTTGACTGACAGGTGTTTGGGGTTCACGGTGTCTTTTTTAACAGGTAAAGTTCAGCTCTGTGTGTGTGTAGGAATGGTTTTCAAAAAATTTGTCACATCCTTTAGTGACTAATATCTAAAAATATCATTTCATTCACAATAAATTTCAAACAAATATTTTAAAATATTATTAAAACAAGTTGTAAATTCTTATATCAGAGTTTCAAAAAATGCAGCCATAGGAATTCTTGATGCTTTGAGCTTCCTACTCAGTAATACTTTGAGTGGTGAATACTTTAAGGCAGAAGTGGCTCTGAAGTCTGATGACCTTTTTCAATTTTGTATGCTGTCAGGATTCTTCTAAGTAAAGAGATAGAACTCCTTGAATTGGATTTCCTTCTTCAATTCAGAGTTGAACACACTTACAAGAGTCCTGTTGACTTCTTAACTACTCAGTCATAGAATGTCATTAGGGTAGGTTGGGAAAATTGCTTTTCAGTTCTAAATCTATTTTGACGTTTATTTCTGGAGGCATGCTACGACTAGATAATTTCAGATAAAGTCATACATTCGACTGTAATTTTTAGTAGAACTAGTGGTGCTTTCTAAGAGGAGTTGTCTTTGCTTTTTGAGTATATTTTTCCTTAGAAATCACATACTGTGCTTTATGAGGAAATTCTGTTTTACAATAATTTTTCCAGTCCCCTAAAAATACAATTTTTATCTTCATACCACTCCTTACTATAGTAAATGTCCCATACAAGGTTTCCAGTTTGTCATATCTTGATGTTTAACAGTAAGCAGAGAGCCTGGCAGTGCTGGCCAAAGTAAACTCTTATCAATAATGTTATTTTTATGTGTGTGTGTATATATATATATATATATATATATGTAATTTAGTATTTTAAGGTAAGTCCTGAGTCCCCTGTAATTGGTTAAACTATGTTGTTTTTTACATAACCCCAAAGTATCCGTATTTGTCTTCCTGTTTCAGTCTTCACACAGAAGGTACGTCATCTGTATTTACATCTTTGGCATGTGTCCAGGCTATGGAAGTGATGGATGTGTTCAGGGGGTGAGATGAAGATGTTGAAGGATCCACCAAGAGGCAGAAGAAGTGGGCGAACTCAGAATGTCCAGAAAATGTAAAGCACCCCCAGGAATGGACAAACAAAAGCTCTCTTCAGAAACTAACCATACTGAGGGGACTCTGTCCAGACAGAATGATGTATGCTCTTGGGTATGAAATCTGAGGGTATGTCGTTCAGGGCAAGTGTGTGTGAGGGTGGCTTGTATGTGTCAGTGAGGATAAAACTCAGATCTTAAGAGGCAAGCAAATAACTTATAAAACTGGGTGATCAACCAGAATTTGAAATCAATGACTGTTGTCCTTCCCAGCCTGTTCTGCTGGTGAAGAGTTTATGAAGAGGTAGTGTGGTGAGACATGAGTCACAGCGTATTTGGAGAGCTATGCTCGTGATTTCTTTTAGATTCTGTATAGGTACCCTGAGGAGAGTGCTCATTAATAAATGGAATATAGTAAGCTATGTTGTTAATAGCTAAAAGTGAATTTCTCAGTGTTAGTTCTCATTACGGCATTAGCACTGGTAGCTAACGTCATGGGATGACAATTTTTCTGGTCTTTCTTCTTTAAAATTCTGTGATACCAAGTAAGAGTCAGTTTTGGATACTTACAAATCTTGTCCTAGCTGTTTTCCGGTTGTACTGTTTTACTCTTTTGATCCCAAGTGATGATCTCGTAGAAGTGATGAAATGACTATTAGACCATCACTGTCAGCCACTCAAGTCTGAGAATGGTGCAGGCTTGAAGCCTGTATCAGGGAGCATTTTTTAGAGTTTAAGGCATGTTTTTTTGTATGTATAGGAACTTAGTGGAGGAAAAGCTTGGCTCAAGATATGTGGAAAGCATAAGGATGGACTTAGCAAAATCCTATGAAGGGAGCAGTCCAGCCACGCCTGTGTTTTTCATTCTGTCTGCAGGAGTAGACCCATCTGAAGATATTGAGACACTAGGTAAGCCTCTTATTTGCTTCTGGTGCAAGGATCACTCAGCTGTCCTCCCATTAAAGAAAGAAAAATTGAGCTCAAAAGTGGAATGGAGCATGCAGGGCCAGAAATGTAGATAAATTGAGACACAGTTATACACTGCTGTGTATGTATCCATACACCCATACGTGTATGGGTGTATTTTTACTAAACAGGACAAAGGTTTCTGGAATCATCTGTCACTATGATGGAGGATGCATCACTATGGGAAAGTTGGGCACAGTTTATTTTCAGCAGAAGATTCAAGTTCTAAAGTTTCTTCCACCCCCACCATATTCATGGTAAATGGGGTGGATGAAAATGTAAGGACATAAGCTACAGTATGAAGAAATTTTTAGAACGAGCATTCCTCTGCTTGGCATAATGCAGGTTTCCTTTGTACTGTTTTCTACCTTTTGACTAGATGAGGGCCAGAGGGCAATTTTCTCCATGCTCATGTAATCTTGTGCCCCCTGTGACTAAATAATGGTCATTATACAAACTATATTCAATTGTGTAGGGCTCTGTGGCTTTATACTTAGGATTACTATTCCCCACAGACAATAGTGAGAATACCAGGTTAATACAGCTGTGACCTCACTGTGCTCAATTTAAACTCAGGCCTCACAAGGTGAGAGGCTTGTGCATTTACCCACTGAACCAATCAGTTAAAAAACTGATGTGATATCTACCACATGTTGCTCCCTTTTTCATAAGGGAATTGCTCTGTACCCCCTGTAAGAGTTTCTAAAGCTCAGTAACAATGCCGAGCATCTATCAAAATGTCAAAAGGTTCATTATCTTAAAACCAAGGGAACAGATTTCTGCAGGCTTTTTCTAATACCAGCAATAAGGCCACTGTTGAGAGCTCGCAATTTTGCTTGTTGAAATTGTAAGGGTTTAGTGAAGTGCTTCAGAAGAAGTAATATACATTGCACAAGTGATAGTGAAATTAATGGGGGCATTATCATTCTTTTCCCTTTCTGCTCTGCTAATTTTCCTATCTCCTCCCCCTCTGTCACTCACCCTTCCCTAATTATTTCTTCTGCAGGCAAAAAGCTGTAGGGTTCACTATAGACTCTGGAAGATTTTGTAACATCTTTCTAGGACAAGGGCAGGAGATGGTTGCAGAGGAGGTACTCGAGAAGGCTGCCAGACATTGCCATTGGGTTCTTTTCCAAGTGAGTGTCAAACAGCCCCTCTAATGGGGACTATCTCCTCAGCTGAAGGGATATTCCTAGCACCCAAACAAAATATGTGGTGGATTACTGAAAAAGTTTTAAACCACTAATAATCTTCTTCCTTTGGGCTTTTGCTTTTGATTGTAACAGGATGAACATCATATTAACAGAGGAGGAACAGGAGAGAGAAAGCAGAAAGCCTCTGGTGGGTAAGTAGGACTGCCCTCAGGCATATACTTCCCTCGCATAATTAAGAGCTCCTGTTCCCTTTAGTGGACCAGAATGGAGACTGTAATGAAATGGGTCTGACTCCCCCTTGGGAAGCTGTATAATTAGCCCTGGAGCACTGCTCTTCTGAGATAGCAGCCACAGCTTTGGCCAGCATTGTATGGACTGAGAACCCACCCTGCAGCCGACAAAAAGATCTGTGCAGTCCCCTGGTGAGGGACTGCAGTTCCCAGCCCAGTAACAGAGTGGACAGAAGTACTGCAGTTGTTAATGGTAATGAAAGAAGGTGCTCCCCTCCCACCATATTATGCTAAATAGCCAATGGATGTTTGTAACAACCCCTTTGCCCTAAAGCCAAACAAGAAATGCGTGTTCCAGACCTTGATATTAAGGAGGTCATGGCGACGGGGTGATTCCCTCCTCTTCTGGTTTTAACCTCAGCAATGTTTGGCTGTCAACCAGGTTGCCTGCAACAAATGAAGAGGTGGGCTAGACTCAGTGCTGTCTACCAGCTGAAATAAAATCACCGTGGGATTAGTGAGGGGCCTTGGTGTGCTAGGTGCTGTGCAAACATGCACAAACGGACCCCTTCGTTAACAGTGAATCTGGAAGAATTCTGTAACCAGCTCTCACACGAGTAAGCTAGTCACGCTAGTCTGAAAATAACCTTGCCTTTCTGCTAGTGAGTACAGAAATGGTGTTGTGAAGGAAAGAGCAGCGTTGGTTTTCAGGAGAATTTAATTCTCAGCTGCTCTGGGGACAGGGTGAGAAAATGGGAGATGGCAGAGGCCCTAAATCAACCATGTTGTGTGCCTGAAGGCACGGGGATAAATGCCGAACATCTGAGAGGCTTCTGGTGTTACAGACCTGCTCCATTTTCCAGCATGGCTTCTGAGGCAGGAAGGAGGCAATGATTTTGCTGTGAAGATTTTTGCTAGTGAAGGACTGGGGAAAGTCCGAAAGGAGACTACATAAAGATGTTGGACCAAATCCCAAATGGTACTAAGCTAGCTAGAGCTAGTGAGATTTGGATGTACTCAGTGCTTCTCAAGCTTCAGTCTTCTGGGTTTTAGCCCCAAACCCCTATACATTATAGTTTTAGAAAAATCCTGGAGCAAAAATATGGAGTATTTTACTTAAAATTTTTTGGAGGTGAGGGGCTGTGTAATTAGATATTAAAAAAATCCTGGTATTCTGACTGACCTGGGAAATACTTTAAAAATTACTTTGGCTTCAGATCTAGCAAAAGCAGTTGGTATAGCAGTTGGTAAACTGGCAGAAGAAAGACTGACTTGATATTTTTTGGTAACAGGTTTAACTCTTCTGTCACTCTTAATTTCTCAAATCCAGGCATCTCATATATTGAATGGCTATTTTGTTACTGTATTAAGATTTTTAATCACTTCCACTTTGCAGTGGATGGATGTAGCCTGTATGAAAATGCAGACACCACCAGGCTGCTATCATGTAATGTGATATGAAAGTCTCCCTCACGTTCCATTCTCCTATTCCTTTTTCCACATGTCAAGGAACAATTTGGAAATATCCCCTGCAGCAGGTCTCATGATAAAGTGATGCAACAGCCAGACCACGACTGACACATCGTATTCCTTGGCTGGTGTACAGAGCTGTAATTCCTCTTGCGCTGCACAGAGATGGAAGCCAGTGCAATCAGCAGGTTCTGGCACAGCAGTGAAGAGCCAGAGAGAAGCTGCATGACTGAGCTGCAATTTGAGTTGAAATGCTAGTTCTGTAACAAAACAAAGTGGAGTGAGGGCTAATGGAGGGGTGAAAACATCTGTAGCCCAGCCACGTTTCAAACCTTTCTCTTGATATTCCCACATTTCACCAGTAGGCGCTTTGGAGGCAAATACTTTTCCATTATAGCTCATTTCTCTGATCTATCGGTGACTTTCCACTGTCTTCGTATATTAAGAACCTTAACAACTATGAGGCTCTGAAGTGGTATGAAACATATTTTTTAAGTAGCAGGATAGCTGTAAGCATTTTTCTTTGTCTAGCACTTCTTCAGTCTTGCTCGTCGTATGCATTGAACATGTTTTGCCTTAGGTCCCAGTTCTACAGGGAATTTAAGTAAAGTCCAGGTGTCTGCTGAGTTATGCTTCTTTTCACATGTAATGACACCCATACCCCCAGATCACTTAAGCCTAGGTTTATAAAATTTTCCTTAGCTTCAGAATCAAGGCCTGAAACTTTAGAGGCTAATGGTGAAAGCTCTGCTATTTCAACACATATAAAGAAATGGCAGTAGCTAAGAATCTTCAAGGTTATTCTTTGTGTTATCACTTTCTTTAATAATAAAATGATGCTTTTTATTAAGAAACTTATTTTTTATTATAAAGGCATAATACCAATGTCTTAAGGGTAACAAATTTATTTGTTTTCTCAAAATAGCCATGTTGGCTGTTTTTCAACAGAATATTAATCTAGTAGCCAAATGGCTAGGAAGCCTGGAAAAAGCTCCTCGAGCAATACAATGAAGAAAGTCATGCTGATTTCCATGTCTTTATTAGTGCTGAACCAGCTCCAACCCCAGAAAAGCACATCATTCCTCAAGGAATACTAGAAAACTCAATTAAAATTACCAGTGAACCTCCTAAAGGGATGCTGGCTGATTTACATGCTGTTCTCTACAGTTTTGACCAGGTGAAAGCAAGATGTACCTTTTTTTTTTTTCCCATTTGTTTTAATTACTCCTTCCCCCGTGGGGAGAAGTGGTAACACTGATGACCACTTTGTATGTAGGAGGCCAGAACTTCGGGATCTTTGTGCTTCCAAACTAACCTGACAGCTGCAGGGTGCCAGCCCTCTGTGCCCTGCGCTGCCTCTGTGTTTCTCGTCAATGTTGGGCAGGAGGAAAGGTGTGACAATAATGCATACATTTGTATTATTCAATATAGATATGCATAGGTATGCTTAGAGAGATAGAAAGAAGTGCAGTTATAGCACCAGCTTTACCCAGTGGTGCCGTCTTATGAAAAAGCCTTTTCATGCTGTGAAATCAGAGCTTTTCCATTCAGTGGTACTTGCTAAGTTTGCTCAGCTTGAAATTTGGTTTGGCCATGTCCATTCTCCCACAGAGTGGATTTATGTACCCAGATGTTCAGGCAATGGCTCGGTGCCCTGTGTATGTTTTCCTGTAGTTTGGCATAAAGAAAGGAATTCATGAGCAAGGTTGACATGCCATTTGTTGTTTTGTCTTTCACTCTTCCCTGCATGACATTCTGCAGAGCTGCTTGATGGGTGGGGAGAAGTAGTAGGAGAAAGAAGATGTGAGAATGTGGAGGACAGGGGTATCACTGGTCGTGTGTAGCCTCCCCTCCAGGTCCCTGGTTATCCCTGTCTGTTATCCTGAGGAACCTGTGGGCAGATCTGGAAGCTCAATGCAAGTCAGCTTCCCTGCAGTGGTGCAAGTGCTGAAGCAGCAAGCTTATTCATGTCAGCAAAACAGACCATGGTAAAGGCAACCATAACTGTACACTTCAGCCTTCCAGCAATCTATTAACATGTATTTACTTAAGCACAGGACACATGAAGGCAGAGCTTGGATACAAAAATGGTAAGAATCTCTTTCAAAGGGAACTCTGCTAACCAATGCCTAGAAAAAATAGCTGTGCACTACAAGAGCCGTGTTAAAGCTACCTTGGCTACAAATGGATTGATTTTGATAGTGTGAGGTGATTCAGAAAAATAGTCCTGAGAAAGGAAGAATGGCTGTGGTTTTGTAGCTAAACAGACAACAAATAAATGCAGCAATTTTTTTCTTTTTTTTATAACTTACTATAATAATATTTTTAATGGAAAGCTGAAAAAGCTAGAAAAAGCTTTTAATAAAGGCAATTCGTATGCATTGTTGTCCCACTTCAGGCTGTGTTCAGTTCAAGAAATATATATATGTATTTTAATTAGCTAATTTCTAAGCTTGATACTTTAGAAACCCCCCCCCCCCCCCATTATTTTGAGCCATGGGTGTTTGTGGCTTACTAAAAACTCCTGTGCACACACTGTCTTTAATATGTTTCTGGTTAAGGTATTTTAATTATTGGGGGGGGGGGGAGCAAGAGGGGGAGAATTGTTATAAGAAAATCAAACTATGCCCAATCCAGGTGGAATAAATTTCATGTTTTGTGCTTTTCTTCAGGATAGAAGCTTGTGTGTATTTTTCATGGTTAAATTCAGGATTGTCCCTTAAGGAGGGGGTTTTGTCAGACATAAAATCCTTCACCTTTGCTCAGACTTTGCTACCTGTTGTTCAGTTCAGGATGACCTTTTTCCTTTTGACAGCCAAGAGTTTCTCTCTCTAAAGTTCCTTCCACTCATCTATGTTTTTATGGGTATTGAAAGTAATTTTGTTATGTCAATTACTTCTTAAACCAAAAGGCAGGATATAGAAAAATGTCAGCGAGCTAAGAATTAATTTCTGCAGGTTTTATAGGCAAATGCCAAATAGTTTGTCTCACGTAATTTAAAAAACAGCTGAAGCCCCGTGCAGACTCTTATCTTGCTGAGATTCTCTACTACCACTATAAACACAGGAAGCAACAAAAAAAATAAAATTATTAAACTTCAATTTCAAACATGGCTTTTTGGGAAACTGTAAAATTTGAAGGAATAGTATGCTTTTAATAAATGTTAAACTGACAAATTTCCTCCTTGGGATAAAGTCTATGGATAATTTATGCTAAGAAACTGTAGCGGTTATCTGAGTGATATAGAGTTCTAGTTAAGTTCTCTGTTTTTATTGGTTTTCAGTAGCACAACAGTTCTCGTTTCCTAAGGGACATTTGGAAATAAAAAGGTAACCACCACTAATTTTGCATCTGGGAATTACTGCAGAAAGTGCTGCCTAATAGACACTGATCACTAAAAAAACTGTTCCTCACTCTCCTTCAAACTCCAGGCTTGCAAGTGCTCCCTCTCAGCAGCTGAGGCAGGCACGGCTGTCGATAACACTGCTGGCTGCTACCTCGATAAATGTACTCCTTTTTTTCTTTGGCAGGATACCCTTGAACTGTGTACCAGAGAAGTGGAATTTAAAAGCATCCTTTCTTCTGTGTGCTATTTTCACACTTGCATTGCTGGGAGACTGAAATTTGGCCCTGAGGGCTGGAATGGAAAAGGTACAGGTTCAGGGCCAGAGATCTCGCTGTCCGCGCCGCTGTCCTCGGCGACTCTTGAGAGACCCCTGCGAAGGTAAGAAGCAGTGGTCAGGTAACCACGCACCAAGGTCATTTCAACTCAATCAGCTGTTTAAACTGAATGAGGGGGACACAGTTCTTTCTCTGTTGCTGTTATTTAAGTAGCTGGCATGCTAAGATGCTGTTGCTGAATATGAAAAGAAACCAGATCAAAGGTGGTGGGGGGCAGGGGAGTGGTGTGGTCTTTTTTTCTGGCAGTGGATGCTTGAACTTTGTAATATAGGTCAAACCAGTTCCACATCACTAGCTAAGGGGGAAAAAAATGCCCTTCATTATGTTAACAAAAACAGTGGTTTACATGTGCATATATGCCAAATTCATTAGGCAGGTAATGAAGCATTTGCACAAATGTAATTACATACAGCAATTCTGACAGTTCATAACACTGCATTAATAATCACTACAATTAGTTCTGATGATGGAAGCAATTTACAGCACGTCACATGTATAAATAATGGTGCATTTCCTGCATGTGTCATTATTATGTATTAAGGATGCCACCTTGTTGTGACTTTCTCAGTAATGTTCCCCTTGAGTCAAAGTTAAGGGTAGATGAGTGATTTTATTTCTCAGCTACGGCATATTTCACACTTGTATGGTTTAAATACTCAGCTGAGGTCATTTGTGTAAGTTCTGTATATGAAATGCCTAAATAAAAGCAATAATTATTTATTACTGAATGATATAGGATAGTACTGAATAGGTTATCTCATTTTAGTAATTTAAAGATGTTTAAGAGATACAAAGAAAAAAGGAGAGGGAAATATCAACCCTTGATGATACAGTTTTCTCTATATCTCCCAACTTGTATTTGCTTTTAGAAATTAATTCTTCTTTTTTCTTTTTACCCCTACTGACCTTTATTTAGCTAATAGGACATGAAACTGTTTTTCCTTTCTGTGGTACTTGGTGTCATAATGAAATAATTGCTTAATTTTATAGTGATGATTTAATAATGCTTCCCATTTAGAAAACAAGTCTATAAAATCAGCTTATTCCAACCCTTAGTTTTCTTTGCTAATAAATCTTGCTGCTTTAAGCTCTGTTTTTTTTCAAACCACAATTCAGAAGCTGGATAATTAATTTTGCTAATTAATGAGAGGGAGGATTCTGATGGCAGGGAGGACTAGAAAGGTCTGTAAGAGCAAGAATTATTTCTTCTCTCCTCTTGGTAATACTGCTTCTTGGCCCTTCTCATTGTATTGGTTAGTGATTCATTACCCTGTGGGTTTATAAGCATTTTTTTAACATAGATATTGGAGACAGAGAAGAAAAAATAGATTTTTAAAACATGACTTTGTATGTATATATACGTGTATATGACTTTGTGTGTGTGTGTACAAGTATATATATATATATATATATATATATATAAAATCTCCCAATTGACTATCTTTTGGGGACGACTTTGTTTAAGACAACTAGGGGTTGACCAGAAAGCATAAACTGGGAACCTTGAGCTAGCCCATCAGCTAGTGGAAATTGCCCTTACTCCATCATCACTTGTACCAGTTTATGGTGCTTCCCTGTGAATATTTAAACACACTGCATCTCAGTTTGACTTAATCTATTTTCCTTTTGCTAAGACAAACTCCACCACACTAACCTCTGATAGTTAAGGTCTCCTCAGGCGAAGTGCAGGATGCCTGATCCTGTCTCACTGTCCTGCTCTTCCCCTCTGCCTTCTGATCCCCATATGCAAGTTCATGAAATTGTCGTTTGATGTTGTGAGGCGGATGTGGACTCCGTCCTTGCCATATCCATCCACTGAGCAACGGCTCAGTGGTTTTTTGAGTACAACAGACCAGTTTTCTATAGAGTACAATAGCAATTATGCAAACCTGACAGCCCAAAATATTTCTAATGCAAACCCCTCTGTTTTCTCACACTAGCAAAAATGTCCCTTTTATATCACAAGCTTTGATTATCCCACTCTAATCAGTGCCCCAGACGTATGCAGCTGAATGAGCTTGTACTGAGTTAGAATATTGATATACTTTTATAAAAGACAAAGGAAAAAGCATTTCTTGAGATAAATATATATGAAATCAGAAAAACATTAAATGTGTTGCTGTTGCCAGCAAAGAGAAAAGCAGGTTTATTCTAGCTGCAAGAATGTTTCATTCTAAATCCAAGTTGTTGGCATTTTTCACAAGGATTCTCTCTTCAGACTTCTCATCACCAGCATGCAGCATTGCATATTATATTCCAGTGGCCTTTTTTTTCTTTTTTTTTTTTATTCTCTTCAAACCAGTTTAAAAGAAAGATGGATTAGAGTTTCACATATTCAAATTGAAACAAACTTGTAGCAAGCAGGCTGGAATAGCTGCAGCTTTTTAACTTGTTCTGTTCTGTCACATCACACAATATTTAAAGCCTATAATTACATTTTTACTTGAACTGTTGGGAGGCAAATACTGCCCCCAAGGTGGTAAAGGTTCCTGTCTGGAAAGGCTTCATCACAAACTGGCATATTTTGCAAACCAAAGGGTAGCAAAAAGAAGCTTCAAACTCTGTGAAGCCAAATACAAGAGCAAGACAGTAGTTGCTTGAATAAAATGTGTTACCACTGTTAATGACATGCTGTAACAGTGGCATTGTGACTAGAGTTCTACAATAAACATAATGCTTATGTGATGTGGTAGTAATGGGATTAATATTAATTCAATTTTTACTGAAGTTCTTGAATACATCCCAAATTCAAATAATGTAGAATTTCAGTTACTGAGTGTTTCCTAGTGAGGAACTATAAAAGACTGCAATCAGATACAAGTTTTTTATTTTTCCTCTAAGAAAGGCACAGTGGGTTACCTTCCTATCACTCATGAGGATTATGTTTTTAAAGATCTGCATGGGAAAATACATGTGCTTGTTAATGAGTTATGTTCTCTTATATCATGCGGTGTTTTGAAAATGTACTTTTCTCTTAAAACCTTTTTATAAGGGACAAGGTAGAAAATATGACATAAGGCTCAGATGGTACACTTTTACACCGTTACTAAATTTTAGTGAGAAACTTGATATTTTTACTCAGATATTTATAGATACCTCTCACTGGATTGAAATAAAAGAAATCTGTGTTTCAGTGTAGTTATTTGCTAAACAAAACCAGCAATGTAGATATATAACCATGAAGCTTTCTGAAAGGAAGTATTTTAATTTCTGTTGTTTCTCATAATAGCTTTTATTCTGAGCAGCTTTGGTTTGTCCTTTAGAAAGCTGACTTGTTTTATTCAGTGGTGCATTCTGTTCCCTTGGGTAGGTTCCACGGGAAGACTTGCACTACCTCTTTGGTGAGATCATGTATGGTGGCCACATCACTGATGCCTGGGACCACAGGCTTTGCTGTATATATCTGCAAGAATTCATCAGCCCACCTGTGGTAAGAACTTTCATATGTGCCTAAAGCTCTCGAGCATGTATATAGTATGCTCAAGCTGAGAGAAACTCCTCTTTCAGAAGTGGAGCTTTGTGGAGACCACAAGATTTCTTGTCTATGCGGCCCCACCTGTAGCAAGGTCTTGTCTGGCTGTGGTAGAATAAATTCTCCAACTTGTAATGAGTGCAATGATTCATCATGAACAGATTTTGTCTGCAAGGGTTTGTGACTTGGCATATTGCTTGTTTAAAAGCTTCAATTCAGTGCTCTGTAACACTGCTTGTATAGCCAGCTTAATGACATTAGGGGATAGTACACATAGGGTTCCATTTTCCTAATAAAACTATTCTTTTCTAAGGTGCTGCTATTTAGAAAGGTCTGGATGGGCATAGGAAAGTATCTTCAATGGAACTGTGCTTTAACCAACTTAGCTCGATAGACTCACCAGTTACAGTAGTCCAGAATGGCACTAGCCTCAAAACTTATTTACTGTTTGTATGCTTTCTTCTTCAGTAAAATAATAGAATGGAAATGTTATGCATTTCCTTGCATTTTCCTGCTTCCAAAATAGGGAAAATGGTTTGCAAGACTGTTTCTCCTTTTCCACAACCCTCTCACATAACTGTTTTTGTAGCTTTGTCAGAACATCACCAGCTGATATATACTGATTTATTCTAATTTCACTATTGAGTTTTGGTCCTGGGCAGCAGTGTATGTGGAGCATCCATGAGTCCAAGGTGCAAATTGCCAAAGTTGCTTCTAATCAGAAACAAATGTTAGAATTCTTGAGGATACAAAAAGAAAATGTTGCTTTTAACTTTAGTTCTAAAAAGTCTTGCATGGTAACTACTTTAATCTATATTCATATACAAATATTTATACAAAATGTGTATGTATATATATGAGTAGGGGTGTGTGTAAGTATATATATATAAATAAAAAAACCCAACAACTGGCTGCTGCTTCTAAGCTGCTGAACTAGTCACTTTAGAGAACTGATTGTACACAATTTGCTAAAAACAGTGAAGAGATTTTTCAAGTGCCCTTTCCAGACTTGTTATTTTTCATTGTCCAAAGGGAAAAAGCTTATTTGGGAGAAAAAAAAAGAAGAAAATTAGCATGTTACTTGTGAGCAGGCCATTTGCGGAGCCTGGCTAACTTGGGAAAGTGCACTTTTCACCTGTGGCGATGCAGCTGAAGCCTGCCTTTCGGCTGTGAGCAAGATGAGCTTGCTGGTGTCTCCTCGGTCCCTAACGAGTGGGTTTTCGTATGTCAAAGAGCCACACTCAGATGAAGGCAATTGGAAGTAACTGCTCGGAAGAAGATGCCCAAGAGTAAGTTGCCATGGAGATGGAAAGGCTAAACACCACTGTAGTCCTGACCTCTGCAGAGGCTGATTTCTCCAAATGACAGCTGAGGTCGCAGGGGCATGGTGGGAAGCTCATCCTGCCGGCTCTGGCTCTGCCTCTAGCCTGTGGATAAGTAAAGAATTACTGCTTCCAGTTTAGGCAGTCCATTAACCTTCACAAGCCTGAACTTTCATTCAAATAATTGTAAAATAAGTATAGGTGGTGAAACCTGAGCAGAATCACTGCTATTTGTATGGCCTTTGGAAAGTTTAGGGACCCAACCCTGAGCGTGGATCCACTAGTATTTTAAACAGTGAGATACCTCTCCGAGCTTTTCGCCGTAATTGGAAAATGTTAGAGCCCCAAATTACCAGCAAATCCGGAGAATCATTCATTGACTGGTAGCCAAATGAATGCAAACAAGATGGCAACACCTTTCATTAGCGCTGGTGCTTTGTGTTCACTGAGGAGATTACCTTCTCTTTTACCTTTTTACATTACTGATGAGTTATTTTAGCTATACATTCATTCCATGAGGTGTGTTAGAATAAACCACTATAGGTCAGCTTTGCTCTACCTCACCTGGGATCTGTCATAAGGACAGAAGGACGGTGAGTTACCACCATGAAGCCCCATAACCTGCAGCCTTCCTCTGTGCGCATGACTCTCAGGAATATAGCAAAACCCAATTTAAGTGCCAGCAGAGAGACTGGTAAGTACAGATGGTCTGACAGAATTGATCTTCCACTCGAGATGAATAACAGGGCTTTTTTCAAAACCTCAGCACTACTTCAAAGTGGTGTCTTAAGACATAGCTTATTGTGGGTGAGGTTAGTGGTGCAGGTTCAGGCGCAGGAAAATGGCTGGTTGCAGAACCAAAATGACTTCAGAAATAAGTGCTTACTGGTGTTATTGTGAGCAGCAGCTTGTTGTTGACTGTTGTAAATGCCAAAAGCCATTAAATTTTATTGTGATTTTGTGGAGTGGACCCTGCATTAGGAAGAAATAGCTCCTGTGAAAAGTACCACTTAGAGCCAGAAATATTTTTCAGCAAAACAACTTGCAAGTCTGGTTTAAATCCCATACAGCTTTATGACAAGAAGTTCAGAGTAACTCTTTGAATCCAGTGAAGTCCTTAAAGCAGAGGAGCTGGGGCAGCCTGGAAAATAAATGTGATTGCTACAGGTTTTATTCTGTCCTGTCATGAGTAGGAGGGCAGCCCGCTGAGAGTACATCTTACCAAAGCCCTCTGTCTACCTACTTAATTCTTGACTTGCTCCAAAGTCCTCAGTCTTATCTTTAACATGCTGACAGGGGTAGAGGCCTGCCTGTCCCATAGGAACGGTGCAGTTAGTAGTATTTGGTTCAATACTGAGCTGACTGAGACCTTAATTTTTTCTGTTGTGAAAATTATCGCCACCGCCTCTCTCATTGAGGCCAAAGCAGCAGTACAAAACCCCACGCAAGACTGCTACATTTCAGGAGATGTAGTGGAATAGCTTGTTTTTCTTTTCTGTTCCAGCTCCTGGGTGTTAACAGCCAGGCAGAAGAGAAAGGAAGGGATATCAACACAAAGAAATGTCCTAACTGGCAACCATTTCTGTGGAAAGTGTAATGGGTTCACTGTTTCTGACAACCTAAGATTGCTCATATACTGACATGCGCTACCCCATTTCCACACCCCACTTACCTGTCTCTCCCTGTGACCTCTTTAAGGTTATTATGAGTGCAGTGTGTTTGTGCAAAACACCTAATTAATGACACACTAAATAGAATTAATGTTGTGGATCATGTATTAGGATGGGGGTTCAGGTGCCTTGAGGCTCCAGTTCTGCCTCTCCCACAGGTGTCCCGTGTGACTCTGTCCTGTGTATCTCAGACTTTCATCTGCATAATGGCATAATAATCCTTGCTTGTCTGCTGAGGGGATGCAGAAATTCAGTACTTAAAATACACTCGCCTCAGTAGTGACAGTCCTTGAAATAAACTCCAAGCATCCTCATGAAGGAAGCAGCAACAGTATTTCAATACTGCAGAAAATGGGAATGTCAGAAAAGTGTGCAAGTAGTAACTGTGCTAAAAAATAGTTTGGTAACCCTGTTTCACTGTATCAGATGTCATATTCATAGACTCCAGACAAATTTCTGAAACTTTGTAGATGCAGAAGAGTATTCGAGAACTGACAACAGCATTATCAATAACATTATTGATTCTTTTACTGAAGCTGAAAGGGCACCAAGTTTCTTGGCCACACTAATTTTGGATTATGCTGGATACCATAAATACATAGATGAAATGCTTCCACCTGAAAGGCCTGTACTATATGGACTGCACCCCAGTGCTAAAATGGGATACTTGACAACAACGTCAGCCAATCTCTTCAAAACTCTTTTGGAAATGCAACCCATGAATTCATTTATAAAAGAGTGATCAGGCCAGTCTGCAGAGGAAAAGGTAAAAAGTTCTTCGTCTGGTACATATTCAGTGCTGTTAATGACATGTGGAGCACACATCTGACTGTTATGTCAGCAAGCGATTTCATTTCTAGGGAAAAAAAAAGATACATGAAGTTAGCAAAGACCAGCTGAGTGTTAATAACAGTGATGATAATGTGCCAGCCTGTGCAATGCAATGCACTAGAGAGGAATTTGGACCAGAAGAACATCTAACCTGTTATGCAAACTGTTTCTTTTTTACTTTGAATTTAACGTGGGGTAGGAAACAAGGTGTGAATCTTTGTGTGCTTTTATAAACAAGTTCAGCAACACCAACTTACCAAAAAAAAACTCTGGTTGGTTGAGCTGGTGAGTCTAGTCTTCACCTCTGTGCTTTGTTCCCATCTCCTGCATGATAAATCCCTTTGGGTAGATTCCCTGCTCCTTCCCGCTTGTGCAGAACATAGGAAGTCCCTCCCAGCCCACGGTCCTGGCTTCTTTCTGCCACACAGCCTAGCAGTTTTGTGTAAGTTTTGTGTAAGGTCTCCATGCCAGGAAGAGCAGCCCAAGCACAGAGCTCTCCCACGGCTCCCCTTCCTGGGCCCTCGATCGGAGCAGGAGCCATGTGCCTGCTCCAAGAGACTTCCCTTGCAAGCAGTGGCTGAGGAAGAGGTTTTCAGGGCTTTTTAGTTTTCTGGTAGTCTGAAGAGGTGAAATCTGGGCAAGGAGGCTGTCTGACCACCTCTTAGCCTCAGCACCTCTCTTGTACCAAAGGTGGAGTTTAGTAGAACAATAACATTAATACCTACAAGCTATCAGATGCTGGGCTGAAGGCACCAACCCTAATACAAAGATAAGCTTTGTCATTTAATATGGAGTTAACTGGGGCACTGTAGTTCTGTTCATAGTCAAGACATCTTAGACACCCTCGTATCTTAGTACAGCCAAACTGATACCAGAAAAAGGTAAAAGACTGGGTTTCAAGCATGGAACAGCACTGGTGCTGTGCTTAATAGATTAAATGAATAAAGAATGAGCAGGAAAGGAAAATGTAATCAGAAATCTCAGCTAGTTCTGTTATCAGACCCTGTTGTCTTCTGCACCTTCCTTTCTGAGTGTAGACCTGAGAAACTATGTCCAGATTCCCCCAAAACTGGCAGGAGACTGAGACTTCAGCTCCTCATCCTTTCCAGATTTAAATTCCCCCATGAGTACCACTCTTGTTCTGCAACTCTCCATCCCCTCTTTACTCCCTCCTTTTCCTCTGGGCACTCTTTTTTTTCTTCCTTTATGACCATCAGATCAGGGAGATTTTGCAGGAGGGAATGTGACAGCTCTGCATACAAGTAACCAAACAACACTTCTTTTCCTGGAGGGAGCTTGTGCTTTTCACATTCAGTTCCCATCCACTTTAGGGAGTGTGGACAATTATATGTAGCATTCATCATTAATTCTGCCAAAGCTAGGGCTGTAACGGAGACTGAGCTGTATTAATGTTGTGATTTCAGTTCCTGCTCATTTAGTACTGTTATGAATTGTTCTTCATTTATGTTCTGTCTCAGTTCCAGAGCAGGCCTGCGGGACAGGAGAGGCCCTTTTTGGGGGTGAGACGTGTGTGCCTCTGCCTGTGCTGTATTTTACCTAATGCCTGAGACAGTAAGGACTGTGGGTGGTGGAGGGGGCGATACAAACTATCAATCACAATTGACTAAAAAGCAAGGCAATCTCAGGGTACATCCTTTTAACCCTGTTTTCTGGGGTGTCAGTGTTACTTGAAAATGTAAAGCTAAATAGAAGCTGCTAAGTGTTAACAGGTTTGCAGTCATTTCTCTCAATACTGTTGCCAAAGAGACAGCAGAGGTGGAGGAGCATCTCTGGTTTTAATCTGCCTAAGAAAATGCAATGTTTGCACTCTCCTGGAGAAGAAATCAGACTTGAAAGTAGAAGAGTCAAAAAGAGTTGATTGCAGCAGTGATTTCTGATGGCTCTGCTTGTATTGGCCTGGACAGATGAAGAATGTCCTGGATGATATTCTGGAGATGCTTCCCAAGGAGTTTAACATGGGAGAAATCATGACTACTGCCCCTATGCCCTTGTGTGCTTTCAAGAGTGTGAGAGCATGAACCTCCTCCTTTCAGAGATCCACAGGTCTCTTAAATAGCTGAACCTCAGTCTGAAGGCAAGTGACTTTTTTATTAACAGTACTGTTGTTCTTCTATGTATTTGGGGGCTTTTTGTTGTTTTGGAAATGAAAGAATAGCTACTCTTTATGATGCCAGAATGCTTTTTATTTTTCTCCAAACAAAGGGGTAGTTCATGTTCTCTCCTCACATGGAAGTGCTGCAGTTCACACTCTTCTATGATGCTGTGCCAGACACATGGACTAGACTAGCCTATCCATTCATATATAGCTTTGCCTACTGGTAAGTAAGTACCCTACAGTAACAGGGTTTAGCTACTATAGCACAGAGCTATTCTAGTGATCTAACATCAGCAGCTTTGTTCCATTTATTTTTTTTGTCCAAAATTTGTCTTAATGCAAGTTACTTTGAAGCAAGTTTTGCAGACTTTGCTAAAGCGAAGGCTCCATCACCCCCCTTTGTCACAAGTGCTAGTGGTGTTCAGCATCTTGCAAGATTCCTTTTCCCCTACCCTGCGACCAGCAATATCCGCTTACAGGTGGTTAGATATGGATAAAATAGACAGTGATTTTGGAAATTCCTCTGATATCTCATGGCAATGTATGTCACAGTATACCATTATTCAGAGTCTATCAGACTGTCTTGTGCTCCTGGTTTTTACTTTGCTCTGGCTTATTGGAAGCTTAAATGCACCACTGAGGATGGCATCAGACAATTTGCATTTAAGCAGCCATTGACTGTTGTTACTATTTTTTGGCAGTTTCTGAAGGTGCACTAACATGACTAATGGTAATGTTGAGGTTTCTCCCCAAGACAAGAAGTTTTACAGAATTGAGCATACTCACGTTCTCTGTTGCCAGCAACCTGTCTCATGCCGATGACCTTCTACATTTGATTTTGGACATACCTACATCAGGGAAAGAACAAATTCCACTAAAACCATGACCTCATACTTGTATAAGCATATACTTTCTGGTTACTTCAGCCATATATTTTCTCTAGACAAAAGGACTCTTACACTTGAAGTCTGCAATTTATTTTGTCTAAAAAAGTAGTACACATATATTAAGGCAGAAGCTATTGCTGCTTCTCTTTTAGGGTTATTGATCTCCTCACATGGTATGAAGAACTTTACATCTGGACAGGGGACCTTGTACTGCCAGCAGTAGTGTGGCTTTCTGGCTTGTTCAATTCTTGGTCCTTTCTGACAGGTAAGCAGGGATGGTTGTAAGGAACCAAGCATATGGTTTCACTGCCAGACATTTATTTTTTACCATAGGCGTTAGCTATGTTTGTGATGCTGTTTGGAGAGTTAAGCACAGTTTAAATAAAAAGATAAAAATCAGCCAAATATTGGAACAACCATCTCCTGAAAGCAGGGGGAACAATCCAAATTCATCTTCAGTCTACTAAGAAGTGTGAAGACAAAGCAGCTACGGAAATAAATATTTTTTAAAGCTGTAATGCAGAGCATGGCACACAAGAACAACTGGTCTTTGGACAAGGTGTGCTTGACTGCAGCTGTTACCAAAAAGACCAAAGAAGAATGGCCATCTACCACAGGAAGGAGCCTTTATCTGTGGACTTTTCATGGAAGGCAGGATATAAACTTAAATTGCTTGATCTCAGCCACCTAGTTCAGGGACTCCTAGCTTCCTTCATTAGGTAGGTAAGTTCCCTCAGGAGGTTGGACTAAAATGTTGTGATCCTATGAACAGCACCGTGGAAGTTTAGGAGTGGTGATGGATTGTTTGTGTTGGTCCACTGTGACTTGACATTTCAGACCAGCTTGGTGTCCTAATCACTGACTATACTTCATGCATTTAAATAACTGTTAACGGAGTCTGAACAAGGTCTGCATTGTAGTAAAGCAGAAGCTCTAATCTAGTGCAGGCTCAGAAGCTTAAAGACTATTCCAGAGACACTAAATTTCACCCCGATACTGATCATCTGCTGCAGAATAGGGTTAGTACTTACCAGGTGTTGGTAACCTTGATCAAACTATCTTGCAACTTAGTTGCAGTTAAAAAAAATGAACCAACCAACCAACAACAACAAAAAAAAAACCCACAGAAAAAGCTATTTTCAAACTAATCTTTCTCCCATTTTTAGTTCCACCTTGGCAGAAAGTTGTCAGTTCTAAATAAACAGATCTAAGAGTTCTGAGTTTTTCATTTGCTAGGCCACATTACTTACAGGCTGTTGAGAGGACAGACCAAGAAGCAACAAAATACTTGAGACACAGGGATTCAAAATATAATGACACACCTAAGCGGGTGATGTATAAATATGACAAGAGTAGATTTTTCATCTGGGTTTCCAAGCAGTCAATTATTGCATTAGCTGTAATATGGTTGTAGGCTGTCCCTGAATGGAAATCATGTTCATCTTCTGAGCTGCAACCCCCTCTTTTAACAACTTTCCGAGGATAAACTGTACCTTGCGCTTTTGGAATTGTATTTTCCCAAGACTGAAGCATCTAGTTTAGGAATGACAATTAAAGCCCCCAGTCAAAATGAGTTTTTAGTTTTAACTTAGAAAGGCTGTCAACTTACAGCTAATTAGAGGAAAGATGACTGACTCCAACAGGCAATTAGAGAAAGACCATCATTACTCGTACTTTTCACCAGACCTGAATATAATAAAAGGAAAGCAGCTCTTTTGGAAGGGAGCTGTTCCTACAGCAGGTAAGCCCCAAGGGGAAAGTTGGGGTGGGGGACTGGAGCAATGATGAGCATGTCATTTGACTGTTGCTTTTTGAAATGGTAGCATGAATTTTTCAGAGGATTTTTTTTAAACCATCTGTCACTCAAAGGGCAATACTGTTCATTCCTTCTGTGGATATGAAGAAGGTATCAAGGAACCTTGTGCGCTGCAGTTTCTGTTGGTATTTGCAAATAGAAACTTTCCAGTTGTTACATAAACACTCCTAAAATCCACAACCAGCATCTGCAACATTTTATATGCTAGTTTATGTTAGAAGAACACACAACAAACAAATCCAGCAGCTTTCAGAAAGTGGATGGCCCTTCAGCAGCACAGAACTCATCTGCCTTAACCACACTGAAGTACCTGTTTGATATCTCACTATACAAACGTATGTTAAATACTCCAGTGTAGTTCTCCACCTTTTGGACGACTTGATCATGAACTAGTGGAGAATTAGGAGAAGAGCTGAGCACTTGACTTTTACAGGCACATTCAAGTCACATGCATTCTCAAAAGTCCTGAGTGTAAGTAGTTTCCAGTCCCCGCGCATCAATAAAAGGGCATGCTGATGAAACCAGTAGTCCAGTCCAGGCAGAGGCTATGTACTCATCTCCACATTCACATGAAGAGATGATGCACAAACAGGCCAACAACAGTCTACGCTAAATCTCTATGTTCAAATGTAGCTTTAAGTATTTAGCAATAAGCAACTGGTTCAACCCAAATTATTCTGGTCTTGCACTATATACACCATGTAAACCACGTGCCTATGTTTATTGCAGGTGCCAGGTGGGACATCCAGCTGGGGATCATAGATGAAGCCTGGCTCAAGGAATTGCCTCCAGCAATGCCAAGGCTATTCCAGTGGATTGAAGGGAAAGAATATTTATGAATGTCCAGTTTGTAAAACCATAAGCAGAGGGCAAGCTTACATTTGGACTTTCAATCTGAAAAGCAAGGAGAAGCCAGCTAAGTGGGTTCTGGCAGGAGGAGCTTTACTTGCAGCAGTTTAGTGCTAAGCTTTCAACAGGGTGTGCTGCTTTCTCAGTCTGGCTTGTAGTTAAAGCAAAGGGAGATAAATATTTTTCACAGTCAGCTGGAGCAGGAGATTTGCCTCAGAAAAAACATAATCCTTAGCATAACACTTATATGCTCTATATTGTTATTTCTTCATCTGTCAGTGTTGTGTTCATGCATTTCTCCACATAATGATTATTGATCTCCAAAAGCATTCCTTCATTCCATCAGTTACAGGAAAGTAAATGGGAAACATCAGCATCTGGGTGTAATTTGACTCACAAAATACTCCTCTTGATTAATCTTTATTCTCTCTACATAAAATGAAATGTGTATCTTACAAGAATTTTAACATAATCATACTGCAATACAAACGTTGCATTTAAACAAAGTTGGTTGAAAGCTTGGTTGTACATATGAAAAAAAATCTAGGTATGAACTGTAGGTAAAAAAAATTAATCCTGAACTTTGTGATTTAAGTCAGTTAACCAGTTATGGCTGCTGTAAGGTAGTTGGTTCAGGCAGCAGGCACACCATACAAAAACTGCTAGTGCGCAATTGTACAATTCTTCTTTATTAGGATGATGATTAATTTTTTTTTTTTTTTTTTTTTTTTTTACAAAACACTCCTCCATTTTCATGTTTCGGTGATTAATTGCACTTTGGAATTAAAAAAAATCATCCTCCCAGTGGTAGGTTGCATCAGCTTTGGCTGGAATATAACAGCATTCAGATTAAAAGTACCCTTCCCTTCTTTGTAGGGACAAGTTCCATAAACTACAGATGGAGAAGAAGGTTCAGAAAGCAAGGGTTGGAAAACTGAATCTTTATGGTCAAGTTGGAATACAAGGGGGTTTTGTTCTTTAAAAAAACAGAGTATGCTTTACAGGTAGCTGTTAAAACACCCTTTCTGCAAACTTGCACAATTATATAAATAAAAATATTGCTTAAATTGACCAAGTTCTCCATCATGTGGCTGTGAAGCTCTATTAAAAATTAACCACTCAAGGTTCAAGAGTGCCATTTCACTTAACCTATAGGTGTGTGCATGTAGATTTCTCTACCAAAACATTTTCCTGAGAGAACTTTTGCATAAGATCACATAAATCAAAAAGTTCCCAACACAGAAATACATATACTATACTCTACAATTCTATCTTATATAAAATATAGTAATAACCCTTTGAAGTCAAAATTTGTCAACCTATTAACCAGTTGCAGGCACAGCTTGAGTTCAGTGTTCTCAATTGTCATCCGCCAGTTGTTTTTGTAAACTAGAAGACATGTGAGAAAAACAGTGTTAGTGCTTTTTAGGAAACTCAGGTTCCCCATAAACAGATAATTTCCATTGCTGAAGACGACAACTTCCAAAACAGCACTATATGCTTCAAGCAATCTATATCTATTTCAAAATCAGCAAAAGCATTTCAATTTCTTAAGAAGATGAGTTGTTGACACAGACAACATAACTCACTTTAATGAAGCCGATTTCAGCCTAGGAGAAATCTGAAGTCCAAGAGACTTCTTTTGCATAGGTCCAGGATCTGCCCCAGGCCACAGAAGTCAAGTATTATTTAAAGGACTACAACAGTTTAGAAAGAACTGACTATGGGGTGCAGCCCTCACCTTTCCAGGTACTCCTTGACATTATTGTAGCCATAGAACTTGGCCAAGTGGATGAGCATGCCTGTGGCACAGCGCCCGTCCCGCCGGCGGCAGTAGCTGCAGTTGCACACCCCACGACAAGGAGGACAGATCCAGGCCTGCAATGGAGTGAAGGGGGGGGGGGGGGGGGTAAAGGCAAGCCATGAGTAAGGTTGTATTTGCCTTCCCCACCACGTGATTGATTGTTCACGGCTAGGTTTTTAAAAGCCTGTATCAGCCAGCCAACCAACCTTATTAACACTTTCCAAATGCTGCAGGATTAAAGAAATTAAGTACTACCCTGTTTGCTTGAATACTTCTTACTCTGGAGACTCAGGTTCTCTGATGTCCTCAGTACTCATTTTCAAATAGACTAAATGCATCCATAATGCTTAACGGTAACAAATCCTACGCTAGGCTGACCATAGTGAACTCCCTAGAACAAGACACAGGTACCTACTGTGACAAGTTTCTTTGGCTCTGCCTGCTGGTGTAGCATGACTCCTGGGACTGAATTAGCCAGCATGTACATGAAGTCAGGCAAGCAGCTCCCAGCAACTCAGCACAGAGGCACAGGTGCTAACAGCCTGCATTACAGAATAGCAGTCATTGCCACACTGGGCCAGAACATCAGAGTTGTTGTTTCTCCACTGCCCTTCAGAACAGCCCAGAAGCCCATCTCTAAAGCTGAGGCAGGGGAGAGGAGGTCCCAGAACAAGCTGAGTACAGAGAGAGCTGTTCTGCTGAGAGGTCTTTGTGTACCCAAATGCCTCATTCTCTGGCAGCAGCCTGTACTCTCTCCTTGCTCAGTGCCTCGGGGCACAACAGAGAAAAGGGAACCAACCCTAAGCCTTTTAGCTATCCTTCTCCTTTTTTCTCATATGTAAAGATTAGAATCTAGAACAAGGAACTGGCTTTGCATGCCACATCACTGAAAGCATTTTAAAAAAAAAAAGTACATTTTGACATTTTTCTGAAAGGGGACATGTTCCTTTTAAGGAAAGCTCTCACAATTTCCCTCCACTATCTGGTAAGCAAGTGGAGCGCCAAAGCTCGAAGATGGGTGGATTGTAACCCAAGCCCAGCACCTTCCACTTGAGTTCCAACAAGATCAGTGTCAGTCATAACAGTACTATACTACAGATCTTCTAATAGCAAAAAACTTTGAACACTATGTTATCGTGAGCATGTATGCATCACAGCTTACTAACAAAACCATGCTCATTATAGTTGTACTGGGTTTAAATGGCAAGGTTTTGGTAGCAGGGGAGGGACTGCAGGAGTGGCTCCTGTGAGAAGCTGCTAGAAGCTTCCCTGGCTCCAAGACAGACCCGCCACTGGCCCAGGCTGAGCCCATCAGTGACAGTGCTTCCATGACAACATACTTAAGAAGGGAAAACCTGCCATGGAGACGAGTGGAATGTCAGAGAAACACCTATGCAGACACCAAGGTCAGAGGGGAAGGAGGAGTGCTGGAGCAGAGATTACCCTGCAGCCTGTGATGAAGACCATGGTGAGGCAGGCTGTCCCCCTGCAGCCCATGGAGGTCCACAGTGGAGCAGATCTCCACCTGCAGCCTGGGGAAGACCCCACACCAGAGCAGGTGGGTGCCTGAAGGAGACTGTGACCCTGTGGGAAGCCCGCGCTGGAGCAGTCTGTGCCTGAAGGACTACAGCCCATGGAAGGGACCCATGCTGCAGCAGTTTCTGGAGGACTGTCTCCCATGGGAGGGACCCCACAGTGGAGCAGGGGAAGAGCATGAGGAGGAAGGAGCAGCAGAGACATGTGATGAACTGATCGCAACCCCCATTCCCCATCACCCCTGTGCTGCTCATGGGGGAGGAGGCAGAGAATTTGGGAGTGAAGTTGTGCCCAGGAAGAAGGGAGGGGTGGGGTGAAGGTGTTTTAAGATTTGGGTTTATTTCTCATTATCCTACTCTGATCTGATTGGTAACAAATCAAAATATTTTTTTCCCAGTCAAGTCTGTTTTGCCCCTGACCATAATTACTGAGTGACCCTTCCCTGTCCTTGTCTCAACCCATGAGCCTTTTGTAATATTTTTTCCTCCCCATCCCACTGGGGGCAGGGGAGGGGAGTAAGCGAGCGGCCAGATGGTGCTTTGTTGCCAGCTGGGCCAAAACCACAACACTACTTTCTCTCCAAGCCCAAGAAATGATACTTACTGGATCAAGCAGTGCTGATTTCACATCTTCCCCATATCGATTTCGAAGACACGGTCCACAAAACTGCCCCCTTACTCCTCCACAGCCCTGGTTGCGACAAACTGTCTTTGTATCAATTGTCTTTTGTCGACACTGGTGGCAAGTACTACCCTAAAGTTGAAAAGGAGAACAAGCACATACATATGTATGAAGGACATCTTAAATGCTTGTCGCTGAACTCTCCTAATATATCTGCTGATAGCAACGCACAAACTTCAAACCAAAGTCAAATTCGGCAATGAAAATCTTAGTAAGAACCGTAAGTTCTATTATGATAAATCATATAGTTATCTGGAGAGATGCTAGGAATTTTACAGAGGCAGTGCCCAGTCTCAGTTGCATTGGGAGTCTCAAACTACATGAACCTCATGTTGCAGTTCTGATCTTTTCCTCTATCTAGGAAAAAGTTAAAAAACTATTCAGAAAATGCCTTGTGACTCATCTCTGCAAATACAGTGAAGCGTGACATATATAGTAAGCTGATCATCTAGATCTTTATGACAATTAATAATAGCCAAATACAGTGAAGGGGAGTTCCATCAAGAGCTTTGGAGACTACCCAACCCATACAGAAATGTCATTTCCAGGGGGTACAGGAAGCAGCAGGGATCACTATTATTTAATGGTACAACCACCAACACCACATTTATATCAAGTGAAAATGAGAGATGAAAGGCATGTCAACTTTTATCAGTGGCGATTCATAGCTTTAGCAAATTCCACTTAGTAGCTCTATGGCAAGAAAGCACTTGTTTGCAGAGGCAAGAAGGTGGTTGGGCACATCAACCAGCACAGGCAAGCCCACAGAAGCCTGGCAAAGCTTTCAAAGTTGTGCTTGTGTAATACAATAATGCTGAGCTGCACTCTCCAGAGCCTCAGGAAAGCATATCTTTTAGCAAACACCAGTGAACTATTAAGAGACTTTCAATTTCAAGGCCATGGACACACTAAAGAATCAACTAGCCACTTACTAGAACTTTGTCATAGATTTTGTCTTTAACAGTGATTGCAATGTTGTCCAAGTCCTCCTCAGTAATATCCTCTACTGGACGGTGAGATGAGTATTTTGATGATCTCCTCCTTTTGCGCACTCCACAATCACCCTGCTAAACAAACTCATCTCAACACCTTTTGTGGTGTCATGAAGACTTTGTCACCACACTTGGCAACAAATTCTTTCATTTTTAACGTGTATGCAGTCTAGAGGGGGCTGACTACAGGCTCATGGACCACTGGAAGAACAGGGAAGTTTCCAAATCATCACTGCCTCTTCTCTCTCTCTTACCTTCTCTACTCCATTTATTATTTATTCTGCTTATATGTTCTTCCTTCCCATCATTGGTACTTCTCTTTCCACAAATCCGTAACACATTTTTATGCTACTTCCTTTTCTTTGCATTCCCTGCATACCTATACTGTAACTCTTCATAATCCATTTCTCCCCTTTCAAAATAAGGAACTATATGGCCATCTGCCTTCCCGTGCTTTGCTCCTTCAGCCTCCTAGCATACTCTCCAATTCTTTCTCCAACAACAATCCCTAAGGTCCCACAAAAAAACTTTATTGAAGTTAGTCCTGCCATACTCAGCCCTTTCTTATTATCCTGTTTGTTACTTGGAAAGGAGTCCTCCACTCACTATTAAGTGCTCTTTTTTTTCCTTCCAAATATCATTCTCTTTGACCCCTATTAATGTACAAGTCTCATCTGATCCTTAGCGTTCCCCCACCCCACTCTTAACACTTAATTTGTCCTTAATCCTAGATCAGCTCTGTTCTCTCCAAAATAATCATTTACCAGCCCAGGTTCTCATTCAGTGCTACTCCACTTTTTTTAATAGACACGTTCCCTCTATAATGTTTCAACTATGCCCAGCACTCATTCCTACAAGCAGGACTGGGATCAAGCCTGTGCAGATGCCAACTTACAAGTGTCTTCCTCAAAGGCTATACAGTAAATAAATACAACCAAGATAAATGACCACCATAAGCTAAGGGAAGAAAAAAAGATTTTAAAAAATGGGGAAGAATAAAACCTGTAACTTTTGAATGGCTAGCCAATACACCAGCAATTTGCTGGTGCAGATTCCCTTCATTCATTCTCAGTTCAGCTATAACTCCTATCTTCCCTTTCTGCATTTCCAGAGAAGGGTTTTTGCTTTTTTTTTTTCCAAGTCCAAAGACAGAGATCTGCTTTGTCACCTCCAGCAGCCCTACTGCCTTGCCACTTGAAGGCCTTCTATATTGTGGGCTCTAATATTTTTCAGATAACGAATAAATAATAGACCATAAGTAAACTGCCTTGTTATGCTTGGACAACACAGGTCACAAATAGAGCCGAGTTAGCAGGTGAAAGATAAGGCAGAAAGGCATGAAGATAACTTCTTCTGTAGCTAATCCCAACCAAAGGTTCTCATTAACTTTCTGTAGGATGTGATGTCTGCTCTAAGTGCTGGCCAACAACCTAAATGTTTCCAAATCCCCGACTACTGGAGATATCAAAGTCTAGCAAATACCACACTGAGACTCTTCTTCAAGAGGTTTTGTTGCCTATAGCTACGGAAGTGTTCTGCAAATTTGACAGCCGACACAGTAAATTTTTCCAAGGCGAATTTTTCTGGTGGACGAGCATTTCTGGTTGGGTTCATGCGACGTGCTATCTGGCCTTCAGAAAATGTCCTCCTTGGGATTTTCTTCTGTTTCTAGAAAGAGAAGAAGATTCCAGTAACCATCCTTTCTGTTATGTTTGTGGTGTAAACACCAGAAATTATCTGAAAATGCCTGTACCACACTTGTACTATCATCATGAATTAACCTGTTCTTCTCCCACTCATTTTTTTAAGCCAAACCTCACTAATTCCTAGCATTCCTAAGTGCTCTCCCTACACACCATACCTTTTTGCTCCTTTAAAACACCACACTGTCACAGTCAAATTCTATTCCAATCAACATCACAGAACTATGCCAAAATTTTACATATGGCATATTAAGGTAGAAGCTAGCCCTCACTCTTCAGTAGCTAAATGTTCAGTTTTTCCCACAACCTGAATACACCTTCAAGGAATAATCCAAATACTAGGTTATTTTCTTTTATATTTTTTAAATGAAGGGGCATTAATAAGCTGCTTCTACTACTTCCAGATTCCTAAGACCTGGAAATTCATACAAGGCACACAATACCCTCTTCATATTGTCACACCTGCCAATTACTGCATGACTGGATTCATGCAAAAGAAGTCCTGCATGGACACCTACCATAAAGGCAGCTACTAAATCTGCCAGTATAAACAAGATGTAGGAAGCAAGTCTGCTTGCTACCACATGCTTTAGTTATTTCCTTCGAAAGGTGAAAGGCACGTTACAAGGAGACAGTCAAAAACCAAGCATGAGGCAACTAGGGTACTCCTGAAGCCCTCCCCCTTCCTCAAGTAAGGATATTGAATAAAAGCAGCAGGCCTATGTACGTATTCAAAGGATGTTCTAAGTTTCTATATGATTTAACTAGAGATAGCAAGGTTCCAGACATTCAAGGACTTTATAATTTTGCTTTACCTTTTCACCTGGCAACCAACACCAACACAGCAGCATTTCTACATGGGCTTCCCAAAAACATTGCCCTTCCATTTTTCCTCAAATCTCTCCAGCTTATAATATATGTGGAAAAACATTACTCTATAGAGAACCTACAGCGGTTGACAGTTCTCTGCTATTAGCCAAGAAAAGTCAGTTGAAGTAACTACAGTAGCATTACAGGTTCATGTTGAAGTGGTTGAATTTCATCAGCATAGCTCTGCTGGGAAGTGTAGATTTTAAAAGAAAAGCCTGCAAGAGGGAAATTAACAGGATCTAAACCCAAAGGAAAGCAACTCTCTCCTTCCTTATTCCCACAAACACAGACATTTGTCTAGCATCTAGTCTAGTGTCTAGTATTTCTGGGGCAAAAATGATAAAGCAGCAGCTCACCGTGGTCTCTGGATTTCTTCATAAATTATCTTATAAAATTCCATTTCCTCACTTAATCTCTGGTACTTAAATACTGACAAATAGCAAATCTATTATTTAAATAAAGTGACCAAACTCAAAGAAAACCAGAACAAAAACTTGGTGAAAGCATTTCATCAGGAAACACATTAATCCTAAAAGTCTAGCAAAAATGACTGTCACCTCTAGCCAGTACTGGAGACTTACCAAAGGAGTCGAGGTGGGCATTTTGACCGGGAACAGGTCAGGTATGGAATTCAGTTCTGCCAGCAGCTGGGCAAGCTGAAACCAACAGTGATACTGCATTGAAAACTCACTGCAAACTTGGAAATAAGCAACACCTATCATCCACTCTTCCTATGCACTCCAAATTATATCTGAACATACGAAGCTTCAGTGCATGAAACCTTTCTGAAGGCACTTAAAGTGCGGATCATAAAAGGGGTTCATTTACCTTGCATTTACCTGCAAAGCAAAACTCTGCAGGCAGTACTAACTTCATAGCTCCCGTCAATTCTTACTGGGAATTAGAATTAGCTAGAATTGCATCCGAACTTGTCAAAACAGCACTGAAGCAGCGCATTACAAGATGCAAGATATTACAATATCTATGACCAATAATGATAAATTCACAGTTCATATGACAGGAGGGAGAAAAGGAAGACAGGGTGCCCTGGGCCAGAAGACTGTAAGATGTTCCCTGTGGGCTATTTTACTGAATGTGTGCTGATACATCTGTGCTTTTTTCTAGGGAACTGAGAGTGTCCCCTTAAGCGGTGACATTGTAGCAGGGAAACTTTGCTTGTCATTTTTCAGTGGTCCTTAGCAGCAATGACTAGGAACATCCCTTTTTCAACCATGACAGCTAGTGCTGATTTCACAAATGCTGCAAACCACAGCCAGCAATGCTACATACCCATTGCTTTGTGCAGATACACACGGCGACATGGGTACACGCTCATTTGCAAAGTCGTAAAACAACCGAGCCCCACTGGTGGTTCCCCTAACCATGGCGTATGAAGTATCAGAAGCACTTCAGCAGGATGATCTGTTGCACCATGTAGGAGATGTCCTGGAGGCAAGTTTCAACAGAAAGAGTGGCTGACAGCTCCAAAAAAAATACTGAGCTGTTCTGGAAGGCCAGGATGAGGCTATCTTCTGAAAAGCCAGCAACAGCAGGGATGAGCCAGGCTGCTAGCTGTTGCTAAGACCACCATACCAATCATGAGACTAAAAGCTGGATACAGCATTTCTCAGTAAATACTTCAGCGTGGCATTTGTTAAGAGCTATTTAATGTCATTACAGTACTGCAACTAGGATGCCAATGAATGTCATGATGGTTGAACTAGAAGGAATAGTGGAAGGCAATAAGGGTGGAAGAGCAGCAAGACCAACGCAACAGCAGTGAGGACACAAGACAGATTAGAAACACAGGTACAAAACTAAAGCAAGTTTTTATGTGGGAGCTGCAGGCCCACACACCCAAGAGGTGTACCTGAGCCCCAAGACTGCTTGGAAGCTGCAGCTTTTCCTGGAATACAGTAAAAATGAAGGAGGCACTGAGGACCCAACATCAATTCAGATTTGCATGGCAGCATGATAATTAAAGAGAGCTGGTGGCATTTTGGACAATAAAGGAAAAAGCATTGGGGAATGATCAGTGTCTCTCTTTTCCGCACCTACACACACACACTTTCAGTAGTTATATAGCAAAGCATAACTGTAAATATCACATCCCACAGAACTGAAAAATTACATTTATCACCCTTAGCAGTTTTTTAGCTGGCTTTCCAATCAGTAAATGCAGCAGATCTGTCAGACACAAATGAGAAGTAGAAACTCTACTGTGCAAATGACAACATGAACCACTTGAAGAGATCAGCTGGTTGTCTGACGTGTTCTGAATATAAGACTACAACTTCAGCATCTGTAACTTTGTTCACATCCATATACAAAATGCTTGGTTCAATTCTGGTTTTAAACTTGAGCAGGACTCTACCTGATGCTATTTTAGGGGTAAATGTCTGAATGCTGATGGTCTTCTAGGGTTTTCCCAGGTAGAAAAATTCAAACACAAACCACAATAAGATTTTCCCAAAGTCCCAGCACAGCACCAGCAGGGACCCCAAAATTCAAGTGTTCTGTTGCTCCTAAGTCTTACCATTGCTTTATTTTCTTTAATATTCATGGCTCTCTTAAGCAGAGCATTGGAACTTTCTTCCTGTGTTTCTTTAATGTCTTCTTCAGACTCTGAAGCGGAGCCCTCTAGTTTGTCCCACCGCTTGCAGCTTATGTCTTTTGAAAGAGGTGTGAGGGATTCACTGTCCTTTAGAGGTAAGTTAGAAAAAGCCTGTTCAGGCACTTTTTTCTCAGATGACTTTCTGGTGGGAAACTGCAAGGCAACACGAAGGCCAAAGCTTCTTCTCTTGGGGGAAACTTTCTTCTTCACCTCTTCCTCCTCTTCTTCCTCACTGCCCAATAAATTATCACGTTCTTCATCGCTCACATTCGACTCCAGCGCCTAGAGGCAGGAAGATTCCCATGTTACATTACTGGCTGTGACAGAAGAAAGGTAATTTTTCAATCAGTAATTCTAGGCAGCACTCCTACCACCCAAAGGCACTGTCATAAATTCACCTAAATCAACAAATTTTAAAAAGTTTACAGTACATTACTTTTCCCTGTGCAGAGACCAACACAAAATCTACATATTAATACTGTCTGGGATGCAGATATGGCTGTCTTCAGAGGAACAATCTTGCCCAGCACTACAAGTCTACAAACAGGGGATGAAGTTCTCATTTCTAATATGTGATGTTATATTAATTAAAGCTTTTTTTCCTCTTTTAAGATAAGACATTTTTCTTCAGCATGAAGAAAGAACCTCACTGTGTATCAGAAACACTCCTGCTAGAACATGAGGTTTACAAAGAAGAGAGAAAAAAAGAAGTCAACATATGCATTCACATAGGCGACTGCCTTTACCAGAACTCCTTTCTTGTTCACATCCACCTCACTTGAAGAGAAGCCTTCAAACACTTCCGTTTCAGAGTCAGTGTCTTCAGTGAAAATCCTCTGCAGTTCTTCCGTGAGGTATCTGGACTGAAACTGAACCCCCTGTAAAAACACCAGCCAGCAGCTGTGAGACACAGTCAGATACAGAGTAGTCGCACAATAAACAGGTCCTGAGGTTCAAGCAGGTACCAACTAGATGGCATATACTGTGAAAGCACCTTGCAGGCAAAGCCTGTCAAAAGAAAAAAGCAGAAGACATTCAGAGTTTCAGCACTGAGTTATTTTAACTTAGCAGGATTTTTTTTTTCCTTATTTTGAGCACAGGGCTTTAACTGAGCTGCTTCTTGCGGGGGGGACTTTCTTCTTCGCCTCTTCCTCCTCTTCTTCACCACTACCCAATAAAAATAAATTATCAGTTTTCTTATGTGTAATTTACTGTGTTGTTTCATATGTTGTCTTCTGGATGCAAAAAAACAGTCCTTGAGTAGAAGAAAATACAAACCATAACCACAGAAGGAGGGAGCCCTCCTCTTTTCACCTAGCAGTAGAAACACCACTGTCCTCTGGGCTTGCTGCAGCAGTACTCAAGGCTCCTGGAGATGGAGTCTGCTCCTTCTCACACTGTTACACCAACACTGAAATGACAGATACCAATACAAAGCCACAGAGCTTTGAAGAGTCTGACTAACATCCCTCCACCTTCCAAATGCTCAACTCTCTCTGTTTTAATCATGCAGTTTATCATTCAAACGCATTCTAGGGTAGACAGATCCCAAAATTCTGTCTACAAACTAGGAAGTAAAGTCAGCCCGTGAAAAATAGTTAGGATCTCATTAGAACAGTCTTCACGATATGCACATTACATACAAATTAAACACAATGCATTTACTAAATCAGAATGTATTTCCATACTTCCAAACAGAATTAGTAGAAGACCATCTGCCAACTTGTCTCTGTTAATCTCCTGAAAGACTTGTTCATGATAGGAACATAACCCATGTTCACACCACACCTGCCTCCTGAAAGTCAGCAACACTCACTTAAGTTTGTTTCCCCAATTTTCCTCTGCTATTTCTTCCTCCTACACAAGATACAAAAGTGACCTTTCATACAACGCACTTGCTAAATATCTTTATTCTTCCTTTCAATTCCCTCCCTTCCCTGACTTTAATTACACACTTCTTTACGTTAAGATAATATCTGGTGAAAAACAGATACAATAGATGAGTACAAAAACTTACAGGGGAATGGGAAGGGGGGAAGCTACTGCATATGCTTTCTCTTTACACTTAAACATCTTCTACAAATTATGGGTAATTGGAATGAGTTTTATCTGAGCAAAATTACTTCATTCTGTTGTTGATAGCTGCAGTGCAGCTGCTTGAGAAAAGAACAAACACAATAGGGAAGCTACTTTAAAGTTAAATTGCATTTCTTGGGAGGGAAACTGAAGTTTTTATGCATTCTCTGTTTTAATGAAATTCCATGGAAATAAGCTGTTTGTTAGCTAAAGTGACCAAAAATAACACACCCAGAGCTATGCTGTTACACCTATGAAGAATGGTCTACACAAGGTAAACTATGCATCAGGGATATCTATAGGGGAAACAGCCGAAACTCAGCAGAAATGCAGATTATGGGAGTAGGACTGCAAAAAGCCCTGAGGAAAAGCAGACACACAGAGCTCACTACTTGTTAATGCATTTGGGCATTAGCATCCAAGGGAACACCTGATGTACTAACATCCCATTCACCACCTCCGCAGGGCAGCTGCCTTGCCTCCCGTCCCAACCACTGCAGAATCTTCCTGAACTTCCCATCATTTTTGCTCTTCACACCAAAACGTTTTAGTTTCCTGCACAACATGTACCTACGGTCGGTCTCAGCAACAGTGGTGTTTGGCATCATAAATGGATGGAACTCAGGATATAAAAAATCGTGTTGTTATCATACCATTTAGTGGTAAAGGAGTTAAACTCAGTAGTGATGGAGATTTAAAATAATTCTCAGCCCAAGGGAAACGCAGGAATGGTAAGGAAGGCTGCAGTGCTAGCTGTAAATATGGAAGAAGTCTCACTGGGATTCCCAGTAACTCATGTTAAACTAACAACACCTAGCTCTTCCACAGCATTTTTCATCAGAGGATTTTAAAATGCTTTGCAGCAAAGCGTTATAATAATCTCCATCTCGCAAGTTGAGAAACCAAGGCAGAGAGAAACAAAGTCAGGTGCCTGCAGTCCCCAGACAGGCAGCAGCAGAAGCTCAGGCTCCCACACAAAGCTCCCCCTCCACCACCACCTCTCCTCGCTGATCCTTCTTCATGCTCCACACAAAGCCACAAACACAAGAGCAAGCTACCCCTGCTTTTCTGAAGTTACTAGCACCTCCATCTAGCAACAAGATTATGAAGCAATTTACAGCCCAGTATATTTCACTTTGTTTTAGCCACCATCTATCTCCATAGCACAGACTGTGGCTCTACGCCCAAATGGTTCCTGCACTCTCCTGAGGCCATTCACTTACAAAGGCTCAGAAATAGTACACACTCGTACAAGCCTCATTCTGTCTGCTTCCTTTGCTGCCACATTCCTTGTCTTCAGCACCTCTGAACCAGGCACTGACCTGATGGACTAGAAAAAGAAAAAAAAAAGAAAAAAAGAAAAAAGGTATTTTCAATTTTGTTATTAATGGAACAGAGGGACCTTTCTGAGAGCACAGCTGACAAAGGTATCTTTTAGCACATTAGCCCATGTCTATCAAGTATGTTATTTTACTATATATTATATTCTAAGCTTATGAAAGACTAAAAACTGAATTTTCTGGCAGCCAAGACAGCATGCCAGTTCTATTCCTTTCTTGTGAATTCAGCTGGTACCTCCAGCTACCAAATCAGAGAATAAAAAATAATCAAATCATTACGCTGATCCAAGCTACCTCACCATTAAGAGAGCAGAAAACCAGCAAATTTCACAATTGCAGCAGGAGCTGATGGTTTCTGTGGGTCACCACTGCTAAAACAGTTTTAGGGCAGAAACAGCACTGAGATAAATTTCTGGAAGAAATACCCTGAAGTCTGCATACTCAAAAATAACAAATACCCATCTATTATCATGCATTTTCACTGTCTTATGTATCCAGACCATACCAGCCCAGGAGGGTAATTCTCTCTTTCCTGTTTGCTACACTTACCTACTTCACTGAAACTCACCTTGTAATGAAACTCATTTTCCTCTCTATATCATGAAAGAGTTTTTAAAAGCAATCATTAAACCCTAAAAAGTATAGCAAGTTTGTTTACATTTATTTTTAATAAAAGGACTACAGATTACGGGTTTTGCTGCGAGCTATGGCTAGCACAGTCTTGACTCAGAGTACTACTGCACCCAAAGCGCATAACTGAGACACAGCAATCCATTCCTACCTTTTTTCCTGACTCCAGGGAATCAAAACTAGCATAGCTGTCCTCTGACAACAACCTCTGTCTGGAAGCATCATCTTGGAACCCCAGAAAATCTTCATTGTCACTAGGGGCATTAAAAACGTCAGCCACATCCTTGGGTATCTGTTTCTGATTCAAAACGAGACAGAAGATACAAGTCAGACATGGCAACTTCATAGGAAAACTCAAATTGGCAATAGTACAACTTATTTTTATACTCTTATGCAAGTACAAATCTGTATCACAAAATACGCTATGTGCAAACTGTACCTCATTTAGCTAAACTCCAGGAAAATTCTGTACAGACTGTTTTAATCCCTAAATACAGACTTCAGATTTGGGGCTAGGGAGAGGAGGGGATGTGATATGGAGGGAGTTTAACTCCACAGAAGAGTACTTCTCAGACATAAAAATGTGTGCCTCAATACAGACTTCAGATTTGGGGCTAGGGAGAGGAGGGGATGTGATATGGAGGGAGTTTAACTCCACAGAAGAGTACT
>JANZLQ010000078.1:10266301-10306364 GCA_026212715.1 Elanus axillaris | reverse complement strand
GGGGGGGCATGGGAAATGTTAGCCAAGGAAGATGCCAGGGGTGAGCAGGTGGGCTTCACCAGCCTGACACTTGACTGAAACTCATATGAGGAAGCCTTGGATCTGAGATGCTCAGCTGAAAAAAACCCACACAGCCTCTGCCGTGTGCTGGTGTAACTCCCTGGGTTTTGCTAGAATGGGTCCTGTGAACGTGAGAGGCGAGCTAGGCCCAGAGCGGACCCCTGGAGTCTAATTTATCACACTGCAGACCTGGCTAAGCCATCCAGTGGGGCCTGAGAGCTTTGGCTACGGAGAGCAGAGGCCCCTGGTACCTGGCCTCCGGTCCCAGAACTGCTGCTCCCCCCTCCCTGAGTTACCTGTTGCCATAGCAGTACTGCTTCAGGAAAGGCTGGAAAGCCTTCAAGTAACAGTCAAACTGGGTAAATTTTCCCTCTGCTCTTCCCAGCACTAAGCAGAGGGAACAATAGTTAGTACTAAGGCAAGAAAATAACTGGGATCTAAAACATTCCTAAGAAAAAGATAAAAATCCCAGAAAACCAAGAGACCTATTAGTTCATTCTGTCTGCTACCCAGCAGTTGGAGGAGCAGTGAGCAACAATTTGCCCTATAGCACACTGTACTGTACTGGTCTAGATTCTCCTACTTATATTGGAATAAATCAAAAAGGCAGTGGAGTTACACAGGTATAAAACTGGCATTATCAGTTCCTGGGTCTCTTTAAATATTACTGAACGCTACTGCTGATTCTTCTTTGTTTGCCTGTTAGAAACAATTGTTAAAAAGGCACATGCACTTATCTATAGCATGCTGTATCATGCGAAGGGGTTCTTTTATTGGGTTTGATCTTTCTTTTTCCTTTATTATTTCTTTCAAGAAATGCAGGATTATTACCTCAATCTAGCCAGCTGGCCTGCTGGACCTCCCTTTGCTACATCAGGGGTTTCTCTGTTTCCTAATCCTCTTTTTACGGATAATCCTTTTCTACCTTCTAATGACTCTTGGCTAAGGAACGTATTTTGTTATTACTACCTGTTGTTTAGAAATTCATTTTATTTGGTGTAGGTGTTGCTAATTGTTTGCTAATGAAAACCTTACTATAATCAATGTGGTCAGGATTATGCTGGTCTTTGTGGCAATTAACCCTTTCTTCCTACCTGTTCTGATTTAGATTTCCCCATGCACTTTTCAGTTTTTAAATATCAAGCCTAATTCGATTTTTTGGGGCCCAAGGTAGATGTTTCTCTGAGCTTCCAGGTAGCACAGGGAACTTTTACTTCCCATGAGAGATTTAAAAAAAAAGCAGAAGTTGGCATTTTGTAATCTGCAAAATGTTTGTAAGTGCAAATGCACTGATGTCTAAGGTACGTCCTTGGAAAAAATGTGTAGGACAAATCTATAGCTTAGGATAAGGAATGGAGATCATTCTGGTTTACAGAAATGTGGATAATCTTGAGACAGGGAAAACTGTATACTCTTAAAGACTTCTTGTATTCCTCTGTATCATACATGTTATTTAGATGCATAGATATTTATGTACCCCTTTTACACACGGAGAATGAAGAATAAACCCACTTTGAAGAATTTACAGTTTAAAAAGACAAAGGCAGATCAACAGCATTAGGAAGACAAAGAGCAACAGCTGTGCAACGTACTAAAAACACAAAGCTTGTCGGTTACCATTCCCCCCTCCCCCTTTGTTTCATTCCCTCAGCCTGACCTTATATGTCACCAGTTGCCTTATAACCACCTTATTGAGAGGGATTATGGATTCAGCAGGTCATGCCTCAGCCCCCACACCACCCAAATTATAGGATCTCTGAATACTGAGGTATGCACCAAGACTTACGTCTTTAGGAGGAAAGTGTGATGCAGGATGCATCTCCTTGGGCAGATATGGCCAAGAAGCAGCTTCCCTGCTCAGTCCATATTTTGGAGAGTGGAGTTTTGCCTCCACTTCCAAACTGTTGGAAAAAGGATGAAGCTCTTGTGACATAAAGAGGAATGCACCTCTGCCACTATCTGTCTCTTCCTTAGGAAGGGAGAGGGGAGGCAGCTGACAGCTAACATGGGTCCAGGTGCACAGCAGTGCCCTGTTCAGGGAAAGCAGCAGCCAAAGCCCTAGCCCTTCAGCCTGGAAAACCCAGGGGACTCTTGAATTAATTTTACCTCAAATAAGATTTGTTTTTAAAAACCTGAGCCCGAATGTCTTCATGCTCTGTAGTATCTCCAGTTTGAATACCATGGCTCAGAACAGTCCTTAACTTCATTATTTATGTTCCATGTGCTGTGTTAGCATGTGGCACGTGATGAAGAATTCAGCACTGTAAGTGACCAAAGTAAAACCAGGAATGCTCCACTATTGCTGCAAGTAACAGCTGGGGCAAGCAAGGAAGAAATTAATATTGAAAAAAAAGAGGGAGAGAAAGAGTCAAATCTTAAAGGTCTAGATAGCCTTTGTTTGCTTGCTTTGATATCATCCTGGTTGCTGAATGCTAATGTGCTTTAACTCTTTTCATCAGTCTAGACCTTTCTGAGTTTCTCTGACAGCCAAAGCATTACGGTACATCACCAGGATGTTATTCAGCCGATCTCTCCGTAATAAAAATATAAATGTCTTTATTATTTTTTCCAGTCACCATTGCCAATTCTGCAGGGTGCCAGAGAACCGTGCTACTGTGTGTGACTGGTGGCACCCAGCCAGTCTTGTGTAACCATATTATTCATTTGCTCATTTAGGCTCAAAGCAAAAACAGGTTGGCAGTAGCTTTTCAAAGCTGGCTTCAGCAAAGACTCATTTCTTTGAGTAACCAGTGGGCAGAAGGGGAAAAAAAGCAGCGTAGGAGGACTGGGGCAAACCAGGAATAAAACTGAGCAGCCCAGAAAGCATCATCTCAGCTTGCTCAGGTTAACTTTCTGCTACGTCTCTGGGAAAGTGAGGGATTGAGAAGTATCAGGTAACCTGGATAATACAACAGACCTGAGCTGCTGCTGTGGCATCTTTGGTGATGGTCCTCATCCTCTCCCATACAGCTCATGCTTTTTTGGCTTGGGTAGAGGCAGAGCATCAGCACAGGTCCAGGATCAGCCGAGCTGCATGCTCTCTGCACTGACCACAGGCTAAAGGCCGTTCTCAGAAGCAGGGCTGCAGAGTGGTGATGGCTGCATGGCTCCAGCCCAGCTGGTGCTGAGGCTGCACTGGGCTGTCCTGCCAGGCTCAAGCACTGGCAAAGCTTCTTACCTTGGGCTTGATGCCACGCAACTGCAGGTGACTGCTGGCTTCAGCAATAGCACTGTGGCATTTGCACAGCAGTCCCAGACATAAGCTAATGGGCCTGGTTGGACCTAGGCTGGGTTTCCCTACAGTCATCGTGAACATCTCTGCACCCATTAGTAAGCCATTGTCAACTAAAGGGATTAAAAGTGTAGGGCAGGACACACTTGTTAGCATGAATAAAACCCATTTGGAGTCAGAAGGGCTTTTAAAATCTGGGTAGAAGTCTTCCTTCATCTTTCTCTCATTTCCTCACTATGCTCAAATCATCTCTCATGCTTTTCCACCCATTCAGCTTTTCATTACTGGGGGCAGATTCTTCTCCTGCCTTCAGCCCAGCTCATCTCAGCACAGTTTCAGAGTAAGCTTTGGAAACTAGACACTGATCACTACTTCTGGCATGCCCTGAGACCAGACAAACATCCTGTTTCAGTCTAACTGCTTTTAAGAGCAAAGGGCTTCAAAGGGCTCATGGGATTTCACTCAGCTGCAGCCAGAGCGTGTCTGACACACACCTGGAGCTGTGAAAGTTCAGTGAAGGGTAACCAGCTTGTCTTTTTGATGCAGACTGGTGTTGGGGGACAAGGGAAAGGCAGCTCAGTGTAATGGCAGGGAGAAAACAGTAGTGCAAAGAGCCAGAGGCAAAAGGCCAGCCTAAGGCCTGGGGTTTGTCTTGAAAGATTACTGGACCAGAAAAATCTGTGGGTAGGAGATTAGTTCAGGCCTAGCTTGCACACGCTTCTGTATTATTGAAACTCTGTTTGCTTGGATGGTAATTTGGGCACGTGAAGCTTGCCTCCTTCCTCGCACCAGAAAAGCTGCAGACCTTGATAGGCTTGAGAGGTGGGCCTGTGTGAACCTCATGAAGTTCAACAAGGCCCAGTGCAAGGTCCTGCACATGGGTCGGGGCAATCCCAAGTACAAATACAGGCTGGTCAATAAGTGGATTGAGAGCAGCCCTGCAGAGAAGGGCTTGGGGTATTGGTGGATGAAAACCTGAATATGAGCCAGCAACATGTGCTCACAACCCAGAAAGCAAATCGCATCCTGGGCTGCATCAAAAGAAGTGTGACCAGCACGTCGAGGGAGCTGATGATTCTCCCCCTCTACTCCACTCTTGTGAGATCCAACCTGGAGTACTGAGTCGAGCTCTGAGGCCCCCAGCATGAATGGCATGGACCTGCTCGAGTCCAGAGGAGGGCCATGAAGATGATCAGGAGGCTGGAGCTCATCCCTTATGAGGACAGGCTGAGAGAGTTGAGGTTGTTTAGCCTGGGAAAGAGAAGGCTCCAGGGAGACCTTAGAGCAGCCTTCCAGTACTTAAAGGGGGCCTACAGGAAAGGCAGAGAGGGACTTTTTGCAAGGGCATGTAGTGATAGGATGAGGGGTAATGGCTTTAAACTGAAAGAGGGTAGATTTAGATTAGATCTAAGGAAGAAGTTCTTTATTGTGAGGGTGGTGAGGCACTGGAACAGGTTGCCCAGAGAAGTTGTGGATGCTCCATCCCTGGCAGTGTTCAAGGCCAGGTTGGATGGGGCTTTGAGCAACCTGGTCTAGTGGAAGGTGTCCCTGCTTATGGCAGGGGGGGTGGAACTAGGTGGCCTTTAAAGTCGCTTCCAACCCAAACTATTCTATGATTCTATGATTTGGTTACCTCATGTTACCAGCTGTATTTTTTATGTACATGCACTGGTGTTCTTGCATTAGAAACGAGCTGTTTACTTTTACCAAGGCAGGATCTTGCTGGCAGGATGCTGAAATCATTGGGGGGGGTTGTGTTATTGCTTCTTTTTTTTTTAAAGAACCTAGCTTCAAGATATGATATGCTCTGCAAGGTGTAACATAAAGTCCTCAAATCACATCACATCACCTCACCACATATTTTCCTTTACCTTAAGACAGTTCTGTAGTGTCCTTATCATAGAAAAACTTGCTGCTTTAGCAGAAGTTAGTTTGATATCCTTCTAGCTCAGAGAATATGACCAAAATATTTTTCTTTGGATGCTCTCACAGTGCATTTGTCTGGATTTGAGTCCTTCTTTTTCATGACTGATAGTGCAGGTCAAATTGTGTCATACTCTACCTTATTCTGCCAGACCTGAATTCTCACCTGCAACTTCTGCAAGTCCACAAATGTCCAAAGAGGTATAATCCATTTCTTTGAGCATGAGTTACACCTGAGACACGACCCATGAAGTCCATGAAGGTTCAGCCCATGCACAGTGGCCAAAGTCTGTGCTTCACAGGTTCTTATAAAGATCCATTAACACCTTAACAAAGCACATTTCTATGAAGTTTGAAGACTAAACATGTGAACTGTCACATGCATTTGGTTGTTCTTTTTTGGCCTCACTCAAGAACTTTGCAGTGCAACATTTTGGGATGGCCCTAGGAGGTCCTTATGTGGTTTTATACCTGAAGCTGAGAAAAATCTGTCCCAATCTCTATACTGCAGAGTTCACCCTTATAGAAAATATGTCATTTGGATCTCAGGAGTTGTCAAAGACAGTCCTGAACTTTCGGGTGACATTTAAGCTAGTAAATGCCTTGAAGACGAAATCCCAAGACTGTGAATTTGACTTGGGCAGAGCACTGCAGAGTGAGGGGTGTGGGGGAGCACTTAGTATGTTGGCAAGGAGATGCTGGTGGTCTTTTGTGTTAGGTCAACATTTCTTATGGATCAGTTCACTGCTCCAGCAAAGTTGGAAGTGTCAATAAGTTGACTGTCTTGACAATCACCTATTTTTTCAAATGTCTTTTCTTAACCTTTTGCTCATGTTGTAACACTGTGGCAGAGGGCTTTCTATATTTTGGGATCTGTTGCAGTAGCCAATTTAATCTTGTGTACACTAGAGGATCTATCCTAATTCATGAAACACTAAGCTTTTCCATGAGCTCATCTGGCTTCAGTCTTGCTGAATTGTCACTATTTATTTGTTCTCATGAAGATCAGCCCTTCTTTAAAAAAAAGCATCATTGAAGTCCTGTCTTACAATGGAAGACTTTCAATACGCTACATATTTTGTTTCAGTACAAGTTCCCTGAATATTCAATGGACCTCAAAATGCAGAAAATATTGAAAAATACAGAAAAAACAAATTCACCCCAATGTCACCAGTGATTCCTTTTTTTCTTATCACATGTAGGTAAAATGTATAATGAAGTAATTCTCAGACCCCCAAATAAATGTAGAAGTCGTTTTCAGTGTGCAGTTGCCTAAGCTGGGTGGCTGTTTTGTGTCTTTTTTGGTTTGCCTTGAAAGCACCAAATCCCCACCAGCGTTGACAGAGCTGATTTTTTATGACACAACATGCTTTTCTTCCTGGCAGCAATGGATTGAGATTTTTAGATTTCTAGTTAGTATGGTAGTACAGAATCAGAGATCCAGCCTAGGAGGTAGGAAATATGAGTTTAAGCTCCAGTTTTGCTTAATGAAAATCAGCCCTGAGCACTGACACTGGGAACAGGGATCATACTACTCCTTCCCTGCCTTGCCTATTAAACTTGAAAACACGCTGGGGCAAGTACTGTTGTACTGGGCATTGCTGTGTCCCAAGGCTAGCTGGAGCAGAAAGCACAGCTGCGGTAGAAATAGTCAGCTTAAACAGCCATTTCATTAAACCTATTTGAAGACTGACACATGCAGCATTAAGCTTCTATATGGAACCACCGTATAAAGGTGAAACTCAGTATGACTCTTGTCGGGATTTTCACCTTGGGTGCAAAATCAAGCATTCACAGAATGAAGCTGGAGATGCATTCATAAAATGTGATTTCCAGCAACTCTGCATAGACATATGGAGACAAAAAACCTAACAGCAGAGGTGCAGGAAATAAAATGTAGCTAATTTAAAATATCTTTTTAATCACATAGCTGGCTTTCCTACATTAACACAAAGGCTTCTGAATGGGGAGACTGTGTTTCCCATAGTAGTAATTTTTTTTGCTATAAAATGCTTTTTTTATCTTTCTCCACTTCTGGACTAAATGAATGATGTGGAGACACATGAGTGGCTTGGTGAAATCATCCACTTAGCAACACTAGGACCAGATGCCCATGCAATAGAGTGCCAAAGCAGAGTGCTGGCATCCTCCACGGCTTGGACAAATGTCTGGGTCTAATGACTCCATGGCAGCCTTGTCTGCAGAAGCTTCAGGGGCATGATTTTAGCCCATAGAGAGCTGCACCCAGCAGCAAAGCCTCGGGTAGTAAATTTGGGTGGCTACTGTATATCATCCAACCATTATTCTGGCAAAAGTGTTGGAGACTCTTTTCAAGTGTCCTGGCAAAAAGCACAGGTTGTTTGTGCTTGCCCCATTTCACTAACAGTGACAATCATCAGCCCACAAAAGAAAAAAAAATCCAAAAGGAGCAGTATGCCTACAGTCATACTGGTGACAGCAAAGAAGTTATATTGTGTGACTTATGCCAGCTGTATTAATTCTTATTTTGTCTTTGTGGGCATTTCAGTGTTTACTCCATAATAGAAATCTCCTTCATGTAGCAGCTCAATAGCTTAATATGATTGCACTGCAAACCACTTATTTAAAAAAAAAGTTAACTTCCATCCCTCCTTTCTGGGGAGAAAAGGTTGAAGCTGTGACTAAATTAAACACATATTTTCCAAGCAGAAATTAAATACAAAAGCTCAAAGGCTATTTTGTTTCTAAATTCATGGGTTTTAAGCCAAGTTCATGATTTTTGGTGGCTGAGATGTTTTTTGAACATTTGATGACAAAACTTGTATTCAGAGTTACATTTAGTGTTAAGAAAAATTATAATATTGCTGAAAGTAATTCTTACCAGCCAGTCAAGCAAACCTTCTGCATGGATGCTCTGGTTATCTCTTTAATGTTCAAAGGCCCATCTATTCTGTGAATGATTCTAGTGAATGAAGTCACTTGAAGCTCTGAATAAACAACCATTTGATAAATCTTTGTCACCGATGCCCTGGGTTGATTTGAATCATTATCCACCTGGAAAGACACAGCCTGTGTGCTTGCATAAATTTTACATCAGCAGAATTTTCCAACACGCGTTGGTTAAGGAGTCAAAGCAGCAGCATGACCTTTCATCTTCCATTCCTGCTAGGTGAGAGGAAGAAAGATGGGCTTCATGATTCAAGCAGTTGGCTGGCACTGAGATCAGGGCTGAATTTCTAGAATCAGCTTCAGATTTTCCTGCCTGTTGGTGAGCAAATCCCTGCAGGGATATCTGTGTAGGAAATTCTTCCCTACATCTCAACAATGTGCTCAGTACTTCTGGTTTCTTAGACTCCATGAGGAGCTGTAGCTGAGTGGCTAAATTGTACTTGGGAGCACCATAGGGCCTGAGGACAACCAGGACCAGGCTGCAGCAGGCAGGGATCAGAACTGGAAAAGAGATGAAAGAAGAAATTGCATCCAGAGCTGCCTACCACATGGAAAAGACACTGGATCCTGAAGGTCAGGCCTCGGACACCTGGGGAAAGCTGTGAAGACACACATTGTTGGAAGCTCTTGTTGCCACGTACGCTCGTCTGTCACTTATTAAACTGTGAGGAGAAACCTAAACTGCAGCTGAGCGGAGTTATAATGGCTGATTATAATACAGAGCAAAGTATTTCTAGCAACAAAGGCCCTAAGCATATTAATTCATTCAGCTCGTTGCATTGTGTGTAATTCTTGCTTACACTTGCTGTCATGCAATAGAGTTAAAATTTACAATCTTATTGATGTGAGAAGATATTTTTATATACACTGCTTTGTTAGCCATTTTGCTTCCTAATAATTAATCAAATCCCCAAAGAACTACCATGTTGGGGAGTGTGGATTTATTTGTGTTATTAAGCTATTCTAGCAGAGCATTTCTGTGTGGTAACAGCTCTGCTACAATATGGCCCACTTGTTTTATGACAAGTTACAATTTTCTTGTAATGTTAGCTGCAATTCATCTCAATAATTATGCTAAATTAAGTACTCATGCACATATAGAAATAAACATTAAATACATTAAAATAAAGTGAGAAACATAATTTAATCTCTCTCAAGCTAAATAGAGCAGGGATTGCTTAGCAGTTCTTGACTCACCCATCTAAACCTGGCTGAAAAGCACCAGGACTTTCAGGTTTCTGGGATGGGGGGGGCACTGTGGGTCTGGGAAGGACTTTGTGGGTCACTGATTTGTGCCATCTTCTAGGAAACCTGCAGCCCTTCCTGCTTTTGGTGAGCTCGAGCTGCCCTTACCCAGGCCTGGCTGTGCAGCCCCACGTCCTGTCCTGTCCCACCCCCCCAGGGGCTTCCCCAGAGCCTACCTGCTCACACAGCTGAAGGTCTCCTTGACTTCAGATCCAGAAGCTGGGAGATGTTATGGTCATGCCTCTGCCTGGGGAGTCCGCTACATCTCTGGAGAAGTGGGTCTGGGGAGAGCCTCATGCTGCAGCCCAGGGCTTGCCACAAGACCCATCCTGCTTGGCCAAGCTGAGCACTTGGACTGGGACTTCTGAAAACTAATCAGAAAAGCAGTGGCAGTGATGGGGATTGACCTCAGCTTCTCAGCAGACCCCATGTCCTCAGCCACAGGTCCATCCTCAGCTATTGTTTCCATTCAGTAGTAAAAGCTCCTGGGGAAGGCTGCTGGTACTATATGGACAGGAGGACTTATTAAGAACACAGGGGCTGTATGTTTCCCCACATATGTATATTTTGTCCCTGGTACAGAAAGATGATTGCAGAGGGAAGACAATGCTCTGCTTACTTGTAGCCAGCAGAGTTTTGGACAGAGTCCTGTTGCCACAAGTGGCTAGAAAAATAAAAGGAGTGTGGTTTTGCTCATCGTGTCCAATGGCTGAAAAGCAAAGATGTTTTGTGCTCACTGCCATGATCTGCATGTTCCACAGGAGAAACAGGGGCTTGCAGGGCCACCCAGGCGATGGACCTTGTGTAGAGCTTGCAATTAGGAATTGCTACCATTTGGATGGCACCAAGGACTACTAAGTCCAGTGCCACCATGCTAGACTCTCTGCAAAGGCATAGCACTAAGGAAATCTCATGGAGTCTACAATACTGGCATACACCCAGCAGCAGAGAGCATTAGGCATATCCAGAAGCACTCACAAGACATCAGCTGTGTGCCCAAGTCCTAGGGAGGCTTGGGCACAAAGCACTCCTCATCCCCCTGTACCTTCCTTTGTGGACACAGTGATACACAGTGAAAATTGTTTGACTAGGGGAAAGGCTGGCAAGGAACCTGGGAAGGAAGCAGGAGGGAGAATAAGTTATCCTAACATGTTATCCTATTGCTTTGAAAAGTTGCTTAGCCATCCAAATGGGAACTATTTTAAAAGCCTGAAGGCAGTTACTGAATCCACTGTCAAATGCTTTGTAAAAGAGGTGTATGCTGCTATCTGTTTTTCTTTGTTTTCTCTCTTTCTTTTTTCATCACTGTTGAAAAGACTTGTATTAAAAAAAACTTTCAGAGAGGATTATGTTCAGGGTGGCACCACTTTAAACATCCATCATGAAGCACACATTGGGTAAAGGTTAGATATTCAAGCCATGCACAGTCTTTCCAAAGAAAGGCTCCATCTTCCCCTCCCAGAGAAGGAAGTTGGTAAGGGAAAATGCACAGGAGACCCTCACCTGCGGCAGGTCTGCTGTGAGCCATTCTAATAAACAGCATGTTTTTCTTCTCTCTCTTTTGAATAGAGACGAGGTTTCCCTAGAAACCATTTTTCTGGTAAATAAAGTCATTGTTTGTACGTAGATTTGCCTAATACTGCTGAAAATGCTTTAATGGCCTCAAAACATAATGACAGGTTATGTGCCTCTGACTCTCACTGTGGAAAGGAAACAGTGATGTAAAGGAAACAAGACAAAGACCACTGGAAAAGCAAAATACCTGGAGATACACATTTACCAAGAGCTCTTGCTTCATGCAGCTTTCCATTGGCCAGTGCTACGCCTGTGCCTAGCATTAGCTAGAGTCACAAACTCATGTGTAGTGACTACACGGTCACCAGTCACAGCAAAGATGTGTTGTTCCATAGCTATGACTGGCACTCCACTGTAGTCCCAAGAGCTGCAGAAGACAGTGGAGCAGTGCATGACATGATGCTCTTTCTATGATACAATACCTTCTTCTATCCATAATTACAAGCTGACACATCATTATTACCATCTCAAATAAAATAGGGACTTTGGGATAAAAAATTATTTAATAGTAATTCACTTTTCCAGAAAAAAAATCAAATGTCTCTGAAACATCTCTTCCTCATTGCCCAACCAAGCTGAAATGAGTGTTGGCATACTCGTATTTGCTTGCCTGGAAGCCAAACCACCCCCTCAGATGCAAAGTGCCCTATGCTGCACAACAAATTACATAAACACACTTGCACGAACATGTACTGGGTTTTTTCATTGTTTTTTTTTTTCTTCCTTGAAGTGGAAGAGCCACTGCTGTGGCTAAAAAGACCTATCCTCTTTTTTTTTTTTTTTAAGCAACTATGTCATTTTGATACCTTTTGTCATTTAAGAACAGAAATACCATCAAAGATAAAGCCTTGGATGACTTCAGGGCCATAAATGGACATGATGCTTGAGATTGCTCCAGCTTGTGAGTCTGAATCTGGGCTGCCTTACCTTATTTATTCATCACGGCCTACCAGGAAGGGACCAGTAGGTGTGTTCGACATCTGGGAATTATTCTTCGCTATCTGATTTTTGCTGTAAACCCATTTTCTGTATGATCTAAAAGATAAATAACAGCCCCTTTAAGAAACAGACACTTGCTTGGAACCAAGCTTGGTCATAAGGCATCAACAGGTCCATGCACACATACCTTCACCTACCTATGTGCTGTTGCTATAAGCATTGGTTTAATTGGGTTGAGAGTCAGACTGATTCAACACCATACCCAGAGCAAATTCAAGTTTTAGATGTATGAGGAGTTTCACTGATACCAGTTGAGGTAATGGCTTAATGTACTGCATTATTTATTCATTCCACCTGCCCTTCTCAACTTTTTTTGGCTGTTTACCCAGGTAAAGCCATAATCTTAATTAAGACCAAATTAAGGGCAGAATGGATTCCTGCAGGCTATTATATAGCGTGTGATATAAAGCAGCAAATAAACAAGCATGCTGCACACCATGTCTGTAATTACTGTGCTCAGCTGTATAGCGCAGGTGAATTGGCTTTGTCTTCCCCACATCTGTTCTCTGCAGCATCCCTGCTTTCTCTGCTGCACTGTAGGATCTGGAGATCCTTCCCAAGATGGGTGACTCATTTCAGGGGACTTCAGTGGACCTAGCTCCAGTTGAAAGTTCTTTCTCCCTGAGGACAGTACTGGGTGGGAGATGGGCGATGGGCTGGTGCCAACGACCAGCCATCTGGGAGGACAGCGCAGCCTGGCTGTCAGGGAGAGTATGTGGCAGGAGAACATACGGCACTTGTACGTCCGTAACCCATGTCACTGCTCAGGGTGTCCTTAGAAGTTCAGGTTCATCTGCAGATATTACTGGTGCAACTAGTTTTGCTCCTGACAAATGGCGACTCTTTCACTCTTGCAGTTTGTGCACTTATCCAGAGATGCTGTAAGACCAATACTCCCTCCCTTGCTGAGAATATTTTTCTATTTCACATTTGTGTGGGAAGCATTGTTATGGTTTGATCTCGACTGTTTTCGGTACAGCATATACCACATAAATTTCAGTTCTAAGATTTTGTGTCAAATTTCATGTACTGCATAGGTGAAAAGATCTTCTCAGGGATATGTTGCTCTACAAATGACATACGTAATTATAAACATCTTACTGTCTCTGAGCAAGTACTCAAGTATTTTCAGGCCCTGAATTTTATTTTCAAGATTGACCCTGTAAAACACTGGTGCTTCACATTCAGGAAATCCTAACCAAGTTCTCAGATCATTCATTTTTGTTTACTGAATTTGATTATTTTATTTTCCAAACTGAATTTGACTTAAAATTGAAGACACGTATTTGTTGTAGGTGTTCAGTAGAAAGGAGCTCTGAAATGTTTTGAATCAATTGTGTTTAGATTTGTAGCAAACTAGGTTATCTTCTTTCAAAACTAATTAAATCTCTTGTAAGAGCCTGAAGTAAAGAATCTATTATCCTTTAAAATGTTCTGTTAGTGTTAACACTGTCCTGAAATACTCCATGCTTCCTAAATGCAGCTTGGGTATTGGAAAGTATATCAGTATCCAGAAATCCATATTTCCTTGAGAAGTTTAGAATGTGTTTCAAATGCAAATCAAAATAAACAAAACCATTAGGTCATGGGCCTTTGCTGATGAGGCAGTTGTGGATGTGTCTGATCTTTGGAGGCCATGTGCAATTTCTCTTTCTCCAAACAATAAACGGCATATCGAGCTGAACACCAGTAGCTAAACCACCATATACTGTTATGCTTTGCCAATCCAGAATACAGTAAATTGATTATTTCCAATGTATTTGGAAATCGTGATTGCTCATTGCACATGAGATACTGAGGTTTTCTATTTTCATTGCAATTTTCTCACTTCCTCAAGCTTTGCTCAGTCATTTTCATCCCCAGTGCTTGTTGATGCCCATTGTAATGAAATGCCAAAAATGGGTGTCCAAATGCTTTTTCAAATACTGTAATTAACACCACATTCACATCAAATACATTCGGTATGCCATCTGTTACAACACATATAATGTTTGGTGTATCTATATCTATTTCAAATGATCATTTGCCCTATTGCTTCACAGGCATCCTCACCCTTTGCAGTCCTCAAAAGTTTTAGCAACTTTACTAATTCTTCTTTCAGTTCAGTGCAACTTTTAGATATTTTCATCTAGTCAAATGGAAGACAACTAACTTTTAAATTATTTCATAGGTAATTTTTAATTCATCAATCATGTCTAATTCTTTATATTCCTGCTGTATAACATATGTTTGACACATTATCTAATTTTATTTTTGTAATCAAAGTCTCCAGGTAAGGACTTCACACAAAACACATTGTTTCTTTTATGTAATTGCTATCAGATACGGTTTTCCATAGAAAGTCGTGCAGTGTGCCAGCTGACTGCATCCTGAAACATTACTGCTGCTACTGCACACCTCCACCACTGAAGTAGTGTAATGGTAGATATATAACTACATGATAGATATATAACTACATGACAGATAGATAGATAGATAGATATGTACCTGCAGCTAAATACGTAGGTAAACTAAATTTAGTTCATGTAATAGATTGGTTAATTTGCTTTTCTTCTTCCCCTTTGGCATCTGACATGAAGGTTAAAAACAGAGAGAAAACCAGCATTTACACTGAAGTTCTCATGAACAAAATTCACATTATCCACCTAACCTCACATACCTTTAGCAACACCTGTATAATATGCTTTTTGCATTTAGACCTCAAAACTCCTCAGAGAAGAGGTGAGTACTGTCGTTATTCCCACAAGCAATGCCTCATGAGAGTGCACTAACCAGACCCCTGGAAGGCGGGTGGCAGAGCTTTGTGCAGAAGTGAGGTTTCTCAAGCCCCAGCCGCACTCACTGGGACGCCTTGCCCTCCGCAATGCCTGCAGCTCATCCCTTAGGATCTGCAGCAGGGAATAAAAGATCTGTCATTACGGTCTTCTCTAAAAGGCCCTACTTTAAATCTGGAGTAGCTTCACGAATGTGAAAGCTAACTTGAATTTATGCTCTCGCAAGTGCAGGTAGAATCAGACTCTTGCTGACTCCTGCAGGGCCCGAGCAGGAGATGAAGACACTCTGCTATCAAAATCAGTATTGACAATGCGCAAGGCAGCTACAATCATTCTACAGAAGAAAGACTTTTTCTCTGATACTTGGTGACCTTAAAACCATCTTAAGGAGGAGGAGGGAGGGAGATTTTTCTTTCAACAGATTCTTAAAGGTGAGAAATTAGACAGCTACAGAAGAAGGTCTCGTTAAATCAGCATAGCTCTGACTAATGAAGGGGAGCTAAGGAGTTTAATGACTGCTTAGCTCCTTGCAAGGCTGGCTTTCCTGCTAGGCTGACTCACAACAGCAATCCACCAGGAAGAGTGCTGCCTCGGGGACCATTGCAATGAAACCATGGGATTCCTACAAACAATTTACTCTGTGGGAAAATCCCCCTCTTGGAACTACTATTCTTTCCCTGAGCCTTGTTTGACTTTTCATTGCCACAGCAGGGGAAACATATTTTCCCCTCAATTCCTTCGCTGAAACTCTGCCTGTGAAAATGGAGACAATGTGGCTGCAGACCAGGCCATGGATGCTATTGCTCTGCAGCACAGAAAAGGTTTCATGGGCTGATTGAACTTTCTTTTCTGCCACTACACCAATTTAATTTTCACCACGGTGGATGTATTAGGCTGATTCCTGGAGACGCTGAAGAGGGAAGAAAGGTAAACTAATTCAGCTGAACAAATGCAGGATTCGGACTGTGCAAATAGATTATTCTTGCTTGGATCAGATTTTCTTCTTTTCCTCTCACTGAAACAAACAAACCAAAAATTCACCTGGTTGCAGACATTCCTTTCAGCTCTTAGTGAAACACCTTGGGTGCTCCTGAAACAAAGGAAGGACTGGACTCACAAAAGAGGAGGAAACAGGATCTCCTGTTTCCTCAGGAGCTCAGTCACTGGTGCGCTAACCCCAGAATAAAGGAAACTCGGGTATAAACCCCTTCTCAATCTCTCTGGGATTTTCCCTCTCCTCTCTCATCCTCATGCTTCAACCACTATGCTGCAAGGTATTCCTGAAGTGTGCAAACGTCATTACATTTTGTACCCCTTTACAAAAATACATTTATACTTTTAATTTTAAAAAATTAATTAAAAAACCTTTTATATGAGTAAAACAATGACAACTGTTGATTTGGCTTCCAGCTCCATTACCTGTCACCTAAGGCCATGTAGTTTGGAGGAGCAGGGGGTTTGTGGTTTGGGTTTTTTTTCTGGAGGTTGTGGTTGTTTCGTGTTATTACCAGGAACATTAAGGCATGAGTTAGTGTGACCTGCTGTAGATGTATAGTCAGTCTTTCTTGCCACTTACCTGCTGGAGTGCAGGCACTGAAATACAGTTGTCCCATCACCCCGGAAAGGGTGCCGGGGCAGGGCACTACACACCTCTCTTGTTTCATGACTGGTTTGAGCAAAGCACAACAGCTCAGGAGGGAGACAACATGGCACTTCTGCTCACGTGGCTCTGTGGCTGTAACCCACTGGTAAAGGTGAGCCTGGGAAATGAGTGAGCAGCTTCAGCCTTTACACTGGCACAAGCAAAGGAAGAACATCATCAAGGGGTATTTTATCAGACTTGCAGAACTCTCTTCGGATATCTAACAGAGTATTCCAGTGTCCTAGACAAATCTGGCATTTCTTCTTGTTCTGGTTCTAGTCATGTGGATTGACAACCACACTCTGCTAGAAGGTCCTTCTTCATCTCCCAAATTTTTCTTATTGTTCATTTAGATTTCTGAACTAAGAGACACAACTAACGATGACTACAGCTGTGTTGACTACCTTGGTCCTCCAGATAGTACTGTATGAACATCTTGGCTCCAAGATCAGGGTGGTTCAGTTACCTCCCAACATCTTGGTCATAAACAGTTTGTGCTGCACAGGTTCTCTAGTGGACCGCTTACTAATCAGACTGCACAATTATTAAGGACTTGGCTATGCTATCATAGAATCATACAATCATAGAATGGTTTTGGTTGGAAGGAACCTTAAAGATCATCTAGTTCCAATGCCCTGCCGTGGGCAAGGACACCTTCCACTAGACCAGGTTGCTCAAAGCCCCATCCATCCTGGCCTTGAACACTTCCACGATGGGGCATCCACAACCTCTCTGGGCAACCTTATGGTGTTATGGAGTGAATAGCTTCAGCGATGCTGGCATTTTACCCACTGTCTGGGGGACCCAGTCTTCTCTGAGCTACCCAGTTGTATATATCCATGTAGCTATAGAATTGGAGTGGATACAGAAATAACATGCATAATGACTTCCTCACTGCTTAAGAGCTTTATTCAAATTCTTTTTTTTTTTTCCTAAGGATTTAAATTACAAGGGTACAGAATATGGGATAGATGCAAAATACACTAATGCTTTTAGCTGAAGACAAAAGTGGCTTATAAAAACCAAAATGTGGCAGGAAGCACTGACAACCATGCAATTTGAGCATTGTACAGGAGTGCCAGCAGCAGCAGTATAATTGTTTTTTCCAGTTTTTGTTTGGTACCCATGCTAGCTCACAGTGTTAATCTCCATATGACTTTTCTCTGAATTCAAGTAAATAAAAGAAAAACAAGGCACTGGATGTACACACTGGTTTTACTTGTTTCTTTATCTAAATGCAAGAGGAGGATGGGTTATGGAGGGATATGTAATATACTGAAAGTTGATCTGAAGCTATTTTGCTACTGCTTGCTGGTAGGGAAAAGAATGTCATTCACAGTTCCTTGTGTAGATTCACAGTTTCTTGTTTAGGAAAGTAAAAAGAAGTGAAAAGCCATATTAAATGAAAACTTTCTTTTCCACCAGTAGCCCAAATTTTGCTGAATGCTAACATCATTATAATTTTGATAAACAGAGTATGGCTTTTCATTGTTTTAGTCACAGTGACTGAAATTAAGAGAAATTATCATGTTTCACTATTTGGTTTGTTACTGAGGTAAGTGCATTTTTTCCTTTACATATCTCTTATTTTCAATTTCTTCACCCCTGATCTTTTTTTCAAAGCCCCTTTTTCTGTTCTATTTTCATGAACTTCAAAACCTAATTAGCTCATTTTTATCAGTTTAATTTTCATATTCCCACAGTTTTTCTCTTTTTAAAAATTCCTGAGAAACTAAGCTGAAAACTAGTCAGTTGGTTCCAGCATGGCTGTGTCTACATTACTATGCCCCAATTCCAGAGGCTCAAACTCCAGAAATACTTGTCCAAATTTTACAGCTTACATGGTGGCTAGCCTATCAAACCAGTAAGTCATATTTCTAACACCAACAATTTCCCTTGACACACACTCTGAACATTAAATTGTTGACAAGTTTTAATTACTTTCTTTTGAAAGCAGAAGAATTAAAGGTAGTTAAAATAGCAAGCCCTTAGAGAAAAATGGTGACTGCAGCATTTTCTAGAACATCAGTTGTAAAACCATCCTGTATGTGGCCACTTTATTTTGCTGGCTGCCCCAGTGCCACACTCATGAGGATGGAGATAGGGATCAGGGAAAGAAATTAATTTGTAAGTTCTCTTGGCTTACGGAAAATGAAACAGTGGTGGCTATTTGCCTGACTGTCATATGAAAAAGATTTGATCAAGAAATGTTCATCATTGGCTTCTGGCTATTTTTTTGTGTCCATGTGGAGCTGTATGGGATGCCAGGTGTTTGATTTTGAGTCTGTTATTCCCACAAATACAGGGCTTGAGCACTGAAGATAAGCAAATAGTTCCTTACGTATTTGTCATAAACAATTTTAATGATGATATAGATATGGACTGTGAAGGCTGAACCAGTGACTAACACAGAAATATTCAGGAAAAAAATCCTGATTTGAATAGTGGGTGGTTTCAACTGAACTAAGAACAAACCAAAATATTTTGAGAACTGTTGAGTGCTTTGTACCATTAGTCTTGAAAGACAGGGACAGTGCACTGACTTATTTTGAATTAAATTTAGATTGATTTCTGAATAAAAGTTTGAAATAAGAACATCAAAATATTTTCCCTTAAACTTTTTTTCTCTCTTTGACTCCGTGTCATTTTTTGTTGTGGGGAGTTTGTAGATAGCTTTGATTGCTTCCTACCTGAATTTGGTGACCATAAAAAGCGGTGGAAGAGTTGAGAAGGGTCTCTCATGAGGATTTTGAAGCTGCTCTGTAAATCCTGCAATGTTTCTTTTGCTTACTCCACTGCTTTTTTGAAGAAACTTATTTTTTTTTAAAGGAACTCTGCCACCAGAGATATGCTCAATTCAATGAGTAAATAAATCAACTGTAAAAACATTTCTTAAATATGAGTCATTATACACAGGCAGCTGTCAGTGTGAGTTTGTTGCTGTCAGTTATGATGCAGAGACTGCACCTCACCATCTGAATATATGAAACTCACAAACTCAGCATGAGCCAGCTTCTATTAAATATTTTACAACTTTTACAGTTATAACATTTGGGTTAAACAACTGTTCGGTTAGCCAGATTTTATAGAATTCACCTTGCAGTACTTATGAATGCCAGTCTCTAAGACAGACTTGCAACATTGTTGTAAAGTAATTTTTTCATTAAATTTGTATAACTGAATGGGTTTAGAAGCTGTTTCTGAATGCAATGCTGCATTTCTTTTCCTCTCTCAACACCATGCTGGTGAGATGCTGCTCCATTGCCAGTTAGAGACACAACCAATTGCAAGCATATGTGAAAGGTTATGTGAAACTTCTTAAAGTGAGAAGCTGAAATTTGCTAGGAAGACCATGATTATACACATCCCTCATGTTGTCCAAATAAAAATGAACATACAAGAATAAAGACTCTCCTTCTTCTTTAATAGTCCTGCTTTAACTTCCACAGCAACTACTGGCAAACAGCTCCGTGTGAACATGTACCGCCCCTTATTTGTTTTAAAAGTCCTGTCTGACATTGCTCCTGTATGGTGAGAAAATCAGAGTAATCTGCACTGTTTATGTTCATACAGGTCTCTTGTTTTCCATCCTGGTGTCTCTTTTCCCAGATGGAAATCCCAGTCTTAAGACTGGGATTTCTGCTGCCCTTCTCTATATCTTCTATTGCCCTGTCTATGGTGGACTGACTAGATAGCCAAACAGCACCCAAGGTACAAGCCCATCTGTAGTTTGCAGAGCAGCAAAATGATGGCTTTTGTCTTGTTCTCAGTTCCTTTCCCAGTAATTGCTAACTTTCCATTTGCCTTCTGAGCACTCAGCTGTTAAAAGATGTGAACTAGTCACTGTAGTCATCTTTCACATGCAATCACTTATTTAAAGGTTGCAGCACCTTCACTTGAGGAACAGATTGGCAGATTGCCATAAAACAGCAAATCAGAGTACATAGTTCAAATTCATTAGGCCTAAGCAGAACACAGAAATTCTGTAAGTCTTCAAACACAGGAAGTATGGATCTACAATACCCACTGGAAAATTTTGACTCAGTTAATAATACCATTTCAATTTTAGGTGAAATTAACCTCCTCAGATATAAAGGTTTGCATGCTGGGGTGAACAGAGATCCAGCAGTAAAACAGTTCAGCATCATCTTTTCCCAAGTTGGTGCAACTTGGCAAATCCTGGAGATCTGGCATCTACTGCACTGGTGGGCAAAAGGTTGGTGGACTAAGACCATTTCTGTCCCAGCATCATAAAGAATCCTTCACTGCTGATAAACCAGAGGATATGTTTAATGAAGTAGAGGCCACAAGCTGACAGGAGTGTTGGAAACGGGTGGAGAGGAGTCGGCGGATCGCAGGCAGAGTTGGCAGGCGAGGTGGCTGGCCATTAGCCGGGGGAAATAGAGTGGAGCTGAGTGCTGGCTGTGGCCAGCTGGTAAGAACAGAAAGGGAGCACAAGGAAGCAGTAAAATCACAAGCTCAGGCAGGACAGAGTTTGTTGTAGAAACCCAAGTTACTCTTGAATCAATAAACCTTAAAAAAAAAAAAAAAAAAACAGCCCTGCCAGCACCATACGTTATGGTGAGACACAGAAATTTCCTTGGCCTCCAAGTCCTGTAAGCAAGTTCAGAGAAATGGAAGCTTCACCAGGAACGAAAGGCAGAGATGAAAGAGGGGAGGAAGAACAAAATGCTTTTACAGAAGGACTCTGGGCCTGAATTTTCCCTGGTTTGCATTTTATCATCCATTACAGAAGTGAATTTCAAGTTCTGCTGAACAAATAGGAATGTGCATCCGCATTAACAGCCATGCATTTAAGAAATGATTTCATTTTCCTTTTCAATGCAAAGTTCCAGTCCCTCCCTCCAACATGTTTTTTCTCAGTAGCCTGCTACCAAAAATCATTAAAGTCAGAAAAAAATCATTAAAATCAGAAACTTAGGATTTTCCGGTATTTTTGCACAATGTGAAGCTCTGCTGAAACTGGCAGAAGCCTTGCCTGGCTAAGAATGAGGATACTTCAGATTCATGAGTTCTTCCAAGTTTTTGGAAGAGAAAACTAGTTCTTCTTTGGGAATTATGTTTTCTTGGTTTGTGGGATTTCATTATTTAACATTATAAAAACATGCCTCTTGTCGATTCCTGTTATTTGACTGAAGGAATCCTCATGCTTTAATCTTGCTTTTTTACCAATTTGAAGAGATGGGGTGGCAGGGTGTGTGTGTATGTGTATGCATGAAACAAAATGGATTATGAATTCGAAAATTGCCAATTATGTTGCATCACACAGCTCAGAGCACTGGCACAATGATGAACCACAATCCAGATTTTTCAGCTGAAATGGCTTTACATTCAAGCAAGCAAATTAACCATAAAATAAAGGGGGGGGGGGGTTTACAAAATATCCCAAGAAAGAATAAACTGCAGATAATAAGCACCAATCTGGTGTTGAATGCAGCCCAAGATACCAATTGTTTTAAGTCACGACAAAGACAGCTGAATGCTCATCTTGTGGATATAGAGCATGGATGATTGCTTGCCATGAGTATCTTCTCTCACAAATAACAGTTTTTTCGCTCTTAATTTTCTGCTAAATTGGAAGCTAACTGCTTCCCACATTGTCGTCGGAGCACCTGCAGCTGTGCTGGATTTCTGCGCACCATTTCTTTTAGGTAAAACAGCACTCCACTTCCTTGAGCTCATCATTATGTTTATGTCTTCCTTTCATTGCACTGCCGCACTAATGATTCAGGCAGGCTGGTCAGTCATTAAGTGACAAGCAAATGATACCATATGCAACGTGTGACTAATCGGTCTGAACAAATGAAATCACAGACTTGCTTTTCCCATCATTCATTTCACAAACAGTAGCAATGTGGTGCACAGCAGGTAGTTCAGTTAAAACCAGCCTTGTAAAACAAATTTCCTGCAGCCGTTTAAGTGCGCTGTGACTGATTCGATGCTTTAGCTAGTAGATGATACCCAGGGGAACTAAGGATGGTTTGGGCGAAGGGAAGTAGGGAGGAGGAGAAATGCTTGGTACATACATTACAGTAATTAAAGGTTTAGTTACCCTATTGGTTTGGGTATTTTGTTTGTATGGATCACAGAAATGACTAGCGGATTACCAAGCCCAAAACATACATAACATATACAATGCTTATCGAGACAGAATACACAGCTCTTTAACTAAAGTTCCCCAAAGATGCATATTGTATGCAGATCTAAGCAAAATTATCTCTGATGGCTATAGTGGGAATATACATATGCAAAAGTAGAACTTAAATCTTTCTTTTCTCTGTGCCCAAAACATCTTTGACTGATTTTAATGAGATGTTTTTCCCAGCAATACTAGCATTAAAATATTTAAAGTACTTAATACTTGCGTTCAAAAAATAGTATAAAAATTAGCTTCTTGCCCCTAGTAAAGTCAAAGGTACAAAAATAATTTCATCTGCTATCACTAAAATTTTGCTAATATTAAATAAAGACCCTGAGTAGCTAAAGCCATTTCCTAACTGGCTACTTGAACTGTTTTACTTTTGTCGTGGTTGTATGCTAGCTTAGTTACATGCTGTTCATATGTCATTGAGAAGCTAACAAAAAAAAAGACTTCTGAGATTATTATATTAACTTCTTCAGCATGGGCATGAAGGACCATCTGTCCTAAAAGAAGAAGTTCTTTCAGTCCTTTACTCAAAACTATATTTTGGAGCTGAAAACACCCACAAGAATAAAAAGATCTCAAACCAATCTAATTTTTTTAAGGTAAATAAATGAAGAAAATCCAAAAGCATGGTAAAAGGCAGAACATAGATGCATTCACTTAACCCAAACTGAGATTTTGAGATGTTACATTCATAGTTAATGAGGAGACAGAAGAAGAAATTCTTCAGTTGCTCAGGCACCAATGTTAGGAGCCTAGATAAGAAAGAATTGGATTCATTCATCTCCCAGCATAAATGTCACCCCATGGGTATTTCTCAAACCTCATGGAAATATTTGCATAATTAGAATGTGAAAACCAATTCTTAATGAGGATCACACAGTCAAAGGGGACCCTCTTTTGACCTTCTATGTCGAAGTAGCTTTACAGGTTTCTGAGTCATTGACAATTCGGGGGGGGGGGGTCATAAATACTTATGGATCAATCATCTAACAAATAAAACCACAAAGCAGGAGCAGGTGGTACTTTTTGCATATCAAGTGGATGATCACATTCCACAGCGTCTTTCTGTGGCAAAGATAGTACTAAGTTGTGCTCATGGGGGCAGAGCAGTTTTTGAGTGGTTTGCAGAACAGGCACAAGCAAGGAATATGCATTTGTATTTGTAAGTCTGGAAACAAAATATGCAGCATGTCTTTATTGAATGGGGATCTGCTTTGGCAAACACTAACTTAGGGTAAAAGCTTGGAGTTCTAGTGGACAGCAAAAATGTACAAGTCTTCTCTGAACACTGCCATTGACAGAAGGCTAATGTGACCTGTGTGTATACCAAGAAAGGGCTGTTACATAGTTGTAGAGAAGTTATATTCTGTTTTTCTTACTGAAATACTACCTACAGTTCTTTTACAATTCAAGACCCACACTGATGCATTCATAATGGTCAAACAAGTACCCTGCAGTCAAATCTGCCAGTGAGCACCATCTACAGATTCAAAGAGCAAAACTGATAAAAGCCTAATGTGTTACTTAACAAAACATCTAAATACCTATAGGAACTACATGAACAGCCAGAAAGGATCAAAACAAACATCAATTCAGTTAAATATCATCTCTCCAACACCACAAGACATGAATGCCTAGAAAAGAGGGTATGAGGACAGAGCAAATCTGTGATACTTCTCTCTAAAGTCCCCTACCCCAAAACATTTTCAGTTCAGAGACTTTTCTGGTCCTCATGTTGTTTCTATGCATTTAACAGTCATCCATGGATTGGATCTCTCAGAAACTCGTCCAATGCCTCGTAGAACAGTGGTAATAAACTAGCAATCAAAGATAATAATATCTAAAAGCTGGAAGTAGAAGCTCAACACATTTAGAGTACAGATTTTTCAGTTGGGATAACTAACAGTTGGAGCGATGTAATGATGATTGTGGACCTTAAACAAATCTTCCATCAATTTGGCTAATTAATTTCTGCAAAAACTTACTCTAGTTCAAAGGGCTGTTCAGGTAACCAATATGCCATGTACTGTTCAAACTGTCAGATAAAATCAATGCAAAATCCAGCCAACAATCTTTTTATCCATTGTTTTTACAGTTGTGAGATACCTTGCTACTATTCTTCTACAGAAATTTAAAACACTATGCCTTCAGTGGCAGAAATTACTGCACACGTAAGAGTAGGAAAGGACTTCTTTGTTTATATCATATTATGGTTTACTGCATTATTATAACCTCAGTAGTCTCCACATGAGCTAAAAACATACTGATTTGGTCCTGTTTATTAATGTCACTTTAGTACTACAATTTCCATGTGGTATCTAGCTAGTGTAATGGTTTGTAAAGATGCCTTTCAGAAATCAAACATTTCTGCAACAAGTGTTTTTCCCCTGGGTTGCTGTTCATTATTTAAGTCACTGCAGCAGGGAGGAAAAAATATATTGCCTGTTTCTACTGCATTTTTTCTTTATCATGTCATAACCCAGAAGCTTCTGGCACAGGATGTCTCACTTGGGTCCTTTTTCTCCAGAGAAAATAAAGGCAAGAATATGCCAATTGCAAAAAATATAAGATTTTATAGGGAACCACATGCCATTCAGTATAATTTAGTGCTTATCTGAGTACATGTTTATGTAGGCATTTATTGATACCTAGTACAGCTTTACAGAGTATGCCAGGAAGTTTCAGGACACATTAATGATGTACTTTTTCCATATCTTGCAGCTCTGAAGAGTATTTTTAATCTTTTATAGAGTAGAGCTAAAGAACAGAGAGTGGTAAAATGGGACAACACAATGTAAAAGTAATTTCAGAAACCTTCCTAGCTATGCAAACTAAAACTCAATGCTCATTTATTTCCTAGTGACTTTTGTTTCTTTTTCTCTTTTAAATACTGCCATTAAAAAAGAATTACAAAGGAAGGTGCCCCCCCATGGCTTTCTGTCAGATACTATCTTATTTGTATATACTTTTTGTGGTTTAATTACTCCCTTTGGTGTTTTTTTTCCCCTTGGTTAAAGAACAAGTCTCCAGATTGTTCTGTGATCTTTGTATCTATGCAGATTAGATTTGGAAATTAAGGAAACTTGCATCAGCTACATAATTAAGTGCATAAAGAGGTCTGCCACACTTTGTTGGTTTTTTATTACTAACAAACAGACATAATATGAAACATTTGGGGGGGTTAGGGTTTAAAGAAATATTTTCTCGAAAGCCCTACCAACATCAAGTTGTATAGGTAATAAATTGCCGTTTTAGCAGAAAAGCTTTCAGGCTTTCCAGTCCCACTGCTCCTGTCCATTTGGCATTACGCCTTCAGCCCTTCCACCTACTTTAATGAAATATATAGCTATCTTATGTCTGGTTTTGTATGAGCATCCCTGCAGTGTGCTGTACAAAACAGGTTATAACCATGAAGGCTGAAAAAGGAACAAAACAGCCTCTACACCTGGGACTGGGAATGTCATGCTGCTTGTTCCTAACTGTTTTAAACCTTTCTGTCCCCACAGAGGTTTTTAGGAGGATTTGAATGCAGAGCTGCCATGGTACAGTTTGTCACAGAATTACTAATGCACTAATCCTCCTGCAAACAGCTAAGAGGGGAAGTCACAGGTTATTTCATTCACCTCTCAAGGTATGCTGTCTGTCTACACAAGGGGGTTTGAGAATGAAAGCTAGCCTGGTCAACACAGAAGACATACTCCTCATATGGTGAGTTCAAGAGGGAACTTGGCATGTGCCTCCTCCACCCAGTCAAAAAGTGCTTGGATGAAAAGGTGTCTTCCCCCAAATCATTATAAATGTTTAGTGATGCTAGAAAGGATTTTACAAAAATGTATTTAAATTGCCAGTGGCAACAGAGATAAAAACCTCCGTTATTCCTACCTTATTGCCCAGTCTGATCACAGGCTGCATAGAAGAAAACCTGGGTCCCTACAAAGGAAACAAAGTGTCTTGAGGCCAATGGTGCTTGGGTGTGAGTTTGTCACTAACCAACACAGCCCATCTTCATTTAATTTTCCCACCATGAAAGCACCATGTATTCTGCTCTGCTTACACTCTGATTTGGGACTACTTTACCAAAAAGATACTGAAAAGCTGCTTTTTTTTTTTTTTTATACCAGAGCTCAGAAGGCCCAGCTGCTTGTGTGAATACAGCTCAGCCAGCTGCCGCAGCCCAAATTCCTGCCCAAGGAGCCCCCTGAGCCCAGGTACCTCACAGGGGAGGCAACAAAAGGGAAAAGCAGAAATATTTTAGCAGACTCAAATCCCATGAGCACCCTGCCACTGTCTGATGTACAGCTCACATTTCTTCCTCTCCCGTGCCAATGCCAGATGTCTCACTGTCATATTTCTAAACCACTAATAAAAAGCTCAGTTCTATACCCAAGAGAGAGTCTTTCACCAAGGCTGCCATTTGAGGAGAAAAAAAGGAATGGCTCCATGCACTTCCAGAAGGGTTGTGTGGAACTTTATCATTTCACAGTTTCCTTGTGCAGAACTACATGAAATTTGAAAGGCTCCAAGCATGCTTTTAGAAATTAATAAAAATTAATTCTTAAATACGTGTGTATTTATTATCTCTTCTAGAAACTGCCTCCTGGTTTGCACTTCCTTTGGGAAAGTACCAAGACTTAAAGTGCGTGGGGGGGTCATCTCACTCTTAAAAACAACTTCAAATACACGTACAAAAATGTAAGCTTCTTGATGGCTGTTTGGAGGAAGACTGAGTTTCTCTCCCATGCCCTATGCCACGACTTTTCACCCTCATCAGGCTTTTTTCATGACACCTGTCAGCCTTAAGCTTTCCTTACATTACCAATGTCTCACATTGTCAGCCCCCCATTTTAGTCATCTAGTTTCTTCAGTCAGTACGCCACCAGCAGTTCTCCAAATGCTCTTCACATGATCGTGTATCCACGGGGCTTGGGCTTTCCAAGCCATTTTAGCCTCATTTCAACTGCAACTGAACTTGACATAAATTTATCATACATTTTCTGAAAAGTTGCAGCTAGAGAGAAGGGAGAGACCAAGTTAACATCTTCCCTCTTCTCCTGAAAAACTATTGAGTGAGATCCACCCTGTCGTCCATCGCATTTGTCCTAGCCAGAGTCCAGCCAGGCAACCTGGCCAGCATGTGCCCACCTAGGGATGAGTCGTGATGGACACAGCCTGATGGCCATCGCCAAAGAGCTGAGGGGCTGAGCCCCAGGGCAGGCTGGCAGCAGAGAACTGGGACCAAGGGCAGAGGGGAGGGAGGCTGAGAATAAAATGAGACACAGGGGGGAAGAAGCAGGCTCTGTTGCAGTGGACGTGAAGGGATTGAAAGTAAAGAAATTAACATAGAAATTGCCAATTTAATTAACTGAAAAGCAGGTTTCATTAATTTCACTCTTCACAGAACAATGTGTTTAACAAAGTTATAAGTATTCAACATCTCAGTGGTTTTGTAATGGTGGGTTGAGAGGAAACGGGAAGAAGTGAATTTTACCCCCAAAAAACTGTATTTTGCTAATGCAAACCTGACTTCAGCCTTGTTGGCAGCACTGAAATTTGCAGCCACATTTATTAAGGAAACAATGTCCTCATGCAGAAACCACAGGTAAAAGGTAGCGCTGCTGCCTAGCTTTAACTCCAATAGTCAGTACTGTCAGTATTTTGTTAAAATTAAACTCTTGGAAGCAGGAACAAGAAAATAACCTGAAAAGCTCTGAAAAAACTGCAGAACTGGTTGTGAATCTGATCCACTCTTAAAGAACATCTTGAAATCACTTTGCGAAAACCTGCTGTTTCAGGGAGGCATGAGAGGCACCACCACACAGATGGGGAAGGAAAAGAAAAACCAGTAAGAGGAAAACAAACAACTCTTGGCTGTTGCCCTCCTTCCCCAAAGGCAGGGGAAGGGCAGCTGGAGAGCTGCCCTTACAGCTCAGTTGGGTGAGGCAACTGCAGCCCCACCGAGTAATTTGGTGCAGAGAGCACCTGCATTTGTCACTGCTCAGAGGGGTAGTTAATCCCAGGAATTTTGACTTTCTGGGTTACTACTTGATAATCTAATCTGTAGAATCAATACTGTTCTTTAGCAAACTTGCTGTGCTATGTAACAAACCAGTTCCTGGCACTTCAAAAACAAAACCCCAGGCATTTGTTTAATTTGATTCTTTTTCCCTTGAAGATGTATATATGTGTATATATTGCACACACACACACACACACACACACATATATATATGAAATTCAAGTTTTCACATTATAGCATCTAATTAACAGAAATCAACCATCTCTACTGAAAACAGCCATAATTTTACCTAAATAGTTCCACATCTTCCTACTGCTGTGACATTTGTAGAGAGCAGCAGGTTGGATCTGAAAGCATGTAACAGGATTTGTGCTGTATTAAGTACGGAAAATAAACCAGAAGAAGCAGCTCAATTTTCAGTGTTGTCTGCAAACATTGCCCTGCCAAATTGTGTGGAAATGGGCAGAAGGTTTGACATGCAATTCTAAAAGGAAAATTCCCTCCAAAAATTAGAGGTGGCAGCAAAATATCTCTTTATTTACTCCTCCTCAAAAAAATATATTTTCCCTGCTTTCCCCCTCCCCTAAAAAAATACCCTCTCTTTTTTTCCCCTCTCCTGACACCCTTTAATTAATGCTCTTTTTTAGGCGACACTGCACACTATGGGTTGCATGGTGAGCGGATGCCTGCCCCTGCTGAGCGATGAGGCACCCCGCGGAGCACCAACAAAAAGCCCCAATGTCTGACCCTGGCTGGGTTCCTACGAATAGCTCCCCCCTTTCTTTATTAAGGTAAGAGATGTGCAAGTGCCTATGTGTGCCAGGTTAGAAGGAGGAGGGGATATACATCTAGGTGTAAATATAGTGTGTCTCAAGGAAATTTCAGACCATGACAGATGTTGCTTAGCCCCAAACAGGAGTTTATTCTTGTCTGCAAGGTGGAGTGCAATGTGTTTCTCAACAAGGACCACCACCAGACCAAAACAAAATGAACAGAAGGTGCTGGAGAAGCCTTCAGGCTGCTGCCTGAGGCCAAGGAGGTGTGGGACCTGCTGCCCAGGGCCTTGCCTGCCCTCAGGGCTGGCCTGGCCATGCACCTCTGGCCCTGGGAAATCAGGAACCTTGGAGGCAATGGGCCAGCAGTGTGGGGGCTGTTTAGACAGGAGGTGGGAAGGGGCTAAGTTTCAAAAACTAAACTTCTGTAGTGAAAGGGTAAAATCCAAAAGGCACTGAAGTAAAAATGTGTCACTGATGCCAACAGAGACTTGGCCAGCAACTTAACTCACCTACACAAATTAAAATGGATTGGCACTTAAAGCTATGACCGTATTAAATTTCAGAGAGCAGCCACCACAGTAACTTTCTCCTGACATTGCATCTGATATGCCAGACATGACATACCATTCAAATAATGCTTTCTTCTCAGTTTTCTTTCAGCTTAATCCTTATTGTACCTGGTGCACTCAAGGGAGGGCAGGTCATGAAGACAGAGGTAAAAATCTGGCTAATGACACCTGATGTGTAAAGTTACACTTGTTTCCGTGGGGCACGATGGAGCAGAGTCCTTAAAAATTATAATACATATGAATAAAATCATTAAATAATCTATATTTTAATTGCACACGCCTGCCAGTTGCAGGAGGATTATCTGGAAAGTAAACAGAAAAAAAAATCTGAACTAGCACTGGTGTAGTTAGTCAAGTTACACCCAAAAAAATAATTCCTGAGGATATATGATGTGGAGCAGAGCTTGAATTCTTACTTTTGCTTTCTTAAAAATAATGAAGCACTGTCTGTCTTATAAGAAGTTTTAGAGAGCCAGGTCTAAACCTTCTGTCAAGTTTCAGATGGAAGAAAGAGTGTTAACAGGAGAGCTGCCCCTGCTGCTCTGACACCTACCCAGCCTGTGTGGTGGAAAAGCTGCATGGTAAGGGTTGTGTACACAGAATTATACACCCTGTGGTCCCATTATACAGCCATCCCATATTGTACCCTGGGGTGTATTCACCTTGTAACATCCTGTAGGTAGCTGTGAAATTATTAAACCCTTGATTTAACCTCATGATATAACTACTGCACCAAACGTGAAGGAATCTGGTTGATTTCCCACTCTTAAACAGAGCTCTTCATGCTTTTCTCACTAAGCCAGCAAAGTGGCAAAGTGGCAGTTAAGGGCTTGCATGATGCCTTACCAGAAAGCAGAGGCCACAAAGGATTATTTCACGTTGCAGCACTGCAGCCAAAGGGCTGACCTGTGGTAAAGATGCTCTGAGGCTCACACTGCAGAAGTTCAACTCCCAACCCAACTCTGTCATCCCCTGGAAGAGTGATTTGAGGCACATCAGCAAGAACTATTGTCAGTAAAAATCCCACATGCTTAAATGTTAGTGTTTGCCTCCCAAATCAGTGCTGGCTGTTGCCCTGGCTGACTAGGCAGGGTGTTGGGAGGTCCAGGCGCTGGGAAGGGCAGCTCCAGAGCAAGGCGGATTCTGACCACACGCAGACTGGGAGGCAAGAGGGCTCAGACGGGAGCCTCCTGTGCCCACACACCAGCAGCTCTCAGGTACCATGCTAAAGACAAGCATCACTGCCACCTCAAATCCCCTACAGCACCTGTCCTCCTTTTTTCAAATGAATAAACCAGATCTAGCAGTGCCATTGCTCTCCAGCTTGCACCGGCACCATGAGAATATAGTAGCCAGAGGGATGAAACAGGAGATTTGGGTTGTGTTTCCTCCTCAGTGGGAAGGAGATCAAAGCCACATCTGCCACCTCCTTGCTGCTTGTCTGGCCCAAGTCAGATGCTCCTCTGCCACTTCCCTTGATGCCAGAGGGAAAGACATGAGTTTTGACTTTGCAGCCCAAGTCCTTAGGCACCACTGGGGGCTGGGGAGTCCTGGAGGCTGTAGAGTCCTGGAGGCTTGCCCTGGTGTCCACAGGACTTCATGCACCTCAGGCTGCAATCACTCAATAAGTAGAGAAAGAGCTCGGAGCACAGGGCCCAAGCCCCATGTTCCCCTTGCCCCCTCCCAACTCACAGCCAAGAGCCTTACCAGGATGCAGAGTCTGGCTCCCTCTTGTGCTCTCTCCTTTTAACAAATTAATTTAGGAAATATGATGCAGTGGAACACTTTTAACAGGCGGTCTAAAAGCGCCTCTAATATAGGTCTGGGGCCCTCATGCACACTGCTGTGAACTTGAAGCCATTTGGGTAAGGAACTCAGCTTCCCACCTGTTTGGGTTAAGCATGGTTTTGGATAGAAAAAAAAGTGTAATAGGAATGACAAAAAGGGTTTTCACATTTCTAATCTTTTTGCAGAAGACTTCCCATTACTGTCAACCTTCAAGTTGTGGCCTATCAGCCTGGGATGCCTTTGCACAGCCTGGTAGGGAAGCCACTTCTCCGTAGAGATGCCTGCTTCAGAAGCTGTATGAGCAGCTCTCTGCCAGCTTATAGGTCAGAAATTTTGAAGGGCAGAAGCTGAAATGAGAAGACCTGACATTTCTAGTGTTTTACAGAAGGTGTCATTGTTGCACTGTTCTGTTTGACAAATTCCTTACCAGTGCTCAGCAAACTGCGAGTCATGTCAAAAAATTAATCTTTTTTCTTTCTCATTCAGCTACAGCCTATCCTTAAGCTAAAGATTAAATATTTCCTCCCACAGAATTTAACTATACATACAGACAAATATCACAGGCTACTTCTCCACTTCATTTCTTTGTAAGGAAGATTAATCAAGTATGCATAATCTCACAGAATCTAACCTTAAATTTCTGGTAATAAGAGGAAATATCTGCTTTTACCAGGTACCAATAAAAAGCACGTTTGAGAGAGTATGACCCTCATTATAGCATGTTATCTGCACTCTCTTGCCATGTCCAGCACGCCTGTGCTCACAAATGCTTTGATCATGACACGGGCACTTGGACTACAGAGGCTCCTGAGAACAAACGTTGTCCCAGGAACATGTCTAGCAGCCACCAGGAACCTGCTGGCTAACTCTATTCAGAGACATCACACTGGTTATCACAAATACCCCAAATATCATGCCTCTCTGAAGAATGCCCTACTTCTTGCTCACAGAATTAGAGCAGGGAAAATCATTAATGTATAAAAATAATGAGACCCTAAAATAGCTTCTGCTGTGGTTGCTGAGGAATGGCCCAGGATGCCAAATGCCCGTGTCTTACTGTGATGTTATACACTTCTAGTTTAATCATCACAACACAGTCATCTCTGCCACTAGAGTTGCTATAGTTATATTTGGCATGATACCTTTGTTCCAGCACTTTTGCTTCAAATGAACTAAGATTATGATGATGCCATTTCTCCATATCAAATTCTGCCATAGACACCTCACTCACAAATGATTTTTGACTCTCCATGTGCTTTCAGCAAAGCAAATGTGAAGCCAAGCCACAGAAAGAAGAGCAGAAAGAGGTGAGGACCACCTTTCCTGGAGAGAAATGGGCCATTCAATACTGAGACCCTGCTACTAAGTGGAGAAACAGAAAAGTCTGATCCAGTTCCCTGCCAGAACTAAGACTACTCTTTCCTTTGCAGCCAGATTAAGGAAATAGTAAATTCTGATCCACATGGTTTTCAGATGTGGAACTTACCCCAGATCTCCCAGGGACTGGACATATGCCCCATACATTTTGATAGCATGTCTCTATAATATTGTATGGCACTCTCCCATATGAAAGAGTGCTGAGTGATGAACAAGTATCATCCATTTTTGGGACTGCTCTTGCAGCTAAAATGCATTGCCAGCTCCCAGCTGGTGGGAAGTTCAGAGTATGTAGTCCTGTCTCATGCACAGGAGCCCCTAGATGACACTGCAGGACTCCTCTTCCGCTCGCCAACACAGAGCACTACCTGAGATGGGATTTTTTCTGCCTGTGTTTCCTTTTTGTACAAAAAAAACCCCTGAAACATCCAAACAAACAAAAACACCAAACCAACAACAAAAAAAACCCCAGACCAAAACACTATCCAAATGTCAGTTCACATTACTTGAGCTCATTTCCATGTTACATATCTGAAATCAAGATGGGAAACTTGATGTGATTCCTTCCCAACCTGCTCCAGCCAGAAACATCTCTTATCAATTCAAAGCCAAGCCATTATGTGTTTATCATAAAATACGCTTGTACCGTTGTCTGCTTTGTGTAACAGCAGTTCTGCCTCAGATTGGTGCCATACTGATATATTCAAATTGTCTTGGTTGGCCAAACAAGAGTTATGACCTCAGTGGCCCCTTCCTTTTGGGAGTCCTAAAGCACTTTTCTGAAGCTTGCTTAAGGAGTATAAGCAAAGATGCTGTAAGGTAGTCAAGCACTGGTCTTTACATTGCAAAATACCCAGGATAGAAATAGGACTGATGTTCAACTTCCATCCCCCTGAGCTGCTCTCTTCTCCATACTAGAGCTGAAGAAGTAAACAGCAAGGAAGCAAACAAAAATTACACCACAACCTCCCAGTTAAATATCTGAAATGGCACTGCTGTTTTGCTGTTAGTAATTGGTTAGGAATGGGACAGCAGTAACACTAGGAATCAGTGTCATGTACAGAGCTCAGAAATGGTCAGAATCTCCTGCCTGAGACATTAAGAGACAATTCACTCCCTTTGCAGTGTGTAAAAAAAGGCGGGACTGGAAAAAGGCAGGAGGAAAGGACTATGATGTTGAACAAAGGAACTTTGCAGCAATTACTTGCCTAGGGTGGTAAAAGCAGGAACTAGATTATGACCCTGGATCAATGCCTTGCTAGCACCACCAGACAAAAAAAAAGTCCAGGATGAAAAGCAAGGTGTACCAATGGTACCTTGCTCAAATGTGCCCACACGCTGATTCCTATGACCAGCAAAATCTCCACCAGGCAAGAACTGGCTTCCTGCTGGCCACAGAGCACCACTGGGATGGTGGAGGAGCAGTGCTGCATCCTCCTGTTTGACTCCCCCTCATCTCCCCCAGCTGTCCTCCGAGTTCCCTTACAGGCATATAATTACTTCTGAGCATTTCATGACTCTTCCAGATTTGTGGAAAATGTCTCAAGTACCTAGAAAGCTGACAAGGGATGAGACAGGGCAGCAAATGAGACATTTTTCTTTAGAAACTAGGTTAAAACGGCTTCTTCTTTCCCCTGAATTGTATCAGCAGCAAATTTTTGCTCCCACAAGTACAGCTTGTTACTCCAGAAATGAGTGCTGGCATAAAGGAGATCAAAGCTCAAAAGCAGAATTTAGTCTCATAGTTCCCTCATCTGCGAGTCAACTGATGGTGCAATCCTGTGCACAAGACAGGACATAATTTTCTAGGTTAAGTTATCTGGGGTTTGGTCACAGTATGCTCTTGCTGGAATTCAGCCTGAGATAAATGCAAGCCAGGAATACAAAAGTAGCCCCCATTCTTTCAATGAAGGGATTTGTAGAAAAAATAAAATAAATAAATTAAATTCTGATAAGGTCCAAACCATTAAGAGCTGATTGCTATTTTGACAGAGTAAGAGACCCAGGGAATAAACTACTGCTACCAACAGGCCATTGAGAAAGATGTCAGTTATTTAGTTGTTTGGAGACTTTTGCCAAGTACACACAATTTATCATACAGCTACAGCTTAAACAAATATTTTACTCTTTTGGATGCTTCTTCACAACTGTATGATACATATGTGACAAGTTTGCAGTCCTCCTATTTGCCAAGTCATGCCAAAATCTGATTAGTCTTGACTTTTTCCAGAGTCCCTACGGCCTGCAGCTGTCCCTGACCAGCAGCAGACATGTTGAGCCTTTCTGAATTTTGTTCCTTTTAGCAGTCCCTGGGTTGTCAACCAGCAGCTTATAGCACAACAGACTCCCAAATGCTCCCATCTTCCCCATTTGCAGCTTCCCTGTGACAGCACATGGCAGCTCCAGCTGGCTGGCCCCAGCTGTGCTCATGGGGGTGCTGCAGATACAGGGAGTTCAGGGTGGTTTGACCAGGGTAAAGAGGACGTGACCCATGATTGCATAGGGAGAGCAGACTGGCCCCAAAACAACTTCCCCAGGTGCGGCAGTGCCCTGTGCCTGCTCCAGGGTACACAAGGCAACACATCAGCACAGCCTTGTCTCACGCCCTGGTGACAGCAGCATTTAAGAGCTCTAAACTCAGAGGCAACCCATTTTCCTTTCATAGTGCAATTCATTTGCAGCGCATGGTATTTGGGATCAAAGCCTGGCACTGCTACACAAAGCAGTCTAAGTTGCTCATCCCTCCTCCTTATCAAAGGCTGGGTGAACACAGCCACAGTCTATCACCAAGACCGCCAGGAGCACGTGTACAACAGCACCTTCCAGAGAAAACCCACTCCTTGGGCTCACAAAACCTCTCCTTTAATTAAATAGCGAATTCAGCCTCATGCCATTAACCCAGCAGGGCAGGGGATTTGCTTGATTTTGCCACATGCACCCAGACGACTCTGCAGCTTGTTTGGAGAAGCTACCGCAGACCAAATGCTCACACTGCAGCCAATGGCTTTGGATGAGATGCTGACTCCGAGGGCTGCTGACAGATGAGAAGGCAGCAGTCTTTATCCCATTAGCATCTGTCCTAAGTGAATGTGCACTCCCATCATAAAGCCTGAAAACTAAATCCATGGGGAAACGTGCACAAAAAGGCTGAACAGATAATCCCATCAGTCCACTTAAACGGGAATCCGAGTCAACAAATCTAATAAACTGGGGTCAGTCGACCACGCAGATGACAGAGGAGTCTCTCACTGCTGCGTTATGTCCTGCAGTCCCTGGAGGTTGCACAGGCAATTTTGATGCAATAAACTGGCTCTCCAGGCACAGCATTTCACCACTAGATGTCAATGGTATCTGAGCTTTCAAAAAAGAAGATACTGCTAAGAGCACATTAGCTGCTGGAAAAGTTTGTCCTAGCTGGCAGCAGCTTTTGCTGCAACAAACGACAGTCAGCCAAGTCCTTTGCTTGGTCAAAATGGTGACATGCTCTTGGCAGAGACGCACCCCATAAGAACCCCATCTGTCTTTTAATAACACATGTCCCTGGCACTTTCTTGGGTAATTATTTCTAGGAGATGACACCTACCTTCACCATATTACTGTTGCTCAATGTCCTCTGAAAACCTTAATATTTAGCCTAATTTGCACTTATACAAAGCCAGACCAAGTTCCCTGGAGTCACTCAAATTGCTCCAAGGAATAAATCAAGTTAGCAAAAAGCACAAAATTAAATTTGGTTGGCTAAACTACATTATACTCTTCAGCAGAAACTCCTATTTAAAAGTAAAGTGAATTACCTCACTTAAAATGAAATATACCTCATCAAAGAGGCACTAGACAACGGTGTCTAAATGCATGAATTTTCTTCCGATTTGCATGTTATTTTCCTCTAACAGTCCTCCCCTGTTCTGCCTCTGCTATGTTGCACTTGTTCAATTCATTCCCAGTCCTGTCTTACGCCTCTCTGCTAGCTCCTACTATCACATCATCATCTATGTGGACTTAAAAAGTGGCCTCCAACCAACAATGTGCCCTGAAGCTGGAGCACACGGCTGTAGCCTTGAGCCAAGGTCAATGCTGGCATCAGCCACAACAGTTGTCATCCTTGTGAGCGTGACAGGGCACCCAACACCCAGCAGCTCTGCCTGGTTCTCTTCTGGCACTGCACCATGACCAGAGGTCATGGTGCCTTGTATGAAGCCCAACATCAGTAGCAGATAAAGCAGTCTGCAGTTATTTGCTGCTTTAAAGTGTTTCGAATCGGATTCAGAGAGTACATTCAGTTTTGTAGAGTAGCCAGGGACTCGGCCTGACAGCAGACATTTGAGCATCCAGAGTTTTTAAAATCCAACAGAACTCAACAGAAGGTCAACTTGACTTCACACAGTCTTTCAGAATGAGAGGGAGACACCCTTATGACAGCAGCTGCCCTTGTTCTGATGGAAGTTTTTCCAAGTTGCTTGACATAACTTGAAGACTTCAAGCTTTTGAAGGGTTTATGGCTGAAGGACTGTCACCTGGAGCTGCTGAGCCAAATTCCTCAGCAGGCACTTGCCTGTACCTTAGGGTCACCCCCACCAACAGGCACACTTGGCTGGGGGCAAGCCCACGCAGGAATCAGGCCCGCTCAGCCTCAGTAACAGCTTTGCTGCTTATGAAGCAACACAAGCCTTCACCTAGCATTACAGAGAGCTCTCACAAGCATGTGTCAAAAGCCTACATAACTTAGCAGACAGGCGCTTGATTCGGGGCTTGATCCTCACCACCCTTTGCCATTTATAGGTCTGAATCATCCCTGTTTACATTTACTGGTAAATTCCCCTCCAGCAAAGCGCAGCTCTACAATTTCAAGCCATTTGTCCCAGCTGGCAGTACCTCTCGCAAGGGGCACTTCACTTAACTTAAATGGGCAAGTTCTGCCACTGCCACTTCTCCCTGGTAAGTAACACTTCTGCCTGACCCATTTCCCTGCAGAGGCAGCTCCACAATCAGCAGGGTCAATGGCAGGACTTTTCCTTCCCCTCCCACCCCCCTTTTATTTTTAGTTTTGTTTGTTTGTTTTCTTGTTATTGTAGTACCATTTACCTCATGTCTAATTATTGCAGCTTAGCAAAGGAGCCATTTGCCATCACTAACCATTTTTTTCTTTATAACCTTACCTGGAGCACTAGCAGTCGCTCTGTACCAGCTCTTCCTGCTGCTGTGGATGGGAAAGGACTTGCACTGGTGACAGCAACAGCAGAAGACCAAGACAAAGAGCTGCAATTTTTAGAAGCCCTGACAACTTTTTGCATGAAAAACTGTTCAAAAGACCAGGCAATCTGTAACCCATCTCCTTGCACAAACCATCATTTAAGACCCACCTATTCAAGGCAGGCTACCCCAGTGACTGTCCTTCAGTGTGGTTTAGCTCACCTGGTTCTGCTTAAAGACATCTTCACACCTTGCTCATGTGCTTCTCTAAACTTACACTATTGAATTCACATTTTCATGCTAAAAAGGGTAAAGTAAGTTTGGTTTTCCAACCACATTTTCTTCTAAACTATGCTGATTCACTATTTCTTAGCATCCCCAGGACTGCTCTGATTCCTTACTACAGACATGAGAGCTGAAACCTTACGGAGAGGAACTAATGGCACTGGGACCACAAAGAGCACTAAAGCCAGTTCACAAAGATCTCTTGTTAGGAAACAGTCCTACTTACACACAAACCCAGCACTATCCAGCTCTCCTTGCAGAGAAACAACTTAAACAGCCAAATATCCTGGTGTAGTCAATTAGACCAACAGAGACAACACAAAGGAAGAGCTTCTCTCTCACCTGCTGGGTTTATGTGACCTCCTGAATGGCTCTTCTCTTTCCTGACCCCAAAATGAGGTTTTCCACTGGGTTTTAACTGCCTGGTTTCTCTCAGATTGTTGTGATTTTTCTCTAATGGGGAGGTAAGGACAAGGATTGCCTCTACCCTGAGGATTCCCTCTGGGGAAGTGGGACCTGGAAAGGGTCAGCAGCACCCTTCAGAGCAAAGGAAGCTTTCCAAAGCTTTCAAGTTGATGCCCCTTTCCTTCCTCCCATAGTCTGCCTGGGATGGGAAAGGGATGGAAAAAAAACATGCTGAAGCACAGCTAGTTCCCCAAATGCATGGATTTGCAAAGATCTTGGTGCTTCTGCAAGCAAGTGGCAATTCGGGCCTCCTGGGATGACAACCAGCTGCAACTGTTTACCACTGCAACGGGCAGTGAAAATTAAAATTGTGCGGACTGTATCATTGCCATTCTTAGACCTCTTAAAGGCTCTGAGATTGGGCTGCTGCTCAAGCTCACCTCTGCTAGGCTTTCTAGACCTTTACAAGAGTCTTATGAAATCCACTGCCCTTCTTCCAGGCAAGAAAGAAAGCAGAGCAGAACACTTCCCTCCTTGCTTCAAAAATTGTTCATTTGGCCCACCTTTGCAGGCCTCCTCGTTCTCCAGATTTTTTAACTGCACTGCACAATTCTTTTAACTCTGATACAACTACAGGTATTTCACGGTATTATTATAGCTATGCACATAGCATGCTGTCACACATCTCTCCAGTGTGAAATGGCGGTCATTGTAGGTGCAGAGACAGATAGCTCTTAGAGCCAGAGAAAGACTTACCTTCTTTGGGTTTTGCTGTGTAACTCGGCTGCCACCCCCATGGCAGAAGAGAGCAGGACTCCAGGGCAGATACTCTGTGTGGCATGAAAGCCCACTGGGACGTGAAACACAGCAAATATTCAGGAGGGTTATTTCTCAGGCCGAGTGGTTTTTATCTCACCTTCACCCAGCTCCCACACGAATGGCTCATCACAGGCCTCTAACCACTTCAGTTAAAATCCACAGAGCCCACTGAGCAGCTTAAATTGCAGGTCTTTGCCAGTAAAGCTCCTTTTGATTAACAGGAATGGAGGAGCCCTTGTCTGAGTAGTTCAGCAAGATGGTCTGAAGGGACAACATCTGGAGTGCAGCAGC
>JANZLQ010000078.1:10252002-10266201 GCA_026212715.1 Elanus axillaris | reverse complement strand
GCAGCTATTCTTAGCTCTATACCTTCCCATTTGCAAATCATCTTAAAGGTACCGTCACTCTAGCCTCTTGTGACAACCTCCCAGAAGGGCTGATGAATGGAAGGAGAGCCTTTCAGTGCAGAGTTTGCTGCTTGTATGGAGCAACATGTGGCTTGAAGTAATCCAGCCAACTGCAACAGGTTAGGAGATATTCCCCAAGTCTCCTTCTGGACTACACTGTGGGGAGCAATGATCTCTAATGAAGGGACAGTGATGAACAGCTGTAAATATAAATTCTTCAGCTTGTACAGCTGGATCTGGAAAAGGATGTCTGGCTGTAAAGTATCTTTAAACATCATTATAGAGATCTGTCAACAATTTGGGCTTGTACTGTTTTAATTATTCCAGTTAAAATTCTCCCTACCTGTATAGTAATACTCCCACAAACACTTCATAGGTCAGGCTTAAGACCACTTAAGATGCTGGCACTTAACAGTATTAAGTACTCCCTATTTGTAAAGCACTTACAACAGACATCCTGCTGTAAGTACCAAGTGCTATTTCCGTGTGAAATAGCCAGGTTTGGCTTAGTGGTTCCCAGGGTTTGCAAGTGGAAATGGTGGAAAGACAGGACAAGCCTCAGCGGCATTACAGATTGCTTGCAGCCCATCATGGGTTCTGCCCTCCCTGCTGCAGATCAGCTGAGAGGAGGGAGAGGAAACTGCACCAGCAGGGATATGTGATGACAGGGAAAAGTATTTGCTGTCCTCAGTAAGAGGATCAAATGCTGATAAGCAGACTCCAGAGGATATGAAGATAGATTTACTCCTCCCTTCTCCCACAGAGGCTTCTCATGGTTGCTCCAGGCTCCTCTTAGACTGTGCCGTGATGATAAGACACAGCTGAGACCCCATTAACATCATCCCTGCTTCTGAAACATTGGTACCAGCAAGTCCCACCAACCAGAGAGGGATGGCAGCTCTGAACAGGGTCAGGCTCCTGAGCCTCTGCATGGGTCACATCCACCTTGCAAGCACAGTGAGAGTTTGTGGAACTGAATGAGTGGAAGTAAAATATTCCAGTTAGGAACAATAAGTATGTGTGACAGGCATGAAGGCACAGAACCCAGACTTCATTAAGGTAGTTTTTATATTTTTAAAAGCAATATTAAAAAACACTGGAAAATGCAAGATAAATGTAACAGTTGCTTCTACAAGTTTTAACCTTGTATTGCTTGGCCATTTTGACATATAAATTATTGCTTACTAGCTCTCATAAATACACGACACATAATATGTACAGAGGCAGACAAGCATGAAATATGAAAAGGAAAACATTGGCAACGTTGATTCTGGTAAATCTGATCATTTCATACATACCAGGTCTCATAACGGTGGATAACTACTAGCTGTAGTCCCTGAGAAGTTAGGTAAATACCTTGATTTGGGGTTTTCTATTTTATTACTTTTAATGCAAGCTGACAGCATTATGGCACTCAGAGAGAATGAACAGGCAGGTGTTCTTACCTCAGCTCATTGACTTCATCCTAGTATTTAACAGTGTATAAGATGACAATAAATAGGCTATGCAAATAAATATTACTCTGCTAAAATGTTTAGTATTTACATCATTCTTTGTAATTTTACAGCAGCACATTGTATTATTTCTGATAACACCTTTTTTTTTTTTTGCCACTGTCATGCAAATGCAATTTACTTCTATCTGAGATGGGGCTAGAATCAAAAAGCTGTGTCAGAAACATCTAAATTTGATGCAACAAAATCCCACATCAGAGGTATAAAGTGACCCAGCTTTTTCCTTTGTTCTAATTACTTCTCCTACCTACTAAAGGAAATATGCAGAGTATTTAACTCTGGGTGCAACTGTAATAAACTCAACTTACAAGATTCATGGATTTTATCCTATGTAACATAATTGCACTATTGACGGATTTTAAAAAATCACACAGTATCACCAAGCGCTGGACCCTGGCAGAGGCTGTATAGTGTCCCGCTTTCCTTTTCACAAGGTTTACTTCTAGTTCTCCCAATCACCACACCTTCAAACTGCTTGCCAGTCTGCAACTGGCTCTGCAATACTTCACCTGTTGAACAAAGACGCTGAAGGGCCTTTTTAAATTAGACTTAGTGGCTACAGATTTGGGTTATTTGCCTTTCCTTTATGGTAACAGTTATAAGGTCCATATTTTCAATGTGAAATTGATGCACCCACCTTGGCCCCTCAGACCAAAAATTTATATCCAAGTTTTGCAGGCCACTATGAAAACTAGTTTGTAAAGTTTTAAACAGTAGTCTAATTAGCCACAACACAGATAATGAGGTTATGTGCCTTCAAACCATTTTTAGGCCAGCTACAAGGGGTAGGCAACACCTCATTTAGTATAAAGTTAGAGCAGTGCAGATAGCCAATACCTCAGCTGGCTTGAAGCCTACCTGGTACATGTTAACCCATCCATTACCTTCAACCATTTTGAATTGGCAGAGTGAAGAGCCTTCAAGGTGGCTCTAGCATGCTTTCAAATCAAAGCCTGAACCCAGAATAATTTTTTCTTCTTTTTTTCCCTTCTTCTTTTTCCTTATCTTTTATTCTTCTCTGGCACCACTGCTGCTTTATCAGCAGTAACTACCAAAACTATCACAGAGCCAAATGCAGTGAACTGAGAAACAGCTCTACTTTCTCACCCTGGATACCTTCTAATGCTCCCTCTCCCACAGATTTCAACAGAACAACTTGTGGACTAGAGTGTTACACCACATGAGCTAAAGCATGCAGGCTGGTCTACATACAGGCTCCTAAAAATAATGCCACAGTAAAAAAGATTTCACAAGGGGGAGCTCAAAACCCAGCAAACCACCCAGGTAGTGCAGCTAGGGTGGGAATTGAGGGAGTGCTGTAGCCAGACGAAGAACTGCAATAACACAAGCAGCAAATTGTATCTGGTTTGTGTTCTTACACTGCAGAAAGGAGCCCGCCGCAGCTAGTATCCTCATCTGAACAGTTTTGGTCTGTTTGCACAAAAGGGTTATTTACAATATGTGCAGTCACATCTACAGAAGAACATAGGAAATTTTTACTCCATGGCCAGCAAGAGTTTATTTTTTTCTTTTTACTGGGTAAAAAGATTTTTTTTCTACAAAAAAAAAATCATATAGTATTTGATAATAACAAAGTACAAGCAAATACATTTCTGAAACATCTGTTTCCTTTACAATAGATCTATACAATATTTCACAGATGGGAAAACCAAATGCATTCTACAGATTCCCCCACAGACTACTTGTTAAAGCTGCTTTTTTTAATCCCTTTAAACCAGAGATAACACAATGATGAAGAGCATGCTACTTCAGTATTCCCACATTTCAGTAAAGGAGCACTTTCTTGGAAGTCTTTCTCATGTGGAAAACATACAATTAGAGATGGGCTTGCAATGCAATGTATCCTCCCTGCTCTGTAAAAGGACTGTAACTGTGAGTCCGTGCACAAACACTTGGCAGACAGAGTAGCACACTGGACATTACCTGTGGCATTCACTAGATTATTTCAGGGCAACTTCTTAGCACTGAAAACCAGAGCTACGGTGACGGTGGTGCTTAGGTGTGGGTCAACTGGAGACAAGACTTGAGATATGCTGTCTCAGTACATGCCCAGAAGTAGTACTTTTAGCTACACGAAAAATGGCTAGGAGAGGGGTGTGAGAGGGGCAGAAGCAGTAAAGGTACTCTGATGCTGAGAGCCCGGTGTGTATGCAGGTAATTACACTGGTACCCTGCAAGGTGTACCCTTTTGTTCTTTAAAAACTAGAAGTGTGTGCGAGTTAGGTGAAATATTACCTGCTGAAAAGAGTAGTTCCAGGAGGTGAGTTAGGAATGTAGGTGATCTAGGCATTGCCTCTGAAGAGACACCAAGGAGGTTGTAATCCAAGCAGAAAACAAAGCTCCTGCTGTAGTAATTTATAACACATTAACTGCAGGAGCTGGTACTGTATCTGAGATAACTGAAAAGGAAGAAAATAACATGTTTTCAGTGTACAAACAATTGTGTCCATAAACTGCAACCAAAGTGGATTGGCTCTTACAGTGTGTTTTAGAAAGCAGATTCTTAAGGGGCCATAACAGTGTTTACTGCGACCTCCACATCACAATGCACTCTTGAGTTTCACCTGGTGCGCTGTCTCTTTATGTTCCATTCTTGGTTGTCCGCATTTATCTCAAAGAAGATGCTCCAGTGGACTCAGGGGAGCTGCACAGATTGTACAGTATTTTTTGGCAACAATACTTTGGCAGCCTTGAATCAGTGAGGTACGTACTGTGGTGAACTGAGAATCAAGCCCCTTGCGGCATGTTGCTTGCTGAAATGTTTTGCTGCTGCTGCGACATGACCATTCCTTTCATTCTAATACTGCCAGAATCTGCATTGAAAGCTACACTGGACCAAACAATATTTTCACAGAAACCAAGCTCCTGAGCTCAAAGGATGCTGCTCCGCTCCCTCCCGTCCTGGTGACCAGTGGGGATGGCATCAAGCTTGCCCTGCAACTCTGCGAGCAGCTCCTTTGCTGGCTCTTGCCTGATTTTCCTGCGCATGTTGTGTGAGCTACTGATAAAACTCAGTAAACTGTTCTTATATAGGGAAGCAACATGCTTGGCATAAACATTCACTTAATTCAAAGTGCTGCAGTTACAAGGTTATATGAAGCTGTGTACGCTCACACTCGCGGCTCTATCCTGTGAGAAAGCTCAAACAGAGCTTGCTGGTTGTCAATGACATGCAGGTGATGGACGTATGGCTTCAGCTCATGATGCTCTTTTGAAGGAACTTCATTGCCTGCAAGACAAGAGAAAGGGGATGGATCGGAAAGCTATGCCTTGCCTGCTTCCCCGTCCTGTGCATTACAAAGTCCCTGGCGTGCCAACCTCTCAGGTGCTACAGTCACAAGAAAGGCAGCCAGTGATCTGAAGGACTTGCTGTTTAAGTGCAATGCATGAGGTAACAGCTAGATACAGAAAAGGGGAGAAGAAAGAAAGAAGTAGGCAATGCTGGGCAGCCAGCGTGCACAGAGGGACAAGTGTCAGCGAGAAGCTGACTCTTCCCAAGTGGAAGATTTACTCCTGCTGGCAGTATATATAGGCAGTCCGTCCCCTGTAAGGGTGGTTGAAAGTTCCCTTTGTGCTGCTCTGGCAGCACAATGGGACCTTGAGCAGGGGTGGGCGACCCAGCCTGTAACTTTTAAACAACCTTAACACACGTACACAAGGCAGCAGGCCCCAGATAATTTCCTTCAGAGCAGGTGAAAGGTGACGGCACAGCAGACAGATACAAAAGCTCTTCAAAGCTGCTCTGACAGGCCCCCGCGTTTTGATCTGTTATGCTTTTGATTTCTGATCTAGTAACAGAGACAAGAGTCATGCTGTCATTTCATGGGAGTTTATACAGCAAGAGGAATTAGCTGTGTAACAGACAAATTGAAGGGTGGCTCGAATAGCAGATGTTTTCTGTTACAAGCTTTACGCCTGACATTGGCTTGTGGGAACCTGCTGCTTGTGAAACCCTCCAGCATGGCTGGTGACCAGCAGAAGTGGAAAAGGAAAAGCTAAGCTCATGGACACAAGACCTATCAAGACAGGCAGAGAAAGCAACGAGATACGTTTCTGACACGTTGCCGACTGCTGACAAACAAGCAAAGGTTGGAGAGCTCCATTCTACTCCATGTCCTCAAGGAATTTTTAATAACATTACCATAAATTAAAAAAGAATACCCCTCAAAATTCCCCAAACCAATCAGCTTAACTCGCATGCTGCCTCCCTCTCCTTTGTTTCATTATCATCCTTTTCTCCACACTCTCCAGCTACATGAGAAGCTTTCCAGGAACCACCCATCCCACTTGTTTCTAAAGAGTGCTGTGTGATGCTGTGTGGGTAACATGGGATGTCGATGCAGCCAGTTCTGCATGCGGCTGCTAACAGGGTTCCCAGGCACCTATTTTTAGGAGCTATTTCTGAGCAGTCATCTAACTTCAGAAATGTAGGAGAGAATAGGACAACATGATAAATTTGTGTTGGGATACAGAGATGACCTTTTTGTTCTAAGGGAATAGGATCCCAGCAGCTGTGCTGAGCGTACTGAAAAACATTTGTATTTCTCACTAACACCTGAAACGACAAAAGCTTGAATTATGTTATTTTTTCAGGCTGCTTTGCCTGGTTTTGGAAATGTTTGTTTTCGGGATTTGTTTTCAGGATTTAGGATATAAGTACTATTTCCATTAAAAAGGCTTTTCAGTCTTGTTTGGAACCTAACCAGTTTCTAATCCAGAAAGACTTTGGTCTGCAAGCTTAATATAGATGATACAGTTCATAAACAGTAATAATATACCTTGCTTACTTTTGTTTGAATTCTTTCCTACAGTGAGATGCCTGCTGCTCTTAGGCCAATCTGGGAATTGATGCAGCAGAAAGATTCACATTCCTGAGAGCAAAATAAGCCCACTAGAAAAGGAAACTGTCCATAAAGTCTCAATAAATATTCAGTGAATTCATTTCATGCCTAAACGAATTTAAGAAAAAAAAAAAAGTGCCTACAGGGATGTCTGTATAAGCTGCTTTTTAAATGCTAGCTTCACAATAAATCAAGTCTGTGGCAAAATAAAATAACAATCACATACTTCAAACTACCAGATTATATGATAAATCTCAGGTATTAACCTTGGATTTATGTTGCAACACTTACAAAACCACTTGGAAAAAAAAGGCAAAAAGAAGATGAAAGATTTGCAGAGAAGCTGCAAAAAAAATTCACATCATTAAAAGGAACCAATGCTACATTTTGTAATACCAAGTAAGAGCCATTCTAATTTACAGAGGCATGGTTTGTTTTAATCAATATTTCCTTCAGGATCTGGTTTAACCAAATAAAACCAAAAGGCACGCCCTTCTCCCTCTTCCTCTCTCCCTCTCTTATATATAACTATCTCAAAATAACACAAGAATCAGAATACTGAGCAGCCTTTGTGTAAAAAAAAGGCTGTACATACACATGGTAATTCTATAGAACAAATGTTCAGCAAAGCTCTTAACACTACCTATCATTCTCCAAGGTACATGTATTTATACATAAAATTATTATTCTTTTTGTAGGAGTCCATGCTGACAGCTGCTGAATATTCAGCTGGAATAAAAAAAAAAAATTCAAACTCTCTTTTCCCCAAGGCTGCAGCACCGTTCTGAACTTCTCTTTGGAAAAGAGGTTTTAGTGGCCTCAATAAATGACATGTTTAGTGGGTTTGGCTTAAAAACTAACCACTTCCTAAAGTAGTGTTGTGTTTGTCCCTTTCCTGTGTTTAACCTCTCTGCAGAGAATGAGAAATGCTGAGAAGGAGAAAAACAAGACTTCTCCTCTGTGAGCAACAGAACAAAGTGAGCTGGGGTCTTCTGGCACGGTCCCTTAGGGTTGGATTCTCTGGTGGCTAATAAGGTGGAAACACACAAGAAAAAGTCTTTTGTGCAGCTGAGGCACTCGTGACCGTTCCTCTCAGCATAGATCCTCCAGTGCCTAAATCAGGCAGAGCTCTATTTGCAGACTTCCACTAGCTGAGGTACTCATACGACCCCCTCTTTTCTACCTAGTCAACTACTTTCATGAAACCCAAAGGATCTTATTATCTTCAAGACTTCCACCATTTTGTGAAATGTCCTGAAGAACCCAAACTAAGCAAACAATTGCTCTTGGTGAAAAGCCAGCTGAAAAGCTATGGTGATGAATACCATCTTACAGCTACTGGAAGCCAAGACAGCTGTGAATCCGTAACCAAAACACACAGACTAGCAGGAGACTGAGGTAACTCAGCTGTAGCTGGGAAAGTGAGAAACAGCAGTGTACATCAGGGGCCTCCATTATAAAACACAGCTGGCACAGATCTTACACAGTGTTTTGAAGAGGTGATAATTTTTGCAGGAAGATAATTTACAAAAAGTTTGGAAGCTGTTTCTACAAACATTTTGTAAAGTAAAACTTCATCCAACTGTGGTTTCTGCCGGGTTGACCTTCCAACAATGATGCCCCCTCTTGCCAATTGGTTAAACAATTGTCAACCATGTTTTGCTGCTGTTAGTAAACCTGAGCAAGTGGAAAGAAAGCAGAAAAAAAACCCAAACCCTCAAGGCTGTACAAAGGCAAAATAAGTAGCAAATTCTGGCTACTCACCAAACTGGTTATTTCTGCAATGTCTCAATGACCGAACAGTATCTGCAATCATGTGCTGCAAAGACAAGAGATAAAACATCAGTGCAAAAATCCGAGATGGATTCTGTCATTAGAAAAGCCTGAAAAAAAAATCTCCTTGCTGTACACTGTACAGCAAAAAGCAACTGTAGTTAAGGTATGAAATGAAGACAGCAGGAGAGAGACTTTGCTCTTTGTCTTAGTGATAATATATGATGAAACAGGGTTAGTCTAGAAGGTCCTTACTGATATCGCACAGATTAAATGAGGACAACTCCCTAAGAGCCCACGGAAAGTGGTAATGAAAAATAGCCAAACAATTGCTTATTTTTGTTCCTGTTACTTTTATTAAACTGAAAGCCTACAGTAGGGAAGTCCTGTGGACTGGGTGAGTGCTTCTGGGTTCAACCCCCAGTTTTAGTGCATTTTCCAGTACATTCGGTAGTCTGCAACCTCTTCTTCTGTCTCCATGTGTTGTCTAATTAAACTATAAGCCCCTTTGTGGCACAGACTACACGTTAATGTATACTTGTATAATGCCTAGCATAATCAGGCACCTGTATCAGCTAGGCAGTTTTCTGCAGCAAGCACCCTGATATCTCTGCAGACACGTACCAAATAAGACTCTACTGTAGATATACCACTTTAAGAAAAGCTGGTGCTAACAGGGATATTGGATGTTCACTTAGATTAAGCAGAGGAAATAAAATGTTTAAGTTTGGTTTCTCATTCAGGCTCGGGTCTTCAACTTATGAAAACTGGAATTGTTCACTATAAATCAGTGGAGTGTGCTCATTTTCACTAGATGTCACCCATAAAGTTCTCAAGGCATTACTTTTTTTCTTTATCTGACTGCTTCTGTGGCAACTCTTCACCAAATCTAGGAACTAATTTAAGCAGATTGCAGTTAGCAGGAATGATATAATAGCTCATACAAACAGCTGATGCTCTTCTCACATCTCCCTCAAAAATAATCAGAGGCAGAAAGGATTAACTGTCTTGAGCAGAGTATGTTTAAGACCAGAACGATGCAGAACAGCTCATCTCCTAACACCCTGGCAGTAGCTTACAAGGCTCCTCCATAGAAAAGCTTATCAGAAGAGCAGGTTTAATGGAAACTTCATATTCCTTTCATCAGTGAATCAAAATAATTTTTCTTGTTACCCACTGTGTTTCATTTGCCATGAAATAATGCAATCTCTTGTGCTGATGTCCTTGCACTGATTATAATGAAGTTCTAATGAGATGATCTAGACTTCATGATCAATAGTGTGAGTACTGGGAGAGCTACAGCTTCCATCAGTGCTGCTGCTGTGATGTTTTCCAGCTGATACCCTTTGCATTTGGCTTTTGGAAGAGAGACCCCACTATCACACATGCTGTCATTCTTTGCTGTTTCTCCTTTGTAGTCAGTCAGTGTGGGGGTCCACCCCAAGACTGACTTCTGAAGATGATGTTCTGGTAAGGGAAGAACCTCTTTGTGTAACATGCTCTTAGAGCAGAATCCCAAATCTCCTGGCTTTAGTAGCCTAATTAGACATTTCTCTCTGTCTATTTTCAACTCTCTTGAATCCAACTGTAACACAGAAAATCAGCCAATTCATCTGCAAAGCAAATGCTATTTCCTGACTTTATAAACAGGTGCTTGCATACCATCAGTAACACACATTTCTTGTGGCCTTTCAGCCTATCAGCTACCTAGGATCATTAGCACTCCTTTAGCTAAGGATAGCAAAAACTCAGGCTTGGGAGTTGCACAGATATTTGGGGGTTAAGAACCTTCAGCTGCCATGTACACAGTCCTTACAGCTGAAGGCACTAGGTAAGGAGGTGTCATTTAAAACAGTAATGGCCATTGACCTGTATTAAGAGTTTGCTGGAGTGTGGCTAAGACATGTCATTGCTAAGATATGGGTAATGGTTGACTGGAGAAAAAAAACTTGAATAAGCCACATTTCAGTAAGACAGCTCAGTAAATACCATGAGAAAACCTTGAGATGCAACAATATAAGACCGTATTTTCATATATTCCTTCGGGTTTAGTTGAGGAAGTGGGTATGGTACTAAATATTGATCTAACACTATTCTAGACTAGAGTTTACCCAACACGGAGTTAAATAAAGCACTGCAATCCCTTCAACTTTTGCTAAAACTAGGTAACATTCCTGAGACAAAAGATTGTTTCATTTTTTTCGCTTTGCAAATTCCCTTCTTTATATTTTGAATTAACTTTGTCTTCACTGCAATCATGTCATGTCAAATCAAGTTCAGTCACGGTAGGATTGTTGAGGCCATGACAGTCTAAGAATATAAAAGAAGCAGGGATTGTAGGGAGAGATAATATCTTTTATTAAACCAACTGATATAGTTGGAAAAAACAATGGTTCAGACTGACAAGTTGTCCTTCAGGTGAGATGTTTAGTGCAGAAATGAAGTATTTCAAAATACGGATCCAAATGGAGACAGGAGAAACCATCTTTGCTTTGAAATTTTTAAGTAGAAATTCAATGCATTTATGACAGTGAGTAAGTTCCTTCCCCAAAGCAGTAATCTGCTATGGTAGACTAATTCTTTTCTTTTTTTTCTGCAACAGCAAATTTGCAGGTGAGGTTCAGTGGCTTGATCCAAACCAAGCAGGAGTAAATGTCAATCCTAATTTTTCTCAGCAGAGACCAGAAAGTGCTCAGCACAGAACAGAACACTAAGGAAGATGTTCTTCCTTGGGAAAAAGAGCTTATAAGTAGAAAAGAAACATGAACTGATGTATACATGATCATGTGTGATACATCTTGTTACTAAGTTCATGCCCATTGACTAAATACCTTAGCATCCAAATGAAACAGTGTAATATGTGTACTGCCTGAGTTTTCACTACAAGCATATTTAAATCTCTTCTAAGCTCCCACTTCCTAAGCTTGCACTATTGCCTGCATTCATATGTAACGCAGGGCTCAATGAGACAGCATGTTCCTGAGGGCGTGATCTGACTAATAATTTGGAGGAAGTGTCAGTTTGAACAATCTTCACCCCACCACCATCACCTCACACTCTCCCCCCTGCCATTTAAAATGTCCATTATCCATTTGCATAGAAAAGGTGAAATCCTGGCTCACTGAAGTCAATTAGCAAAACTCCCATTGCCTCTGGAGACACAAAGGTGACAGAAAGGATAGGAAATCTTTCCCAGCAAGCCCAGCATACATTAAATATATACATGATTAAACAACAAACAAACAAACAATGTCTGGCTAAGACTGGAACAAGAATCAGATCCTACATATTCACTAGATAAATATATGGGCCAGTGGAGGGATTTTAGTAACAATTATTGTGCATCAAGGGCTAGTTTAATTTACATGTTAATTGGATGTACTTCCAAGAGGCAATGAAGAAGAACATGGTAATGAGTTTTCTGCAAACACCTAAAGGTCAAACAGTTAATGGACTTGGGACAAGAAAACCTTTCATTAAATGCAAATCAGTGTTCTTGTAAACTCTGCAACAAGAAAAGGTACAAACAGAAAACAAAAAGAGGAGCTCAGGTTCTAAAGTCAGTCTACATCTGCTTGCAAGTTGAAAGACAACGTACATTATGATAGGATGTGCAAATAAGTTCAACATCTGGTTCATGAATAACTCCATGGTTGCATGTTCATTCTCAAACAAGTGAAAACACATGGAGAAAATACTTGGGAATGATTCACCAGGCACAGCCATCTGGACTAACAGTCCCATGGCACATCTGGAGCAATTGGGATGAACACTTTGGTTTCTTATCAAATACTCCAATCCAACATTAAAAAAAAAAAATTAAAAAAAATTAAAGTTTTTTCACTCCACCACTGTTTAGATATATGAACTGTGGCTTTCAGTGCTACAAGAATGTCATCAACAAAGAAATGCAATATGCAAATTAGAGAAATCAAACCTCTATCAATAATATTATGCCAGTGTAGACGTCATATGATGTCTGGAATAGATGTGGCCAAAGATACAATGTCAGTAAGTGCCCTTCTACATAAAAGTTAGTATAGTGGTATTTACAGTCAGTTTAATTCATATTTCAGGCATTATTTTCTTCATCATCTAACCTAGATCAAAAATTTTACTTTCATTTAAGATCCCTGGAGTTAGCATACCAGTGGTAAATGGTAAACTAGAGAAACCTTTTCTTTAGTGCCTTGAGGACAAAAAAGAAACATAATTCAGAGAAAGCTGAAACAGGAGAACTTAACTGAGGAGAAATAGTCCACAAGGTGGTGCAAATTAATAGTTCTCACCGGGAAAAAAAAAAGAAGAGTGGACTGTGTGGCAGTGATGCTGGCCATTACTGGCTTAGCCATTTTACACAGAAGTGAGGGAGGAAGGAATAAGAAGAGAGAGGAGAGGAGGAAAGGGGCAGGCAGGGGAGACAGACTGTTGGCTGGCTGCTTTATCCTGTTTGCTCTTTTTTACCCGTTTGTTTCTTCCTGATTCAGCCAGAAGAAAACCTTTTAGTCTTACAAGATAAGGAAGGGAAAGGGAAGAAGAGAACATGAATCTCTTTGAAAAACAGGAAGGACAAAATTAGCTTACCAGCTTTTCAAAATTAACAAGGTTATCCAGAAAAGTTTTATTTCCTTCATGGATGAATGTTACATCTGAAAAAAATAAAGGGAAAAGAATTATTTTTCATGGCTTTGCTGTTTAATAGAAAGAACTAAAATGACTAAACAGCAACAAAAAGAAAAAAAAGAAGAGGAAAATATCCCATTAAGGATTGACACAATACCTTATAAAAGTGGAACAAAAGCCTGATATAACAATGACATGCAGAGATTATTAGGTAACAAGACTATGTACACATTGCAACAAGAGAATTTTCAAGTGGAAGCGGGGATTTCTTATTAAACCTGGTCTGTGTTACTTCTGGGGTGCGTACCATAGAGAGGATGGCTGGGAGCAGGCGGGTGCATCCAGAGGGATGGCCGTGCATGGTGTGCCTGCTCTCCACACCCTGCAGCGTCGATCCAGCCACGCTGCCCACAGCTGTGCCTGGGCTGGGGCTGGCTGGTCCCTGAGCCCAGAGCCCCATGGGGGCAGAGCTCCCAGATGCTGGAGTCGACTCTGACACCCCTTCATCTCTCTCTGTGGGACACAATGACTCTGAAGTCCTTCCCAGAGACATGGGCTACAGCAGTGGCCAGCCAGGGAGGTTAAATACAAGCCACCAAACTGAAGTTCAAAGCCTTGAAATAAGCATTACGGCTAGGGAAAAAAAAAACCTTTTACGCAGTGTTGTTGGAGAGAACTTGCAAAGGCAACAAAAAGGTCAGTGAGGTGAAAAGGAAAAGGTCTATACTTGGCTCCAGGAAGGGAAGTGAACACAGTGTAATGAACTGAAGGGCGGGGAATATCAGGCGAAACAAATGTTCCTCAGTTAATTTTTCTGATGCGTACTAGGACACAAAGTGAGATCTGTCTCGGACACAAAGTATCAAGGACATGGATAAATTCCCCGTGGGGACTGAAGGTCTGACTCCGATAGTGCATCCACCAGGTTACTGAAAATACGAGCAGGAGCACCACCACCATTGTCAGCTCTCTCCTGGACGTGCAGGTACCCAGGAGTACCAGGAGACAGCACTATATTGTAATGAGATGGCACCCCAATACCCTTGCTTCTCAAAAGTCACAGCTGTGTCTGCCAGCAGGCAAATGGCACACAGGGAACGGGCAAGGTCTCCCTCTCAGCAGAGGTGCCAACCTCCAACACAGCAGTCTGACTGCTCATCCCAGCAATTCTCCTGTGCTCAACTCTAGGGCTCCCTCTGACACCCACTTGGTCCCCGTCGTTTTGGGGGATTTTAGGACTGGGAACCTGCAGCTGATGCTGGGGTATGCTTTGTCACACACACAGCCCCACCTTCACCCCAACCCCAAAAGAGCCAACCGGATTTTTTTCCTTTTGTTTCAACGACTCACTCTGTGCCAGGGCGGGG
>JANZLQ010000078.1:10221802-10251902 GCA_026212715.1 Elanus axillaris | reverse complement strand
GGTGCGTTTTGGAGTTGCTTAGAATGGAAATGTTAATGGCTTCATATGCTGGCGGAAACACAGGGCTGGGACTGACTAGGCAGAGCACTGCAGGAAGGGTGATGGGGAGCTCCTGTGCCCCCAGGGCAGCCGGGCTGGGGTCTGCCTCGGGTGGGCAGGCAGGCAGGCAGCCAGCCAGCCCAGCTACACCGACTCCAGCCAGCACTCCTGAGCACGGGGGGCAAGCATGGCATATGCTGGGGATGCCTCCAGCACCTCTCCGCCCCTGGACAGGATCCTAAAAATCAGGGGGAAAGTTTGGAGCGAGCCCTCTACACCTCCTCTGCTGGGCTGCTTTGGCGGACCCAGTGAAAGGGACAGGGAAAGGGCAGGGCTGCAGCACACAAGCATTACTTGTCTCTGTATCAGTGCAGTTAAACACTGTCTGTCACTTCTAAAGAAAAACTTACACTGGAAGCAGCAATTTCCACACAGCTTTTTAAGTCAATGACAGCAATGTGTATATCTCTGAGGGTGGAAGGAACAGAAATTTGCTTTGCAGCCAACAACTAACAGTCCAGATAAGTTCAGTGGAGCAGAAAATTGCATCTGAGCTAGGTTGTAAGGGTACATCACAGTATTTTATTACATATTTGAAAAATCTGCCTGATTTTCAAAAGCTGTGTCTGTGTGCTGTAAGAGAGCTCCGCATTTAAATTTAATTAACTTTAAAAGGACACTCGAGTTATTTTTCTTAACTAAAGAAAGGTTATTAATGATTTTCATTTTTTACTGGAAACTACTTTTGTTCCTCTTGTGTTGAAATACAGTAATTTGTTGAGTTACTAACAATTTCTATGCTATCCATGCTTATTTTATTGGTCTTGGAAATAATGTTAATACAAACATGCTTCACGTGGAATAAAGTCCTACATACTGTGCAATACTTTGGGAATTACCAATCTTGGCAACCTCTCCTTATGGATCACCGTATTGTAGAAAACCACTGTATTAATTTGCAAAGTCTCCTTGCTATCTCCAATGCATTTTAGGGACATGAATGCTGCTTACGTGCATGTTCTTATACACTATACCGTAGTGCTACTTAAACATCATTGCTACAAGTTACTTGTTTATGTTTGCTGCCTTTGTTTGCAGGCAAGACATAGTCAAGAACACTTAAAAAATATTGATTTTGAAGCCCTGATAATTGCTTCTATCTGAATGAATGCAAAATCCTTTGATGTGTGCAAAGAGGGGAAGTGCCTGATGGGTCCCAAACTGTCACTGACTGATCTGGAGGACTGTCTTCAAACATTTTAAACTTGCGGCAGCAGCAGGTTAGAATAAACAGCCTGACAAGAACACTTTCAGAATACAGGAATAATCAAATGAATTTGCCATGTTCAAAGATGAGGCAATTAATAATTAATGACTCCAAGACAACAGAATATTTGAAATACCTGCCACTTAATTAGCTGCCCAGGTCACTGTGTTAAGCAAGTAGTTGTATTTTACTTTAATAGATCTATTAAAAACAGTTATTTTAATAGTAAGATTCTATTTATCTCCTTCAGACCTGTAAGAGACTTGCAAATCCCCTCCTCCCAGGACAGACAGGCAGGTTCTGCCTTCAGGGTGACACCAGGTAGGTTCACGCCTGCGAGGCAGGGCGAGCATCTCAGAACAGGCATCTCAGAGCAGCAGTGTGACCACGGCCACTGGTGTGGGTGCACCCAGCGCAGCTGGGCCGCCCCATTCAGGGGCTTCCAAGGTCTCCTTTCTTCACTGACAAGGATGTGGCCAAAGCAACGGTACACTGCTCGACCGGCACCTGATGGGAAGGTACTGAAGTTTGACAATCTGTGTGAAAACTGCCGTCTTCTCCTGTCTTAAAAGGCAGCTGTTCGTTATCCAGACCAAGTGCTATCTTGTAGATACCACTACATCTGCCACATACGTACCATAAGGCCACCTGAAGGAAAAATCACCTTAAGCTTATTTTAATTAACCAAAATGAAGAAGAGCAGCCAAGCTTTAACGTTACCTTTCAGAAGTAAGGGCATGAAGGGGATTTTCGGAGACTTCATTTTCTTGAATGCATCTCTGTAAGCTTTGTGATTCAGAGAAGGGTCCTGCAAAACCATTTGGGTAATAGAGAGAAAAATCAATAGGCTATAAAAAGAGCAATTCTAAATCCATTACAGGCTTATGATCTGAACATGATTTAGATATAAAAGGTTTCTTCAGGAAACAAGGCAGATAAAGGTTTTCTAAGCTAGGTGACTTACTAAACTGAACAGGAAACGTAAACAGTGAAAGGAACAAAAGCAATTACATTCCTCTAGATGAGGCAGTGCTAAAATGGGACTAAGCTGCAGAATAGATTCACTGGAACTGCTCTGTAATTTCCCCACAAATTTCTATTAGCAAAATCTCTTCAGCTTACTATCTAGCACAAAATGTATCTCAGAATGTATTGCTGATTAATTTCTTCTTAAAAAACCCAAACAACAATAAATCCCAACAAAAACTGCTCCCAGATCAATGGAGCATATTAGACATTTTCAAAGAAAATAAGAGAGTATGTTTCAGTGGTGTTATGTAAGTTATTTAAAAAGTCATCTCAATTTCCCATATAAATGAACATTTTTGTACACCAGCTCACACACAATCTTGAAAACACATTAATTTATAAAGGACTCTACATACAGAAGCATGACGGCCACTAAAGGCTGGATGTCATGTTCCCCGCGGCAGGCAGTGATCTCACCACGCACCCACTTCCATAACAGCCAGAGGAAACACTTGTTTATTCAGCTTTGATAATGGTGACAAAGACCCTTAGCCTCGGATTTTGTTGTTTGTTCTTTTTTTTAAACTTCAGCTGTCCTCCTTTTCTCTTGATCTGCAGCATGTTGCTTCAGATAAAGGCTGATTAACCACCAGAGCAAAAGAACAGTTTCTAAATGGATGCTGGGGAATGGACACTACATTCGCCTCTCTCTGCCCTTCCTCCAGCTGTCAGGAATATAGCCTTTTTCCTTTTTGTGTTTGAAGACCACCTCTGAGCTCTGGAGAGCTGCGTGGCCTTTGGCAAATCACGGATCTGACATGACAAGTTCCAGCTCCAGACAATAACAGGCAGCCTCCAAATAAATTAGGAAGAAGGAAGGCAGGTGAAAACAAGCAATGCTGTTCTGCTGTCAACACTGTACTTACTTACCGTCAAACTTTCAAGTTCAGTGAAAAGTTTCTTGAACTTCCCAGGAATTTTCTGAATTGGGAAAACAGAGGAAAAAAAACAGGAAAGTTGATTTAGGCAGAAAAATGTTGTGGCATTTTTTCCCATGAGACTGCCATGGGTGAAGTGCCTGATGAAAAGTACCAACAGGCAGTTAACCTCCACTCCTCAGCTCCAAGAGCCCTAATTACAGACCATGTTCAGTGCGATGCCAGTGAGGAACCAGACCCTGCAGCCTTGCCTCAGGGAGATGCATCCTTCTTTTATGGAAACTGCTTGTTAGCAGGTGTTTTTATTTTCTTCCCTAGCTTCCATGCCTGCTCCATTTATGTTAATATCCATATCAAGTTAGAAGCAGTAACACAGGCTGAGAATTCAGATACTGTGATCACATCCAGGTTTAATCATTTGTTGTAATCAATCTTCCCCTAAAACATGGGTTCCAGAAATTAACAGGCATCACGCTCAGTGCTGTTTGATACACCGTGCCCAGTGCTGACCAGCGTTACTACTGGCACATACTGGTGGCAGAGAAAGATATCTTTCTTTAACAAATGATTATTCTATCTCTGGTATCCCATCCTAATCCCACAGGGAGGTGCACAAAGCAGCTTACAAGGGAGCTCAAGCACCGACTACCTTCTTGCTCTACACGCTATACCTGCTCTCCTCCACAAGCATCTGCTTCCTTTACCTCTAAGATGTTTTAACAGATTCACCTCATTATACTCAAAGCAATACTTCTACAGTTTGAATTTTTCTGCTGGTATTTCAGACTTGAAGAATGGTGTGTGGACCTTAAAGCCTGTCTATTTTTTCAAACCATACCAGTTCATCTAGTAAAAGATATCCCCTTTTAGTACAAATCCTGTCTTGTCTTTGTCCTTAGACCCTGACAGCCACAATGACACTAGCAACAAAAAAGAGATTTAGAACAATTAAGATTAAGTGGATGTGCTGTATGATTAAAATGCTAAAATAACTGAACATGGAATTGCAATTACACATTTTTAATATCTTCAATCAGGGAAAGTTAGGCTCATTAAAACACTGCATACTGTAGAAAAAAAGTAGAAGAATATGCTTTGGAGCATACCACTTGTTTAAGAATTCAAGTGCAGAGCCAATATAATTTAGTGTCTAAATGGTTGCTTAAATTTAGGTGGCTTCATTTACATGTGTAAGTAATTATAATTAATTTATAAACATTGCTCTACTTTCTAGAAGTCACATTACTAATGCAAATAACCTTCTGCTTTTGAAATTTTCAGTGCAGTAAAGTTTTACAAATAAAAAAATGCATATGACTTCATAAATATTTTACACTCAGAAACGTGACATATTTACAATGATACATATTCAGATGAACTCCTTGCTCTGACAAGCAATATATTCTGCTTCTCCTAAGGGAAGTCCACCAGCAGTGCATGATCTCTAGAGGTGTCACCACACAGCAGACTCCTGCGTGTTTCTGTGCAGGAGAGATCTACACCATTGCCCCCAGATGCCTTTGATACAATACTTAGTCCCTTCCACTCTCGTACCAACACCCAGAGAAAGAGGATGAAGGCAACCCGTAAGAGCAGGCAAGGGCTAATGTTCCCTAGAGGGGCATTTTAGAAATAGGAGACTCAAGGGGTTTCTGTATTGTTGTCCTCAGGTATGTATTTTTCCCTAAAATTTTTGCTTGACTTGTTATTTAAAGTTAGCTCCTCCTTGCCTCTCTGAGTCTCTGTAAACTCCTCTCAGCAGAAGCAGTCACTGCCCTTGCTTCTCTGTGTGCCGAAGGCACTGACATACGCGCTGATGTTTCCATACGCATGATTTCAGCTATGGGGGAAGACTTTGCTCTCTCTGGACAGTGTTAGACAGGTTTGTAAGTCTCTGATGGCCGTTTGGTTTCAGCTGTTGGTGCTCAAGAGTATCTCCAAGGCAGGAGATCACAGCTGTACTCTGTCACTTTGTATTACAGATTGATATTTCTTGAGTACTGCCTGCTTATGGTGTTGGTGTCATGGAGGAGGGGTAAGGCTTCACCCCATCACACTAGATTACTCCTTCCCCAATTTTTGGTTCATCAACAGATATAGTAAGCTTGTAGACACAACCACTCAATAATTTACTTGGACGGAAAATAAATGCCACAATATAAACACAGATTGCAGTGGGACCACCCTCTAAATATCCCATGCTCTGTCTAGCAACCAACAGCTTCTTTAGCAGATACCTGTGTTCTACAGCATGTTCCTTACTCATGGCCCATCTCCTAACTTTGTTTTTCAAGATAAGCAGCTGCAAAAGAGGTGATAAATGAGAATTAAAGAGGGTTTATTTCTACTTTGTTTTTTTTTTTTTAAATGAAATTATTCCATAATAAGGTATTGCTTGTTTGGAGCCACCTTCATAAGACTTTCTGTTCTGACAACTACTTAAAATGCTAGGATAATTTTTTATCTGATTTATTTTTTTTTTAAGAGGGTAAGATCCCCTTGTTTTGTTCTTGTTTAAAAGCTCTGGAAGGACACATTTAGTTTTATTTGAATAGCTGTGTATATAAGGTTTCAGGTCACAGAGAAGTTTCTTTACTGGCACTCCATGTTTGATTTCAGCATGAAAAAACAGTAATTAGAAAGAAAAGGTAATTCACCAGTATACAACCTTTGTGAAAAATGGTTTTGACAGGGTCTAAAAGATAAAAAGATGTGTCTTACCTCCCAGGTCTGAGACAGCCGGCTAACAGATGCAGTGTTGAGACCCATAACAATAGCAAAGAATGAATTCAGATTTCTTTGGGCTTTACAGCTGTGGAATAAAAATATGAATACTGTATTCTGATTTTTTTGTACTCAGAATCAGAGATAAATGGAATGCACAGGTATCCTAGGTTACTGAGTCCCATTTCAACCCTCAGCACTAACATACAATCATCTTCCACATAATGAACTCATTAAATGTCCTCTCATGACCACCTGCAGTCTACGTGATGAGGTCTCTAAGAAGTTTTTTAGCAAATGTTCCACTGTCTCATCAACCCTGTTGTCAGCAGGTTATTTTTTCCCTTTTGCTGTCAAAAGTAGTTTTCCCTTTTCAATGTTCAAGTTACTCTCAGCTGTCCTTTACCATACAGAGTAATTCCTTGACCTCTATTCTGTTGTATTATAAATATTTTCATCCCCTTTTTCATCTTTTCTGTAAATTGTACATCATCGGTTCCTTCAGTTTCTCTTTGTTGTCAAGGCATGCAATCTACTTTTCCATGTTGTTATTACCCTTCATTGAATTCTCTGTAATTCATTTTAACTTTTCTCTCATGTTTCCTTCTTACCAAGGAGAAGCAGTGAGACAGTGGGAGGGAAGGAGAAACATAATTACTATTTTGGCTCTAAGTTCTTACACCTTTTTCCTATGCAAATATCAAATTATTTATTTGGAACAGCATCACACCTTGTCCTTGCCTTTAATTTGTCATCTATTATCACCCAAGGACCTGTGTCACAGTACTGTTCTTTACAATCACGCATTCATTTCTTCAGCTCAGTATTAGCATTCCCTAGCCGAATTACTTTGCATCTATCTAAATTAAATCTTATCCTACTGTTGTTTGCATATGCCACTAGACTCCTTAGATAATTTTTTTTCTATCCTCCAATGCATTTGCAATCCCTCATCATTTTTATTGTCTGAAAATCTGATTAATGTTCAATGTACATATTCCTATAAATTCATTGCAGTTAGCACTGGTTCCAATACAGGTCCCTACAGAATTTGCTTGATACCTCTATTCTTTGACATTTTACTATATACAATCAGACTCTGCTTATTTCTAGTCCGTTAGGAAATTTGAAATCCTGAAATATTGAGTCCTTTTCAAACAAAAGGATTCCCCTTTCTCTTGCAGATTCTTGAAGACCACTATAAACATACATGTGCACGTGTGTGTGAGTGAGAATCTTCTTGTAAGACAATTTTAAGTATGAATGAATCCATTGCCTTCACTGGGATTTATCATCAGGGAAAAGTACATGCCGAGGCCTTAGACTGGAAACTCACCAGCACTTGTTACAAGTTTTATAAAGCTTGCACTCATTGCTATGTACTATCTTGAGATGGTGTATTTCTCACTTCACTTCAGCTGTCTTAAAAGTTAATCCTAACTTTAATGATAAAAGGAGTCTAAGCAACAAAGTCAGGCAGCTCCCAAAGCTAATTCATTCCAAAACAAGAAAGGTGCCCAGCACAGCCTGGACAAGCAGTCTGCTGGATGGGCCCATTTCTCACAAAGAACTGTGGAGAGAAGGTACATCTTTTCCAGTCAGCCACTGCTTGGGAAGCAAGAAGGCTGCTATTGCTTGTGCCTCATGATGACAGTCCTGTGCTTAGCACACCATACTTCCACTCTAATTATTCCTCTTTAATCAACTTTTCCAGAATTTATGAGATATGATAATGTCTTCTTTTAGAAAGCTGCTTTTCTGATTAAAAAAAGATCCCAAGCAAACTAGACGCTCACTTATTTGTGTATCCATTATTTCACCATCTACGTGATGATGATGGGTGCTTCCTCAGTGCACTGGGAGAGCCTGTCTGCTGTTTACTGACAACTATTTAGTCTCCACAACTTTTGCTTTTCACTTAACATAGATGGAATTAATTCAAATAGAGCAACATTTTAGTCTGGTGACAAATATATCCCTATTCATGTGGAACAGAGATGAAACTTTTCCTGGAATGCAAATTAATGCTACTGTGGTACAAGCAAGGCACACAGATCAACTGGTTTTGACGTAATTGGACCGAACTTGGCCATTGATACAGCAGAAAATGAACGTATTACTGGATACTGTACAACTTGCAAACTAAGTCAAATCACATTTATGAGTTACACTAGATTAGATTAGAAGAATCCATTTCACCAAAGGCACTGCTTCAGCAGAGAATAGTCCTTTCTATGTAAGTGCCTTGCAAATTAAATCAACCCAGTCGATGAAGGGAACAAATTACACATTTTCCATGAACGCGCATATTCAAATATTGCAGAAGACCAACAGTGGAGAGAGGCGAGAAGAATGGTTGCACATAGTTAAATTGCTCCTTTTCCTTGGTTACTAAAATAAGAGTGATTACAGAGAAAAGAACTCTCTGTGTATAGTATATATTTGTGTTCTGTTCCAAGGCATCAATTAAATGCCAGCACTATTTAGTAATAGTGCAAGAATAGACTGTCAAATCTAATTAATGAAGAACCTCCCCTCCAATAAATAAAAAAGTACGCCAGAGAGGATTACATTGGGCAACAGCTTACTGCAGCTAGTTTCCTCTCTACATGTAGGACTTCAAGATTATAACAGAGTTTTTTGGTTTCCGTGTAGTCTTTGGTGAATAACTGTGTTGCTGCTCAAATAGTTTTCTAATACCATCCTCAGGTTATCTCTGCTAAGAAAGGAGATATCTGTACCATCAGGGATTTTGCAGTTGATGCTGCAGATACAGCAGCTAAGCTTCTGGGAAAGATTTGAGCAGTATATACTCTACCACGTCTAGTTTTGGCCAGTATTTGCTGTTGTCATTTATGGTCTGTTTTATCTAGGTATGCTTACTACACTATTAAAACACAGGATAACAAATAGTTTTCTTTCTTTGCTTTTGCACCTACTTCTCACCAAATAAAGCATGCGAATTCAAGGAATTTTGTTGCAACTTTAGTAACTTACTGGGCAGCAATCTTTATGAACTTTTTGACTAGCTGTACACGTTTGCAGAGCTGGCTGCAGAGGAGTATCTCGGTGGCAACCCAAAGCTGGACCTCATTGCATCTTTGAAGCAGAAGACTGAGATTCTCAGTGTTTTCAGCACTGCCCTGTCTGCTGAACGTGAAGTATATCAGCTCTTGCTGGAAGACATTGACAATATTATTAGGGATATAAAAGCAATTTAAATGTAAATTAATTATAAATTATTTAGAAGTACGTTTTTGAAAAAAGACCTGGTTACAATAGTTATTTTTTCATTATCCATGAGCCAACCACAAATGATTCAGGGTCCAGGTTTGGCTTAGGGAAGTCTAGAGGGTTATTACAGTAGGCAGGTGGACTGGAAGTCCTGCAAGACATGCTTTTATTGTGGGATTTCCTGCAGTTCCTGTTCTGGCTACAGCCAGGTATAGGACATAAACAATCTATGTCTCTGTATTTCATCACTTCTGTTCCAGTATGAAAAAGCAACCATATCAGACCATTGCAGAATCTGAAAAATTTCCATTCAAACTTCTTCCTAAAAATAGCCAAGTTTTCATCAACAGAGGTGTGGGTCTTGATTTCTGTGAAAAAAAACCCACTTGACCAGCTCTAGATTTAAAATGTCTAACCTGAATATAAGAACCTGAAATTAAAGATCAAGGAAAGCATCTGATGAGAAGCAAGGGAATTTCCCATTCATTCTTCTCAGAAAGCCAACATGCTTTTCAGTGAATGATATTTTCAAGTGACACTTTGTACTCTTAACTGTGTATTTTACTCAGCAGCAAACACCAGAACCTATCAAAGTCATTGAAACAACCCAACGGGCACTGAAGTGGGCCATTATCCCATTTTGTAAAGCCTGCCCAGTATTTTTTATCTCACTGAAGCATAACAAGAACAGTAATGTGATCATCTAAATTGCTGAAACTGTGAATTCTTTTGTGGTTAAAGTGAAATCAAGGACACATATTTGTGGAGCTCTATATTTACAGAACATTATCGAGTGCAAAGGACAATTTGCGTATATAACATACACAGACAGTTTTTAGAGAATAATCATGCTCTTCTACTCTCTCGAGCCAAATCTCAATAAAACCCACCAGGTATACAGGGAACTTATGAGATGGCCAGCACAGGGAAGTTACAAACCTTTGACAAACTTTTTCAGTATCAAGTATTGCAACACGTGTCTTGGACCCGACTCTGTGCCACCACTACTGAGAGCTGCCAAATCATGCTGTCATGATGATGAACTGAGCATCAAGGAATACTGATGCTCCAAAATACATCACAGTGTCACAATGCTGGATGACAGTAATATACCTGGAAGTGGACGCAGTGCTACTTACCTCATGAATTGCATTGAAGAGGCTCCAGTCAAAGTTTGTTAGTTCTAAGGCAAGATCCCAGGTGTTGATTCCTAAAATTCTCACAGACCTTTGCTGCAAATCCTCATTTTCAGCAAATGGGTTCTAAATCAATAGCCAAGAGCAAAAAAATCCTCAGCAAATGCCAAAAGTTCTACAATGAAACAGCTACTGGACCAAGGTACCAAACAGACCTGAGTAAGTAATCTTCTCTAAGTGCACTCTGAGGATTTTCCCCCCTGCTAATAAAAATCAAGGAGTTACAGCCTATTTAATAAATAGTTTGAAACAGGAAATGGGTCAATAGGATCATTGATTTGCTATTGGATTAGGCCTTCTCCCTCCTCTCTCTCTTTCTCTAAACCTTGAATATAAAACAATGACCAAGCAGACAGCATAATGAAAATAAAATCCCTGAAACCATCAGAAAACAAAATCTGAATTAGAACACCAGGAAATTTTTGTATTAGAAGATAAAGGAATCATTCTGCAAACATAGCAGATTTAGAATAAATACACGCAACTTGCCCTCCAATCCACCTTTCCAAATAACATAAATCCATACATTTTATGATTAATCTACTCCAAATGTAATCACGAACAAACAGTAAACCACTGTGGGTCCTGATTCACAGAAGTTACTTAGGATATTACTGTGGAGTGTACTGGTACTGCTGGTGTTAAGGGTCATTTGACATTTCCATTATTAGCTCGGATTTTCAAAGGTTTGCATTTCTCTTGGGTTATTTTACCTCATCAGGCTGAAAACTGGCACATGAACCATCTGCCAAGATGAAAGATTATTCTTATCAGTTAAGCCATTACTTTGGTGCTATATTTCTGACAGTTACAGCAAGTTTCATGATTTTTATTATGTAACTAATGAAACTAGATTGGCTGTCACCTGTCTGCACTGGAAACCTTCCCTTAATATTCGCATTTTTAGAGGTGGCTAGAACGCTGGAGATAATGGGGATAACAGATTACAATGATAGCAGCATGTCAGCTCTTCAGGGCACATTGATCCAACAAAATGTAAATAGACATTTCTCATCCCTAGGATGAATGCACAGATCCTAGCAGTACTGACAACTCGTGAAAGTCAGCTGTGATACATCCCTGTGCTTTCCTCAAAACATCTGCATAATTAGCAGAAAACTATTGCAAGAGTAATTCTCTGAGTGCCTGACTGTTCCTGCCTCACTGAGGTTTTGGGAAATCATGGGGGGAGAAAACTTGCAGCCCTGGTTTCTGAGGACAGAGGGAATGAGGGAGACCTGCTGCCCTTCGACTTGGGAGAGACAGACAGAAGGAAAGGAAGAGGACACACTACCAGCGATATATGCCAGCCACAGACTGACCATGGGGCTGCCACAAAACTGGGGTCACACTGATGCCCAGTAATTCTGGCAGAACTCACATGACATCTCTTTCTACATGTAATAATTCAACAGAGTGTGTCCATCACCTTACATGATTGTGCACCAGCCACTTTAAGTGTTACAGAGGCACAAGGGGGGTGGGGGTGGGGGGACCAAGAGTCACACAGGCCCTGAAAAACAATCCTTATCCCATCCAGTCCTGTAGAAGCACAGGCTGATGTAGATTGAAAATTTTAAGCTGTACAGAAGGTTTGGTCCATTTGAAATTGATGAACAAATTCCATTACTGTTCAGTCAAATAAATGCTGTTAATGCAAGATACTTCTTTTTCAGGTATAGAGCAGCTCAGTAAGCTTTACTAAGTAAGCAAACAATAAATTCTGTATTGAAAAAGCCCTCTGAAAGGTATATTAAGTTCTTGATCTGGAGTCAGACAAACCAAAAATGGGAAGTATACAATACAGATCCTTACCAAAGAATCAGTCAGGTCTTTTCGATAGACAAACATACGACTGGAAGACTCTAAAGATTTTGAGATAGCCAAATCATTTGGTTGTAGTTCATGTTTTTCTGTAAAAACAGAAAACAAAACACAAAAGCTTCAGAAAAGGAGTAAAAGCTGCATATAAACATGAGGAAAATATTACAAATGTATTTGTAAAGCCACATCAGCTTCTTAGAATGTAATTAAGCATCAAATCCAGTCCCTATGGGGGCCATCATCTCCACACTATTCAGGCACAATAAAGGCGAGATGTCTCTGATGTTGGACTAGAGCACAAAAACTTGCAGCATCTGCTTCCAACCTAGACTTCACATAGGATAGAACAGAAAGAAACCCTTAAATCATCTCGTCTAACCTCCTATGCATTATAGAATATTTCACTTCAACCCAGCACATCTATTGTAAATGTAGTGACTTTTGTTAGAGCAAAGTGTCTCAGCCTCCAAAGACTGAGCTGCTGCGTGTCACTGGCAGACAAGAGCAGGGGTGGAGTAGTAGCCACAGCCATTCAACAGGTAAAGAAGTTTAAAGGATCCCAGCGCCACAAAATTCACCCCATGGAGCAGAGCTGAAGAGTCCTTTACAGTATGGTATTTACAGAAATTCCTGTAGACCTAGAGTAATTCATGTAGGAAACATCTGAGTAAAAGAGCAGGACACACTAAATTGATAGCAAAGAGAAAGGGCTTTTTTTTGCCTCCGCTCCAGAGTACTGGTTCAGCTCTGGGCAACCTTGGATGCCGCAGAGAAAGGTGTGGGGAAAAATAAAGTAAAAGCCAGACCACAGCTAAAAAACTGCCCTGGGAAAACTCTCTCCTCCTGTGGGCTCCAAGTAATCTTCTGGAGACCTGACACAGGAGATCTGATTACAGCGACTGTATTAATGTTGACCCAAAAGCACTCCAAGCATGTTGACAGCTACCTTGGACTTTTCATTGCCCACGAGGGAGGAGTAGGACCAGGAGAAGTCTGAGAGACAAACATCATTTCAGACTGTTTTCCCTCTTATCCATGCTCACGCTAACACCAGATACATTTACGTTGAACTACCAGTACGTTTTTTCAAGGTAATTTTCAATAAAAGGAGCTTGCTAGTTCATTTCAGAACTACAATTAAAAAAAACGTTCTCCAGTGCTCACACTGCTGCCCTCCAAGTGGATGGCAGATGACAGTTCTGAGTCATGCAAATAGCAAAAAAACAAAGGGGAAAAAAAGGTGGGGGAAAGAGCGTGGCAGGCTGGTCTTTATTGCTTGAAGCACAGGAGTGACAATGCATAAGAACAAAGATACTGAAATTGTGGTATCTCCAATTAATTCAGGCAATGTGACTAAATAACATTTTAGGGGTTACAATGGTCATGTACAAATGACAGTCCTATTGTACCTGCATTTTAATTATTGTTTACTATTGAACAGCCAAGTGGCAACCACTTCTATTCTGCGGCTTTCTTGGGAACCAATGTGGTCTAAAGATAATAGTGTGTTTCATTATTTATGAATTGTTGGTTTTCTTTAGCTAAGTAGGCAGTTAGCACCAGATTTATTGCTATCAGAGCAAAACTTGCCCTGCTCTTGAACAGGAGCGAAACATCTGAAAAACAACAGCAGCACAATGATTTTGCAGTGCTGTGAAATGCACTGGAGGCGAGTTTGGGCACACACAAGGATAAAAAGAGTATGCCTGCAAATGATGTAGCCCAGCTGGCCAGGACACCTACGTGTAATGCTCCCTGCATGTGGCCCCTCTGTGCCCAGGCTCTTGATAGCCAGAGCAGGGCACCACCTCCCCGCCACCCACACCAGTGCCCTGCAAGAAAAATGGTTATTTAATTGAGCTTGGTGTGTGGGGAAAAAAATGTGACCTTCCAATTCTGAATCAAATAAATAAACAGAACAAGCCAGCATTTGTGTATATTTAATTTGACTGATAAAGAAGTAGCAATGACTGCTATATCTCTGAGAGTGCATCCTTTGTCCCAGGGGATCAACACCAACTAATGTTATCTGAGAATATGGCCAAGATATTCTACACTCTTAGCACCTTTTTGTAGAGCCAGCTTTGCATTTCTATGCACCTAGTTAAATTGCTTTCTTTATATACCCTAAGAGCCAAAAGACTCCTGAGCAAAGAACTTGAGACCTGCCAGACACCAAAGAAAATCTTGAGGGTTTGGCTGGTCCCTAGTATCAGCCCATCATCAGTCTGGTGTTCCTTAAGAAAAGAAAATAAGTCTTTCTGTTCAATGAGAAACACTAAAATAATATGCAAAAAATGTCAGTTGTAAGCAAGACTCCTTACAAAGTACTGCTTAGATTGCTCTCTATTTTAACTGTGCAAATATATGTCTCCCTCTTTCTACTGGAGAATATTCATTACCCATGCCATAAATGAAGAAAAAGCCATGCATATAGTATTTGTTATTCCCTTTTATATTTTTAAAGCAAACCATGCCTCATCGCCTTCCAAATTAATTTAAACACGAAAGTAGGAGATTTATCTGTGGGGAAAAAATAAAATCTTGCAGTGCTGCTGGAGACAGAGTCCCTTACACTCCCTTCCCAGTGAGGAGATGCTGTATCCGATGGTACCCAAGAATGAGCTGTTGCCATGGAAACGACTCTCTGGGAAGCAGCTCCTCATTGTTCCCGTGGTCATCCAGCTGTGGGCTTGCACAAGAACAGCTGTATCCTCGCACCAGAAAATGCCAGCCCTCCCTTACATGATGCACTAAAAGGTAAGTAATCAGATGAAGGGAAGTTATTTACCACCAGAGAACGTGACTGTCACCAGCGCCAACTCCTCCTCTGGGTACTGGATCTTTTCTGCTACAATCTTCAGTATCTCCTGAGCTGAAGTGGATACTTGAGCTTTCACACTGACATAGGAGTGTTCTGTTATATACACACGGCAGAAAACTGCACAAAGGAAGAAAGACACGCTCAGCAGTAGGCAGAGACACCTGAACAGAGCAGGAGAGAATCTTGCAGACCCAACCATGGCAATGTCTCAGCTGCCTCCCTGCTGCGGCTGCAGGAAGGGCAGCTGCTGCACCCTGAGCCACAGGGACATGAAACTAAGTGTAAATGTCACCGTTTTCCCCCTTCCCACCTCCTCTCCCTGAGAAATGAGAGGGGCAAGCAAAGGGAAACATAGCCCCCCCACAGCAATACCTATTTAAGACTTCCTACCGTGAGGATTTGTTATGGACAACCTCCTCTACTGCCTATCTTCTTTGCAGACTCAGCTGTTGCCATCTTTTCTCCCTTCCTTTTAGGTTCAGATAAATCAACATCCTTTCAGTATATTTCATATCCACTGCAGAAATTATTTTGGACCTCCACTTCCACCTGGAACAGGAGGCTTTGCAATAACAGTGCTCCCCGGTCTTCAACCACTCCAGCTATAGCTTATCTGTCTAGACATCTAAACTACTTGCATTGCCAGAGTATTTTAGCACCAGTAGAGGCTGCCCAAAGAGCAATGCAATTAGTTCTGACAACTCTTTCTCTGAATCACTTGCAGCACACATAAAAGGGACTGGTTTGGAGAAATTCCCTGGGCTCATCACTTCCACTGTAGCCCATGAGTAGGTTCGGCTCTGGGAGGGAGATCCCCAGCAGTAACATTGTGGTCAGCCCAGCTAGTACTTCGTTTCTGGTACAAAAAGGGATGTATGCTCTTCTCTGCTTGCCAAAATTTTAGGTTTACATCTTTTGCCAAGTCTGTTGTAGCCAGTTCTTTGAAATACAGCTGCCATCCTTAAAAGGGAAGAAACAGAGCTGCAGTCTTGCACAAATATTTCAAAAATTACAACATCTGCTAATACGAATTGCCACAACTCTTGGTTTCATACTCACTTCAGTGCTTAATCAAACTTTCCCCTTCCTTCTAGTCTAGCACTTCTTATTGTAGACAGGCTGCTACCATGTCAGTATAAGACAAAACTTCTATTCTCCAGAATTTTTTTTTATTAATTTTATTGACATGTATGTAGCAATAGCTCTTTGTTTGTCCTACAAATCTTCATGGCTTCAGGGCACTTTCATTAACTGACACCATGCCAGAAGCAGTTAAGAAGTCTGTCCTCAAGAATATCTTTTCTGTGTGTTGTAGTAAAGAAAAAATGAAGATGAGAAGGAAGGAGGAACTTAACATTTAGCCTTGGGGAAGAAAAGTCATTTGATTTTATAATTTTTTTCTTAACGTGTCTCTGCTGACATACAGTAAATCTGATGCTCATCCTATGGCAGAATCTCTCTTCAGAATGGATATAACTCATGAAAAGATAGAGACATCAAATTGCACTCTAAATTACTAGGTAGAAAAATAAATTTTAAAAAATCTGACAAGAATATTTGGACTTCATATGCAGAATGTGACATAACTTGCTTACAGAGAATTTGTCTGAAATCTCCTCCTCTCTGTCATTTGGGAAGGGACAATGACAGCAATTTTAATTTATAACTGGGCTATTGTCATATCCTTTGTTTAACATTGAACTAAACTAACCCACAGGTCAGGCCCTCAAGCACAACCATCACACTGACTCTCCCAAAGCCTATTCCCCATGCACCTTTCCAACATTCTATCTGCAGGATCTATTGGCATGGACCATTCCACCTCTTCAGGAGCCCGTGCTGCTCCTCTGTGAGGTGCAGTAGGGAATGCCAGTGGGAGGAAGCAGCCATGGGCTGCAAGTTGCCCTGGTAATGCTTTCATTAGGAAATAAAATGCCTCCAGTCAAGTGGCATGGTGCGGCTTGGACAGACCCATCCTCCACAAGCACCATCGGTCAGCAGCACTCCACCACACCAACTTAGATGTCCACCCTCATTATCTGTCTCTCCTCTCCCCAACTCCACTTTTGTTATTTCATTCCCTCATTCCCATCACCTTCTGTGGTTCATGCTCTCAAGGAGTGAGATAAAAGCAATTTAACCCTGTCGGGGCTGGCCTTGCTGGGTACTGCCCTTCCTTGTCCCCACAGCCACACTGTCTGTCCCCTCTCTGGTGCCAGCACACCTCCCTCCCCACTTATCCATGAGCTGTGTCCAACTTTTTAAGAAGAAGAATGAGTATGGGGGTTCTCATCCGGAAATAATATTTTTAGACGCAGCCTTGATAACATAAACCTCAAATAAACTTATACTTGAAGCACGGAAAGAGGATATCTATCAGCAGCACATATTGTGCAGAAAGACTTGGCATTGAAGGGAGCTTAGTTTTTATTCTGTCACAAATGAGCACTAAAAATATACTGACTCCAAGTGAACTTCCGGAGTTTTGTTCCCAGTGAGAAACAAAGACATATCATCAAAGGGCGAGACTTCCAGGTAGGAGGTCCTTCTGCCTGTTCTCTGCTTGTGTGCATGATGTTATCCTCCTCTCCACCTCCTTCCTCGTGCAGGCATTACAGGAGGGTGACAGCCTCACTGTGTTACTGCATTAGTAGCAATGAAGGGAAATTGCATTTGGAAATGGTTGACATTAAAGTGAAGTGGCACCTTGCACTCCACATGGAGATATTTTCAAGGAGAGAAGGAACTAAGGCAGGTTCCCAGAGCTAGCAGATCCTGGCCCATTTCATGTGACAGGCTTATTCATTCACCTTTCATAACCAAGATCTAGGTCAAAAGACAGAGAGCATGAAATGGAGCAGGAATTACACCTGGTGGATGGGCTGCCAGCACTCCTGGGAGGCACACAGCTCTGCTACAGGGCTGCTGGAGGAACTGGACAGGGCAAAAACCCCTTGAGATACCATGTCACTGTTGAACCCCTGCAAAGTAGGAGGTAGGAAGGTAACCTTACGCAGTCCTATCTTTCTTCTTTTGTAGCCCTAAGGTCCTGTTCAGAAGCTATACATCAGTTAAAAAAAAATCTACATTAGGGGCAGCCCTTGAGAAAAAATTTTGCAGTTTTGGAGTTTTTCCTCCACTCTTTCAATCATACTTACTTTCTTCTGTTTCATTCATGGTTCCTCTGTGCTGCAGCCAGTTCTCCTTTAGACTGAACTGGTGGAAAAAAGTTTTATTCTGTGAGGGAGTGGAAGAAGAAAAGAAGAAAAAAAAAAAGAAAAAAGACAACAGTGATTCTTTGCACCCCTGCCCTTTACAAAGCAGTAATTCACAGAACACAGCATTCAGCCCATACATCTGGCCCAAAAGGTTTCTGCATAGGAAATGCACCCACCATTTCTTGGGCCAGTAAACTGGGAGTTGCCTTACTAAATTATGACCAAGGTGGGGATTTTGTAGGAAGCGTGACATGCCAAGGCTAAGCAGCCTGCACAATTCAAGGTTCTCTGTAGTCATGTTCAGAGTCCATTTCTCACACACTTATTCTTATATACGTTCCCTATGTACCAATCAGCCTATTTAGCACTTTCACTACAATCTCATGTTCTGCCTTCCACATTTCCACAGTAACATTTTAAGCTTATTACGCACTTCAGCTTCAGCCCAGTAAATTTGACGAGCACAGCAGTTCACCTCTGTGCAGTTTGTACGCCAGCTTTCTCCGGCTGCATCTTCCCCCTCTGGTTAAATAGACAGATTCACGTTCCTCCCTTCCTTTCTCTGTCCCTGTCACAACAAATCCCCCCTTTGCTCTGTCTGCTTGACATCCATGTCAATGCCGGCACTCAGCCTGGTTTGCCCAGGTTGCTACATCTCTCCAGCCCGGTGGGGACATGCTCCCAGGCCTCTCTCCTGAATTCTGACATCTCGGAGCATCTTGTTAAGATGCTAATACTGTCACAGCCACTGCAGGTTAGCTCACACAGTTGATATATCCAGGCTGCACTGGCAAGAAAATAGAAATTCCTTAAGCAACATTGCAGATCTAACCTCACTGATGTATCCTGTCATGTTTTTGGCCATCAGTCACTTTCAGTTGAGAAGCCAAGAAAAGAGAGGGAAGTGGGCAGAGGGGAAGAAAGTGAGATTGTAAGTTATTGAGTAACCAGCAACAAATAGGTTTACCTTACCTTTCGGTGAGGTGAATACTCATCTACCGTGCTGAAACAAAAAGGAAAATCCAAATTACTCCTTCCAGCCAAAGCTTAGGAAAAGGAAGTTTTAGCTTTTACAACATCAGAAAGTTTTTAACATTAAATGGTCACCGCAGAATGGCTGCAGAGCTCCTTCAGGGAAAGCTAAGGGTGTCTGGCTCAGCCAGAAAACTTTTCTGTAACTTGCACAATAGATGTAGTGAAAAGCAGTGCTCCCAGCCCATGAGCTGCCAGAGAACATGGACACAGCTCACGCCCTGGGGGTAAGCAGTCAGGGTCACCCTTGGGGACACAGCTCTTTCCACTTCCCCAACAGCCAAACCACGGAAACAAACTCCAATTGTTGGAAAAAAATGCCAAGGGAATACCTTTTACAAATACCATAATTATTAGTAAAATAATAACTCTGAGAGGACTATTGCAAGAGATTTGCTTCTCAGTACTGCAGATTGCAGAGAGAGAATAAGAACGAAGGTACCATCTGAAGTCACAGACTGCAGCTTCTGAGGGAAATTTTGCCAGCTTTTCTGCAAAGTATCGCTCTACTTATAAGTCATCCCAACCAAAATTGATGGGAGTGACTGCTGAACCACACACACCACCCAACGAAATCAGAGAAGACTGAATAATCTAGCTTTAGTTTAAAGAAGAGATGATCTGTAAAAATGAATATAGTACTTGTATCACTCATCACTTTACAGCAAGATGACAACAAAAATAAATTACACTCTAAATTAAAGGAGACTTGATCACAAATACAATCAATACTTACTGACGACGATGCATCCCAAGTATCTTCTGAAATTCTTTCAGGTCCTTCTCAAGAATGGGATATTCGTACACATCATCTAACACATTCCTGTATATTGTCTACAAAATAAAAAGGTATCAGCAAACACCTAATAATTCAAACATAAATCTAAGGCATGACATGAGTGATCTAAATCTATTCAGGCACTAGTGTACTAAAACAAATTTCATCATATTTTTACAAGACCCGTAAGGAGAGAATGTTCCTGTTTAAATTCCCAGACTGGTCAATATTCAGCTCATCTTTGGAGAAACACTCTTTGTATCATCACCAGGTGAGAGGGCAAAATGTTGACACACTTTTGTCTACTAACAGGAAGATTTAAAACACTTCTGGCAGTTACGTGAAATCTGTGTTAAGTCAGAAGAACACATTCTGAAGCATGAGAACACACCACACCATCATCACTTATCCAAAATAGTAACAAACAGGTTCATTTGATTAAGACTTTTAAAAAGGAGAATGTTGTCCTTCACTTTTCCTAACATTGGCATGCATTTTAAATTGAATGATGTCTCGCACAAACAAAAACCAACATACTCCTAGTTGTAAACCAATAAATGAATAAACCCTACTTCTTATTTTGGGAGAGGCATTGTCTGAATATCATCAGTCACGAACCTCAGTTAAAAGACAATACCTCAGATAAGAGGTAAACAACTGAATTGGCTTTCATGATTGAAATTGTAGGAAATATTTTCTCTATACTTTCTTAAACTCTGCACATAGATCCGTCTCCCTTCCAAGAAAATTAAGATCATATGTATGATCTGAGTCATCAGGTTTGCTTTAGCCCAATTAACACTCTTACATTTCTAAATTTCAGTATGAATGATTCTGCCCTACATTCTTATATATTGGGTTTGCACGTATAACTTCAACCATCATCAACATTACTGCTGTTTAATATTGCACAGAAGCCTCAAGCAGAGAAATTGTGTGACAATAAACAGTCACACACCTCCGTGGCCAGAAAGACAAGCCCTGCATCAAGATAGGTGCAACACAGTGAAATCTTAACTGATGGCTGGGATAATGTCCCTTTCTAGTACATGCATCTAGTACCAAATAGTAAAAATCCTAAGGTCTCTGCTTCTCTATGCAGTGTGTCCTACTGCAAAACCAAAACAACTCCCCAAAAAAGGCTTTCTCCAAATTTAGTTCAATGTTTCATCCCTTTGTCTTAGGCAAATGACTGAACAGAACTAAAAGGCCCTTAAGATCTCCAGTTGCAGAGAAAGAGTTTCATCAGGGAAGTGGAAGATCCTGCAAAGTCTCCTAAAATATTTTCATCTTTCAACCAGCAGGGTTAAAAAAAAAAAAAAAAAAAATCAACCACCAGATGGATCTTGGGTCAGTGACGACTTGGCTATTTGCAAATTTACAAGGGAATTATAAAAGCTTTTAGAACTCATTCAGAAAGACCAGAAGATCCTTGCTAATAAGTAAGGACATGATTTTATTTATTAAAAATACATAAAGTTGTGCTACTCTCCATGTGCACCTGACAAACACTGTGGAATAGCATTTCATTCCTCAGCCAAATTAGCATCCCTTACAAGGACCTCAAACCTCTCTCTGTCCGTGATCCTCTGGATACCAACTGTAGAACCTGATCTGGCAGAAAAGACCAGTGTGTCCAAGGAACCTCCAGATCTTTGTGCTTTTATTTTTTACCTTCCTAACTTTTCCCATTTTCTAGAGAGCATGGAGTTCTATGAGTTTCATATCTTAAAATAATGTTTTTGATATTGAATGTACTGACATTACACGTTTTCTGTTCAAACTATCTCCAAGGCTTTCAGAGAAGACACGTTTAAATCATGTTATATTACAGATTTCATGGAGAAAATTTAAGTATGAAAAATTATGCTTTATATATGTTGCTGTTGGGACTTTTTAGACACAGTATGTTAATTAAACAATGCTGAAATGCATCAGAAAGTGTTCCAATACCTTTAAAAATTGTTTTAAATGCTCATCTTCATGTAACCAGTCTTTGTAGAGAGAAGTCCACTGAGACACCAAATGCAAGACTTTTCGTTTCCTACAGGACACATCAGAGTCATCTTCTTTCCCTTGGTGGTTCTTAGCACAATAGGTATAGTAGATTAAGGAACAAATAATAAGGTCTCAATGAAACTTAAAAATTAAGTGATGGAAAAGACTTTGCAATCATCTCATCTGCTAATGAAAGATTTTTTCACTATATTGCTCAGTTTTAAATGTTTTATCCCATCTGGAGCTTTACGAGTTTCATCAACTTTTTGGAATGAAATTCTCAGTAATAGAAATGTCAGTTCATCCTCTGTGCCAACAGGATTTTTTTCCTTTATAGATTAGAGAAGCGAGTCTATAAAAGTAAAATCAATTCAAAAGGAATTATACAATGTTGAGTCATATCTTTTCTGTAGAACTGGGAATGAACCTTTGTCCTGCACACTGATGCCAATGTGAATGTCTGTAGGAAGGAGGACAATGTATCATTAACAACAACAAAAAAAGGAGGCAGAGGAAGTCAGTTTCTTTCTCCCTGCACAAATTACACTATCTGCAGAAATAACACTATTAAAATAAAAAACAGTGAAAGAATCTATTCCCACCATTGTCCTCTTTTCACAAAGCAGAAATACCAAATGACAGAAGATACCCGTTTTGTACATTGTTCCTTCACTATTCTTTCTTTTATGAGGTAAAAAGATGATGTTTTCACCACAAAAGGTAAAGAGGAAAAAAAGAAAAGAAAAAAAAAAAGAAAGCAAGTTCATTTAATAGCTACAAGTTTATTCAAACAATCCTTCTTAGCTTATGGAAGTAATTGGAAATAAAAGGAAAAAATTCTTTTATAATACTATAATATTTATTCTTCATTTTTTCTCTTCACGTATTCTGAAATGTATTACACAGATATAGGTATTCTAAGAATTAACATATAGGTCTGGATAGGTTTTAACCCCACTTTAAATGTTATTTTGTAACAGTTATAAAGGTATATTTGTCTTTAAACAAAAACAGCAGACATAAGATTCCATTGTTGTTATGAGTTAGGCATCTGTTTAAATACATCTTTCAAGCATTCTTGTGAAGTAAGTATGCACATATACATATTTATGTATGGTTTAGATACAGGTTTATTCAGAGGCAGCTTTAGCTTTGTACATTCAACTTCAGAGCAGGAATTTTCTGTTTATTGGTTCCTCAGCTACGCAAATTCTAAATGTTTTAATAGGTGAATGTGTATATATATTTATCTATCTCTGTTTACAAGAATGTGCCAATTAGGGGCACTCATATCCAAACTTGGGTTTAATGTTTCCAGTTTGAATCTTTTCCTCCATAACCCATTTGAGCTAAGAAAACAATATAACCTGAACCTTGGGAGGCTACAGATTTGAATCAAATTCCAAGTATCATAAAACCTTATGAAAATTGGACTGAAGAAGAAAAGACCTTGAAAGATCAGCTAAACTAGTCCATCTAAGTCCACCCTAACTAGCCCACCCTAAGACAGGCTCAAGTATACCCTACGTTATCCTTGGAATGTATTTTCTAGTTTCTTCTTCTTAATATTCTCCAATATCAAAGATTTTACTGTCTCACACATTTTCCACTCCAATGTTTCTTTTCTTAATGAAAAAGAAAAAAAAAATCCTAATATCTAACACGAAACTGTCTTACAGCAATTTAATCTCACTGCCTTTTGTCCTATCTGGCATCAATATGGGAAAAGATTCTTCCCTTCCACTTTAGGTACCTGAAAGATTGTTGCACTTATAGTTTCCCTTTTTATCAGTAAACCAATCCCAGTTCTTTCGATCCTTCTTTGTAGGCCTTTTTTTCTAGAATATTGGTAATTCCCACTGTTCTCTTCTGAAGTTTCTCCTATTTGTTCATGCATTTCTTGGGGTGTGATGCCAAAATCTCAGGTGCAGTCCACCTTCTAAGCATGCCATAGTAAATATTAGACAATCGTTCTCTTTTCTCACCAGTTTTACATGCAACATCAAAATAATCACCTGGGGTTGCATTTCAATAATATCAATATGCAAAGAGCAAGATTAATTATCCCAGGAGCACAACTTGCTACGTTTGATATAAGGCTTGACAACAGATAAACCCAGGTGTAAGTGTGTGACCCCTGTTAATACAACACTTAATGAAAGGATATTGCCTCAGAAGTGCCTGGCACAAGTCATCAGTCGTCATGAAGACTGTGTATGTGAGAAGGAAGTCATCCAGGAGAGTTTCTGCAGAGGAATACAAAAAAGCCCAAGGTACAATACATTAGTGAGAGGAGAAAGAGAGTAACTACTCCTGTTAGTGTACCTGGCAGGAATAGGATCCCCTCCCTAAAAAAAAGTCCAAAGCATACAGAATACATCTAACTTTAAGTTTCAAACAGTTAACAATATGTTGCCACTGCAGACATCAGACCCTTTATTTAACAAGCACATCCTCAGCTCTGAAAGAGCCAACAAGCACAAATATGCACAGAATAAGCCACAGTTCAGGGATGAGTAAGAAAGAGACCTTATCACAAACACCACCTCCCTGGTTGGCTCTGCTGCATGCAAAGCAACCTTTCCACCAGCTAAGTTGTTCTGAAAATTCAGAAAAACTTTTAGTAATAGGAGAGAGAAAACTGTGATTGCTGTGTACTGTGATTAACATCTATGCACACTAGTTGAGAACCATTAAATAAATACACTCAAATCTTTAGCTGGATAGGCTTGTGGACATCACTGTAAGTGCTGAGAAGTTTTCTCTAAGGTTTACTTAATTACATTATGGAAGTTTTTTTTCTCCACCTGGTTTCTATCAGTGTTACCAAAATGGGCTGCAGGTACTTGCTAACAGACCATCTCCACCCACTGCAGTTGCAGCACCTCAGGGTGTCAGGATGAATGGCCCTCCCAGTCTGGATCTTAGTGTAACTTTCTCATTCCTCATTCCCAGGCCATGCTAGTTTTAGGCTTTTGCCAAACCTTTACTGCACACAGCAGTGTGCTGAAAGGACTGGGTTTGCTCTAGGATGAAAGGGCTCAGGTGTCATCTTATGGTGGTCTTCAGTAACTAATGGCAGAGTAGAGATAAGACCGAGCCAGACTTTTCCTGGAGGTGTGCAGCAAAATTATATGGAGCAACCATCAGAGACTGCAACAAAGGAAAATTTGTCGAGGTACGAGGGATTATTTTTTTTCCTCCTGTGAGGATGGTTAACCATCGGGACAGGTTGCCTAGACAGACTGCAGAATCTCCAACATCAGGTATATACAGGACTTGCCTGGGCAAAGCTCTGAGCATCCTTGTCTTACCAGACCTGCTTCGAGCAGGGGTTGGATCAGATGCCTTCACAGATCCCTTCCAAGTGAAATTATTCTAAAATTCTTAATCAAATGTGCTTCCAATTTTAGTAAACTACTCATATATGATGTGTGATCTGGGAATGAATTTGGTTCACATACAACAAAATCTTTAGTTTTCTGCAAACAGACAAGAGAACTATATTCGTCATCTCAACCCCCAAATAAAAACATTTGTGGGGTTTTTGTTTTGTTTTTTTCTTCCCCAAATGGTAAGATTTTTCTCAAGTTTTGAGGAGTTCCTGTTCACTGTATTTCTTTAAATTCCAGCAGATATACTGTGTTCCCTTTAATAAGAAAACAGGTTTGCACCACTTGATTTATCAGATAAGAACAGGAATGGACAGACGCTGGACAGTAACAGAAGCAATTCAATTTATACTGCAGAGCAAAAAATGCTTTACCAATATAACTAGTTGTTACTCGTTAGTACCAATTATTCAGTTGTGATTTAAGTGGTGGATTTACAACTGCAAAGACTTAGGGCCAAACCCAACTCCATGTGAGAAAGACAAGGCTGAGCCCCAATTTCCATATCCTGGTTTTCCCACTATTTGTTTGCGATCTGTTCCAGTCCAAGCTAGTGCTTGTGTACAAGTGTGCAAACTGAGAGCATCCCAGCGGCTTTTCATGCCAAGGCTGCAATTTCACAGTAATTTGGACCAATTTCAGTTACAGCTGCCTTGGACTACCTTGTCAGTAAATTATTGATCCCATAGCTGCAGTGCAGGATGGCAATAAGAATTCATCCATATATCATTCAAAGCCCAATATCATGTGGATATCACATGGATGGATAGAGCTAATGACATCCCACCCTGTGAGCATGGGATTCAAAATACCTCTATTGTCTTTTTTAAAAAAAATAAAAATCTAGCTAGATCAATGCATTTAACACAGCTGGTCTAGAAATAGTCCTGATCTAGAGACGCATAGCTAAAACCCCTTGCATTCAGACACAAAACAATAAAATTCTTTATATTTCACCAACATTGGTAAAAATGGTGGAAAGTATTATCTTTCCACAAAAAGAATATTTTGTCTTAGTAAATGAAAAGACATTGTGAACAGCTTGTTCTCTATCTGAAAGGTCATCTATTCATTCTGTTGCACATCTTTTGGATGATACAATGCAGCTATTAAAGTTGGAGGTTTCACAAACATTTATTTGGAAACAGCTGATCTTGGAGTCAATCACCACATTTTAGTTCTTCACTAAACTATGTGACTGTGCAGTGATCTTCATGAAGTCAGAGACATTTACAACAGGTTATTTCCCTACCTTTCTACTCTGTACATGTGATGTCTGAGTTTCAGCAATACATAGCCATGTGTTCAGAAAAGAAATTAAGTACTAACTGAAGCAAAACTGCAGTGCTTATCAATGAACTTCTGCAATTGTTCAAAATAGCATGACTTTATCATAGTAACTGGTGTTAAAAATACCAACTTAAAAGTTTATTTTTATTACCTGATCATCTGTTTTCCAGATGTCTATCTTCAATTATTTTCAGCATCCCAAAGCGTTGTTGGGGTGGGAAGAAAGGCTGGGTTTTGCCATGATTTGAGTTTTTTTGCTTTTTTGCTGAATTTTTTTTGCAAGAGTTGTGCTACAGGTATTAGTAATGCAATTCTCTTAAAAAAGAAAATTAGTGAAGGGAAGATTAAAATTGTATGTTTGTTCAGATAGCTTACAACTTTTTTAAGCCCTCTGTTCATCTCCCTCTGCATGTGCAGTCATACATCCATCTATTCACAGCCTCTGGCTTCTAACCACCTTATCAAAACAAGATATATCACTCAGCCAACTTCAAGTAGCACATATGTATCAGTGATTTTTTTTTTCCTTCTAAAAGCAGAGGAAATGCTAAGAAGAAGAAAAGTTCATAAATTATGATTCCCATAGCTTGTATATAAGCTAGATCTCTTCAAACGGCCTCTAAACTTGTTTAGAAATTTAAACCCTAAAGGAATGTTTTGAACAAAAAAAGTCTGGATTCTACATGTGGTCCATTAATAGCATCACTCATCCATTAAATTACTTTAACAAGTAAGCAATGAAAGTGCTTTTGCTAGATTAAATATCTATTACCAGACGTCACATAAATACTTTACAATAATATTCATATTTTAAAATGCCTGCATTAGCTTGTAGGTATTTCCCTGAAGTCCAACTGTTCACTGTTAACTATCTTCTGTATTTTCCTCCTAAATGCACTCTAATTTAAGATCATTCCAGAATGATTTTTCATGCTGTAGCAAGGACACAAAACCTGAGGGTGTACTGATTCTTCAAAAAGAATTTGTTCAGAACAAACATTTGCAAATTTCTCAGATACTTTTGGACATTAATAGATGTCCACAAGTAATGATTTGCTGGTCTAGCCTGCAAGCAGAAAGAAAGGCTAACCACGAGAGAATTTATTCACAGCAAATTATTTATTCTGTTACTAATGGCCACTAAGAGCAGTAAATTTGCATGAGGAAGGTCTCTAAGTATACACATTGGGATGATAATTATGAACAAAAGTCTTTCTGGGGCTTTTCTGTTGAGTCACAGTTGATTTAAGAGTTAAAAAAAAAGAAAAAAAAGGCAATTCCAGTCAAATCATTAATTATTTACAGTGCACCATACCCCCACTCAGAATGGCAGTGAAATGCATACCTCTGCTTTTAAATTTTACTGTGTCCCAGTTTCTGCATAAATTTGTGACCATCTTCTCTGTTATTCCCACAGAAAAAGTTTTTCTAGTATTTAGAGCAAACAAGGAGAATAAAATGCACAGTAATAGTTGGAAAAGAAAAGCTCCTATTGGAAGGGAAGTCTTTGTGCAAAAGCCTGTGAAGCTATGGCAATTTTTAAAATTTCTCTTCTTCATGAATTTTTTATTTAATCATTTTCTTCTAGCCATCAATCTAATTTTTCTTTGTTTCTTACAATTTTCCTTTATTTGGCTAAGCAATTATTACAAAGTATGCAGTTAGCTTGCAGCTATGGAATATTTCATTTCAAAGACAATTTCAAGCATTTTAAAGCTTCATTAAGACATGCAACAGAACCAGCACAAGTTCAATGGGCTCCTGTTCTTGCAGCTCTTTGGGGGTAGCCTTAGGCAGTAATCTCACCACACCGAATGTGTCTGAGTACCATAGGCATAAAAATAATAAAAAAGCAGGCACTGTGCTTGTTTGTTATTAAATAATCAATTCACCCCAGCTTCTGCTGAGACAGTTTCTCACAGGCTGTGTGTGTCCCCTCCTTTCCCCAAGTGAAATACAGCAGCGTGGACACCAGCTTTACTGGGAGCAGTTAGTACTGCTCTTCCCATCTTTCTGCAATGTACAGATCCTTCTGCAAGATACGTTCAGGGTGGCTGAGGGACGGAAAGAGCAGCATATAGACATGGGATGTTCTCACACATGCAAATTACCCAGGGAAGATTTGCTTTCAGCTGGTCATTAAAGGACCCAGGGATACGTCTACATGAGAAGTTGCAACTGTATTGCACGCGTTAGGTGATGACAGCCAAAGGCAACAATGGTGTATTTGGTGGGGAAGAGGGATCTAGAGTCCCAGAGACAGTAAATGGTCATATATTTAGATAAACAACACATCATATATTCTCATGTACTTAAATCCAGAGGATTCCCTGATGCTTTCCATGTGCCCACCTACCTCTCTAACCAGATCATACCCTTTCTCTCTGAGAGGGCAACTCCACGAATATTAACTCAATACAATGGCACGATTGTAAATGCCAGGAGGGTAGAATGGGTTTCTCACATGGGTTTACACACCAAATCGGATTTTTCAGTGGTTGCTTTTCCTCCTTCTCCACCCTCTTCTTCAGACAGGGTATCAATTACTAAGCCTTAGGCCAAAAATGAATAAAGATCTGTAGTGAGAAAGCATGACACAGCTTTTAACAAACAGGATGGGCAGTACAGGTCATGGTGCTGCCATGTTTAATACCTGTAAGCTCTTCTCATCTTGAGCATTTTCTTAAACTACCACAGTGGTACAAGGCATCAGTAGAGCAGTCTCACATAAATAACTTGGTACATAAACATGAAAAGAGACTTAATCTAAAAGGAAATGCCATTGTCAAATGGAGTAAAAGTTAAATTCTTTTTATTAAATTAAATATATTTGAGGACAATTTTTTAAAAGCAAATATTTCAGTTTAGCTATCACATAGAATGAGTAAAAAAGGAAATGCAGGGAAATATTCCAGTATTACAGATAGATACACCTCTCTAACTACCCACCTAGCAATTTGTATGTCCACATATTATTTACTAGTATGCATGTGCACCAACCAGTGTCTTTAGACCATCACAGCTAAAACAATACTGTATACACATTTACATTACAAACATGTTCAATAGCTCAAACTGTATTCAGAATATACCTATTACTCTATTGCTAATATTAGACACCTTGTCCAGCTAAGCCAGATATAATTATTCCTAATGCCAGCCCTGAGTCATTAATCCCTTTATACCACAAGAGGTAACTTGAAGACAAATTCCAGTTTGTCCTGGTATTCTGATCACACTTACATCCTGAATACTTTTTGTTTTGCTGCTCCTCGATGGCTACCAACAAAACAAAACAACGGGCGGGGGCGCGCGCCGCGACCGTTGCCGGCTGAGGCAGCGATCGCCGTTACTCGGCGTTGAGCTGAGGTAAATAG
>JANZLQ010000078.1:10198453-10221702 GCA_026212715.1 Elanus axillaris | reverse complement strand
GGGGGGGATAAGCCAAACAAGTCCTCCCACTTTCAGTGACAAACTATGACTGCTGAGATGACAAGAGCCATTCTCTCTTTCGTGTTTTTTTCATATTAGACTCTACAGAGCAACTTCTCAGACCCTATTCTTCCCACCCTATAGCATTTCTGTTTTCATGATCCTTCCTTTCCATTACACACTTATTTAAATATTAAGAAAAAATAAAGCTATGCAAAACAAGGCGGCCAACAAGATTTTAAATATGCAATGCAGCAATCTTTTTTCTTATAATTAGCTTACAAAAGGTAACTTTCTCTATACAGACCAGTATAAACATATAGACTCTGTGTGTATAGATTCTATATTCCTTTATCTGCAGACCATCTATGTCATGTCCTGTTAGTTGGGGACAGGGTACTGAGAGTGAAATCTGTTAAACTGCAAAGAAAAACAAGTAATCTGTTGTTTTTTAAACTCATCACCATTCTGAACCCAAATCTCTTCCACTTTCCACTGTACAAATCCATTGTGAATGGCTGTGCAAGAATTACAGAAAGATTTAAGGGTTTTCCAGGCTTGTATTCCACACTAAATCGGATTATAAGAAAATATAGATAAAGTACTGGAATGCAAGTCTTTTTCCACTTTATGCAAAGTAGCTATTCAGCTTTCTCCAAGGATTTGCTGGGGGAGGCCAAACCTGTATGGAGATTGAAAAAGAAAAAAAAAAAAAAAAAGATTGCCTGAATGAACAAGCCACTGGAATTCACGGTTAACTCATAGGTTAAAACCCTTACTCATGCTCCACAGCAGTTGTGGTTTTCCCTATGAGTATGAGAGAATTAAATGGAGTAAAAGGATGAAAACTCATGTACTGAATTAAAAATATTACTCACTAAACTCTCTGCTTTCCCAGCTGAGGAAATTGCTAAATGCCCTTACTGCCTAATTTGTCTTTCAGAAGCATACCAAACAGAAAGAGATCATAAGATCATCTTCATCCTGAAGCATGTTAGAACCTGAGTATACTGTACTGGTGGGCAGCACGTAGGAACTCCAGCAGTATTAAATGTGAATGGGGGCTACACACACATTTTTCAAACTCTGAGTTTGTGTGGTAATGAGACCCCTCTGGTGTTTGGGGGGGGCACACGGGGGGAGCATTTTTTGAGAAAGACAAAGCCTGAGAATAAATAAATGTATTTTAGATAACATATGACAAATTCTAAACCTCCTTAGCTATGCTATTTCCCATTTGTGATTATGGCAAAGATGATGGAACGACCATATGGTCAGCTCCTGACATCCCCTTACATTAATACATTAATTATCAGTATTAGCCAGAATTCCAAATTTAAAAATCACCAGCAACTTCAAAATTTGCTCTCATTTACATTCACTGCATCATCCCTACCTTGCAGGACCAGCCACTTCTCTCTAATATTTAGTGAGGTTCATCCTCCAGAGTATATTTGGGGGGGAAAAAAACAACAAACAAAACCAACTGAATCCTTTGGGGTTTTTATCTTCCTGTGTATGACTCAAAAACTGGCCTCAATAATGCTAACGCACCTTGTGACTTCAAAGCACATACTGGAAACATTTTTTTTAAAGAAAATATTCACTAATGGGGTTAGTAACACCATAACTGTTCAGAAATAAAACTTGCATTTCCCACAATCATCAGGAAAGGCAGCCTTATAAGATGGGGTTACAGCTGGGCAAACAGACAGATGAGCTCCATGTGCTGGAGTAAAATGGATGCTGATTACCTCCTATTCTATAGGGAATAGACTTTTTTTGCTATTTTAAATATTCACTCACTGAGTTCAAATTAAACTAAATGAGGGCTACAGCAAAGCATTTTCAAGTTTTTCAGCCTCTTGGTGCTGAATGCTCTTAAGCTCAATAAATTCTTGTCACCCCTTTTACTCCTTCTGTAAAATGTGAAAAATTATAATCGTACCTCAAGGCACACACTGCTACATGTAAATTTTTTGCATGTTTTGGTTCACATAATACTGTGCAATGCCCTGAAACCTTTCAGCAATACAAACGCATGTCCAGAGAGTTGTAGTTGTAATCAGAAAATTGCTTGTTCTGCAGAAACTGAAAAACGATTTGAGGGCAACTATTTTCAAAGATAGGAGTTTCTGAATAATCTGCAATTCCACAGCAATTCACTAAAAATATCAGGATGTCTCAGAGTACAAACAGTAAATGCAAATCACTTTCATTACTATCTGATCTAGCAAGATATTGCTCACGTCTGAAAGGGTGGTGAGTGGTCCCAGACCTCCATGCATTCAGCAGATGGCAATTGCACTCAGGACCTTGCAGGATTAGCCCTTAATTCAAAATCAAATCCCCTAATAATGCTATGCCACCATAGACACAGCAGGAAGCAAAAAATGAAAATTATGTTGAGAAAGAAAGGTCAATGGAAAAAAGAACATCAATATATAATTTGCTGCTAATGTATTAAAACAATTATAGTAGTTATGTCATCTAACCACTGAAGCGCCGAGAAATCAATGCACAAAGGAATAAAGAGCAAGCCATTTATTTCTGGCATTAGGTTAGAAAAAGAAAATACATAAGGGCAAGATATTTAACCTGTACAACCAGATTTTTTATTAGAGCACAGAAGTCAGAACTAGGAATAATTTCTAAGGTCATCTCCCAGAAATTTCTGGCAGTATTTTAACATCTGCAGAATGAATCAAACACATTCTGTCTGGTAAGGTCAAAGATCCTCCTAAAGTTGCATTCCAGTTGCTGCTATCACATGTATTGGAGCAGTTTCATATTTTGTTTGAGGGACAAAAAGCCCTGCAACCGCAGGCAGAGAGCAAATGTCAAACTTGTCTAGCTTTAATGAGGCACTAATTTTTCCACATAGAAATCTGAAGCTCTTTTTTTCCCCCCAGGTAGGAGGGAGCCCTGGTGATTAATGTGCAGCTATAATGGTCGGGGTTATTTGAAATGATTAGACAAATCCACTACGCCTTATACATTTCGAAGGATTAGAAATATTGCCTATAGCAGTCACCCTAACACACTGCTACTTTTTGTTAAAAAAAGCCCTTGACTCCTGCAACTAAACCACTCAAGCTTTCCCTGCAGTGAAACTTCACTTGACAGAAAACTGGGTATTTTAATGCCCATGTGAAGTCCTCACACAAGCCTCGCTGGGGCAGGCAGCCAATCCTTGTTCCCATCAGGCATCTCCCAAAGCACTGTAGGAGACAAACCCATCCTCCCTTTCCATCAATTCTTTAAAATAAGCCAGGCCAGGATTGCCTGGAGCAGCAGGATGGAGGATAAAAGATTTAATGGTTCTCTTTCATCTCGCTGCCTGGGGTCCAGCTGCCTTATGGGGCAGGAGAGATGGGCAGGCAGCAGTACCAGCACAGCCTGCTGCTGCTCTGCCTTCACGGTTTTTCACCTTCAGCACACACCCTGCCTGGCACCCGGTCAGGCGTGTGTCTGTGAAAGTTGTATGAGCAAGTGCAAGGCAAGTTTCTACTTTTCTGTTTCTGTCTTGCAAGCCTGGTCCCACCAGGTGCTCATGGCTGCTCAAGCCTTTTCCCAGGTCCACCAGCTCAGCACACATTTGAGTCTAAAGGGAACTTTAAAATTTAGACTAGATATTCGACTTTCAGAAAGGTAATATAAAGGAAGATGTACTCAATCTTCATTCTTCTCATCTTTGCTGTCAAACACTTGTGTGGCATTGAGGGAGAAGGAAGTTTCAAGTTCAGCATGTCTTTCTCATCACCAAATTGGAAAATCTACTCCTAGGAAGCTGTAACCTTCAAATCTAATATTATATATAAATATAAAAATATCATCACATCTTCAAAAAAAAGACCATTGTGAGCTCTTCGTTTCTGGGTCTTCAACCTGAGGTGCTTTAAAAGAGCCGATTTTTCAGTGACATTTCTGAGAATATGAACCCAAATTTTCTGTTTACAAGCCAAAAATAACATAAACACAAACATATATATATAAAATCTTAATTGGAATTATTTTCAAGTAAGTTAAGACTATTAGCCCCAAAAGTTTTAACTTCAGTACCTAATGACAGGCTCCAAAATCCACTGTATTTGGACAATATCCAGTCCAGCAGATTATGGCGACTACAGTAGAGTGACCAGAATACATTCCATACTGGTACATAATATGGATAAAGGACAGGTCAAACTACAATGGCAATGCCACATCTAAAGCTCTGCAGGTCAGGTGCAATACCTAGACTTCAGTGTGCAGTGTTATCACCATGACCTGCTGCTAACTGCTCTCCATACCAACCAGAGGGATCAGTCCCTTAAGGGAACAGAAATGTACTGATGCGCACTGTGTATTTTTAGAAGTGTTTAGCAAGAAGCTTTGATCTATTATTTTCCTCCTACAAAGCAGCAAGGAGAAATTTCTTTGTGCTTCGGCCTGGGGAAGGAGATACAAGAAGAATCTTGTTTGCCCCTGGGAGCCAAATTACCATAAATATGCTAAGCAGTGCAAGCTCCCCAACATGTGGCACTGGAGCATGTGCAGTGAACATCACAGTGTCTCTTTGGGGAGGCCTAGCACAATAAAGCCCCCACTGGCAAAACGCTCCTGGCTTCTGTAGATTTGGCAGAACTGCCTACAAAGGGAATGACGGCATTTTCATCCGAGCAAGAACTGTTGGATTTGGTCCAAATCTCTCCATAAGATGGCAGTAACATGCACTAGACTAATGCACAGACCATGTGCTTCTTCCAGCACAAGAAAGAGCAATGCATTAGGTCAAGTGGTGGGACATTTTTGGTGTAATGGGTTGCACAGATTAGGTTACAGTCTTGCACATGCAGCTCTGGCCTGCTGTCATGCAACCGCAAAAGTACCGACTCACTTGCCAACACCTGACATAGGGAGGCAAAAGGCCCAGCAAAGGTAGTGCATGGCTGTGATGTGTTACAGGCTCTGCTGGGCAGGGGGCAAGGAGGAGGAGGGAACACATCTTGCAAACCCCATAGGAGACCCAGACAGGCATCGGCACACTGCAATGTCACTGCAGCACTGAAGGGTGCCACTTACAGCATTTTGTCCCAGGGTGTACAATACTTCAGGCTGATGGGCACCTCAGATAGATACCTCTGAAATAACTTATGCAATATCTAAATACCTACAATGCACAGCAGAGACCTCCTTATACTGGGAGGGGGATGGCAGGAGGGACACAACACAACACCAAAAAGAACCCAAAAACCAAACAGGGCCATAGCTGCATCTTGCATTTCCACACCTGCCTTCCTCCCTGCTCCCTGGAGCAGTGAAACATGGCTTCACAGCATAAAACCAGAACAAGTGTCAGAGCACTCATAAGGCAGCTGCATTTTGCTTTTCCCATGTGGTGAATGGGTTCCAAAAAAACCTGATGAGTTTCACCATGGTGGTGTTAAACCACAATGTTACACTAATTGTAGACTTATTTACATAATATATGTCCTCAAATTATGAACCTGAAATTGTACTTGCTATGCTGAGACACCCAAATCATTCCATTGACAGGTTAACATGTAATTAAAGACAGCTTTTCTCCTTATTATTACAACTTAATGGAAGACAGCAATAAAAAATGCCTTGTACATAGTCCATGTATGTATAAAGAACATCTAACAACTTCAAACTATCGGGTTTGTCAGTACAACCCTGTACTGACAGCAGAATGAAAGGCATAACAAAGGCTCTTGCTTGCATGGTTTAAAGATCATACAGAATAGACATTATCCGGAGTTCAGCTGCTTGTGAGTATTAAAATACCTGCATGGGCATATTTCCCTGTGGCAGCAGAAGTATTTTCTTATACAAGCACCTTCTGGTGCTTGCAATACACAGTAGTTCAATGTTACACTTTTGTGAAAGAACACCTTTATTTAGACAATTTTCAAACTATTTTCACTCATTGGGAAGCTCAGCATTACATCCTTGATTCAGCTGCACCATAATTACTCAGGAATTTTATTTGATAGCCTCACTTATTTCAGTTACATAAAGCGGAGCTATTAAGCAATTACTGGATAAAAGCCCGGTGGGTTAATTTTCTAAAGGTGTATATTCATTTTGGCCGATATTTCAGATTTTTAGTGCTATTTACTGATTTAGTCACAAAAAAAATACATGCAGAATACCAACTCGCAGATATGCATAACTTGGGACTTGTATAGTCCAGCTTTCTTCTTTTGTATCTTTCTTTCCCAAGTCTTATGAGATACTGTATCTTTCATGCACACACTGGAAAGCATCTAATGCAAGAGATGCATTCTGCATATTGTAGAAATTGTTTGTTCAGGCTTTACCCCTTCATCAACACTGCCAGCTGTTCCTTGGACTTCAACAGCGCACAGAGGAGTCTCCTTGGCTGAGATGTAAACCCTACCTTTCTGCGCCATGAATCCAATGCAGTGTTTAGGATAAAGGTAAAAATCATGAACTGCAGTAACAAATAGGATACTGCACTAAACTGGGCCTCTTGGCTCATCTGCTCCATGACCATGTTTCACTACTACACATAACAACATCTGGCCACGACTAGCGCTTGCTGACATCTTTCATTTCTATAGCTTTTTTTGGCCATAAGTACCAGCACAGTTTTTATAAAACAAGCTTTATTTTTCCAGTGTACAGAAAAAGGGAGGCAGACACTGGCACAGCAGAGGCAGGAGGTACCTGCCAAAGCTGAGAGTACAAACCCAACGTCCTCACTCCCGTTCTGCTCAATCCTCCACAGTATAGACAGACAATACCAGTGCATTTGGCCTCCTGCCAGTGAGGCCAACACCACCAAATGTGAGATTCAGATGGTTATCCCACTGCAAATCATCTTTCCCTATCAAATTTCCAAATCCTCTTCAAATTAAATAGGCTGACAACTGCACACTTTCTACTTCCCCTCAGCATTTCTTCTTCCTCCTTCTTGCTCCCCAAAGGAAAACAGCTTTTGCAACTGAACTGGCTGTCAGTCTTACTCTCCCTTACCCCTGTAACCTTTGAATCTGTTGACAAATTTCAATGAAATTTGAGACAGGGCAGCAAATTCTCAGACACTATGTTCCTATAAGTAATGGGAGTAAGTGCATCTGTAGAAGAGAGACAAATTATTGTCTCGCTGAAGTAAAGGCTGCCATTAAGCACAGCCATGTCTGTAGACATAAAATAACTCAGCTAAAGGAGATGTAGTGATAGCATCTCAAGCTGCCGCTGGTAGGACTGGGTTTTTTTGATTAAAAGATACAATCTCAAACACTGGGACTACTAGCATCACTGAGATATCCTCCGTATTTAAAATTCTGCAAACTGTGTCCATACCCAGTTTCTCTAACAAGGCTTCTTATCAATGCTGTTGCCATCTCTCTGCTGCACCAAGCTGCTGGGTCTTCTCTTGGTGAACCCTATAAATTCCCAGGGCAGAGCACAGCCTCTTACTTTGTGTTTGCATAGCACCAGTCACAGACATCGTGGCTTCTGAATGCCTGTATATATGCAAAATGGTAACTCATTATCTTTCTGTATTTGTTTCTGCAAATAACGTGTTTTTTTCATTAAACAGCTTTGCTTATTCAGTTAGTCATTAAGGCCAATTATAAAAACCCTTTAAAAATTTTTTTCTTGCTAAGAAGCAGTATCCTTTCTATATCGTCCCTGGCTAGCGTATGGAAAATCTTCAATTAACATGATGACAGTCTCTGGCTGCAATCACTTGTCCATGGCTGCAGCTCGGTAACACTTCTGCTAGATGTAACACTGCCTATAGCTTCTCACAGGTTACAAAACAGTGAGCATGTATTTATTCTTACTAAAGAGTGCCTGTCAGAGAAGGTAGCAAAGCATCTCAAAAAAAGACCCTGAGGATTATGTACCACTCTTCAGCTAGCTAAATACTTCCTATATAAGAACATATATTTAAAAGCAACCTTCCAAATCAGTTTTTACAAACACATCACCGATTACAGTGACTATATAGGAGCTGGAATCAATTCCATTAGGAGTGGCTGTTTTAAAGACACAGCAGCCCACATCCCAGAAGGACAATGAAGTATAATATGCAAGCTCATTTAATCACTGTATCCAATTACAAGGAGGAATAAATCATCACACACATGCCTATGTCTGAATTTTAAAAAGTAAATAAATCATGAATAGTCAAGCCAAACATTGTGAATCTCTGGATTCACAGATTAGCAGGGGAAGTGGTGCATTCACTTCCCATTTGAAATGAGAGTATCCAAAAACTATTAACAACACCTAATTATTTTAAAATAAATACAATGGCTGCCTTTTTTTTTGTTCAGTTTGGAGCTCGATCATACAGAGCTGCCATCCTTTGCAGCAGGGAACACAAAATCCTGACAAATATTAACCTCAGTGGAGCTTGTATATGGTCTAGTAACAGACTTTCCTAGTCCCTCTGCCCCAATTCACACCCAGGACTCCCCTAAGTCACAGGGGTTCAGAAGAGGAGCTGGCCTTCTCACTAAGACTACAAATAGCAGCACTTTGGGCAACTGCTCCTGCCCTTTGCTGTAAACTCCCTCATCCCAGACCTACATGACCATACCCTCTAGGAGGATCTGAATGCTCTCCATTTGCCAAGAAAACCCTATACAGCAGTTTCTTGCAAGGCTGATGGCATTTTCTTGTTTTTCAGACACTTTTAGCAAACTGTTATTAAAGATTTATGGTTCTTTGTAATCAAGAACATAGTTGTAACTTCCCAAATTGCATCTTGCTAACCTTGATGCCCTGAACAAAGTTCCAATCCTTTAAACTGAGATGTTAAATCAAATGCCCTATGGCCCATCTGCATATCAAAACCCTCACCTGAGTAGGGAGATCAGATTCTCATTCATACTAACATAACCTATATGCTCACATCAAAGAAAAAAACCTGTTCCAAATATTTATATAAGCTGCACAAGCAACCCATACGATGTGCCGAAACTTTTGCCTAGAGAGAAGGGCCATTATGCTGGAGACTTAACAAACTTTGTCTCAACCCAGCGACACCTGTCCTGGTTCCAGCTGGCATAGAGTTAACTGCCTTCCTAGTAGCTGACGTAGTGCTATGTTTTGGGTTCAGTATGAGAAGAATGTTGATAACACACTGATGTTTTCAGTTGTTGCTAAGTAGTGTTTAGACTAAATCAAGGATTTTTCAGCTTCTCATGCTCAGCCAGCGAGAAAGCTGGAGGGACACAAGGAGTGTGGAGGGGACACAGCCAGGGCAGCTGACCCCAACGGGCCAGACAGGTATTCCATACCATGTGATGTCATGTCCAGTATATAAACTGGGAGGGATCACTGCTCGGGGACTAACTGGGCATCAGTCAGCAGGTGGAAAGCAATTGCATTGTGCATCACTTATATATTCCTACCCCTTTATTATTACTATTGTCATTTTAATGATGTTATTATTATCATTATTAGTGTCTTCCTTTCTGTTCTACTAAACTGTTCTTACCTCAACCCACAAGTTTTACTTCTCTTCCCGAGTCTCTCCCCCATCCCACTGTCTGTGGGGGAAGTGAGTGAGTGGCTGCGTGGCGCTTAGTTGCTGGCTGGGGTTAAACCACAACACACCACACCAGGATAGACCTCAGGAAAATGCTTTCTTGCTGCTTTGCAATGGAAGAGAAATATTCAGGAGAGTACCGAACATCTGGGGAACACATGGGAGAAGCCCAGCTTCACCTGGCAGACACCCTCCCCTGCCTACAGGTTTAGACTTAGCTTGCCCAACCAACACGCCCAGGTTTCCTGACGGACCACATCCCAAAATCTCCATGTGTGTGCTTTGGGGCTTCTGCCCACAGCAAACCTCGGGGGTCCGGGGGTCCCCACGATGGCAGTGGCTCCCCAAGCTCTCTCACTGCTCCCTCTCACTGAGCAGCCTGGCTGGGCAGAGCACGGAGCCCCAGAACAGATGCCATCTTCAAAGCATTTGCAAGCTGTGTGTGGCCCAAGAGCCCTACACAGCTTCCACAAGGAGAAGACAGAGAGGAGCCCGCAGCACGGCCAGGGCTGCTTCCTCACAGGCCAGAGGGCCGCGTCTGTTTGCGCGTCCCAAGAATTACTCAGCCACCCCTACGCAGCCTCTTTGGTTGTGCCCGTGCAGCTGAAGGTGGAGGTGAGGAGGGATTTCACCTGCTGGCAAGTGGGGGGCATGTGTGTGTGCTGAATTTCTTAAATCATCCAGTTGTTGCCTCCCTGAAACTGCTTGCTGGCACGTACCAGGATGGAAATTTTCCACCTGCCCATTACAGAGTTGTCTCTACAGGCAGCAATGCAACAGTAAGCGGAGAAGCCGTAGTCATCTTAATAGGCAAAATGTTTGCATTTGCCTGTTGTTGGTGGTTTCCATGTTTTGGGGCAATGCTGCATGCTCACTGCTGCTTTAAGACTTTGAATGAAAACCCCTTGACAACAGGGATCTGACAAATGCTATTTGTTTGTGGTTGGTTTTAGCTGTTGTTTGTTTGCTTCCAGCTTGTAGCTGTGCATCCCCCATGATGTACTAACAGTAACAACAAACAAAATCCCATGGACAAGGCTTCTATCATGGCAGGGAATGAAACCCAACAAGGGTTTCATTATTTTATTGATGCCAGGGCTCTGAATTCACGACTGGGAAAGAACAAAGCCCCTGTCTGGCTTTCTGGCTTTAGCTGCAGTGGTTCCTAGAGAGAGGTCAACCAGCCCTAAATCCTAAGAAATGAGAGGGTTAAAGAAAGGCTGTCTGGGGAGTCAGTAGAGCCTTGTGGGCAGGAGGAGGAGGGATAATGGCAGGAGGGGTATGCAGGGTGCAGAAAAAAAAGGAAAGAAATTGAAAAGCAATAGAAAGTGAGGTACAAAGGCCTCTAGCAGTCCCAGGTCAGACAGCATGATTTCTCCATGATTACATCCCTGATTCTGGCAATTTATATCTCCATCAAAACCCAAGTTCAAGTAAAGGAATAAAATCACAATTCATCCCAAGTGCTGTCACAAGAAAGCCCAATTTTTTTATTATTAGCTTCCATGAAAATTAGATCCATCAACGCTGTCACTTTATTTACATTGATCTATTTTCCTCGTCCTCCCATCCCAGAATGTTTCTGCACTCAGTGTCCTTGAAAACAAGCCATCACATTTTCATTTCTGAGAGGAAGTACTGATTTGGTTTCGGAAGGATCTCAGAAGCGTCTCTGAACTGAGACAAGGTCATCTCATGATCTCAGCCTGGCCCAGGAGATGGTGATGTGAGCTGCACATCCCACAGTTACAACTCACATCGGTATTTTTCACCTTGTCTAAAAGATGGGACAAGCAATTTACTTTATTGCAGTAACTGATGCTATTGCAAAAAGCTCTTTCTGCCAGAACCAGCTATACTCCATGAGGGTAACTGACATCTCACAAGAAACGTGTGGCTGTCAAAGTGCTGTAATTCTACTCCTATTTCAATCTCTGAAAGGATCAAAATCGACTTCAAAAAAACAAGCTGGATTTTCTCCAGTGCCAACCACATAGACTCTCCTAAAAGGTGTTATATACCCCAACTGATACCAAACTGGATCAAGCCTTTCCTTCTAAAAAAGCAAGAGCAATTTAAAGCCTGCATTATGAGCTTACCAACTGCAGTTAATGCAAGAAGCTTCTGAATTTATGCCAAGCGCATTCTGCTCCATCATCTCCTTTTCAGACAGGCCCCTCTGCTCTCACAAAAGTATTCCTACTACAACCACCTATTCCTACATCCAACAGCTGATCTTCTGACTTGCCCACTAAAATCAAAACCTAGCAAGATAACACAAACTACAGCAGAATCCCCTGCCAACCTCATCCAGCACGCAGCAAATCTGTCCTTCAGTAGCTGCTGCCACAGCTGCTCTTTCCCCTCCTTTTTCCTTGGACATGACAGAGAAGGCAGCAGCCAGCGTTAGGGCAAGGCAGAGCCAAGCTCCACTGCACTTGACAATCTGGGATGTGTTGGCAGCGGTTTGCCAATGCCACAGACAGGCTTTCTCAAGCAATTGCGTTTATTCAGCTGAAGAGCAAGCAGAGGCATTCAGTGCTGTAATGCAGCTCAGGGTTCGCAGCTATTAAGGGAGATCTTGGGAGCTCGCGGAAAGCCTCATCAGGCACTACACATCAGGAAATAGGCAGAAATCTATTCCAATGGTTCACAAATAGGTCTTGGGTTGTGGCTTTTTGTTCTTATTGCCCTGGGTGTCCTCTGAGCACAGGGATTTACAGAAAATGGTAAGGTAGGAAAGAAAACAACTGCATCAGCACACTAAAGTATCACCTAATAGTATTAACAGGCAGCATGACAGGGAGTTTAGTAATGTAATCATAATTGTGGTTTGGCTATAGCCAAAACCAGTCCCGCTCTTGATCACAAAAAGACCAAGGCTGCTACTTCCATAAGACCGTGAAACTGTTTGAACTCAGGGCATGTTAAGAAGGATTGCGGGGGAAGGAGGAATTAACAGCATGAGTAAATTTAGTTCACAAGAGGAAAAAAGCAGCTTTGAAGAACAGATTTCTTTCAGATTCTTAATACACAACCTCAAAGCACAGGTCTTCAGTGAATCCATCCTTCCACCCTGTGGGCGGGGAATGAACACGCTCTTTATATTCCTCAGAAAATGTTAATCTCACAAGAAAATCATTGTATTATAGCAACTTTGAGGACTGGAAACACTGGAATTCAAACCCTGAAGACAGTGCATGAACTATATTCTTGAACTCAAAGATGCAGCAAGTATGTCAGGATACAGTTTTATGTTTTCAGCATTCTTACACAAAACCTCCCCCACTCCATGAAAGCTTACTTCCAAACACATCTGAATTTCAGAGCACCATATCCGAATTTTATAACACTACAGAGAGTCTGCTCTTGGGAAGGAGTGCTTTGCTGTATTCTGAGCACAAGCTTCCGACTTATCAGCCATTGCACTAAGTGCTAATAGTAACACAGATGTCATTAACGGGCAAGCATCCCTACTCATGCCAGCAGGTGGTGAAGGTCTGTGTTGTGGAAGAGGAACACAAAAGAAAGTATTGAAGACAGTGGCCAATTTTTCTACAGTCTGCAGGTCAGGGTTTGATAGCAAAAAGCCTTAAGAAGGAAGGAAAGGAGAACAACACTAAGTGATGAGAATGAGTAAATAACCAGGGAAGGTGGGAGATCTGTGATGAAGGGCCCCATGGTTCGGGTTCCTGAAGGACTGCATGGTCTGTGGCTCCTGCTGAAGGAACAGGACATGCAGACACTTCGTAAGAAGCAGCAACACTGGTATTTCAGTTTTGCATTTCCAGTTCCTATTCTCACAGTTAACTGACCTGCCAACCCACACACCATCTGTTGCTATTCCTCTCATGCTACTCACTCACAAATCGGGTCTCACTTTTCCTCTACTAGAAACAGCAGCTTTGAGATAACTGTGTATGTTTTATAATTAGTCAGCTTTAATGAGCCACATTCTGGGAAAACATGAAGACAGGGCTGTATCTGGGGGCTGAGAACATCTAGAAAGTTGTGTCACCTTCACAGTAGGGGCTGTTGTCTCCCTTCATACACTTCACACTTGGTGGTTTGATCCCACTGCTGCAGGGAAATGGGACTCCAGTGGACAGAAGTCAGTAAGAGCTACCACAGTTTAGACTCATTTCAGAATTTGGCTATAACTTTTTGCTAAGCTGATGTTGACTTCCTTTGCCTTTGACATTCTTACAGCTCACTAGAACCAGTATGACATTAGTTGCAACAGAAGGGAGCTGGCCTGCTTCATCTCCAGACCTGCAGCCATGGAACTGACCCAACCTCCAGTGTAGCATTTAAGCCAGACAGGGAATCAACCCAAGTGGCTGGCATACTTCTAAGACAAGATCTCCTTGGCATCGCCATTGTGTGGTGACTCAGTTTTCTTTTTTGCCTTCATGGCCCTCAGTGCCAGCCTTCTGACCTGGGAACATTAAGTTATTTCTGCTAGATTTGATGCTGACCAGCCACACTCAAGCGATTAGAAAAAGACTCAGACTATAAATGGAAATTAAGAGGCAAGCTCTGCTACTCTTTTTAACACTAAAATACAAGCATTTTTATAAAATAAAACCTTGCAAGTATTTTTTATCCCTTCGATACTCACTTCTTGGCTTAACACGACCAGATAATCGGGAATTATCAAAAGCACCATTCTGAAAAAAGTTCTACAGAAATATTTCTCAAATATACAAACATGTCTCTATAATCTCAGCTACTTAATGCATCTGTTAACTTAGAGGTATATATGACCATATAACCTTTCATATATTTGAAACGCTTACACCACTGGTTTGATAATTTGTATCACCTAGACTCCCAATGTCATTAGGGCAAAGTGATTTTACAAGTAACTGATTAAAATTCTTCAGGGTCCCATTAGCTTTCCAGAAGCCTTACCAAATTCCCAGTGTCAAAACAACTTATCTTCCATGTACCTCATCAAAGTGTTTGTATCACCCAAGTCTATTTTGCAGTATAACAAATTAACACATTCTGCTTTTTATTACTTAAAAAAGAAAAGCCTTTTTCACTGTTTAAAGAAAATTATTTATCTTCAACCCTAAAATAGTTCTCCTACTAGACCTGCCCCTCCTGATTCCTTTCTGCTTAAACCATTAAGATCATCAAACCCCCTCATATTGTCTACAATGCACAGCTTCATAATAAATGGTTTCACACTAGGTTTTCATGACAGCTCCTTATCACTTTCTCACATAGCAAAAGGTGACAGCTAGGTATAATGAACACAGAATTACAGAGAAGAGACTGAGGAACTAAGAATACTAGGACATCATATATAATGGGTAGCTTTTTCTTCTGCAAATCTGACTCAAACACAAAACACATTAAACACTTGTGGCCCTACCATTGCCCCAAGCTATTCTTACACATCACAGAAAAAAATTTGCTTAGGTGCCCAGAGGTACCTAGGTGCTCCTGGGCATACTGAAAGCATGTGTTTGTCTGATGGCTACCACAGTTCCTTTCCCTCCCTGAAAGGGTAGGTCTACTTTGGGAGGCATACTTACACATTGAAAAGTATTTGTTGTAATAAACTGAAAAAATACCATCAGTATCTACAGAGAAAGTCCTGCTCATAAAGACAAGAGTCCTGAGCACTAAGGATGTTCATCATTCCCCATGCTGCCTCTAGTTTCCCAGTCATTGGCTGTAACGGTGAGACAATCCAGGAGCAGCATTCCCAGATTCTGCCTTTCCAAAAGTTTGCCCTGAACAAGCTTTTGTGCTCACGTGCAAAAGAAACCTTTTTCAGGCTCCAGGTCCTCATTTCCCAGAAATAACTGTCTGAGCTCCTGCCAAGAGACAGCATCTTAGACATATTCCCCTTGCTGGCATTTCCTATTAGTTTAAGCACCACAGCGTGTGACACGCTGTCTGTAGTGAATCCCAGACATGGTGCTCCTTCTGCAAGCTGATTCAGCTCACTAATGTGACAGAAAATAATCCTACTGAAGGAAAAATAAAAAAACAGTTTCCTGCCTAAGATACTTAGAGCTACTTGGTACAAGGTCAAACCAAGTATAGCAGAGGAGAAGGGGGCTACGTGGCAATGAACAGGACAACTGGAGGACATTGGATCTTCCCATTTGAGCAGAAGCAGCGTCACTGCCGGCAGCCTTGGTCCCAATCTCCTGCTTCTCTTGTCCCAACTCCAAGCCCCACCATGCCATTTGCAAAGCCATTCAGCACAAAACTGTTCATTCTCTGCTGCCAACTGAACTGATAATTTCCTCAGTTGCCCTACCTGAAGGAACTTGTATCATATTATAACATTAGATTCTGATTGCTTCCAAACTGCACTGTGCTGCATGCGATACACTGGGTCATATCAAAGACTACCATAAAATAGAACCAGGTCTTTGACAGGGGCCAACAGAGGATGCCCAGGGGAAGACAAAAAAATTAAGACAAATACAGAGCTCTCTGTTACACCCTCCTAGCTTCCAGCAACTGGCAGTGTAGGCTTTCCAAACTGGAAGTTGTATGAACATCACTGCAGTGATAGTTTTTGCCAGGATTTTGTTTAATTTGTTTTTAAACCCTTCCAAACTTTGGGTTCCACAAAATTTTCATGAGTTTCACAGTTTAGCTGTGCATCATTATCAGGAAAGAACTTCTCTTTATTAGTTATAAACCCTGTAATTTTGCAGTTATAAACCACTTCCCACATTATGAGAAGCAATGAATAATCTTTCCATACTCACCTTCCGCACACAATTCAGTCTCATAGATCACCATATGCCTCCTTTACAGAAATTGCTTTTCTATGATGACCAGACCTGGACTGTTTATTCTTAGATGTATTTAATCTATACTTCTAATCACCGTTGCTGACCTTTTTGAGCCTTTTTTTTAGCATATTTACAAGCTTTTGGAGCTGGGGGAGAAGAAGGAACCATATTATACATACCATATTACACAATTATACAATGGTATAACTACAGTTCTTGCTCGTCTTCTTTCCTAATTGTCCCAAATGCAGTTTGTCTTTTTGATCCATGCTGATAAAAAATTTTCAAGAACTATCCACACTATCTCCAAAGACCTATTTTCTGCATGATATTAGCCAATTCAGCACCTCTGCTGAATATGTATAATAAAGATTTCCTTTTCTCCATGTTAGAAAATGCATTACTTTGCATTTTTCAAACTTGGATCTCATCTGCGATTTTATCATGCAGTCACACAGATTTTTATTCCTTTCATCTTCCTTCAGCCACAGGGCTGGTTTGAGGGACCCCACTCCCAACCTATTTTCCCAGTCCTACACTGCCCCATTCTTACTACTTCCATGAGGCTATTTTTGAGTGGGATCAGCGTCCTGATCTAACTTACCTTGCAGAGACACCTAAGCAAAGTTTGTCAGCATGATGACAGGACAACACAACAGCTCAAACAGGCAGTCAGAGGTGGGGATAATAGGGTGTACAAGAACATAACCTTGCATGGCCACCAAAAATGAAACCATGGTTTCATTTATCATGAGACCCTCAACCATTTAATATTATCAGCACATGCTGTTACCTTAGTTTTCATCCCACACTCAGCAGCAGCCAGTCTTCAATGGCGACTTTCTCCATTTTAAACACTGACAATTTACTCTTACCTTCCATTTTCTCCTTTTAAGTCATCAGCAGCCCTGAAAAGCACCTTCTTCCTTATCAAAAGGATCTTTAAATTTCTTTAAGGACTTTTGGCAATGGACTTTATCAAAAGCATTCTGGAAATACAAATATAAGATATAGGCAGACTGGACCATATATACCCTCATACTCCATCAAATCTTTAGCAGGTCTATATGATACACAAGATCTGACTTACCTTTGGAAAAAAACCCACTTCTTTTCCCTCAGTACAATATTTCTGCATGCATTCCTTCCTTCTACTTTTAGTGTACTGTCATCCAATTTCCCAGCACAAAGCCGTAACTTTATGCTGCAGTTTTGCATCTCATCAAACTCCTGCAAGCAAGTCCAGCTGCTAAAGGCACCAGTCCTTCTCTCCTGCTGTCACCTGCTCATCTCCCACTCCCTGCCACCCCCTCCCTCTGCCAGGGGAAAACTTTGTGCCACTGACAGATCAAGTGGATCAGGAGACTGATCTGTCTTAAAACTAATAATTTAGTATTTCCTAGGTTAGCATCAGCTAAGACCAGCTTGGTACTTGGGTCTGCAACAGATCACACAACAGGCTGTAGAGGCACAGAGGGACCAGTGCAGTGGCAGAAATGAGTGGTGGGGGAAGGCTGAGCTGCTTCTTTTGACTACAGTGCCAGTTTATGCTGGAATAATGTATTGGTAAAATGACAGCCTTATTGCTTAGATGTTCCCCAAATAGAACCATTTCTTTTAATTGGCATCACATTTTCCACCTTCCTCTGCCACTGAAGCTGATTTATATGATAGATTACACACCACTGTTAGGAGTTCAGCAATTTCATATCTGAGTTCCTTTAGAAGTCTTTTGGGAGTAACATCTGATCCTGGTGATTTGTTACTATTCATTTTATTGATTTATTCTAAACCTGCTTCCATCGACACTCCAGTGTGAGACAGCTTAAACTCATGCTGCATAAAGCAATGGTCCTGTGCAAGAACCTCCCCAGGTTCTCTCACACTGAAATAAATGATTATTTTAGCTTTTCTGTTATTCTTACACTGATGTTGCTCCATGCACTCTGCTAAACTCTTATTCCTCTCCTGTGGGCATGGCAGTAATATGCATTTATCCCACTCAGTTCACCAAGTTTTCCTAAGACTTTGGGGAAAAGTTTACAAAATCCCTCAAAATTATGACAGACAACGTTTCATTACAAAGGACTGCTAAGAGGAAGGGCTGGCAGGCATTTATTCTCTCCATCCTAAAAGCTGGAAGACAGGATCACAAAGTGTTGGGCAAATACTTATTCTCCTTGACATCAGTCCACATGCATCAGATACACTTACGTTGTTTGTGTGGCAGTCACAGGAGTAAGTTTTTTAACACCTTTTACTCATCACTAATAAAGCACAGTGAGCAGAAGTCCTACCAACATCCTTCATAGCTAAGACACAAACAAACAAAAAATACCAAAAAACAATCAGATTTTTTTCTTGGATTATTAAACAAAAGACAACACCTAGAAAAGGCAGAGCTGTAACCCTTTTTTACAACATCATTTAGCAGCTGACTACAACCAGCTTATGCAAGACAGTACCATTCTCCTAAAAGTTCACATACAGTTCCGCAGAGGGTGCCACTACCCAACATCAAAGCAGTCTCATTGGTGCAAGCCTAGAAACAGAATGGGTTAAACGAAAGTAACCCTTACTATACAGCACTTCTTATGACAAGCAGACATGGTCTGAAGGCCCCTCCTAGGTGCTATGTTATGATCCTAAAAGCTAAAACTGCTTCTGTGTGACAGGGGAGAGTTCCCACTAATCCAAGGATCACGCATGGTCCCTGATAAGGTGACACAGCATCATACAAAGGTCATTACTCCCTTCTTTTCCTATTCCTAAGAAATCCAGACCATACTTACACCTTTCTGCATCTGTTTTAGCTACATCATGAGGATTCATCCTCTCTCTGCCCCATTAACCCTTCTCCAGGCCTTTCATCATTTGCCATCCTAACTTCAGTGACAGCCTGTCTAACAAAAGCATCATGCCTCCCCCCTTGCCACAACCTCTTTCACCCACTCCACTAAAAAGATATATCAGTTAAGACTGACACCATCATGCTGCTCCAGTCGTACTGTTCCTCATTTACATCCTTTCTCCGGATCTCCATTTCCCACTGCTTCTTGCTCTGAAAGACCTTCACAAATCAATCTCTTCTTCTCCCTACTGATTCCCTAAAATGAATCCCACAGTGAGGAGTTAAAAGATGGGTAGTGTCATCAGATGTGATGAGGGAGATTTATGTTCTGCTTCAGCAATGTTCTGCTTAAGCTGCCCAAGAGAGGTGGCCCAGTGGCCTGAAGGAAATGGTCTGAGGGATCCAGGCAGGCCTGGAAAAGTAACAGTGGACGTCGTGATCACTGTGATCTTCCAGAGGCTGTCAAATGTTGAATGCAACCACCGCGAGGCAAGACGGTATGTTTGACTAGAGAGCAGTCAGAGCATACTCCAAAGACTAGATCAGAATAACATCCAGAGAAGGAAATGCGGCTAATGCCCAAGAAATAAAAGCTTTTGCAGAAAAGGACAACAATTCTGCAAGAAATGTTGCAGGCAATGGGAAGGGATTAGAGATCCTGAGATGCTAAGATTTGGCCTCTTCGAGATTACTTGTTCAAACTCCCATCCTTGATGACGATTAGACCAGGAGGTATGCCTTGCATTTTCTGCCTGTATATTGCCATATTTGAAGTGTTTCACTCTGTTCAATCCTTAAAACTTCAAACTGCCCTCTAAAGTACACACTCAGCAGACACCCCCCAGTGACTCTAGCAACCTTAGAGATGACTCAGAAAAGTTGTTCATTACAGGATTTTAAAATTTCCATCCATCTCATGGTAGGAAACAAGAACAGTCTTCTTGGGAGTTGGTACATTTCAGGTTACAACAACTCAGCGAGATGAAATCTTTCACCCTTTGAGATGGAAGGCTGGCAAGCCTTTGTTACTGGCAAGCCCAAATGTAAGATGATGCCACAAGAACTTGCATATACTCCCTGACATAGTCATCACAAAAAAACCCTCGGTCATTAAACAGTTATTAAGTGCGTTAAGCTTAAAGAGTCTTGCAAACCTCAGGCTTTCGAGACATCCTTGCCTACAGAAGTCATCTGAGCAATAGACTAGTCTAGTTGTGCACATTACAGTGTCCTCTTCAGTGCCCTCAGTTGCTATAGCAGTGTTCAGCGACATCACAGAGAATGGGACGACTCTTCAGGTCAGGTCCCCACCTGTTTATTATAGCAGAGGATGCCACAGCAGAGTGCTTAAGGTATCTTGCTACAGGTTTAGAGGCAGCTGAGCCTTAAGGCCTGGGCTCCATCCCAGTTAAATTTACTCCAGACCAGCCCCAAAGCTTCCCTTTACACTCCCAGCTGCAAGAGGTACCTGCTGACTTGGGTTAGAAAATGGAGAATGGCTGGGAGCAATACATGGTGCATCGTTCAGCCATGTCAGTGTTTATAAAAAGCGGTGCTCCATGACCACGCTAGCCCCAGGAGACAGCGATGGGGTTTTTTTAATGACCATAAAGGGTTGCAGTTCTGAGTTGTTATACAAAGGGTGGGAATGAAAACATGCAGAGCATCCCTCCTTGGGAAGCAGAGCAAAGGGTCAAACAGAACAACAGCCCCCTGTGCACCAGCGTATGTAAGAACAGCTCTTTCTCATGTTCTTTACAGACACAAATAAGCAAACCGGGTTGGGGGCTGCAGGGAAAGCAGGAGGCCAAGGAATTCATCCTGGAACTGGCAAACCGACAGCAGGAGCAGCAGCTGGGTACAACAACATCGTCCTTTTATGTTCCGCAAAGCTACGCCTGCTAAAACACAAGCCTGCGGGACTCTGCAACTCGACCGTCCTCTGAGATGGGCCAGACTGGAACTACAAAAAATACAAAGAACAGCAAATCCAAGCACACAAACAGCAGAAGAACGTCTTCAGGTGCACACACAAAGATGTACATAAGTACAGTCAATATCCCATACTTCCTCATGCCAAATGCCACTGAGCCTGCAAAACAGATCGGTAAATCTGTTACAGGGGCACCTGCCACATAAAAAACATTGGGAAACATAACTCCCGAAGTCTTTTATTTTGATGAAGTTCTGTATCACCAGATCAATAAAGTCAGAAGAAAACAGTGTATGATGAACACGCTTGAGGAAGCGGAGGGCTGCTGGGCAAGGTTTAGCACACTTCTTTGTGATGGCAAAAAAATTGAAGTCACGGCTACTTTGTTCTGTCCCTGGGATCCAGTTAACCCTGGCTACGGGACAGAGCTAATTGTTTCTTTGTAAAAGGAGTTAGGATAAGGCAGAAGAGGTGAGGGGAAGCCAATCAACCTTTAAATACATTACCATCTGCTAACGACCAGACAAGTAGTGGTTTAGCATTTGTTTTGAGAGCAGTTTAACAGCCCCTCTCTATAACAACAAGAACGGGCTTATGAACAGCCTCCCCTTGATGGGAGGGAGAGAGAGCAAAGCGAAAAGAAAGAAAAGGTAGTACACGTGAGGATGTATACAGCATCTAATGCTTTATGTAAGGAGTGCTTTGTATTTACAAACACTAAAATATAATGCATATCACATGGGAAAATCTCATTGTTCTCCAGAAAGATTGAGAGCGTATAAAAAAAGATGAAGCAGGTTATGAAGACAGGCAGCTAATGTCCCTCAATCTGCATATGATAAACATCAATGGGGAAAACTTATTCTGGATGCAACATTTGACCTTAAAGGGCCAAGGAAAGACCCTCACTACACTGCCTAAGAGCTGGCTCAACTAAATGACACCCAGAACTGGTCTGATCTGTGGAAGGAAAACAATCACAGCCTCTCTCTGCGCTAAATATTAATGTCTAGGCAGACAAAAGCAGCACTAAGAATACCGTAACAATAACACCAGCAGACACTCTGTATGTTTCTTCGGGGCATTCACACATTAGCACTAGGAATACGCCTATTGTCCCACATTAAACTAATGACTTGTTCCGAGAACCCAATCCTGACGTTCCTCTGGGAATCGCAGATGTTATTTATATTTTCAGTCACTTAAAAGGATTAAAGTGTGTTTATTCTCAGTAATCTCATTTGTGAAGAGAGATATAGAGAGGCAGCAGGAGTATGCATTTTAACCCTATTGGGAACGACCAAATAAATGCACAGCTCCATTTGCAGCCAGCTGCCTTCCTCAGCGCTTTAGTATTCGGGACCTCCCAAAGTCTCACCAGCCTGGCCGCTTTCATTAAAACTATCTGTGAATCGCAGGTTGCAGGCAATTCTGGTGAACTGCCCCAGGAGCTCTTGCTGACAGCAAGCTGTGCATACAGCCAAGAGATCCAGCTGAAAATTAAACTGCATGTCAAGTAGCCCGATCAATGCAATAATTGCTCTAGGCTGGACCAAACTACAATCTCTGGCTGAAGACACGCAAGTACAGCATCAGACTCTATGCTGTGCCCCGGGTTATGAGGAAATTGATAAGCCGTGCTTATGAAACGCAGGATGTGCCGAAGTACTGGGGTGGTGGCAAAACGAGCAGCTAGCCGGGAGGCTGAAGTGCACAGCAAGTATTCTGATCAATATCCTAACAGCTGCAGGCTACGGGGAATGGCAGCCTCTGCCTGAAGCGGCACGGGGGCCGTACAGCGCACGCCGCACCCTGCGCTGCCCAGGCAGCGGCGAAAGCCGAGTATTAAAAATTAAATAAAAATAAACATAAATAAACAAATAAATAAAAATAAAGGCTGAAGTTGCCGCTCAGCATGCGGCTCCGGAGCGGCCTCGCTCACCGCCGGCGTTCCTGCCCCGAGGCCGGGCGCCCGCGGGTTGAACACCACCGGGCTGGCAGCCGGCTTTCGGCCCGGGGGGGGCCCGGCAGCGACCCCCGCGCCGCCGCCACCGGCACCGGGACCTCCCCCCCGTTGCCGCCCAGGGCCGGGCACCGGCACTTCCCCGCCGGCCGCCGCCGCCGCCGCCGCCCCCCCGGGCTCGCGCCGTACCCGTC
>JANZLQ010000078.1:10109125-10180644 GCA_026212715.1 Elanus axillaris | reverse complement strand
GCCCAGCCAGCGAGAAGGCTGGAGGGGCACAAGAAGTTGGGAGGGGACACAGCCAGGGCAGCTGACCCAAACTGGACAAAGGGGTATTCCATACCATGGAATGTCATGTCCAGTATATAAACTGAGGGGAGTTGACTGGGAGGGGTGGAGCACAGTGGACTGGCTGGGCATCAGTCAGCAGGTGATGAGCAATTGCCTTGTTCATCACTTGTCTTTCTTGGGTTATAGTTCACTCTCTTTTTGTCATCTTCCTTTTCATTACTTATTATTATTATTATATTTTAATTTTTATTTCAATTATTAAACTGTTCTTAACTCAACCCATGAGTTTTACTTGTTTTCAATTCTTCTCCCCATCCCACCAGGGGGGGCAGGTGGAAGTGAGTGAGCAGCTGCGTGGTGCTTAGTCACTCACTGGGGTTAAACCACTACAGATACCAATGATAAAGCAGGTAGGACAATTCTCCACCCAGGCTCAATTTACTTCTTCTGCCTCTGTGGGGAATAGGAGTAAAGAACTTACTGCAAAGGGCGTTTTGTTCAGAAGCCACATGCTTCTTTTACACAAGTTCATCAAATCTAGGAAACCAAAAAGGAATCAATGTAGCCCAATGATTAGCTTGCTATAGGTACTGTGTACAGACTGACAGATTATTTAGACAAACTGAATCAATGTGTTGATTCCAGTGAAAAGATTCAGGTTTCACACATGAGGAGACAAGGCCAGAGTGTCAGTACACTTTCCAGCCATTTACCATCCACAAAAGGCGATCCAAGCCTGAACGTGTCTGGCTTTTAGCTTGAAACCTGAACAACCAGGCTTTGTATGTAAGAACTGAAATTCTGCTCTCTTCACTCCAGCCAGCTCTGATTAGTGTCTTCTTCCTTGACCCTGACCACATCAATACTCTCTATTAACCTGCTAAATATGGCCAAACAGCATATTTTGCAAATACTAAATCAATGTAACTGCTATAGTTGTATCCACATACATGTTTTAACGATTCCTGTGGTGAATAATCCCCTACTTGCAATATCAAAAATATTTAGCAAAAAGGCCTAAACTGATACTGTATTAACTTGATAAATATTAGTGCCTTTAAAAAGGGAAGAGACACTGTGATATTGCAACCAAACCGAAAAGGTGATGCATATTCTCATTCTGTGCTTGCCTCTAGCAAAAGAGCAGGTTCTCCTTTGCTCCTCCCAGCACTGGGCTAAGCAGAAACGCTGCTGCCTACAGAGCACGTACAGGCCTACTCCCCTGACCGCCCAGAGAAAATGGAGATGAATTAAGGGATGGTGCTCTCAGTCTAGCCACTCCAGGTGAGACAGCAGCATCAGCCAGGCTGGCAGGGGACAGAGCTCCTACACAGCATGGCCAACAAAGGTATTTGACCTGTATGCCTTTCCTGTGATCAAAAAGGGCTGTGTAGTTCAGCATCACCCCCTGTTCAGGGCTTACCCAAGTTCAGAGCTTGGAAATCCATCTAAGGTTTGACCTCCAGCAAGCTGTTAAAGGAAATACCAGTTGCTATTCATGCTCTTCCTGAGTTAGGTCATTCCATTATTTTCCAAGTCACCGAACAAGGCTAAAGTACTTTTTCCTGCAACCAGTAACTGCTGCACCTCCCACATGTCACAGCCTTCCCCGCTCAGATGTGCATGTTCCAGCCAGTGACAAAAAAGCCAGGAACTGCCTGCCACATGGTATCAGAAAATACGTTCAAGGAAGGCTGCAAGGTCATTGCTAATTTCAAACTCTGTTTCATGTTTCCACATGAAACATGAAAATGGGTAGTTAAAATGAAGTGCATGCATATGCACTTGAGACCTCATTTTCATATGCTGTGAATTAGAATATAGGAGGTGCTGCACACAGCGGTAGGAACACTAATCGAGGAAGGAGAAGGGAATACCTGCTTTGATTTAGAGAAAGACAGTCAGCAAAAATACCACTAATCGCGTGGGTTTTCATTCCTTTGCTCTTTGAGCTGCCACATACAACCCAGAAAAATGAATGCAAGTGGTGTATTAACTGCTACCAAATCAGCAGTCTCCACAGGTGACAGTGTGTCAAGCACATCTTGCAAAATGCCACCACCTTCCGAGGCTACTGCATGATGAACACATTAGACCCTAAGGGCTATACCCTGCTCTCACCAAAAAATACCTATTAACATCAGCAGGAGCTGAATTAAGCTTTAAAATGCAGGCACAGTGAGTGACAGAATGGCCATAGCAAAAGGACACGGTTTGGAGATTTTTAGGGATGTCTCATGATTAAAATAAATAAATCCTGGAAAAAAAAGAAGCCTGCAAAAAATACAAGCTCAGGTTGCCATTACTTTCTTGCTGTGGAGGAGGCCTCAGCAATGGAGGTGAGATAGACACGTTACAGCTGCCCATTTTCCAAAAAGCCCTCAGTGCAGATAGCCTAACTGGTACAGGGGAGGCAGCTGAATTTGAAAAGGCTGAGTCTTTGCACCGACATGCTCCAGGTGGTCACCAGAGCCTGCCTGCAGGAACAAACGCCAACAAATGCTGGTAGCATTTATTCCAGTGAGGTCCTGGCGCAGGCTGTCTGCAGAAAGCTAGGCTGGGGGAGAGTTGTGGTGCCAGCAAAGCAGCCCCTGAAATCAAAGGAGGCCTTGCTGACTCCAGAGCATCCTGCTACTGGAACCACCTTATGCTCACCTTAGCATAGACTGCAGATCTTACTACAGAATTTGCCCTGGTGCAGTTTCTGCTTCAAACAGGAGCAAACCTTGACATGTAGAAACATGTTCACCTGTTTAATGACACAAGCCACATATCTTCTGCATTGCTGGCCCAAATCTCCATTTCAGTGAAACTGAAGATTTTTCCTGAACTTATTTGGGAGGATAGGAGGAAAAAAGAGGGGGGAAAAAAGGACACCTGAAGCACCAAATCCTTTTTGTGTGAGACTGATCTCTGGGCAGGCTACCAAATCTCAGACAACTTTCAAAGAGGATGATGTGGGGGACAGCTATCAGCTTCTGGCTTATCAACAAGTTCTCCAGTTATCTTGGCTGTTTCTTCTCAGCCAGGTCCACACTATGGGCCAAAGCCAGATGTCCTTGTTTGGTTTCAGTTCCAAGAGAAAAGTCTAGTAAAACAAGATCTGCACCACTGAAAGGTGAAGGACAAAAGTACTTCTCCTGAATTTCAGAAATTGTTTGGAATTTCTGACTTAAATTTGCATGGTACATATTCAAAGCATTATCAACTTTTCTTTTTAAACTTCCCAAATTTAGATAACAAATTCCCTAACTTGACAGAGAGATCCAGGCACTTCTGTTATTCAGAGTTTGCAGGACAAGTGTAGAAGTAACTGTACAAAGTAGATGACAGGATACATGCAGTGTATTACTACCATAACTGGGAGTTTATCAATGTCGTAAGTCAGAAAAATGGAGAAAAGAATATTCAGAATGTCATCAAATGTATTGATCACACACAAGGGGACAGAACAGTAAATTTTAAACTGGAAAACATTAAAGCAGGTGCTTTGAATTCATAAACTGCTAATTTCTACTTCACTAAAGGGAGAAAATGATAATTTTATGTAAGCCTTTTGGACAGTCTAGAAACATAAGCAGGTAAATGGTTCAGAATCTGGAGAGAAACACAGAAGCAGAGAACAGTGAATCCTGCAGATAACTGCTTTCAGAGAGTTTCTCTGCTTTTTCACATTGATAAATGGAGCAGAAGGCAGAACCAAGGAAACGCGTTTTCAGTGCTGGTACTACCAGGAACTGTATAGTCCCACTGCCTGTGAAAAATCCAGCATTCCTGTCCTCTCCCTGCTCCTGGATGCTGACCTCCACTTGTCATTCACCCCCTTTTTTGTGCATGTAAGTCTTCATGAAGCCACATGGTGAAGCACAGGATCTAGATTAAAGTTATGCCAACAAAAAAAAAGCCAAGGACATTTAATTTGACACAGCTCAGTTTCTGGATTTGGTAAGTCACCAGGCTTTGAGGAATAAAGGAGGAAGGCCGTGTTTCACCATGGGCAGCAGAGTAGCTCTCGCCAGCAACGGTCATCCCTGACACCACATCTCATTCTCATATCCATATCCCCACACTGCAAGGGAACTTGATCCAGTTGGAAAATAACCCCACAGAAAGGTGTATTTACTTTATTTTGCAGCTTCATTATTCCCTGTGTCTCTTCACAGAGCAGCACAACATGGGGCAGCCCAGGGCTGGGGACAAACAGTCAGGGCAGAGATGCTGCCGATGGCACAGCCACGGAAGCGATGCCCAAGGACCCAGAGACTACAAAGTGACTGCAGCTGCTTGGACTTGCCTCAGCTATGCTCAGGTTTTTAAAAATTATCCCCCTGGCCCTAAGCAGTTTGAAGTCCAGCCTGCTTCCAGCTTGCTGGGATCTCCAAACCACCTCTCAAGGATCTCAAAGCAATTCATCAACATCCATTAACCACTGCAGGTTTTATAGCACCCCTTTAAGGTACTACATGTTTAAGACCCCATTTTATATCTGGGTAAATAAAGGTGCAAAGAAGTGACATGATTTGAAGAAGGTTATATATTAAATAACCAATGGAGTCAGAAATTAAAATTCATTGTTCTGGCTCCCAGGTTTTAGCCTGCAAAATAACCACATGCCCTTTTTACCCCTTTCAGCCTAGTAGCTAAAGTATTGTCCCATACAAGAATGAGTCACCATTCCACACCAAAAAGGCCCAGTATGCAAAATGTGTATGTGGAATTTCCTTCTATACAAAGTAGTTTAATGTTACAGAATAAATCAAAGAGGAGAAAATTAGGCTTTTTTTTCTTTTAAGCATTAGGCTGAGCATCTGGAGGAAAGAAAGTGTTATGGGAATATGTAACTTGACTCAAAGGAAAAGAGTGAGCTTCCCACTTGACGTGTTCCTATACTCTGCTCACAACACATCATGTGAGCACAAGCATGACTCTTCTCAAGTGCTTTATTTTTACAGGAAGAAGGACCATATCATCTCACCACTATTTTGCACTCCTTGCAAGATGGCAATTCTCCTTTAAAACTCTGGCCACATTAAATAGACTCATCAAAAGTAATTTTAAGTCCTCTTGAAAGTATATAGTAAATAAAAATATTTTTCTTATTATTTTAACAAAATTGTTGCAAGAGACTGAAACAAAGCTTTTCCTAGCAGCCAAATGATCCCAGTTCTACAACTGAGCTGGAGGGTCCTTATCTCTGGCAAACTTTTTCTATTTCAAAAAGATGCCTGTGCCTGTCCTGCACTGAAAAAAAAAAAACCTAGGACCTGCAGAAGTCTTTTCCTCTCAGAAGATAAAGAGGTTGGCTTACGAAGAACAGGTGATCACCTGGGGCTATGCATTCATTCCAGCAGATGAAAAATCGACTGTCTGGAATAGGACACTCTCTCCAGAACATGACAGAACTAGATTCAAGTCTCTGTTCCTCCTGATTTAGACCAGAGACTTGAACTTCAGGTTACCTCCACAGCAAGCATGTACCTACCGCTTAATTACTTACTCTTACTCAACACAAAGCTATAAACTGACAACCTTATTGATAGACCCATTTTTTTCTTGGCTTGTAGTTGAAGACTAAGTCAAAATTACAAACTATTCCCTTACCCTGGTACAGCTCGCTTTGCTAACGCTGGCGGATCAAAGAGGTGTGAAGGGAAGCAGCAAACTCCTGTGCTGACGTGCTAAATCCATTCTGTTTCAATGACTTCAGAGATCTATACTACCTCATAGCTATTCAAGCCATGAAAGTTTCTGCAAAAACTTTTACTGTGCTATAATAGCTATGTCCACTTGATCCACTGTTCTGCAAGAGATGCAGAATAGCTTCCAAGAGCAGTAAATCTGCACTCAAGCTGCCCAATAGATCTGTCCCAGGCAGAGCAGATAAAACAAAAGCAGCGATGTCTTTTTTTAAAAAGTAAAGCACAGATTCAGTCACTGCATTCAGATGTCATTCGATGTCATCATTTTAAAGAATATTTTTCCATCAGAGCCTTGATTACTGATGATCAATTCAAAAGTATATCAGCGCATGGCCACAGCTTTGTCAAACTAACAAAAACTGCAGCTCTGGACAGGTCCTAACATTCATTCTTGTCTCCTTGCAGGTGTCCAGCTGGACAGGTGGGTGTACCCTAAAATAACCTTGACATGTCATGGCTGAAATTTCCTCAAGAAATTCCTCAGTCATGAGTAATCTATACAACCTGAGGCTCTAAATCATTAATCTTTTTTGTAAGCCTTTTAACAGCTTCAGCCCAACCACTAACCTGCTTCAATGGGCAAATCATCTGTCTTCTTAATGAGACCACTGATTACAAAAGTTAGTACCCAGTAAATTAACAAAACTGTTCTTCAGTATCTAGTATGTGTTGTCCTTCTGAAAACATATCTGCCCCCCTATAATATAACTCTTTTATCTTGTACTGGCTAAGTCACAGAATCAATACATTCAAGCTGTATGTACTTAACATACTTTTAAACAATATGTGACTCTAATTAATATATACATTAATCTGTAAAGGGATTAGAAGGTGGATTTAGGAAACACTCCCATCCCCATTGATGCACAAGTAATGGAAGAGCCCCAGCCTAGAATATAATTTATATAGTTGAATAAAGGAATTCATATTCTTTAGTTCTTTACTGAACACATTAGAGGATCTTAAATTTCCTTTGAACATTAGTGTCAATTTGTAGAAAGCTTATTAAGTTGACCTGACTGTGGAAACGGTACTATAATCTAAAGAACATTTTCCCCATGTTGCTGAGGTGAAAAGCACTTTTACGATTTCACTAAGACAATGACACTATAAGCAGATGTGGTGTTCTTAATCAGTGCAATGCTTCATTGAAGTAATAACTAGAAATACTGTACATATCATGTCTATTACAAAGGCATTATTTAATTGAGCCTGTAGTTGCTTAAAAGGAGTGCCAAAAAATGTGGTTTAGTGCAACTACACCTCAAATGCATCTCAAATGTATGCTTGAGTAAAAAAAAGCCATGACAAATTACTTCAAATGGCTTTACATACAGAACTTGCTTTCTATATTATAATTAATGCTAACAGTAAGCAAACCTCAGAAAAGCAGGCTCATTCTATTGCTGAATATTTAAATACACATTTTTTGTCTATTTTCTGTCACAGCAATTGTTTTAATGGGAGGAAATATTTAAATAACATAAAAATACAAATATCCAGGTTTACATTTCCCTAGGCTTATGAGTGTGATTTGCATGTAATGATAAAATTAGAACTGCAAGCTTACATAGTTGCTTTTACTCTAGCCCACATTTGATAGTTAAATAATTTCTGTGCATTTTTAGACAGCCATTTCATTTTATTTATCAGTCATTGAATCTCATTGTAGGAATGCAACAGCACAGAGAAAAAGCTTGTCTGCCTACTTTGAAGCTTATTCTAACACATTAGCAAGTGGGAACAGGGAAAAAAAAATCACTATAATTTACTTTTTGTTTTCCTCTACAAGTCTGTGAGCTCCAATGCAGTCAGAGCACTTTGCAAGCATTATATTCACCGGAGAAGAGCCTGGCATTGTGTGCTACAGAAGAACAATCTCCAGTTCCAATAGACTAGTCTAACCTGGTCGCAGCAAGTTTGTAGTGCCAGAAACTAATAAGCAGCTCATATATACTATAGCTAGTGCACAAAACTTTTTAAATTATAGGACTTTTTCACAACACCTTTTTATCCAGACCACAAATCTGAAAAGAAATAATAGCATACCAGAAACCTGAAACAAAAGCAGTATGGACTTTCGGACTTGGGTGCTTAAAGTATAAAGTAAAAATGTATGCATGTGCAAAATCATCATATACGTCCCCCAATTTACGCTCTCCAAAACACATCCAAAGTGAAGGAATCCCTTCCCTCTGCCACCATAGCTCCAAACTGAGCTGTTTCCTCCAGTGAACCACCCAGCTGTCACTGACAGACACTGTCCAGACCATCTGCTCTTTCTGAGAAAAAAACAAACTAAATTTCATCTCTTTCTGAAACAGTGACCCAAACCAATCCAGCCTTCACCTGCCTACGGTGGGCCATGGACCACAGCCTCCAACACCACACCTTAAAGAATATGATCAGGTATTTTATCTGACCCAAAACCTCTGGAAGACCAGACTGTTGTGCATCCACATCATCTGCCTTTCCTGAGTCACAAAGTTCTGTCCTCAAGCTCAGATAAAGATGGTGGTTAGCTATTTGAATGATAGGAGGGTTCACCAGTCCTCCTCACAGCCCAGCTCCCTATCACACTCAGAATGCTATGAATACAAAGAGGGTCATTTCTCCAGGCAGCTCCACACCTCATTGACTGTACAAGAAAAAAGCTATTGGGGTTATTGGGTACAAAATTCTTCAGTTAGGGTGACAGCTCTTCCTTCTTCAAAGGAAAGTACAAGAATTAGCAAAGCCCAATCATACTACATTTGTGTTTGCTGTTAATGCTGGAAAACTGTGTGAGGCTGTGCTAATCTGAAGAGACTTGCTTTAGAAACACAGTGGATAGCACCAGAGGAGCCCCAACTCCATTTCCCACTATGTGTGTGGGACGCAGTACACGTAGAGAAGAATTATGCATATGCACAGTTCTAACCCTGCGTTCAAATTGGGGTGGTTTTTTTGCATATTCCTAGAGGAGAACAAACCAGAACTCTGCTTCAGGCAAAAATTCCCCCTTGGCCATGCTGGAAAGAGCAGTTTTACTTTCAAGCAGGTTACAAAGCCCCCAGCCTCAAACTGCGACATCATCCTGGGCCGAGTGAAACACACAGCCCGGCAAAACAGCAGCATTTCTGCTTCAAGATGGGCTGCCAGGAGGCCAGCCCAGCTAGCCGGTTCTCCAAGTGAAGGGAGAGGACCCTGGCAGGGTGTTCAGGCATCTCATTTACAGACTGAACATCATCCCTTTGAGGAAGGCAGATCATCCATGAAAGCACAGTTTGAGCTCCCCGGGAGGGAAAGCTGGTGAAAGCTTTAGTGCAGGGATACTTGCTGAGAAGAGAGGGTCCTGTGGAGAATGTGCAGAGCCGCTCCATTTTAGTGCCTACATCGAGTGCCCATTAATTACCCTGTGTTTCTAAGAACGTAATGTAAGATTAAGCTATGCTTTTAAAAATTAAAAAAAAAAAAGAAAGATGGGCATGCCACACATAATTTTGTAAGAACACCACACCCTGAACATGTTGTTCCTCTAACATTTACAGTGACCACAAGGGGACTGGGCAGGAAGCTGATGCCAGTGAATCTGCCATCACTTCTGCAGCAGCAGGGTGCGACAGGAAGGTCTGAAAGCCCTCATCCGAGCAGTACTCACTACAATCCAGCCTGCTGCTTTTCTCCTTGGAGAAGAGAGGCAACAGCTGCCCAGACCAGCAAACTTTGCCCAGCCAGCCAAATCCTGCCACCTGCACATGCGCCAGAGCAGCTCTTGGACCACAAGGGAGGAAGGGAGGGAGAGGAAGGGATGGAAGCTCACAGCTTCCTGAATGTATGCAACCCACCGCCCCTACCACACCAAAGGGTGGGATTTTTCCAGCAAAAGTAAATTACCTGAGTCAGCTAAATGAGAACCCTACGACAGACCTTGCCCATGTTCGGTAATGCCTTCTTGGTGACTGTTCCTAATAGAATCAATAGACTGACTGGGGGCTTAGCAAATACACCCACACCAAGGACTGCAAGTCTCTTTCACACCTGGGCATGGCCCGCCTGGACTGCAGGGAAGAGCCACTGTCACCCCCCACCCTACAACGACCAGCAACGTGCAGAACATCGGGGGGGGAGCAGCACACCAGAACTTGTTACTGCCAGCACTAGCTGGGAGACATTCCCCACCCAGAACTAAAGGGCACATGAAGAACAACCCGTGCTGCTGCTGTCTCTCAGGCGACTCTTCTCTTTCCTGTCACCTCCTAGGTCTAAAGGCACATCCTTGCCCAAGAGCAGTAACTGCTGCATTATGCCACTCAGTATGGATATGAGCCGCTTTTCTCTAGCTCCTGCTAAACTGAAGTCACTCATCTCCTAAATAGCAGCAATTGCTAAGTACCATACTTTTCAAAGGCAAAGAAAAGCTGAGCACTTCTTTCCTTTCCATTTTTGGAACTGTACTGTAATTTGTGCAGCTACAAAGCTGCAGCTGACACCACAGCACCCTTTGCAATGACCAGAGTAAGCAGCAAAAATATCCACTAGGCTTTTGGAGTATCAGTCCCAATATTCCCCTCTCCCCTATGCCCACAGCATCTGTAATCTTGCTTCCAAATCCTGAAACACAATTAGAAACCTTCCCTGGCTTAACATCTTCACTTAAGCACCTAGACTTTTAATTGTGTTTTGCTGATACGGTTTAAAGATATATGGAAATTCTGCCAGATGTTGAAGGCTAGTGGATCAGCTGAGGAACAATTCAATCTCAGGGATTTGAGCCTGGCTAATTACCCTCCTCCCACATGCACACCTACTGATACAATTACATATTTATCTATACCAGACTAGACCTTATACGCTGCCAAACAGAACAGCATGAAGCTCTGAAATAAGATTTCATCTTTCTCTTTTCCTTTGTGCAGCCTTACTTCAATAGGAATGAGCTTGCAGATGAGCTGAAAAGTATTTTTTTTCTAAAGCACATGCTTTTTTTCTACTGTCCAGTGAGCAGAAAATGGAATAAATTACATATACATAATAGCAAGACACATGAGGACTAGGTGGGATTTTTGTTGTTTCTTGCAGTTATTATCCTGGGCACCTTTAGATGAATATGCAATCAGAATAGAAATCTTTACTAGGAGAACAAAATTAGGATACATTGTGCTGTAAGAAGAGCAGTCAAGTTTTAGTGCATTTTCAATCACGTTATTAACATCTGAATAAGTGCTTTCACAAGCATTAAACAGAATGCTGCTTTCTTCAGCGTAAGTCTTGGTTGAAAACACTTTTTTTTAAACTGCTGAATTCCCTATCCAGACCATTCTTTTAAATTCACACTGAAAAGCTCCAGCCAATACTTGCATCCAAATATACCAGCAGCAAAGTAATTTTAAGACAATTTAAAGTAACCACTTGGAGCACTCATATACCTTACACATCATTTAAACATACCCTAAACCCCAAATATTTCATAATCACTAACAACAATTTGGTAGAAAGCATCCTGAAATCACCTGCTATTTCCTATGTGTATAAGATATTAATAACAGTTACTGACACTTAATGACAACATAATAATTTAAGCGTGTTGACAATTGAACTGAATTGCACTGAACTGAATGCACTTCAGAGAAATGTAAATGCCAGAGGAGAGCAGCTACAGCAGCTCCGTGACTAACGTGTGCCCTGGATTCTGACCATCAGCTTTGCTATTTCAGTTTTGTGACCTAAATCTCCCTCCCCTTCCAGAAAGAAACAAAAACCCCAAACAAGAAACGTCTTACTTGTTCTGCCTTCTCCGGTGGTTTTCTATCCGCCTGCAAAAACTGGCAGTTTTCTCTCGCCAGCTTCTGGACCAGCTCAATCCGTCCAATGTCATCTCTTCCCTGAAGCTTGCACAAAACCCCTGCCTTAAGGGTGGGAGAAAGAGCAAACAGATACTTAAATCCACAATCCCAGGACATGACACCGTCACAAATTTCAACCTTAAAAGAAATGTATCTGTTTTCTCATATTTGCGGTACTTCAATGCTGCTTGCTGAACACAAACAAGTCACTGCTTCGTGGGAAACAACTGGAGAGGAGATGAGGCACATCTGAATCTCCAAATGTATCTACTTTGGAGGAACGAAGGCAGAGCTAACTAAATCAACCGCTCCTCTGAGTGTGACTATCAGATACGCTGTGTTTTATTTGTTCCTGTCAGCCTGTTTCCTGTTACATAAGAGAACAGGAGCAAGAGGTTAAAAACTCATGGGAAAGTTAGCCAGGAACAGCCCTGGAAAAAGAATGAAGCGCAACACAAGGCATTCCTAAAAATAACAGGCTACAACTCCCTCTGCTCCTGCTCCAACCATTTTTCACGTATGCAAGCCTCAAGAGTTAAAAGGCAGTTGCGCCACGTTTATTTATTCTGTAAATAACAAATTAATATCTCCTGATTTTGTTTAGGGAAGAAAATGAGATTTCCTTTAAAAACTATGTTAGAACTATTTTGTTAGCTAATATTCTGCCAGTTATTCAAGCTATGCCAATAGTGTTTCATCAAAACATTCAGCACTTGTTGTTTTATAAAAATGCCATATATATATATATATATATATATATAAAGACAGATTCATGCTTTCATGCAGGCATACCAGACCCATCACAGAGTTAGCTGATGAGGGCTAAATTGCTTCCTGCAAAGTCAGTGGCTAATATCACTGTCCATCATTTTTTCATGGATATAGCCTCTGCGTAACTGAGACCTGGCTCAATGATACCACACGGCTTTTATTAGCCCAGATGTTTCCTGATGGGAACAGCATATGCTTTGGGAGGGCCAGGCATGTGGCATGGCTATGGTATTGCTACATGACTTTAAAGGCAATCTGCAAATGAACCTTTTTCCCCACTTCCTCCACCCTTTCTTTTCTGCTGTTCATCCTGAGTTTAACTGAATCAGTATCTACTCCAAAATTCACAACACATCATGTGAGTCAGGACCAAAAACCAGGGGTGCCCTGACCGCTAACCCATAGTGCCATGCAGGCTCCAGCCCTTTGGCTTTGAGAAACTCCTGCCCATGACAGCTGGAGGTGTGAGAGTGCCCACCCAAACCATTCTACAGTCTGCTGGTTTCTCCAAGGAAGAGGAAAATGTGGGTTAAGGTTTCTTCAGCTGAGGAAGAAAACAAATTCACTTTCTGAGTAAGTGCTTTAACGCTACCAGAAAAAAGTAAGTTCCATGACCAAGTCCAAAGAGTCATCCTTACTGAATTATATTAAATAAATTTTACATGCCTACATTCCTCCTGTCTGGATGAAGGCATCTTCTCACAAGCCTGCATCAGGCACTTGTGCTCTGGAGAAGGAAAGAAATTCAGATGCAGCCTGTGCTTTGCATGTCCTATGCTCAGTCCCCAGCCCCCTGAGAACCCAGCTTTCCCACACAGGAACCTACACACTGGTTCAAAGGTCAGAAATCCACTGAAAAAATAAGGAATTGCAGCACCTAACCTGAAGGTCCTTACATTTTCTATGAGATTAGCTCCTTATCTTCTAAATCGAGGACATGGATTTATAAACCAGTTTTGACACATTATAACCTGCAGATCAGGAGACTGATTTTATCAAATGTGGAAGAATATGTTGAACTAGCTGTCCAGGCTCGTTTAATCAATAGAGAAAAAGAGGTATTTAAGAAGACTTTTTTTTTTACTCTACAGTAAACATTTAAAAATGGTTAGATGTGTTGTTTCCTAAAATTCTCCTTTTTCTCCAGTAATTTACAGAGGGAACCTAGGCAATGATCACAGACTTGGTTGACATCTGATGTCTGCACTTCACAACACTTTGATGGGTGGGGCACATCAGCTAGAGACAAACCTGCTTATTTCATGGCTTCAGGATGCTTCTAGCAGAGAGTGTAACATCTGTTTGCTGTAATCCCCACAGGCTAAGGACAACTCAAAGTGTTATAGCCTATTAGGGCTTCAGGACTATAAAGATTTACAGTCTCTCTGGATCTGGTATCTTAGTACTGTGGAGGCACATTTCACACCTTCATGTTGCACCCAGACAAGTCAGACCATGACCTATGAGTGGCATAGATGGTTGCGAGTCCCTGTACTTAAATATCAGATGGACATTGACAGAAATACAGTGTTCACTCTGCTGAACAAATGCTTATTGATTGTCAGAGTATGAAGCAAAGCCCAACAGTTAAAATCACTTCTGTCAAGATGAGGAAGAGGGACTTCAGGTTTGGGGTAACAGTTGGCTTCAGTACGTTCAAGTGGAAGAAACATCCTGGAGAAAGACAACTCTTTGAACACATGGGCCTCGCTCTCCTTCAGCCCTTGCCCTCTACCTGTGTTCAGAGAGAGCATATTATTGCTTTCTTCATGGATGAGCTCCCCAGGGAAGAAGTACCTCCAGATAAAAGCCCATCAGCCCTGCCACAGGTATGGTCTGTATTCACACTGGCAATTTCATTAAAGAATCATATTATCCTCTTTCAAATAACCACCAAGAAGAAATCTTACATTTTAACATGTCCCCTCCTCCCCCAACTATTCTTTAATTTAAAGAATTGCAGAGAACATGAAAAATATGCTTGGTTTTGGGAGTAAAGAATGCACTTGAAATACAAAAGACTAAACATGATTTTTCATAATTAAGAAATAAAATATTAAACCCTCACTTTTAATTCTGATTTCCTCAATTAGGCTGACTTTCCACTGTAAATCTTTCTGCTAAATACTTGTAAGAAAGCATCCAGGTCAACTAATTAATTAATTGATGACAGCTTCTAAAAGCTGGTTGGGAAAATGTTGATACAAGTCTCCTATTACTTGTCATTTTCACTTGTCAATATAAATTTAATTTTCAAGCAATTCCTTTGAAACTCTTTGTTAGATGAAAAGGTAAAGGCAAGCTGTCCTACTTGCAAAGTGCAATTTCAGTTTGTATTTTGCGCAGGCACACACCCTCCAAAATCCCGCATGCCCATATGTTGGTGCTTAGTCCTCTAATTCATGCACACCAACAGACATACAAGTAATAACTTATGTGAAGGTGAAAATCACAAAGTTGCATATTTTAACTGGCTTTAATTTAATGAATGATAAAAGAACATAGGAGCTTTATAGTAAGCCTTTACTACCATTCACAGCACAAAATTACTATAATTAAAGGTGTTTATGCAATATTTGAAATGAAATAAAAATGTTTAATGGAAAGGAAAGTAAATTAGTCACTACTAAGGTTGGAAAAGCAAAGATGCTGACAACACATTTTCTGTTTCAGCTCATCCATTGGAAAATATCTCCTCTGCAAAGGCCATAAACGAATATGCTAGCAGTGACACGGAGGTGAATTAAGACAGCCCTAAGCAGACAGGATGCCTTTTTTTTTTTTTTTTACATTATTTACATTGTTTACAGCATGCTTGATTTAAAAATCTGTGTACGAATTTTTTCCACATTTCTACCAGTTTTGTCAACTAACTTCAATGCAAGTCAAGTCTACATCCCGCAGAGCAGTGTTTAGAGCAGGCGCCACACCCTTCAACTCTGCTAACAGAAGAGGTTTGTGGTGGTTTGGTTTTTTCCCACTGCACCTCTGTCTCCTTCTGTGTCTGTTGAAAACAATATAATTATTACAGGTTTCACCTTTGATCAACCTGAAAACTTAAAACCATATGCCACTGCCTCGAAAGATCATTTGCTTTGCTCCAGTCACATGCAAAATCTCACTGAAGTGAAAAAAAATTATTCACACCCTTAAACCAAACCGTATTCAGTGTCTGCAGAATGCCATTTTTATGGCACTGACAAACAAACTGGAGCAACAGCTGCTTTGATAACACTCCTGCTCTCCTCCCAGTTGGGCACTTGAACACTTGTTAACTGCTCACTTAATAATTGCTTAATTTTAAATGTGTTCCAAATTTTTTCACATTTTAGAAGCTGGTTTCCAGCCAAATAAAAGCTGAGCAGATCAATATCCCAATAATAAATTCTTACAGGTATTTATAATCTGCCCACACAATTCTGTTAGCTGGCTACCCAGGAGCTTCGAGCACACATCATAGTCTTTCTTTTTACATCTCTGATGTAAATGTGAATAAACATTTTCAAAAAATAGGGACAGCTACAACAATCAAATAGAACTGACCATATATGAAACCCACAAAAGAAAACAGAAAGCCAGATTTTTTATTCAGTGAGGTCAGTATTTCCCCCAGGCATTTTCTATAGCTCTGCAATCAACCCCCCACTGATATGAATTAGGAATCAAAGTCAGGTGACAAAATTTCTACACATTAGGGCTCCTACTACACTTTTTTTAAAAAATATATTTGAAATTTTCTGCAGTTAAGAAAAGGCCATTTCTGAACACCTTGCTTGAGCATGAGTCTGAAGAGTATGCTGGAAAAGCCCAGTTACTGATGCAGTAGGCATATCCGCATGCTCCCCAACCCTTCTGCCTGCACTTCCCAGGTGTCTGCCATGGCCCAGGCCTGCCTGCAGCCCCTCCTGGGCTCACTGTCATCGAGACAGCCCCTACCTTTAGAAAGACATAGGTGCTGCTAACTTGGCTACATGGCTTGTACCCCTTCAGCTAGGTTTGCTCACAGTCATCAGTGCAAATCCTTTCTTGCACACAGCTTTTTAGCGGGCAAGGTGTTAGGAGATAAGTAAGAGACAGGAACTTCAAGTTGCATATGTAGGAAAGAGAAAAGGGGGCAACTGGTGGGAAACATATGGTTTTCAAGAGGAATAGCAGGTAAAAAAAAAACAGTCAAGACTGGGAGAAATCAATTTTAAATTAAAAGCAATAATAAGTACCAATACAATGAGTGATATAGTTACACTTGCACAGTTTGAATGCATGAATTGAATGATTGAATGAACTGGAGATTAATAAAGAAAGACTCACAGAAGTAAAAAGGGTAAGCAATTCCACAATAAAATACTCTAAAAGGCAGTTAAGTTTCTTCTGAGAAATATCTAGAAGTGTGCTTTGGTTGTAAATGAGGGCAGTTAGGGAAGGAAAGAAAAAGGTTGTTGCTTACACTCGAGTGACTACTAAGTATCCTCATTTCACTGCATGTCTACTTACAATGATTAAAATTCAATCAAAATGTCATATGCCCTTGCCTCCTAAAACACATCTCATTTTATTTTCACATCTGGTATTTGCTGTGTGTATTATCTAAAAAGAGCAGAGAGATAGTTGAAGAATGCTGTCCGATTGCAACATCATGGGATTAATTCCCACAGTAATCATCAATCTTATTCTAAATAGTTACATAAGACAAGATCCAGCAGACTTTCTCCTTCCTAAAGGCTCTCTGCACATAACATCGAGAAAACCCATTTCCCAGAGCTATTGAAAGCAGATCCTTCAACTTGCAGATCTGAAAAAGTCCCCAAGATGCCATTAATCTTACACATTTACCTGAGCATCAGAGGTATCCTTGAGCTCTTCTAGTCCTCTTATTTCTTGACTGCTGTTTTCTTCATTTTGATGAACTGCTAAAATAAGAAAGAGGGAATGTATTGGAAGCTGGCAGGTTCAAATCACAAGCAGCAAAGCAGCATGGCCCAGTTTAGATCAAATAGGATGACCATTCAAGAAACCTCATTCCAAGTTTAGCTTTCTAGTTAATTCCTTGAGTGGTTTTGGACAAATCCTATATGGTATGCCTTACTGGGTTTGGACAAATCCTAAATAACATATACTTTATTTTTCCCGGGCAGTAAAATGCAGTACTAAATAGTTATATACCTGCTACTGTTAGTCCTGACAAAACAGTAGCATTTAAGGAAACTCCGCTTTTCCATACATTATAACAAGGCCTGATGACTCATAAAGAACAAAAAAATCAGACATCCCTTTATTTCCATTATATTGTGGAAGGTCATTTCAGACTAAACAAAATAAGCAGATTTATTCCTCATTTCAGCCTTGGAAAATACTTAGTTAGCAAAGTGATCTCAATCTTAACACCACCACTATCCATGAAAGTCATCTGTGGAATAAATGGTAGCAGGAGATGATCTATTGAAGGTTATGTGCTGCTGGCACGATAAGAGAAAACAGTAACTTAGCTCAATTAACGTTGCTTAACACCAGCAAGTTTTGCCAGACTTTAAAGAAAAAAGGTTTGGATCAAACATGTAAGCTCTGGATGGGTGGAAACCAGAGTTATCAGTTTACCTAGCTAAAGAAACACAGACCACTTTTGAATACACACATCAGACTTCCATATTGCAAACAGCTATACCTATAGGTAGTTTTACTAGCTATAGCCCAAGATACCCTTCCAGTCAACATGCCCACCCGCTGTATTCTAGTGGGACATTAAGCCCTCAGCCATTCTGAAAAGCGATACATGGCAGGTTAGGAGGGTCAGACCCAATGAAACACGAGAAGTGACTTTACCTCACACTGTACTCATTTACTTACAAGCACCATACTCAAGTATCATCAATCTTGTGTATACATCGAATGACTTGCCAGTGTGGCCTTAGCAGTTGTGACAACAAAAGCATCCTTGAAGTGGCAGAGCTGGCAAATCCATTTCCTGAACAATGCCAGGCTGATGGCTTTGATGGATGGGCAGGAGCATTCAGCTTGTGTGCTTCCCCCTGTCCACCTCCTCTCTCCCTCACCCCTGGGTACCTGAGCTGGTTGTCAGGCTGTACCTGAGCTGACACAGCTCACAACACTGTGTTTTAAGACAAGTATCACCAGTGCTGTTTTGCCTTAAAACTATGTCTGTGAGCTAAGGCAGCCCAGGATTTGACTGATGAACAGATCAGCTGCACAGGTAGCAGTACTGCCTTCATCAGCCTCCCTCACCTAAGCTGTCCTCAACCCTCAGCGTGAATCTTTAGACATACAACCAGGTTACCATGGCTGAGCTAATACATGTAATGTGAGCCATGAGATCTGGCTTGGTGTGTCTTAGTGGGTGCTCTGGGTCTACTGCAGACAAAAAGCAGCTGAACCTGTAGGCAGCATCCAGCAACTTAAAAGAAAAGTAACTTTAGACTGTTCTTGACCTCTAAAATAAAGCATATGGATTTATTTTGTTTTTACTGCAGGATTTCTGCTGATACTGTTATGCTATATAGGGTGTAATTCTTTCTTCCCCACAGTTATGCTATCAGAAAAAAATAAAGTAATAAAAATGTAATTATAAAAGGGGACAAAAAAGTCATTTTGTCAATACAGTTTATTCCATTCAGAGATCTTTTTTAATCCATTATCAAAGGAAAACAGAGGTCCGGTATAAATCTTCACTAGTGGCTCTTCCGACAACACTTTACGAGCCAGCCTCTGAAATTCAAGGTGAATGCTGAAAACACAGGGTCAATCTATAGCTATAACAGAATGCATGTGTAATGGGGGGTTATATCCCAGCAGCCTTTAAAGCTAGGCAGAATAAAAACATGCCTTAGATATTGTCGCATATCTTTCCCCCAGGTTGGAGAAGTAACAACCCAATGAAGCAGTAACCAGAGTGATTTTCTCAACAGCCCCATGTGGCCCCTTCTTTCCTAGCGCAGGTCAGGATTTCCTGAGGCAACCTACTCCATCCAGCCATGCTGGTGGCTCTGTCCAGTCCCTTCCCTAGCAACCCACCTCCCAGCCTTCCTCCCCAAGAGCAGCCTCATCCTCTTGCACACTCCCACACATGCATAACCCCTTTCTACCCACTGCAGGAGACACAAAGGATTCAGAACATCCATTTGCCAAACACTAGTCAGAACAATCAGCATGAGATGTGGACGTTGTGATGCCAGCAGCAGACACTAAAGATGCTAAAAAACGGTTGTTTGAGCAATTGCAAATCGCTTAAGTCTGTGGCTGCATTAGCAGAAACACAACATTTCCCCAACTGTCCTTTCAGTTTTCTGATTTCTCCTGCAATCAATTTGCTGTAGCCACTGATGGGCAAAATATCCCCACAGACGCTGGCTATTAATCATGGCATTTAAAGGAGTGGCACCTTGCTAGTAACACGACCATGGGTCCAGGTTTAAGTGATTTACATTGATCCAGCCAGCTTTTCTGACAAGCCTCAGCAGACAGGAGCTCTGCAAACAGCTGTGCCAGGGGAAAAGGTTATGGCTGCTAACTGGCTTCTTGCCACTGGTCTCTGTTATGAGTGTTCCCCTTCCCTGCCCCGTGCCAGGGCAAGAACTCCGGAGCATCTTCAATCAAAGCAAACAGGCAGACCTTCAAGGAGCAGCATGCTGTTGCTAACCGGGCTGGGCTGGCAGATTAGCAAGGGGATGGTATCTGGCTGGGGAGCTAGTGACAAGCAGCAAACATCCGGGGCTGAGGCACTAGTATCTTTTACCTAGCTCAAAGGGAAAGAGAAAGAGGGTACCACGACCCCAACAGATACAGGTATCCTAGGGTGTTGAACAATTTTAGCATGAGCAATTTTAAAGATGATGAGAAAATGACCTCAGTTTAGATGTACCCTAAGTGAACAGCTTAAAAAAAAGAAAAAAAGCTGGGTTTATCAACAATTTCACCACTCGGCTCTAAAAAAGCTGGAAAAGTTCATAATCCAAACCCAGCTCTCCTTGGCTTCAATGTTGTTTGGACTGTGTAAGGAATGTAGAAAAGAACCAGTAAATATTTTCTTAAAGGAAAAAAAAAAATCCCAGACCTCACACTGACGTTTTTGCAGCCCTCTTGGGAGAGAGGGAGCAGTCAGGCCCTTTTTCATGAAATTTCCATCACAAACTTGATTTTTGTGTCCTCTCTGCCTCTTATTCAAACCCATAAGAACCAGAGAAAACTGAACCATTTAACTACACCCAGGGATTGATATTCAAGGAATCACACCATCTCATACTTTTTTTCCATCACAAGAATGTAGTCCCTTGAAAGCTGAAGGTGGCCACACAGACAAAAAATGAACCTTAATTATATTTTCTTGGTTTCTGTATGAAAAGGTTACTACATGTTTTGTCTATATAATACAGAAAAAAACACAAATTTCTTAAAATATTCCAGTGTATTCAGAAATTTATGTTACTGGGGATCATCACACAAGAAATCAGTTGCTGTATTTCTACACAGTCTGCCTCTTAACCCTGTAACAACTCACAGACACCCCTTGAATTGGCCCAGGCACTGCCCTCATGGGCTCTTGTGTGTGCAATGGAAGTTCTGTCATAAAATACAAGAATTCAAGGGTAATTTCCCACTTACTGTCAGTTGGCCATTTATTTTTTAATAAAAACACTTGACGTTGCAAATTCAACCACAGGAAAAGCGAGTGGAAGGTTAGAGGGGGATGGGAAAGTATTTCCCAGGCGAGTGTTATTTCTGGGACAATTCCCTAGAACTGTAACATGTACATACAAAAAAGTTGTGAACTTTGGAGCTGGACCAGACCCTTACTTCTCTGCCAGCATAAATCCAGCTTTGCTCCCTGATAAGAATAGCCTGGCACATCTTAGAAAGCAGCAACACCAGGGAGAGGCAAAGGTGATTTACCCTGATCTATATGTACCTACTGTTAACGTTTGGGTTCAGGCTTGAGACTAGAGAGAAGAAAAAAATGGAAAAAACCACCCATAGAGTGACCAATTCCCTTTTATACCTGCAGCATGTCTCCTCCCTTTGAGGAGAGGTCACCATGAATGAAAGGAAAATATGTTAAATGAACATTAGCTTGCTAATGTGCAGTTCAAATGTGTCCATTTGCAAATTAGCCTAGGGAATTCAGGATTTTGATTTTTTATGGTCACTTAAGGATCACAAGGGCCATCATCTGATCCGAGTTCCTTGTGCCCCCACAGACCAGAGCTGAGATTTTGCTAGCAGATTCTTGCAGGGGAGACTTCTTGCAGGGTAGTTCCTTGTCCTTCAGTAATCCCATTTCAGCTCATTAAAACAACAGAAAAAACAACAAAGAAACAAGAAACAAAAGTAAATCATTTTGTACAGGCTACCTCAGCAGAATCAGCCATCACATAGGGATGTGAATGGAAAGGAAACTATCGCTCACACTGGAACTGAGCACATCTTTTATGTCACCATTACCAACTGACAGTGCTCCCCCACTTCTACTGCCACGCAACAAAGTTTAATGTAGATTTAAAACACTGGAAGGGGTTTGTCCTCCTGCAGCATGGAGCATTACATGCATGCTAAAGGGCTCAGACAGACAGACTGGCATGCAGCGAGGATCACAACAGCCACCTGCAGCACTATAGACCTTTTCCTGCCTATGGAAGAATCTTGCCAAGGGTGCCAAGGTTACCCAAAGATCAGTGCCTCCACCCCTGAACCTGAAGGTAATTTAATTATGTTTGATGGGTAAGATTATAAAAAGTCACATAATACAATGCACATTATTTCATTTTAATACTTTGTCTTATTCAACACAGCAGGATCTTTTACCCAACTGAAAGTGGAAAGGACAGTTAAAAACAAAAAAAAATATCCACACATAAACCAACTCCTGGAACCCACAAGATTGCAGTCTTCCCAGAGGCTTTGCTGCATTGTGCTTTTTCTTCCTTTTCTGTAAATGAAGTTTCTTCTTTCTACCCCTTCTGGCTGCAAAGATAACCTTCACAACACAAACCAAGGCACTAGCGTCATTCTGCTGCTGCAGCCAGCCAGACTAGAACAATAACACCAGGAGAGGTGTGAACTTCCTCCCTTTGGCTTAATAGGGTGTTAACTCTGAAAGCTAATTCTTTAATTGCTTAAGAGAGGACTGCCATTACAGTTAACCATTTTGCTGCTGAACAGCAGGCAGGGACAGCTGTCCATCTGTAAGCAACTCACTCCAGGTGGCACCCACATGGCCATTCCAGGGCAGAGAGCCAGCTTAGCTCCCCATCACTGCTGGCTGTCCCACACCTCCTGTACTTACTGTTCCCTCTCTGTACTACCGTAAAGCATTTGGGGTTTGTGGATTGGCAAAGGCTTACTCTTAGCCTGGCTTGGTTTGGTGACCTGGTTGAGAACAGAGCCCCCAGGCAGGGCAGGGGACAGGGCACCTTGCAAGCTGATGTTGCTGCCAGGCCCCTTGTGCCACACAACTCCAGCTTCAGCCCTTGAGGTTGCTGTGAGGTCCAACTGCAGGATCAGGATTGCCTGCCTTTTAGGGGCAGGGAGCCCATAAATGTCACCCTTGGCAGATGTGCGGTTTACCTCTGTGCTGCCCGAGGCTGCTCCCAAGACTGAACTTGCTTCGCGTGTTGCAAACCCTCCAGCACAGCCTTGGGAGCAGCCGGAGCTGCGCTAGCACTGCCAGGCTCACCCCTGTGTCCCGGCTGGATGAGATCACTGTCCCCACAGCTGCTTCAGAGGCAGCTCTGCTCGCCATACACAGCTTGGTCATCCCTTAGGCTATGACCCTCACGTTTTCAGTGAGGCTCCTTCGTTTCAAATGAGGATGTTCAGTTATTATTTTGTATTGTTCTTTAACCTGCCAACATCCTAGAATGTCAAACCACTCTGTCCTTTGTAAGATTTCAATCCTTTCAGTACTATGTGATCAAAATTCATACATTCACCTCCTTTTTCTATCCAGTAAGCAAAAGGCACCTACGTGCCCTCTTAGAGATAGGAGACACACACCACCTCAGAAGTGGTAAAGAGCCTACTTCTGAACTTTATTTGACAAGCCAACAAATTTTCACTGTCTCATCCCTGCTGGATGGTTATAGCCTGTTTTTCTGTCCCTGTCAAACCATCACTGTTGAAAAGACCTCAGGAATCTGCAAGAATATTCCCCCGGGGAAGGCTCCAGTGCTCCGAATTGCCAACAGCCTGCACCAGTTGATTTATCATCAGCTGCTGGGAAGCTCACAACTTCTAGCATTCTTCTTATAACCCAATTTTTTTGAGGCATGTTTCTTTTCTGTTTTTTTTCCAAAGGTAGTTGCTAGCATGAGGATTTTCAGAAACAAACAGCAAAAAAGCATTTTTTTACATCACATCATTCTAAGCTAATTTCATGATTTTGGAAAACTTCGTTGTTATTTTGAACAATGGAACTTGTGGTATCCCTTGTTACTCTTTGTGGAGGGTATACAGCCAGCTCTAGAGAGGCTGGTTACTATGGCAGCTCTGAGCTGTTTGACAGTGTTATAATGTTTGCTGATGTTTATTAATTTATCAGAGTGGAAAAAATTAATAGCTCGTACTGATACCACTGGGGAAACTAAAAGCCAGATCCTCTAGGTTACATAAGGCACTAGCGCTGAGCGGTGGAAGGGAAAATGAGCAGCAAGTAAATGCTTTACAAACCTCAGATTTGGGGACCATTTTAAGCCAGACCAGGTCCTTGTGCATACTCCCATATCTTCCACGTCCTACTTCCAAATTAAAGGGGGAAAACCAACGAGCACTGAATACCTCTGAAATCCCCAAAGGCTGCATGTAAGAGACAGTGATAATCCCAGGAATAAAACTCTGAGAATTGATTCCTTATTTACCATGAAACTGCAATCTTTTCCCAGAAATTACTGAAAAGAGAAAGCTTTTTAAGCTCATCCTTAACATGTTTCCTTTTATGAGCAATAAAAAACCTGCCTTTGAGCTTTTTCATTCCTTCCCACTATTTCTGCATATATATATGCAAATTATTGTACAGATTTCCCTTCACTGAGTACACTACATATCTCTGAAACAGTTGGCAGGCCCCTGGGGGGGTGTTGCCCAGACAGCTGTGCAATCAGCTGAGTAAATCAGCTAATTAAAGAAACAAAGAAAATGTAAAAATTATTAAAGACAGACTCCCGCTTACAACATTGTTCAGCACCTCTGTATCTAAAAAAGCACAGGAAGCATAGGATGGAATAAAGGTGCTTGTAAATTGGGTAATGTACTATTGCACAAGTGACAGTGATGCCATTTTCTCTCAAACGCTAATCTGGGATTCATGATATTTATGCTTTGTAGTTTAAATCAATTTAGTATAAATTACTCCAGCATTTTATTTTGTTTTAAAATGGCAAAAGCATGAAACGTAATGTTAGTTTCATAACTAATTTCTGTATGTAAAAAATGGTCATTAACTTCTGCTTGACCTTAGGTGTAGAACTAATATTGAATTTGCACAGAGGGTACTCATTATGCTGGTCTAGTTTCCACACAGAAAAATAAGTTCCCAGGGGTCCTAGTGCTACAAGCCATTTCTCAGATCTCAAATAGGAAACAGGACTCCCGAAAATGATGCAAAAACATTTCCCCCCATTGCAGAGTTTATCAAAAGGAACAGATAACAGCAAGGGTAGGAATCCGCAATCTAAACAGAGCAAAGCCAGTGTGGTAAGAGAGGAGGCTGACAGATGTAGATCTGGTCTTGCTGATCCACACACCATTAAGGCGCCGTTCCTTTCCACTGCATCTGAATGATCACAGGAAGGACAAACCTCAGTTTAAACTCAGGTTTAAGACTCAGGCCCACCTACATTATATAGTCATTGTAAATTAAAAAATGAGCATACCAAGTAAAGCCACCAATATTTCCCAACTCAGTCGGATTATGGTCAGGAGCTTTTGCTGCCATTCTTTTCACATTATCACACAACTGGTTTTGTTAGGAAGTTCTGTTTATTTTATTTATCAGAACTGAAGCCTTTCATCTGCGTTTGAAGGCCCATATTTCATCCAAGGTGGTGGTGCATGAGAACATAATTTGTAAAACACCTCTGGCTAAACAAGGGAGGCATTTCTTAATAGGTAATCAAGTACTGTTGATTTATGTGGCCAGGGGAGGTTTGGTTTTCAATACCTGGCACTTCATGATACATACAAAGGAAAAGCCACATTTTACACCCACTTTGTGAACATAGGAAATCATATAATTTTTTATCAAGGAGAAAACAGTGGAAAATGAGTTGTGAACACTGCAGGATTACTACAGGAACAGACAAAAGCAATGTTCTTTGTAGTAACAGCAGCTCAAGGAAAACCATTCCATGGCTGAATGCAGAAAGATTTAACTTTTATTCAGAGCTTTTAGACAGTCATTCTCAGGTACATGATATTTAAAATTAAAAAAATAAAGTGGCAGTGAATGTATCTATAGCAATGTTGCCTGAAATGAGATGTTGGAAGGGTGGAGAAGAGCCCATTACATGATCAGCAGGGACAGGGAGAATGATTGCTGGGAACTGATCAGACAAGGAGGTATGGGCAGTTGCTGAGCAGGCTGGTGCAAAGTGAAACACCCACTCTCTATTCCATGGAAACATCCTCTGGGCATGGCCAGGAAAGGAGCAGGAAACAAAGAGACCTCTGAATAAATAAATTCTGTGAACTCTCTGTAAATGCCTCTCCCAAAGCACTGGAAACAAAACATTCACCTGGGAATTGTTTGTTTGCACAATTGCTCTCTTTCCAGCCTTACCATGCAACCCCTTTTTGTGTATGTGCAAAACATCTGTCACCTACACAGCTATTCCTAATTGCCCATTTCTTCTATGCGAGTGCCTTATAGATCGCCCAGAAAGAACTATGCCCAAAGTTCTGCAACAACTGCAAAAACCAGACCATAAGCTGCCAAAATCCCTCTCAGCATAATTCCCACCAGAGAGCTCTTTGGAGCTCTTTTCCTTCTTTTTCCAAGGCTCAGAGTCCATTTTGCTTTGCATCAGCTGTTGAATACACAAAGGCTGGTGAGCATAACTGTGTAGTCCATTCACTGACATTGTCCAGGGCACTTCCCACCCCCAGCATTGCCCAGGGTGGGCACAAAGCAGGTGGCCACTCACTGATTCAGCCATGGCATAGCAGAGCTGTGTGTGTGTGTGTCACACATGTTCCTGACTAGCCAACACAATGAGCACCATTCCCCAGGGCTGGAAGGGGTCTGATCCTATCCTTTTCAAGTGCTGTCAGTTTCTTGGTATGCCTGATATCAGGAGCAGAGGAAGAATCCCATGGGATGTAACAAGACATTGGTCCCTAGGGGTGGGCATTCCCTTCAAGAAGGCAAAAAATGTTTAAGAAGGATCGCTTAAAGAAGCCAACAGGATCACCTCCCTTACTTCAAGGCATTAAATCCTTAAAGCACAATGTAACTTTTAAAATATTCCTAGCTATGTTTTCAGGTGCAAATTTTATTTTGATCCACATTTCAATGGGCAGAGGAAAAGTAAAGTTACCGAGACCTACCAGAACCATGACACTCCTGCACCTTTACTTTGAGTGGCCATTTCTCCAGGATGAATGCTATTAGTAACACTTGCAGAAGAACACTTATTCTACACATTTTGCTAAATTTGACCCTTGCTTTAAAGAAGTGGATGCTTGGAGGAATTGAAATTTGTAATGAAATAAGGTCTTTCTTAAGTGAAGTAAATAAACCTACCGAAAAGAGACATAAAGGGACATAGAAAAGCAGTAAGACCCTACTGATGTTAACCTTTCCACACCCTTGTCTTTTGCACAACTGCTGAAAGAAAATTTCCCAATTTTTCCACAAGGAAAAATGCACACCTCTGGCACATGACCACCACTTTATTCTGTAAACAGGAGCAAGTTTTTTCATCCCTCTTTATGCCCTTTTTCAGTGGCATAAAGTAAGTGATAATAAACTGCGCACACTTTACACAAGATATTGTATATCTGCTTGTTTACAAACCCTGTAAATACAAAGGGTACTTAATATATTTGAGGTTTAAACGCAATATTGGACTGCTCCAGTCTTGAATGATCTTTGATCATGTATTTGTAACCTCATTTTTCAAGTATGTGTACAAATCTAATTCAAATTCATTATTTCCATTGTCTATATAACAACTCTGTTCTACAAGTAAATAAAACTAATGACATAATATGGAGCATTCATACAGCACCAAATGACAAAGGTTTTGCTAGTTATGGTGGAATAAAATTACCAAGAAGTCTCACAAGGATCTGTGCTACTTGGGGAAAAGGGCTGAATGGTAAAGATGCAGCTTCCTGAGTTCACTATGATAAAACAGCTTATTGCTGCCAAAAGGGTCTTACTGGGTTCCTTCCCACATCCCTCCACCTCCCCACCCTGATAAGAAGCTGCCTCCCTCACTTTGTGCCAACTCCAGCACATACTGCTGCAGTACTGCATGCTGCTCTGTTTGCCCCATTGCAAAAATAATGTAATAGATGTGGCAAAGATGCTCAGATTTAATGGAATAGGTTTGGCAATTTAGCCTGGAAATGAGACAACTCACAAGAGTATGACAAGAGGTGCACAAAATCCTGAATAGTATGATGATGAACTAGGAATGGATTATTCACCACTTTCCATCACCAATGAGCTATATCACAACAGTGAAGGTCGTGGGGAATGTGTTTGAAACAAACAAGAAAAAATATGCTTTCACATACCACAAACATGAATTGTGGGACTCACTGCCACAAGAGATGATGAAGGTCAGGAGTATAAGCAGGCTTAAAAAGCCATTTGATAAAATAATGGAGTAAAGGTCCACCAAGGGCTACCTAACTCAACAGTGTGGGTGCAGCAAAATCCCTTTAGCATGGACTGGTAGATGCTGAGTACGCACATCAGAAGGACTGTTCGTACTTGCTCTGTTTCTCTACTCTAAGCGTCCCCTACTTGTCACTCACAGTAGGATTGGAGGCGGATGGACTTTTAACCTGACCCAGCCTGGCTGTTCCCATGTTTTCAACAGGGCTGACATTGCCTGGAGTGTGTTTGAGTCGAGTCACGCAATCAGCTCTGACAGCAGTGCTGTAGAGGTGGCGCAGTGGCTGGGAAAAGGAATAGCTGTTCACAGCTTGCTTTTCATTCATGTCAGCAAAGCTCAAGCCCCAGTGACTGCTTCATATTTAATTGTCTGCCCTAAAATAAAAATACTAAGCAAATCACATAGGCAGTTAAGTCCTGACAGAAGCAATACAAACAAAAAAGGGGAAGGGTGGAGATGCATGCATATATGTCACAATAGGGTGGAGGTAATCCAGAAGATCTCAAATACAAAGTTAATACCTTGCAAAAGTCATATTATTATAAATAAAATGTAAATTACCCATTTTTACAAAAAAACTCAAGTTAAGAATGGCATGACTAAAAAGTATCTCTGGAAAGTATCTATGGAGTATTATGGAAACCTGAATACGACTCTTAAGAGGGAGCAAAACCACACACAAGTGCTAGGGCTTTTGTGGTTGTCCTGCCCTTCACAGTAGGAGGGAGAAGCACTCATAGCCCTGCTGCTGCTCCCACAACACCTGGGGAGAAGCTGACTCACCCTCTTCCTACCTCCTCGATACTCTGTCAGCTATTCTCTTAATTAGCCCCTGTATTCAGAAACACAAGGACCAGAGCCATGCTCTCACTAATGGCCCTTTGCATGAATAAAGTCATAGAAGTTCCTTTAGATATAAAGTTAAAGGAATTTGCTGGGTGATGCCATGGGGTGCAGCTAGGTTCATGCACAGAAATGCAAGGCGTCTTGTTTGTGGATGGGATTGACACCAATTCAGAGCATCTACCTGACAGATTTTGATCAGTTCAGATGCACCTGTGTAGCTACGCCACTGGCTAAAGCCTCCAGCCCTAGGCTATTTGCTGCTTTTTATCCTTGTTTTAGCTACCATCTCTAACACATAAGAAACATGTCATAAGCCATGACAAGCAATTGAGATAAATGCCAGCCCTTGTAAACCTTCAGACGAGAGGCTACATTTCTGTTGCGTTCCAGCGCATTTGCGGAAGTCAGAAGCCATCAAGGTATAAACAAACACAACAATTCTAATGCCAAGTGCCTACAATTAAAAACAAAGTTCTCTTCTGCTCCAATTACTTGCTTCCCCAAGACCTTTTACCAAACCAAGGAAGAGAGCATTTAATCTATTTATTTCTAAGGTTAAGCCAGAACAATTTTAATGCATTTTTATAACCCCCAGAGAAGTGCACAAGCTCATTTTCCCCTCTTAGGAGACTTTTATCATGAGAGCTTTATTTTAATGAAATATAAATGTGCTTTCTAGTCAACAGTGTTACTGAGGTCCAGCAAAGCTTCAGGGTTACAAACACTAGTTTTACACTTCTTTTAGTTTTATTTGCAAAGAAGCTAAAAATGCTGAGCTCCCTCTGCATGAGGGCTCTCGAGTACCTCTCTGTTGGCTTATGCCTTGCTATCGGAGAGGTACACTTGCAGTACACAGCCGAAATACGAAAACTAAGCTTTTCTCCACAGTGCAGAAGTTTTTCATTTTTCAGGTTCTGCATTTTTCCTTCAGCCATCTGTCAGTTTTATGTGTTTCTCCTATTCTTCCACCCCACAATAAAAAACAGAAGAACACCTCTTGGGGGAAGACATTTTCCTCCATACCCTACTGACTTTTTATTTTCTGGTAGCCGACATTCTCCATCAAGTCAGATCCTGTACTAGCAAGAATTTGATTCTCTGCCCTACCCCACAGCAGACTCAGGTCTCTACCTTGGGTTTCAAAGCATTTTGTCAGAAGATACAGTGTGTAAATCTCTGAAACAGTCATTCCAGCCAAAGAACTAAAATAGTTGTAATTACTACTTCTCATATACATATACTAGGTAGCAAACCCAAGCTTTATTTAAACAAAAATAAACTGATTCACTGGGGAACCAAAGGCAATGTTTCCCCCTCTCCAAGCATAGCAAACTTTCCTAGTTGGACCCTCTTCACCTCTTACAGAGGGAGCTGTGGTGTTTGTGTGCCTGTAAAGTACTTTCCATGCAGTGTAACCCAGTGATTACTACAACAGTCCTAGACAAGTAATATGAAAGCTTTAATCAGCCAGTTTTTCTAGTACAATTAAATCACTGTGAAGTGCCTCTCTAAGGGCAGAGGTATATCTAGAAATTAAAGTAATTCAGGAACAAATTACACAGTCCTTGCATTAAGCAAAAATACTCTTTTTTTGCTCTTACTGGTAGCATTAGCCAGCTATCTAGAGGAAATATTTTTAAACACTGTAATTTAAAAACCACTAAACCATCAAAAACAGTACAGGAACTTCTGCACAACAGCTTTGGGTTTTGGGCTTCTGATCTCTAGGAAAGCTTTTGGTTAATGAACCGATTATTACCAGCTGCAGGCAGGTTCCAGACAGCAGGTTAGCACCGTGCCCATCCCCTGTGCTCCTCACTCTCGTATCCCAGGCAGGTGAGTCAGGTCCCCACGCCGTTCACACCAGCCTGGAAACCACCCAGGGCAGCTGGCCCAGTAGCCATGTTCCACTCTTTTCATGCCAAAATAAACCCTTTGTCTGATCTTTGTTGGTTTATTTCCTGGAATTATATGGAGTCTTGGAGCGGGTTAGAAGAACAATATCTTCGAAAGATACTGTGGCTTTTACCTCCAGAAGTACTTTCTCTGAAATACGTTCCACTTCACCAGGCACAGCATACCATAGCTTGATTGCCAACAGTAACTGCTATGCTGTGAATTTAACCATCAGCAATAATATAAAAAAAGCATAATCAACCACCCTAATTTACTCTGCTCCTACTGTAGTAAAGGCATTAACTTAAATTAGACCTTACAGTTATGCCTGATCATGTAGCCATTTTTTACAGTCATCCAAGATGAGGCATAAAGAAATGCAAATTTCAACAACAAGCATGCACTAGTTAAACTGACTAAACAGGTATCTTTTGCACAGATCTAAACTGATATTTTAAGTGTTTACATTAATGTATTAGGAAAGAGTGGTCAGCAGTTTAAAGCTTTATAGGGAGCTTTGTTTATTTAAGGCTGTGATTTTTAACTAAAATATTTCTACCCGCTCAATGTGGGTTGCAATTACATTAGTATAGAGGGGACTGAAAGAGCTATCCTCCATTTTCATCTCCTGCAGCTCATTCCTAATCCAACACCCATCCCATTTTTATTGACATAACTGTTTATGTAGCCATCCACCAAAAGGAAATGAGAGGCTAATTCAGGCTAAAATCAACTCTTTTAGGGAACAGAGCTTTTTTTATTGCCAGTAGCAGCAGTAATATTTTCCAACACAACTGCTGAGAAGCAGGGAAAGAGATTTCTTAGAACTATATAAGCACTAAGTACATGGCTCCATACTCTTAGCCCATTTTACAGCAAACCAAAAGGTTACCTTGAGCCCTTCCTTAAAATAGCCTGGTTTTCTCTGTGCTGAACCAGAGCGGAAGCATTTCCATGTTCAGCCATTATAATTCATGTGGGATGGGTGTGACACCAGGTAAGGGCAAGCAGCTGTGGGGTGTTAACATCATAAACTACTACAGCAGTTTCAGAAGCAAAGCTATTACACAGGAGAAATTTAGGTCTGAATTCACACTTAGACTTCTGTTAACTTTCTGCAGATTTACATTTACAGATGACTGTGGGTGTAACCTATGAGTACTTCTATTCCCCCAAAAAATGCATCAAACTGTGACTAGAATATTTTTGTAATACTTACATTTTCACAAGGAAATAGTTGCAGATATGCCAGCTACATCTTCTTGGTGCCTCCAGTTTAAAATACCATGTTGTATGTAGTGCATGTGCTGTGTGTAATAACTTTTGTGCTGTACTTGTAAGCCACAGATAGACAGATACAGATGTTATGATGCAATATTATTAACAGGTCAGAAAATAGCTCCAAAAGTGCAAGATCCATGATCTCAATTTCTAGCAAAATCACTGAAGATTACAAGAGTTGCTCAGTGAAAATACTCCCAAAGACCTCAATGGCTTTGGGAACATGCCAATAACTTAAGGCAAGTCCACCTCTGTTTTACCCTAGAAATACATTCAATTCTCACTTCACCATATGCAGTTTGACCTTGCTGCAGATTAACTGCACTATACATGAAGACACCAGAGAGTTAACCCTGTATAGAGTCAGGTCTGGCCAAGTAGGTTTTGTTAGTTCCCATGCAGTGCCGGAAAACACAGCTCCCTTGCTTCCACTCCAGCTCAGCAATGCAGATACCTCTGAAAGTGGCTGTAGTACTAAACCCTGATGGAGCTGAGATGACCACATACTTCAGTGTCTTTGTACTGCAACACCAGCATTTGCTGTAAATGCTCATACTGTCACAGGCTTTCAATTATCCATTTGCCTTTCCCCTTCTACTGCCCTGATAACAGACTTCTCTCTACAGCCATATGGATATATAGACAAGTCTTCAGGAAAGAATGTCTTCATGCATGAAGCTGTCCTTTTGCTTTAGCATAAAGAAATACACCTGACCGGGCAGGTAAAACACAGCAAAGATGGCATAAGATACTGGGCCATAGAAGAAAACATAGGAAAATTATCAACTTAGTTGTATTAAATGTAAGTCAGATAAAGACATAAGCTTCTTTTATAAAGTGCAAGCCCAAAGAAAATAGTGATTTTGGCCAGAAAGTGACTCAAGTTCACATCCAACTGTAACACTCCAGTTTCATCAGCTAGGTCATTAGATGTGACGAGCTAGGGGAAGCAGAGTTTGACAGAAATTGCATTCTGCTATATACAAGGATTCTCCAATGAGAAAGGAACATGCTTCCCCATGTTAATAAAACAGCAATGACAATTCAAATACTTCAATAAAGGACAAAAAGGAACAGTGTTACAAAACCCCTCTAAAGTCCAGCCTAACTTACCTGATTTCCGTGCTTTCAAGGCAATGACAGCAGCCAGTTCTCTCTGTACCTAAAATATCAGGAAAGGAAAGGATGGTTATAGAAACTAGCCAGTCAAACAAAACAAAAAACACTGGTAAGATACTGGCTATCAATCCTTTGGAGCAGTCAGCTGCATGTAGAATTATGCAGGTATTGGTTTTGAAACTACAGTCACTTTTCCTAGCAAATTTATTTCCTTTTCATCTGGGAATTCTGTGACAACTATTTTATTTTATTTTTTTTTACTTTAATTTCCTGTAAATACTGCACATTCCTTAGGGAGTGGGCAATTCAGTAGCCCGACATGTAATTTATTTGCACAGCACATCTCTTTCACAAGCACACACTTGATGCTTCTTCCTTTCCGTGTTAAATGTTTGTTTTGCCTCTGCTGAGCATACTGTAATGCTGGATTTATTGTGTGACTCCAGGATAAGTGAGTTCTCCATGCTGAGGTTTGGCTGAAGTTCACATATATAACTGACATTTGCTTTTTTGGAGCTTTCAGGAGGAAATAACCTCTCCTAATAGCATGGCTGAGCATTTCAGGACCAAAATTTAGCTTGATATGAAAAGGCAGAAGACAGAGCTATCTAATTTCCAGATTTACAGGCTATCTCACCAGCCTGTGATGAAGCAGCCCTACCATGCTAGCCAGCTCCCTTCCTCAGCCTCTTGTCTCTGCATTCTTCATATTTTCCCTATAATCTCTACACGACCAGCTACTGTCCTTTTAGCCAGCTCAGCTCTACATCCACTTCTCTCCATAGGTCTGTTCCTTTTTCTATCAGTAAAACTCTGTATTATGCATTATTTTTATGCTTCATAGTTCCTCACTGGCATTGTCTGTCCCATTGCAGCTGCTTCAAGTGCCCTGCACTTCACCTACAGCACCCCAGACTCTCTCCTGCATACACCAGAGTTTTTCCCTTCCTCTGCCCCATCCACGCTCTCAGACTCTTCTGTACACCTCCCAGCTTCTTCCAATTTCCCTAATTTTCCCAAGACAGCCTTCCTTTAGTATTGAAAAAAATTATGGGACATTCCTACTATTTTTCTAGGGATTGTCTCACCTCTCTCAAAGTCTCTTGCAGTACATGCAGGCCAACTTGTCTAACAAACCCATGCAAAGCTCAAGGCTATTCTGCAGTGGGAGTTTTGACACCCAGTTTCTGAGAGCATGTGAAATTTAAAACATCTTTCACAAGACATGTGGTGTGATCAGAATAAGCACAAAGACCATGAAGTAATACAATTACTAGCAACTGTCAACATCCCACTCTCACGACTCTGAAGAAAATGTGAAACAAGAATAGTTAACATTCTATTGGTCTGAGCAGAAAGACAAACAAAATCACCCAGGACATCTCAGTACAACGGTAACTCCAGCATCCCCTGATCAGATACCCAGCAGCCACCCAGCAGTACACTCTATGTGTGGCAGAAGGCAGTCATACTAGAGGCCACATTCCTCCTCTGCTTGCATCCTTCCTTCCCTTGTGGCAAAGGACCAGGGAGCTTTTTTTTGCTGTCCTTGCAAGGTACAAGGATCTCTTCAACTGCTTGATGCTGCTCCACTAAAAGGGACAGAGTTTTCTGCCACTCCAAGCAGGAAAATATGAAGGCAGTGCCACAGTTTTCTTAAATGTTGTCCTGTTTCCAGCACAATTGTGCAAGCTGGCAGTATTACCTTCCTTTCCTTCCTTCCTGTACACTCATTCCCATGTCTGGAGAGCTGTTAATCATGGTTAATGTAAGCATAAGCTGTAAATAAGATGGAAAAGAACAGTTCTTCTGTGGGGAAAGAACAGTTCTGTGGAAAAACAACTTGTGTGGTTGCTTGCTTGCAGCAATTAATATACACTAGTAATAATACATAAAAGCTATCCAGAGTTAAAGTGGAATTTTCAATAAAAGCCCAAGCTGTTTCTGAAGAACAACTCCACAGCTTTTCCTGGCTAAACTGCTCAGACTTCCTCCCTTCATCAAACTCAGAAGGAGGTATCAATGTCAATGCCCTGATCCTGGTCTATTCTCGCAGGTTTCTGACAGTAGGAAAGAGTGCACTGATGTCTCATCTTTAACATATTTATTAAATGCTAAAAGATATCTCAAGTTTAGCCTTAGGAGCCACTACAATCTGCAACAGTTGCAAACATACCAATTAACCCAATCAAACAATTGAAAAATGCAAATCTCTCCATGAGTGTAAAGAAAAATCCATCTTCTCAGAAAAACAAGAAGCATTGTAGAATCATGTGGTTATATTTGCAGTATCACTTTTGCTTCTAAGGTGGCACTTTTCAAGTTTGAAATACATTGCTGACATCACAGGCAATAAAAAGGCTGGTTTTCTGTATTTTGTCTGTGTTATGCAAAATATCTCATTGTTTGCTCTGTGACAGGAATGCAGTTGGCATATTACTCAATCTGAACAAAACTTCAGTTAAAGCAGGAGAAAAAAATGTTCCTCTATTCTTAATATTAAGCAAACTTTCCTTCATCAAAGAATTTCATCCTGACGGTCTGAGCTCCTTCTCATAGCACAGACTCGCATCACAAAGAACTGGTAACGCTGAGCATCGTTCTGGATTTGCCTGGTGTCCCTAGCTTTCATAATCTATAAGCTTTTGTCTATTTTAGTGTAAATGCACTTGACATCTCTGCTGGACATGTAATTCCTATGCATCATTACACCGATGGAAATCTGTGTACAACATTCATTCCTCACTGCACACATGCTACACATCATCATACTTCTTCCTAATAGGATTTCAGTTACTGCCTGTTTGACAAAATCGATAGTTCCACATCACATTGAAGATAATAATGTGGACTCAAAGTAAAATACACATTCAAAGAAGAGCTATGCTTACCATATTGAGATATTAAATACAAAAAATTGGTTTATACATATAGCTTGTCATTAGAAAGCTAACACTATCTAAATAGCATCCCATTTTGAGTAGCATTGCAGACATCAAAACTGATTCAGTTTAAAGGCCAGCTTACCACACAGTATTTACAGATATACTATGAAGTCTGAAAGAGAATCTTCTGAGTGTGTTGTTGGCATGTTACCACATCTTAGTCAGTTTTGGTGTTGTGCTATGAAAGAGCAAGAATGTGCATACAGAGTGGTACCCACATATACCTCTCCTTGATTAAATACAAATAGGATATTTATATGCTGAATCTTATCATCTTCAAAGAACAGCTGTAGAGATTTTTCAAAAGTAAATGACAACTACTGTTCTCTTATCCATGAATCTAGTAATTTTATCATAGAAGGCATAGTTGGGCATCTAGTAGACAGTGTGTACCACCTCTACATTTCTCCCCCTCTCTTTTTTCTGCCTGTAGTAGTCTTTTGTGAAACAGTATTCTAGATGTCAATGTGCCAAAGAGGACTCCAGATCTAGAGGCAAAGTGGCAATTCTTACAGGATCTAAAAGTGAAATCCTGCAATAGAAAGCTCTAAACAGCAGGGTTTTGAAGAAGAGAAGAGTCTAGTTCACATTTTTGCATCTCAAGTAATGACAGTTTGATAGACTCTGAATAAAAGCAGTATTAGCTGATGTCTTAAAGTACCAGAAAACTGTATTTCCCAGATACATGGTATTAACATCCGGATATTCTCTTATGTTCCATCACAAGGTAAGGTAAGAACTTTGCAGTGGAAACACTCATAGCCATCCTGCTGTGCTCTGGTTTTAGCTGGCAAGACGTTGAACATGAAGCTGCTCATTGGGACATGACATGGGACGCATGACAGCTCTGGAATGCTTCTTTAAACCCAGGAGTAATTATTGCATTTTCCTAAAAATTCATGACCAAAAAGATTACTCAATGCAAATGTATTTCAAATGGCACGTTGCACTGCTTGCATGTCAGCTGCCTTTACAATTTAAGTTTGATGGTGTTGTCAGTGTTTCATTGTAATGGAACATATGATATGAGCAAATAATTCAATAGGCTCCATTCAGTTATCTTGACTGACTCTGCTTCTTCCATCATAGATAAAGTATAAAGAAAAAGTAAGACCCCCAACAAGTTAGTTTCTTATCTTTTGTATCTGACTCTGCTCTTAAAAGAGGTGTATTCCATATATTATGCACAAATTGAGATGATAAAGAAACCTCTGCAGTTTTTTCCCAGCTGCCCTTCTGACTTGGCATCATTCACTGCAGCTATTGCTATTATCTCCTACAATCTCCATAACCATTGTTTAAAACCAAGAGTGCATTTTCCTGACTAATCAGTTCTAGACTGGCTGAATCATCAAAAAAAAAATCACAAATTGTGCAGTGAATAGGAAAATTGGAACTCTACAAGAGAAACAACACCTGGTAACAAAAAGCAGCAGGGAACAAGTAATAAGACAAAGGCCAACAAAGAAAATCAGACTACAGTAAAGAAAAAGAGGTGGAGAGAGGAATTCACCAAACTTTTACAGATGCCTATGTTTGTGCCAGTCACTATAACCCCTTCATAGAAAGTGCATACCTTACCAGTGGAGCCTAAGGTATGACTGGTTTTTCCCTAAAGTAGACTTTCAAAATGAATCATATGTTCAGCATCCTAAAAGTGCCTGTTTCTGCTCCCTGGCTGTAAGGAGTGCCTGGGGAAGGTAGCTCAGATGTAGATGCCTGTCATATGGCCACTTGTATTTAGGTGAGGTGAGTTCCACCCTCTGCAACAGCAACAGGTTTTATAGAGTTACAGAAATATATAATTAGACCTTATGTGCATGCATGCTTACAGTTTTTCTTGTGCTTTCTGATGCTAAAACAGTGATTTATATTTTAGGCATAAAGATTCCTCCAATGTTGCTTGGGCTGGATCTTCACAATCAGTTTAGGTTTGAAAATTTGGGAATTTAATCCCCCAAAAAGACAAGCTGACACAGAAGCATCCTTCTGACCTCACAAAGAATGTTTTATTCCATTACAAGAAAATGAAAATGAAAAGCTGAAGAGGTGGTGGTACTATCAATGCCAACAGGATTTGAATTTCCAAACCTAGAAATGTACAAAAAACCAACTCTGATCTCTGACTGCTTTAGTGTTGGGCTGGAAGTAAGGTTTGGGGGTTGTTTTTTTCACTTCTGAAATGCTGGTCTGAAGAGTATTGTGAACAGGATTCTGCATTACAAATTCTTCAAGGAAGACTAGTTTGATTCTGTATAAAAAACGTAAACATTCAGTGAGCCAAAAAGCAAGACAGTGCGAACACATTTCCAGTCACGGCGAATACCTTCAATTTTGGTTTCCAGCTCCAGCTCACAGGACCCTTTTTTTCCATACAAATCCTGGAGCTGGCAGCAAAAAAATAATTGAGAACCTGTATCGTGGTGAGTCCAGCCCTCTGCTGAGTGGTACAAGCTAAGGGTTCAGATTCCCTTGGAACACATAAAAGCTCTCCATAAACTTGCACTGAGTACTCTAGGTGCCAGTCTACTGTATGGAGGAAAAGCAATATTCTGAAAGGATAAGAGGGAGTAGTTCATATACAGATGTTAATATTTGGAGTATTCTGCTCTGGTCTTATGTTTTTTTTCTCCAGGGTTAGACTAGAAAATCATTAAAGACAGTCTGCACAGTTTTGTGGAAAATCAGCAAATGCAGAAGATGAGTCTTTTTGACACCACCATAGCAATAGATTGGTCTCAGGCCATCTGGAGACACTACTGCCTAATTTTTCTTTAGCTAGTTAGCTACAGCAATAAAATGGTTCATTTAAAAAAAACAACTGTCTATATGCCCTGCTACTGGAATCATTCAGGATGTAGTTCAAAGGTTTAACCTTGCAAGCTAGATGTGAAGCACTCTGAACTCACTGTCAATTACTCACATGTTTAAGGATATGCATTTTACTCAAGTGTATCCAGCAACAGTTAGATCCCATTCTTAATCTCAGAAAGTCACTTTGTTTTGTTGAGTGCTTCCCTCTTTTTTAACTGATGAAAAAACATTATTCTTCTATTTTGGAGAGGTGAAGCTTTTGAGGTATACTGGCAATGTTTTACAGAGTCGGTCATTTTGTGGGTTTTTAAAAAATATAACTTTGCAAAACGTATTTTATGTTTTTCTATTTTTTCTCTCAATGGAACTAAAAATAGAGGATTCTGAGGTTCTGAGTTCCCCTTTCATTTTCGGTTAGGAAAAAAGGTAGAGAAAACAAGGAATTTGAATCTAGAGAAAATAAAAAAAAAATTAAACCACAAGATTTTCTAATGTCATACATTTTAAATTATTGTCGCATAAGGTTAAGCATACAGAGCCACTGGCTTTCCAAACATGTTACAAAATGTCTTTTGTAAAGACATTTATCTTTACAAAAATACAACACCAATTCTCTTTCCTTTCCATTTTTCAGTAATTTCAAGATAGCACTTCATTCATTTTACTTAAAATTGGTCTTATCCTCACACCTTTTTCATGACAACTTCACCCTGTTGGTTCACTTTCATGTCTGTACTTTCTCACATACCCAAAACAGAACTAGCAGTAATTCTGTGTTTTGCTGATACCATGATTTAGGTATGACATTCACAGAACCATGCAATCACACACTGGCTGAGGTAGGAAGGCACCTCTGGAGGTCATCTGATCCAAACCCTTGCTCAAAAGCAGAGTCAGCTAGAGTAGGTTGCTCAGGACCATGTCCAGTTAAGTTCTGAACATCTCCAAGGATGCAGTCTCCACTACCTCTCTGGGTAACCTGTTCTGCTGTTTGATCACTGTCACAGTAAATAAGTTTTTTTCTTATGTTTAAGTAGAATTTCTTGAATTTCAGTTTATGCCACTGCTTATTGTCCTGTCACAAGATGTCACCAAGAAGAGCCTGGCTCTGTCTTCTTTATTCCCTTCTATCAGGTATTTATACACATTGGTAAGATCCTGCCGTAGCCTTCTGTTCTCCAAGCTCAACTCCCAGTTCTCTCAGCTTCTTCTTGTAAGTCAGATACTCTGGTCCCTTGATCATCTTCATGGTCATTTGCATACACTGCATTATGTCCACATGTCTCTTGTACTGGCAGTTCAAAACTGGACCCAACACTCCAGATGTGTCACACCAGTGCTGAGTAGAGAGGAATGATCACCTCCCTCAGCCTGAGGGTAACGCTCTTACTAACACAGCTCAGGAGGCAGGTGGCTTTCTTTGCCACACAGGCACATTTCTGGCTCATGTTCAACCTGCTACCCACCAGTACCCCCAGTTCCTTTTCTGCAAAGCTGCTTTTCAGACAGTCAGCCCCCAGCCTGTACAGGAGCATGAGGTTATTTCTCCCAGGTGCAGGGCACTGCATTGCCCTTTGTTGAACTTCATGAGGTTCCTGTTGGCCCACCTCTCCAGCCTGTCAAGGTCCCTCTGAATGGCAGCACACCCATTTGGTGTATCGACCTTTCCTCCCAGATCTGCATCACCCTCAAACTTGCCGAAGGTGCCTGCTGCACCACTGTACAGGTTATATTAGATGGAGTGAATCTAGCTTAACCTTCTGAAGTCCTGTCTGTCTGCTTCTTAGAACAATGATCTTACAACAAGATAAATAAGATGCACCAAATTCTAGCACAGACAGGATAAGCTGTTGTTTATTATGATAGAGTTCACTGAGGCTAAATATAGTTGGGAAGCCAGATACCCAGGATTCCCAGGTGGTTCTCCTCAAAAGCTTGTGATACTCTACACCAGGGCTGCTGAGGTCCTCTCTCTCCCTTTGTCCCCCACCCCATCATCGTCTTCACATTGATGTCCATTTGACCAAGAGGATCTGTGTGTAAGCTACCTGGCAGAAAAGTCACCGTGATCCTCCAGATTGCTACCTCTTGGGCCATGAATAGCATGGATCACAAGAGAGCAGGCTGCAGCAGTCCTTGCTTGGACTGACTTTAATAGCTTTGGACTTGCACACTAAGACCTCAGTACAAAAAAGTAGTTTGCATTACAAACACCTGCTCACTAAGACCAAGTCTTTAATTTGAAAGGATCCAAAACACAATATTCTAAACATTATCAGTACAACATTTGAAGCAGTGACCTTACCGCAGAAGTGAGACGAGCAAGAATTTCAGCATTGGTTTCTGCCGTATCTTCTATTTTTTGATCAGGCCTTAAAAAAATAGAAATAAGATTTTATTATTTCTTTCATTCTGTTTCAACATCTTTTGATTCCTGGAAAGCAAGGAGCTGTGTAGCCACAGGCACTAATGTAAAAGGGCTTTTGAGATTCTACATCAAAGTGATGACTGCAACATGACAATAATTAATTGTGTCAGTAACGACAGAGTATACCCTTTGTCCCTTGCTGTCAAGAACTGTTTTGATTGGACTCATGTAAAACAGTGAGAGTATTCTTCAGTTATAAAAATATGATGAAGAACTGAAGAGCACAGGACACCCTTAGCTCAGAGTTTCTAATCCGAATATATATTTTGCTCTGCTAAAAGCATACTCCATCAACAGAACAAAAAGTTCTCCATCTGCCCACCACCCAGCTTTGTGAAGGTGTGGAGCAACACCTATGGAATGCAAGCTCACATAGATAAAAGCAGACCACAATCATTGTGTGACACATGAAGTTTGATATTTGAAAAAAAAAAGTGAAAATGAAAAGAATACATGTAAAAAGCCTAAATTACCAACTAAAGCAACGGCTGAGAACACTATTAGATTGTCTTGACAGTTACTCACAAGACGGAGAGACATAATGTGTCTTTGCAGAAGTGGGGCTGTGCAGGAAGATCCCTTCTAGAAACTGTCACATTAGTCTGACCCACACAGAAAAAGCCTCACAAAAGCTGCTGTGGACAGCGCAGGTTAGGACTGTGTTTTTCTTTAAAACAGTCTCATTTCCGTCACTAAAACACCTGCAAGCCTTTTGGAAGGTTTATTGACAATCATCAGAAGAAAGATACCAATATGATAGGGTTGTTACTATGGGAAGAAGGAAAAGAAAATGCCCTTGAGATCTTTACTTTTCATGATATTCAAGAAGTGTGGAATGCCAGCAAACTGAGCAGATATGCAAAACTGCAGCTGCTGTAATAAACATAAATCCCAGGTATTAGCAGAAGCTTCTTTCTTTGACTAAATTATTTAATTGCTTATATGCTTTGATGTGTTTAGGGAGAGAGCTGGCAAGATGTCATATGTTGCTGGTATATTGTGGTTCTTACATCCCATGTCCAAAAATTTCTTTCCCTGATTAAAAAATTAAGGTCAGAAAGCACAGAATGACACATGCATTCATTTTGGGGCAAGGATATTCAGACCAAAATGGTAACTCAGATTAGAAATCACAATTATTTTCACACCTGACTTTCCTATTCAAAGAAAAATGTGATTTAACATTTTAACTGTTATAAACAGCCCAAAAGAAATAAATGAATGCAGTTTCATTTACAAAGACTGACTTACTCAGTCTTTCTCTTTATAACCTGGAATGAGATTAAAATAACTGACCTCTTTAGATGCCTATGTTTCCCTACACATCTGATCTCTTCTGATCTCTCAGAACCAGGCTAGGACCCGATTCTTCTAAACTGGAGGCAAAAGATAGCAGCTCAGTAGACATAGCCACAGATGCAATCTATAAACCCAGAACAGCATATAGCATAGCTATTTCTGTCTTGGGCCTTTATCACTTCATCCTCTATTTAAAAATACTCCCAGTATTCATCTGCATATAAACATCAAATACTGCTGAAACCATTAATATACCAAAAATTATAGTCAGCTCTCCAGAATCAGAGAGGTATACTGTATTATGATACCCAGGCTAATGGAAAAAAGTAAGACAGGATGGATACTAAGGAAAAGAATCAGGACAGATATCATCCTATTTTTTTTCAAAAGGGGACAGCTAAGACCTAGTAGGGCTGGTACCAAACAGGAGCTACAAAGCCCAGGCAAACAAGCCTGATGCTTACACAGCTCAGTGGTCGTTGGGCGCGGTAGTGTGTTAAGCGGAGCGAGATGCAGGGATGCTTGCCCTAGATTTGCATGCAGACAAGTCAGGTCCAGCACAATTATTACTGTACACCATGTGAAAGCAAATACAGTGCTTCCCAACCAGCTGATGGAGGAACCAATACGGATACACGCATGGTCCTGGGCCTGGACCTCAACTGTCTAATGTAGAGCCACTACATATGCCTCTACGCTGGCTTTACAATTGATCTACAATGGCAATAAAAGATCCATGGATATCTGAGAGCTGTCTGCATTCAGCAAAATCTTTACAGGAACTCCATAAGGCAGTAACTAAATGAATATCCCATCCTGGCTATTTGCATTAAAAACAAATTACTTTCAAGAATGGTTACTTTTCTGAATTTAATAAAATGTAAATTATTTCAGGACAGAAGATACAGAATATAGTGTAACACTGCTGAAAGAAAATAACAAGCAATATGAGATAAAGAAAAATTCCCCTGAGAACTTCTCTTCAAATAATTAAAATAAAGTATTATGGGATACATTTCAATAGTCTAAGGTACCCAATGCATTCTTGAAGTCTTTATTAAATCTACCAGTGGTTCTGGGAATTAGGTGTTGTTATAAACACCCCCATTTACAAAGAAGGAAATAGAAGCACACAAAGATTAAACACCTCATACAAAGCCATTGCAGTCACTGGAAAAGAAGTCAGGAGGCATTGGATGAGAGCCTAAGAGATTGCTCAAGGTGGCAAGTCCATAGCACAGGTTTCAATACAGATCTTTTGTTCCCAGGCTATTGCAACATTCACTTCTTTTCTATTCAAGCAGAATTGGCTGTGATTAACATAAGGTGTTTAATGACCCCAAGAGGCCTCTGCATCAGTCCCATCTCATTTGACAACATTAACAGGGGCTCAGTTCTGTAGAATACATGTAACAACATTAGCCTTCAGTTTAGTGTGAGCTGCTAAAAGTCTGCTACGTCCAGTCTTGTTTTTCACAGTAGATTCCCACGAATGTTATGTTTAATGTAGGGAATTTGGCATGGTCAAAAGGCAGCAAGGAGCACTTATTCAGGAACCATAAGCAGGTCTCAGACTTCAGAATGTTATTTTCATTATAGAAGTCATTATAGTGTTATTTGGTAATGCTGCTAATAGTGACCAGAAACAAATATAAATCCATCAAAAATCTGTACAGCAAGTTGAGATCAGGCCATGTTTATTTAATGGAGTTTCCCTAGAGCTGCTACTGCCTACTCAAGTCTACAGACTCCTTCTGGGAGAGCAGATCCATAGTGCTCCAGAGCCCCACTGATGCACCCAGCAGCCCAGGCAAGTGCAAGGCTGCTGCCCACCAGCTGTGGAGGAGACAGAGCTTGTCTGGCTCCTAGGACCACCAGGAGATATCCGATGTCGCCTTCTGGTGCACAAGCAGGCAGTCACTTCTGATTTCATCTAAAGCAGGGAATCTAATTAATAAGGTAAGAATTTCTTTATCCCTATGTACATACAGTATTAATGCTGTCAATACAAGACTATGAGAAAAACTAAGAAAAATTAATATAAAAATATTAAATTACACAAAGGACTATGCTTCTAATGGTATGAAAAACAGCTTGTGTATTTGAGAAAAGGCAAACACTCATTGCAAGGAAGAGTTTTTAGAATTGCCTTCTTTATTCATGAAAAAGAGTATATGGGTTTATTTAACCTGGTCAGATAACTTTAACAAATGCCTCATCACATCTATTCCCTTCCAGATTGTGTTTTAGCAGTGTATTATTTGCATCAAGCGTGGAGAATTTTGAACCTGGGAAAGCCTCCTTTCCCTTTAATATTACACTCCCTCAAGAGTATACCACTATTTAAAATTCGATTCCTTCAATATATATTGTTTTAAAAAGCACCCTCACAGTCTGACAGGCAAAACCTGCAGAAAATAATTCTTCAGTGACAATGTTCCCAAAAGGAATCCAACTTCAACTAAAATTTGAATAATGTGAGCAGGAAGGAGCTGGAAATGTACATTAATGAATAATTGTTCAATTCATGTGACAGGGATCATCCTCCACTAGAAATGACAGTTGCACTGGAATGATAAAACAGCAAAGCAGACTGTAAAATAGCAGTACTCTCCAGCCAAGATCAGCATGCAGGACACATTTTCAACTCAAACCTAAAAAGTCTTCAATCCATTTTCCTACCCAGCATCCTTCACACAACACATCAATATGACCTATCTGCTCTGTCTTTTTGATTCAAAGCCTTTGTAAGAGTAGTCACGAATCGTGAAAAGTGGCCTGATTTGCAGTAATAATGAGGAAAATCCCAGTTCCCACCAAAATCAAGATGAAATCACCCTGATATTTAAGGGACAGCCAAACTGTTTAGCACCAGAGTAGGCTGGAAGACAAGAATTTCTATTTGCAAAAATATTCAAAGTTTTTCTCCCATGAGACAACTGCTGAGAAGATCACATTCAGTCCCCTGCTTTAGCCAATTTGGGGTCCTCTTCACTTGGCTACACTCACTCAAGCTGACCAAATAAATGTATTTTCAAGGGAATCTCCACTCCAGAGCTGCCAATTTCTGGTTGGTGAGGGCAGTCAGTAACAGGGGAGGGAAACAAGTTTCTGCCTCGAGCCGGGCATAGAAATTACTGAGATTCTTTCTACCAGCTCAACACACTTAAGAATCAGACTGAACACATGAATATAAGAAATTGGGCTTGCAACAGCTTACAGGGACTTTGGGCTTTGTGCCTCTTTAAGATATTTCCCCTGGACATTTATATGAGACAATGTGTTTTTAAACTCTAATATGTGGAGAAGCAAAGTACTTCTAGAAGGAAGTTTTGCCTTTGACATCACAGAGAATAAATCCTACTACTGGCAGAGTAATAGTTCTCCACATTATGAATATCAAGTTTGAGGCTTCCTCATGCTAGGGACAATGAAAGAATTTAACCCAACTTGTCTATCCAGGCCAGCTCCTGCAGATTTAACAAGGCATGTGGGGTTACAAGCCTCCAGACCTCTCACTGACACCTTTTTCCTATATTTTAGCCTCTCACTGTGGCACAGATAACTACGGTTTCCTTCTAGCTGTTCTACACAGACAACGTTCAGAGTGCAGCTGTATCAGCACAGAGGGTATGTTTACATCCAATAGATAGGTGGAAGAGGAGATGTCTAGTAAGCAAAACTCTTAAACAGCATATTCAGGAAAAGGAATAATAATAGGAGAGTAGAGATCTCTGTACATGCAGACAAACATGCAGTAGCACATTCCTACCCATCCTCTTTATCCATTTGATAGCTGATCCTAACCCAGGACAAGGGCATCTGATCTGCTAGTCAATCAGCTCCACAGCATGCCTGGTGCCAAATTTGTGCCAAACCTCCAAATGTAATAATGGCCCAAAAAAAAAAAAAAGTCACTTGCCCAGGTAATAAAGCAAGCTAGAGTCAGCAAGCTACTGAAGTCGGGAGTCCTCATTTATCTAGTCACACTGACTTTCTCAGATGCTAATCCTAATGCAGGTCATAGGAAAGCTCATCACTACAAAGCTTGTCAATCCCAGAAAGAAAGCTGGCTTCTTTGCATGGTGGTTTGGGTGTAAACAGTGTCATTATAAGCCAGCCACTTACAAAAAAGCCAGCAAAAGTTGCAAACATTTATACACAGACACTTACAGATTACACATGTCAATCCTGGGAGGAGACAACGGCAGTAGTTGAAGTAGGAGCTTTACTCCATTCTTCCATTCTTCCTCTTTCTCAAATTCACAGAAAAGGTAGGTACATTCATCCGCTGAGAACTGGTAGAAAGCATGACTGTCTTGAAAATAGAGTTGTCTGTCCACTGTTAGAAAAAATAACATTAGATAGCCTTTAAACATTTACCATGTAAAGGTTCTGTGTCCCCACCACATTCTGTATTACACTTGAATTTAATGCTGAGTTGCACCACGACACAGGGCAAAAGGACTGCAAACTCAGAATAGAAGCAATCCCATCCTCTTGTATTAACTCAATGCATCCAAACAGGACAACACCAAAACCTCAACTTGAATATCTCCAGGCTCCTGAAATTCAAGCGTTAAGGCTGCTATTGAATCAATTTTGGAATCAGTTCAAAATTAAGAGCTAAGAACCTTCCACTTGTCAGATTTTTGAGCCTCAATTGCCATTGGCATCTAATCTGTTCTCACTAGTGGCCAGGCACTAGTAAACAAAGTTCAATAATGGGGATGCAGCCCATCATTATCCCAGCTTCTCCTGAAATTCAGGGCTACTGGATTTGTAGACTAGACCTGGATAAGATGATGTGCTAGTACGACTGTCATCTTCCTGGCATAAGCCATCTTCCCTTCCCAAAGCCAAAAGCACAAGCTCCTACTGGGACAGCAGCCCTTGTTGGGGCTGCATGATCAGGCATACTGTCATTGTAGTTGGAGCAGAAGAAAACCTTTAAGTATACTGTGAGTGTACATAAGCAGAAATCTTCCATAACACCTCTCACCTTTTCAGGAGGAAAGTTAAGTGTCTAGGACAGACCCCAGGGCAGGGTATGCTCTCAGTTGAGCTACCCAAGTAGTCCCACCTACAAAGTAAACTCCATCAGATTTCCAGAGGTTAGTCACCAGTGTAATTATTGCCAACCATATTAGCTGGACCAAACCCCTAACTTTGGTGGGAAAGGTGGGGACAAATGGGTAGAACCTGGCACCACCACCATCTCAAGGAGCTGAATCCTCTCTCAATCCATATCTAAAACTATGAAAAACAGAGAGAGGAAGGGAAAATCACTAATAGCCAGAGAAGTCATTTGGTGAAACCATGATCTGCAGTGGCTAAACAGCTGCTGTCTTATGAAAAACCTAAAAGAGCTTGCGGAGAAAAAAAGAGGCTGGAAAAGACACACATGCTGTCTGCAGCTTGGTAACACATAATTACATTTGCAAAAGGAGAAGGAAGAAAATTGCCTAAAAAAAGAGATTCGTCTTTGGTATTTATGAAATGAAAGGTCATAGAGGTGAGCCTACCAAAGAGTAAAATAAACAACTGTCAAGAATAATGGATCAATTTGCAATTTTTTTTCTTTCCCTCCTTCCTCTCCCACCAAAAATGTGAGTCTTATCCTATGCAGGAAAAACTGACAGCCTTCCTCACGCTAGAAGTACTAACGAGACTGACCTGATAATATAATGCCCATATCCAGGAGGAGCTGCCACACTCCAACTGCTGTGGATCTGCACTTAACAAAAGGGCACTGCTCCAAAAGCCAGTCTACCAGTTCCGATCCAATACAGCTTCTCCTGAAAGTAAGCAAAACATCACTTCTTACACTAGAGTAATGTTAAAATGTTCTTACATAATAAAGAGATATTTTTTTAAGCTATTAAAAGTTAATTCTTTTGTTCAGCAGGGCAAACCCTTTGCCTCAATTACTAATTTTTGTAATCCTATTCATTTCAAGGGAAGAACTTATCCTGGTAAGTCTCAGGGGATGCCTCTAGTTACAACAAGGGAACTCATGTTATATGAATAAGTTCCCTTATGTACCTAATTCATGTGGCACACTTTACAGTATGTAATATTTTTATCAATTTGTGCTGCATACAGTCATCCAAAGATGTATAAGAGCTAAATAAAATCCAGCTTTTAGCCTCAGGATTCTTCTTCCTTTCTGAGGATAGGCATAAGCAATACAGCTATGCAATATATGTGTAAGACCTTGAGTATTGCTCTAGGATGTACTTAAACTTTCACGTTATTGGTAAACTTATTTTTTTAAATCTCAGGTTGTGGCTTTTTCTTAAATACACATATGAATGAATGGTGCTATAATAGAGACCTGCATTTGGCATAACAAAAAATAGCAGGAAGCATTTAAGCTGTAATGCAACACAAATGGAAAATCACTTCATTACAGAAATTTTCTATAAATTACATGAAAAAATCACTGTGTAACTAAATCTCAGGAATCCAATTAACGTCTTCTCTAACTCCAGACCAGGGTTGAATTTAATACTCTTTCTTTTCAACAAAATAACAGACAAACACAAAAGTATATGAAATCATAAGCAATTAAATTAATGGACGTATAATTGGGCCACTGTTGCTTTCTGATAATTGACAAAGTAACATTAGAAAAGATATTAAAACATATGAGATTTTAAAGAATTTTTTAGAAAATATTTTCAATTCTTAGTAACACACACAACATTTCACTCTCAGAATATACTCTCTTGTCAAATCAGAGCATAGACAAATGCAAATAAAACCCATCCAGTTGATCAAAATGAATGATCTCCAGTTACCTGCAAATGCCAGTAAGGTACACCCTGTCTTTAATCAGGTCAGATGCTTGTAGAGTAAAAATATTCCTGAGAGCTCTCCCAGCACAGGAAGAACTTTCTCCATAAATCTGAATGAAAAGAGAAATTGAAAACTATGACAAACAGGGATTTATTCCTGCTGTGGTAAAGTGCCTTGCCACTGTCCACTCCCTCCCTCTGAGCTTTGACTTCTCCCCAGCTAAATGACAAGCAAGCAGTCAAAGCCTCTTAGGAAATGCACCCCAACTTCTGTCATACCCAGTTGTATCATGGGTTGCAGATGCCTCCACGAGCTGGACTACTTTTATATTTGCTGCCTTAGAAAAGCAGACGTTTTACTATCTGTCAGCTTTACTTTTGAAAAACAGACAAGTTCAAATGAAAAAGTGTTATTCTAGCAAAATGAAGACTATATTAACCATTGCAAAACCACAGAAATACAGTTAAAATTAAGCATTATTCTAAACATATTTGAGTTAAATATTTTAATGCAAACCTAATACACAGTGTAACACCATTTCATAGTTTTTTCTTTTTGTTCAGAAACTTTGGAGGTATCCTATGATAGCTACAGGTCATTTCATCCGTACCTTGCCAGGAGGATGTGGTCTTTCAGAATGGACACACCTCTGACTTCCCTCACACCTGATTTCTACCTTACTACCTCAAGGCTGCAGATGTGTCTATCAAAACAGGACCCAATTCCATCTTCCATAAAACCATGTTCCACCTGGAGTCTGTATACTACTCCTTACTGATGAATTCAACTCATGCTTCTGTTATGATGTTTTCTCACCACCCAGCAAAATACATCAGTAACACAAATAACTAACTTGAAAGAAAAAACAATGTTGCAGTTTCACCTTTTTTCTTTTGTTTGTTTCCTGTGTTTAGGAATCTTTCAAGGAATATAAAATAACCCTGAGACAATAAAGCCTTGTGAGATGCAAGAACAGAGCTCTCAAATATTGCAAAAGTAAGCTAAACAAGGGTGGCAATCATTTAAATGGCTGGGAAGCGAGTATACATGAGAATTCACGACAATTCAGTTTGCAAATTCAGTAACAGAAGTAGACAATTTCTAACACATACAAATTATAACTTGTTAACTGGATTTAACTGCAGGCCCCATTCACAAGTGTCTTCAGAGCTATTATTAAGAGGTTGAACCAATGTGAAAAGATTCCTAATATGTTGTTTGAAGAACTAGAATTTAAACGTACCTTGTTTGAAGGAGTTTCCAAATAGGGATTTGAAATTCTTCTGGACAGGGTCTGTAAGACAATTTGGTAGAGCTTTAGTTTTATTCTGGGTTTTGTATGGAAAAAAAGTAGCAGTAATCTAGGTCTTTTCCCTATTGAAATCTAAACAAAAAGAATTTATCAAATCATCTGAGTAGTCTATCTGAAGTCTCCAAAATTTTTTTTTTCTTCACATCAGGAAAAGGGTTTGGTAAACTCAGTTCTGTGTTGTTTACTACAGTTATTCTTAATCTGGAAAAAAAGATGAGCAATGAGGATGCAAAGTCTGTAGACAACTCAAAATTATTTGGGTGAGGAAAGACCAGAAATGGCAGTGAAGAATTTCAAGATAAACCTAAAAAGCAGCTAGGTGAAAAGACAGTATCATGATGAGCTCAACATTAAAAGCAGCACGTACTAGAGGAAGAACATGTAATTACACATGCTCTAATACCTCTTAAAGCAAACTTTATCAATTCAGTAAAGACACCTCAGGGTCACAGAACTTCTCAAGGAAGACCACTCTTCTAAATAAAATTCTTAACTGTATTTAAAAAAAAAATTAGGAAAAATGAGGAAGAAAATGGTGACCAGCAGGGAGGTAACATTGCTCTAATGTAGATCAGCATTATCTCTGTTGTGCCACATGCTGCACTGGTAACAGCATCTCAAAATACGGACACTCTACTGTTAGAGGGGATTCAGACAATAATAGCAGTAGGAATAATAAAAGATTTGGGTAAATTTTAATATGAGAAGAGGCAGGAAAGACTGTGACTATTTACCTTACAAAGGAGAGATTACAGGAGACATAATGCAATTATGCAAAATAATGAAATGGCACAGTGAAAAGACAGACTTTCTGTACTCTGTTTCATACAACATGAGAATAACCAATCACTCAATTCAAGAGGATTCATATTTGAGGAGATAGAAAGGAAAATGATACATAACTCTTCACAGCAGGGAAATGCAAATGCCAAAACCTTACCACTGATCAATAAAGATTGGGGATTTAAAGTTACAAAATTAACAGTGAACCAGAACTCTGGAAGGCAGAGGTGAACCAGAACTCTGGAAGGCAGAGGTAGGATAAACGTCTCCGTGACAGTCAGGTTACCCCACAGTTACTCACCATGATACTTCCATATCTTGTCAGTGTTAAAAGACAAGATATTGCCTACTCTGATGCTTACTGGCAACTTCTATCTTACTACAAGCCACACAAGACACAAATAAACATTGCCTAAAAGGAGTCTGGAAGTGGAATAGAAGGCGTTGTGCAGGTGCACAGGCAGCACAACAGGAGGATTGTGTGGTGCGCTCTCACATTATTCCTACTTGTAGGCAGCATAATTAATTCCTCGCTTTGAGAAGGATCCAATTCACACTTGGTACATTGTAATCATAAAAAAAAATTTGTCCTTCACACCCTGTAAGAATTATAGAATCCATACTTCAGTAATATCACTTGCTTTTTCCCCCCTATATTCTTGTTACTGTATTTTTAGAAAGGGAAGGAAAGTGTCAAGGAACCACAGAAGCATCTAATCCTGTTTACCCTTCCACACTCATCACAAATATTAGTGTAGTTCCATGTGTAATAGTAGCTCCATATGGAAATACTGTAACATAAATGCTTAATTCCCCTCTCCCGTACCCAACAAAGATGCCATAAGAGTGCAACATTGCCTCAGATCCCACTTACTCTTCCTAGCTGGCACATCATTAACACCTTGGTTCTGCAGCAGCCCTACATACCACAGCTTCACTTGGTTTCTGTCCAAGTCTTTCATTCAGCAAGCCTCGCCCACTGCAGCAGCATGGTCGAAGCTTACACATCGATTTCCTCTCTCCCCGCTCCATTCTCAGGCTGGTGCTAACAACATTATCATCAGCAAGCTAATTCCAGCGATGCCGGTGGGAACTATAGCCCCTGGCATTGCACTGGCCTGGTCCGCGGCATTCAGAGGACAGCTGAGCCTCAGCCAGGGAAAATGCTACTACTACAGTATGCAGTTACACAACAGCATAAGACCAAACTCAACAAAAAAGGACAAATTAGGTGGCCTTCTGCAATGATGTTACAGCATCGGTGGATAAGGGAAGAGCAACTGACGCCATCTACCTGGACTTGTGCAAAGCATTTGACACTGTCTCACACACATCCTTGTCTGTGAAATGGAGAGACATGGATTTGGCAGATGGACCACTCAGTGGATAAGGAATTGGCTGGATGATTGCACTCAAAGAGTTGTGGTCAATGGCTTGATGTCTGGGTGGAGAGCAGTGATGAGTGGTGTCCCTCAGGGGTCCAGGACCAGTATTAATTTTAACCTTCGTTGGTGACATGGACAGCAGGATTGAGTGCACCCTCAGCAAGTTTGCCGATGACACCAAGCTGTGTAGTGTGATTGACACCCTAGAAGAAAGGGACGGATGGCATCCAGAGGGACCTTGATAGGCTTGAGAAGTGGGCCTGTGGGAATCTCAGGAAGATAAACATGACCAAGTGCAAGGTCCTGCACATGAGTCAGGGCAATCCCAAGTTACAAATACAGGCTGGTCAATAAAGGGATTGAGAGCAGCCCTGCAGAGGAGGACTTGGGGGTATTGGTGGATGAAAACCTGAATATGAGCCAGCAACATGCGCTCACAACCCAGAAAGCAAATCGCATTCTGGGCTGCATCAAAAGAAGTGTGACCAGCAGGTCGAGGGAGCTGATGATTCTCCCCCTCTACTCCACTCTTGTGAGAACCAGCCTGGAGTACTGAGTCGAGCTCTGAGGCCCCCACATGAATGGCATGGACCTGCTCGAGTCCAGAGGAGGGCCATGAAGATGATCAGGAGGCTGGAGCTCGTCCCTTATGAGGACAGGCTGAGAGAGTTGAGGTTGTTTAGCCTGGAAAAGAGAAGGCTCCAGGGAGACCTTAGAGCAGCCTTCAAGTACTTAAAGGGGGCCTACAGGAAAGATGGGGAGGGACTCTTTATCAGGGAGAGTAGTGGTAGGACAAGGGGTAATGGTTTTAAACTGAAAGAGGGTAGATTTAGATTAGATATAATGAAGAAATTCCAGGGAGTCTGCAAAAGGTGACTGAAACTGCAAACTAGTAGAGAAAAAATAATAAAATCTAGTGTATCCTTCAAAGCACACACTGCTAGCTCTGGTGCAGCAGGTAGAAAAGAATTCACAGCCCTGAAATGGGAGAAGGGAAGACAGGACAACAGCTTCTGTCAGTGAACCCGTATCAGCTTGGAGTAAGCATGAAACATTGGAGAGCCCAGGAGAGTACATTTAGCCTGCCATGCAGGAATCTACATACACGAAATTTCTACAAAGGTAAGAAAATGGAAATTGCATAGAAAAAAATAAAGCAAAAGTAGAAGTGGCATTCTGGAACAGAAAAAATTATCTTTGCTGTTGATGCTAGTGCAGCCTGTGTAATCTTGACACACTGCAGTTAGGCTGAAATTCATATCAAATCTTAGGAGTTTATGTCCCAGCTACTAAGCTAGATCCCCTTTTGTTTTCTTTTCCTTTGTTTTGTTTGTTTTTTTTATTAAAATTGCCTCAATTAATATTTAGCTAGCACACAAACCCTTCATTTTATGAAGTGCTGAGCACACTTCTGTTCAGCAGGCTCTACTTTGGCTGTTAGGGACAAACTGGGCAAACTTCCCCTTCCAGAGAGAGGAATAAGAGGGACCGGATCGGGGATCCAGGCTTTGTTGAAAACACCAACCTTCAGGTTGCTGTGTGGGGGAAGCACCACTTCTCCTTGAAAGTATTTGGTAAATATAGGCTGCTCCTCCCAAACGATTTTGATGCACACCCCCCGATTCAAATTACATTTGCAAATAACTCTTAGAATGAGGCAAAATGTGCTTTTAAAGCAAATTCACTAGTCATCAAGCAAACAACTCATCTCTCATGAAAACTACTTTGGAACAGCTATTGCTGCTCACACCAAGTGCTGCTTTCCAGGCACTACCATCCCGGCATCCCTGTGTGCCTTTTCACCAGGTTGAGGAGAAGCTTTGCCAAACCACATGTCAGGGAGGAGACAGGGACGTGCCAGCATGTATGGTCCTGGGATGGGAAACTGTATGTGGAGCAGATCCAGAGCCCTGGGTGTCCTCCAGGAGGAGGACTCTGCCATCGTACATGAATAGGTGTTCAGCTTCCCTGCTGGGGATGCAGGAAGAAAGAGGCAGGGAGCTGGTGCCTTGGGCCAGGCAATCAGGAGCATGAAGTATGAATGTAGCACAGGAATAGCATCCTAGCTTGGGGACACAACTTCCGTGTGACAGGAGAGGACAGCTGGACAGATGGCCCAGGAGAAGTTTTTGGAATAGGACTGCTAGGATCCAAATCTTAATACACCAGAGATAATTTAGTCTGAAACTGGGAAAAATTATAAGGGAGTTAACTGTGGTATTTAAAACCACTAGAAATGCAGGGAGTAGAGCAACGGCATTAAAAGAATGGGAGGATTAGAATAAAGTGACCAGCGAGTAATTTAAAACAACCGGAAGGAAATAATTCTTTACAATCCATATGACCAGCTCCTGGAATCATTAGCCAAAGAATCAAATACTCCAGCTGGATTTTAAAAGCAGTAGCTAATTCAATGACTGATACTACTATGCAAGGTCTGTATCTGGGTTTAAATTAGTATTGCTTCTACTGGACAATTATTTTTAAACAAGTTGAGAATCTCTGCCATTACTTAAATCTAAGCATAGAAAGATATTGATAGTATTTTAAGATATGATTTTTGAAAGTTTTGGAAAGAAATTCCCCCGTGACATACTACACAACAAGCAAAGTGTACTAATGAAGGCACATTTTGTTGTCCATTGGAGAGATCAAGCTGTATCTTACTGTGAGGTGCTGACTCAGTTCTTTACAATACTCCACTATAGCAACTCCCTATGCATTTATACAACCCGGTTTATGTTCTAATCAAGGGCTAAAGATACTATAAAGCATGTTTTCAGTCATACCTTTTGGGGATACATTTGAATTTTCTCCTCATTTTTGGATCTGGGATTTTGCTTTGGCCTCATCTCAGCTTCAGAGGATGACTTGCCTACAAGTTGCTTGTGCTTTGCCTCCTGCCCAAGCTGTTCCAGCAACTGCTGATATTTCTGCTATTGCCAGCACTGCAGTCATGGTAGCATCAGCAATGCTCCATACATCTGCTAGCAATTTAATCACCATCATGCTCAGAAAGAAGCAAAGCAAGAGTGCTTGGAGCTCCAGTTCAAGTGCTTTCTTCAGCTGGGATTTAGTACAGTGGTAGCAGCCAGCAACCTGTCTACACTAGAAGTCATGCTGTAACTACAGAAGAGGCCACAGAAATTGTAGGAAAATAATAATTTCAAATATGGGACACAAATGTTTTGCCTTTCTTCCTAGAGCTTCTGATATTCCTGTGCAGTTAGTGAGAAAAAAAAGTAAGTAAGAAATTTTTTTATATTAATCAAGATTATTCCTTTTTTCTAAATCTTTTACAGTGGGATTTATATTAAAACTAAAAGAAATTAATAAAGGTAGAATCAGGGCTCTTCCCCCCTGCCCCCTCCAGCAAATCATTCAAGCTTCCACTCCAAATTTTTCAAATAACTAATTTTTCAACTGGTTGCATTACCAAAAATTGAGCATAATGTCACATTAAGAGTTTGCAATGCAAAACCAAAGTTCACCTGTTGTCAGTTTACAACACATTCATCAATATTTGTTTGTTTGATCAGGGCTTAATTTGCAAACATGCCCATGATCAACTCCACATTGCTGAGCAGTTCTAGGAATATTTTTGTGTACAAATATAAGAAACCAATTGCTCATAGTTTCAGGGCGCTATCACTATGTCCCTGAAGAATTCAGTATAGCACTTGTGCGTTCCAAATTGGATTACTCAGTATACTTAAAATTAAGCAAATGCTTCAGTGTTGTGCTTTATCAGGGCTTGTTCCCTAAACATAAATAGCCTGAAAAAAAATAAATCTCATTTTGAAATGCACATGGTGTAGCATAGACTACCTGGTAATGAGATCATTTCTATTCCCTGACAGGGGGTTTTCTGCAACTACTCAACACCTGAATCCTAAATTGGCTAACGTGACCACAAAGGAAATCATATACTCAGACAGATTTCCAACAAGCATTTAAGCATCCAAGCCTAAAATGCACTTTCACAAGTATTCATGCTGGAAACTTCTCACGTTCCAACTATGAGAGACAGTGTACTGAAAAGGATCACAAATAAAGCTGAATCCAAATTCACTCCCCAAAACAATGATCTGTTTGTGCTTTTCTTTCTTTACTAATCATTCAACTCTAAGAATACAGTGGCTCAGGAAAAATTTAAAAAATCCACCAGAAGTATTTACTTAATTTCCCTCAGGCTTCTTTCCCACTCCATGCACAAATCAAAAAGTAATTAATTATTTTTTTCCTAGACAGATTTTTTTCTCTCATTACGAACCATGACAATGATAATGCCATAACAGCAATAGAAACTACTGCAACTGTTAGAACTGATGGAACCCTGTGGGCTTTTTTTTTTTTTTCAGAAAGATTTGCCAGAGTTGCTAAAAGCAAGCAGCTATAATAATTAGAGAGTTTCCACTCCAGCCCTGATCTGAACAGGAATCCTGGAACAAAGATGGGCTGTACCTGCCCGACACACCCTCCTCAATCTGCAACACAAGAAGGCAGCAATTTCTGCAGGAGTAAATGCTCATTTATTCCCAGTGCTTACTCACGCCAGGCAAGGAGTGGGGGAAGGGAGAGAAAATTACTGAACAGTTTGGCTTATCACTTTATCACCTTTGAATTTTTGCATTTGACATCGCTTGCTACTGCCTAAATTACAGGGGTTTTAAGCAGAAATAAGACATGGGTGCTGTGTTTCACAGATGAAGTGCAACCGTTGTTTGAGAGTAGCTGGATATAGGGAGTGTTGTCATGAATCCCAATCCGTTTCCATGTGGCAGCAGATTTTTCCTCGTGGTTGCTAAGGCACAGCAAGCAGAGTTGGTTGGGAAGCTAGCTGACTTTCAGCAGATATGTTTCGTATGAACCCATTGAATATGCCTGACTTTCTGCCAAATAATACTTGTAAAAAACAACCTTCCCCCACTGCTCCTCTTGAAAACCCTTGTCAGAATTCATGGATAACGAAGAACAACCAATGGAACAGTTCTCTCCATTAATATTTATTTAAGAGTCAGTATAAAACTCTTTATAAAGGATCTTCTATATAAAGAAAAGATCTTCCCCTGATCATCTTAAACTTAATATTCTTAGGTGTAGCATAAAAAGGTCAAAAAGCTGTAAAAAAAGAAATCTGTATTCAGCAGAGGTTGCGATGCAGGGTTTCCAGGTGAGCCTGCAAAGCTCTCTGGAGAAACCCAAATGGGTCATTAGTGAAAGGAAACCAAAGAGTGTATTCTCACCTGTTGTCTGTATAAAAAGAACCTGCAATGAATCTGAATAAGTTATTTCACAAAAGGGAAATCCACAACTCATGGTCCATTCTCACCTCCCACAAAAGGGAAAGGGATCTGCGAAGAAAATGGCTGCCCTTTATAAAGAAAAGCAGTGCTCTTTAGGTTTAAAGACTTATTTCGGAGATGACAACAGTCAGGAAAGCAATGCATTTAGAAGCATTTCCATATTTTCAAGTATGTACCAAACTATGTACAGATGAATGGCTTTATGCTTCAAACAAAACTATTTTTTAGTTAATCTGGCATAAGGCAGCCACCTTTAAAGTCTCCACAGCCTAGCAAGGAGTGTAATTTAGATTACAAAAGATGTTAAGAATAGAAAAGAATATCACAGAAGACAATATGGCAGGACTGCATGGTTGCTCTCCTCCCTCTTCCCCAGTTCTACCATGGGACAAAAGCCCTGGATAAATCCAGCTTCAGGAAGGCACAAACACAGGCCAAAGCTCCTCTGTCCGTTATCCTGTGCCTCAAGTAAAGCTGTGGCATCCTGGCATGGAAGCCAACTCACTTTGAGAGAAAGGGAGGAGTAGTAAACTGGCAGAGGGCGTTGCCTGGGTTAGAGAAACTTTACTTTCCTTAAAAAAAGGAGATGGCCACTCGCCTACTAGCGATGCATTTCCATGCCCAGACTAAAGTACCATAAATTGAGGCTGCTGACAAGCAGGTCATGTCCTCCTTCCACCTCCTGCTTCACCTTCCCAACCCCACCAGTCTTCTGCTTTGTGCTTCTACCCACGTCTGTGAAGCCACGTCCTGAACGAAGCTGAAGGACCGATAGCTTCAAACCAGCTCATTAAATAATGATTCATTTTAATGCAGATTATTTCCCTCCGGCAGGTCACTGGGGAGCCATACAAAGACGATCACTAGCAAGGCGGGTGGCAGGGGCACAGGCGAAAGCAGCGGGACGCGGAGGGAGGCAGGAAGGGACAGCTGTGCTCAGAGGAAGCACTTGTTTATGCTGAATTGAAACTATCCAAGGAATGATGGCATAAAACACGCCTGATAAATCCTCAGAGTCTCTGCTCTGTCAACATAAAAAGGAAGTTAACTATACCCACAAAAAATGACAAGACAAAATTCAAAGGTGTCAGTAATGGGGAACTTCGCCTCCCACCTCCATGGTCACAGAAGTGCATCAGTTTAAGTAAAACAGAAATCCCATTTCATTTCACTCCATAGATCAACTGTAGACTGCATGGGCTACAGCCATAGTTTACAATATAGAAACAGAGTTTAAACAAGTTTTCTCTTCTTTTTCTCATAAAAACATTATGGACATTTTCAAGTCATATGTTAACACAATGTTTGCAGTAAGATTTCATTAAATAAGAAATGAAGAAAGAATTGGGATTTGCCTGGTTTTTAACATGCTTTATGTAACATTAAAATATGCAGAGTACACTTAATTGACTATTTGTGTTCCTTCATTAACCTAACTTTATTGCAGCATTTGTGCTCTACTTTGCCATTTCAGCCATACCTTTCCTAATGCTGCCTTAAAAGCTTCCCAGTGCATTTTACTCCTCCTGGCTGTCAGCAACATTTCACAGGAAAGCAGCATCCTCCCTTTTTTTTAGTACAAAATAGGCACTGTACAGAATATCACTGTAAAAATTTAGCAATATTGTTGCATTTATTTCTCTAAAACTCAGCACCTAATAAACACAGTAGATGGTCTTTGTAATCTACCATCGTGTTTCTGGCCATCAGCACCTCGTTTGGTTTTGATCTGGAGGGTAGCACACAAGGGCAGGTGGGTGCTTTTTTTTAGTGATTATTAAAATTTTATGCAACAATTAATATTTCTATTGATGTAAGTTATAATTTAAGAATACCTTATTTGGAGCTTTCAAAAGAATGCGCACTGGATATATATGCTATATAATGCTATAATTAAAAAGATATTCCCAGTGACAGGTTACCATTTCTTTTCAGATAGATCTAAATGAAGACATCAACAAAACAGTGAAAAGAGAGATCAGGAGTAGGAAAATGCAGATTGTCTGCATACTTAAAAGCTTTTCAAAGTACCTCTGTTGGCACATTTCTTCTGTTGCCAGCAAAATACCTTCTCACGACACATTTCCAAATAAAAAAAAGAAAGCAGGATAGCACATCAACTTGGCAAGGACATTCAGCAAGCCAGGCAGCCTGACTCACAAGCGTGCATTAGTAAAAAGAAATTTCACAGGGAAATTGTGTGTGAAACACTAGAACTAATGCCCAGGCTGTGCAATCTCCTTCCTGGAGTTTTCATAACCTGACCAGACAAGCCCCTGCACAACTGCTTTATCTTTCAAGTTAGCCCTGCTTGGACCAGGGGCTGGAGCAGACAACCTCCAGGATGTCCCTTCAAACTCAGATTATTCTGTAATTCTCTCCTGGTTCATCACTCCCAGATACAACTTAGTTATCCTTCTCCAACCAGCTGCATCAGGCATGGGGAGAAAGTCTGTGGAGCCACAGAGCAACCAGTAACACTTTTCTAGATGCACCTTGTGTTTAAAAAAGGCTCTTAAAATCACATATTTTCATGTTAGCCTTTCACCAAAAATTCTCCCCATCACATTACCCAATGTGCCAGGTCTCAACTGCTGAGGGGCCAATGTACCTCTGCTGTCAACATTACTGCAGATAATACTGGTGCCAGAACTTGGCCTTCAGCAAGCCCACATTTGTCTGAGATTAATTATAATAAAAATTTAAAGCAGACAATCAATTAAACAAGTGATTCATCTCACCTGTCTCTACCAACCGCCCATCAGGTAGATGTAAGTTCAAATGCCCACTCTCTGGTATCAGGCAAAATCAGCATGGTTAGGTACTTGATTTTCCCTGGCACAGGCTCAGGAGCCTTCCTGTGAACTGCACCCATGACCCTGTTGCAAGGATGCTCACCTCTGAAGCAAGAATTGTAGCAAGCAGCAGAAGGGCAAAAATAACCAGTATTGCTGCAGCTATTTCAGTGAACACAGGTGCTGCTGGAACAAAACTTCAAATATTAGCAAATATTCAGCAAATCACCTGTGAACGATGCTGACAATAAAAAGCTAAGAATGTCAATACAAAGTATATTAACATCTTAACATATTCAAAAGCAATCTGCAAATAAAGAAACAGTTTTATAGTTTTCAATAACTACATTATGTTTAATGTTTCAAGTACAAAAAAACAAAGTTAAAATTCAGTGCTTTGATTATGATTTATGTACACACCTCACAGTAAATTGCATCAGTTTAGTCAACTATTTGAAAAATGCCTATATTTCTGGCAACATTGGTTTGGGGTTTTTTTTGCACAATCTGCACACAAACAGTCCATTAATTGCTTTACAAGTGTGCAACAGCATGTTTTTAATGTCCCTTTTGTTTAATGTCCCTGCTCTCAGAAAGCTCCACTTTTACAACTGCCTGTACAAAAGGTAGGTCACCCGGTAATTTCCCAAACCTTATTCCTAGAAGTAGAGCACAGTTATTCCTTTCAGGTACAAGACACTGAAATTTTTTACTTTTTGTTTCCGAGAAACTGATTTTCTGATTTTGCAGACCAACTGACCTACTGGACAAAGCACCAGACTGTTCAGCATACCTCGGTTTTATTCCTGAACCTCGTGTGGTCGCAACGTCCAGCAAGGCATTTCTCTTCCCCTGCAATGGGAACCACCATGGCCACTCTCCTCTGCAAAGCACTTTGAGACCTACTGGTAAAGATCAATGATCAGCTATGGGCTAGAATCACCCAAGCTCTCTGCCATGTAGCCAGGGTAGCCCCATTCTAAGATCAAATACCTACAGGACATCTAAAACACTACAAATCATGAATAAAACTGCTGACTCTTGCTTTTCTTGCTTCTGAGGTTCTCAGAGAGTGAAAGTGGCCTCCAAGCTGGGTGAACAAGCTCTGGTTGAAGAAGCTTGTATTACAGCCCTCACAGTTTGAGAATCTGCAGCAGCACTGTTTGTATTGGCAGCACTCCGTTATATGTCCTCTTGGGAACAATATTAATTTCACTGACAGTAGCTCTTGGCACATGCTGGTGCCAACCTACTATGGACTGGATAGCAGGAGTTCTTAACCACTTCCAGAAGAACAGCTGTAATTTACTTTTTTGTAGAAAAACTATTGAAGTTTAACTATTTTAGTTTCCTGAAGCAGTGGAGAGCTTACAAAGCACTCAATATTGCAAGGAAAGAAAAAAATTGTTCCCTTGGATCACACAAGCAATATCTTGGCAAAGTAGACCCAGGAACTCCTCACCTGCTCTCGGCAGAGCCTCAGCGTTACTTGAAGCTGCACTATCAGCACCTTCAAACAGTCTGCAGAATGGGATCACACTAACCCTGATAATATCTTTTTTTGTGCTTGAAAACCTTTGGTCTGGCTGTTGAAGCAGGAACAAATGAAAACTCAAGTGCACTCCATCTCCAAAAGGGACGTTTGTTACCTCTGAGATGGGGAAGGACTTGAAAAACAAGGCAGTTCAAAAGTCTCTGCCAGCATGTCAGAAACCACTGCACACCTATCATTCAATCCTGATTACTTAACACCTAGAGTAACACGGGAAGTAGTGTGCAATAATATGGAATAGGATTAGAACATGAAGAGGAGTTTAGCATATACAAAAAAACACTAAAAGCAGCTTGGGTAAATTTAGCTTTCACTAGACTGAGAAGCTATAGAATCAGAATATATCATAGATGCAAGACACGGATGAGTCTTGTAAATTTTTGGACATGGAAAAACAGCTCAAATGCCAAGTATCTAACAGATACAAGTTTTACTTAGTATGATAAGATCGCAACCAAATAATATAAATGACATATCTTATGCAGACTAAGCTATTAAGAAAGTAAAAGATGTAGTCAGCACCCCCATAAGGTCACAGAAACAGTTCAGGAATCTTTAGATAGGAACCTCCTTCATGCACATAGGTTCAAGAAAAGCAGAACACAGTCTCTGAAGTTAGATAAGACTTCCACCCTAAAGAGGCAGATTTCCTTACCGATATTCTTTACCCTTAATTTTAATTACCTGCCCTTCTTCTGATATATATCTTTATTTTAATTCTTTATTCATATAACAATTGTTTGCACACATGCACATGGATATGTCACATCATGCCTATGCTGCATTATTCTGAATTTACGTGCTGTAAAATTAATGACTCTAAACTCAATTAAGTCTACCAGTCCTTCTTCCTACTGCTGTGGAAGTTTGATACCTCTGTGAGAGGGCTGGGGGTTTTTTTATCTCTTGAGATTTTCCAGCCGGTGTCAGGGAGCTTTCTCATTTTGATCTACAGTTTCAAATGGTAGGACCTTGCTCCAGCAAGAGACATTTGAAAGTGTCATGAATAGAACCAGTCCTTATAAGACTTCTCTGTATTCACCATTTATTTTCAAGACAGCATGGGCAAGACAAGACAAGGCCTGCACAGGTGATCCCTGCACCTCTCCTCAGGCTTAGAATACAGATATTCAACCAAACTCAGTTTAAGGAAAAAGCCACAGAATTTGACAAACTACTCTTGTGAGATTAACACCCTCTGTGATAATACCCCACTCAAATTTATAGAAAAAGGAAGTATTAAAAGTGTTGCACTAAACTTTTTGTGGAGAAAGTATATATATACATAAAAACTATTTTAGGCAGCCTAACTAACTGAACAAATAAATAAATCTTTCTTCAATTTGTCCCACATCAGTCTTTTGTCCCACATGAGGTCATTAATACTGGTAATTTTTGCAGTCCTCAGAAAAAAAAGAAAAAACTCCAGCAAAACTAGACCTAGTATTTAAAGCATAAAGTTCCTATCCCTTTGTTTCATTACTTATATGCACTAGGAGGCTTTTAAACAATTTAAAAGGCACAGTTTCTATTTTTTTCCTTTACAAGGAGGTACAAATCCTTAAACAGAACCCCCCTCACAATCTGAGAGTGAAAGGATTAGAAGATTTTTCTATTTTTACATTTGATAAATTATCTGAATTAATTAACCTTTAATTGCATTTGCAACTATTATCTAGCTTTGCATCCCAACAGAAGTCCCACCATATGATGTCTATATCCTAGTCAATCTTATTCCCATATTCAAAAGCATGTGCAAAAAAAAAAAAAAAAGACTACTGGAGTCTAAATTAGCATGGAAAGCATGTGTGCAGTGGAAAAAAGAAGTCCATAATACTACAGTAGTGCAGGGATCTAAGGTTAATTGTATGTTACGAAGTTGAACATACATGCCTGTGTAAAATGTGTCTCTTGACAAAGAGATTGCATTCTCTATGATTTCAACAAGATCTCTGTACATCAGGTGCTGTAAGGAAGATTACTCCTCCAGAGGAACTGTTTGGGAGTTATTTATCTCACCATGGAACAGGCCAGACATCCACCAGATGAGAGGATAGTCCAGAAAATATGTATTAGAAGATCATGCTAAGGGTTTAACTGTACTTGGCACAGTCCAGTGAAACTATATTAAGCAGCATTCCTACTCAACTGCTTATAAGCTTTTGTTTTAAAACAGAAGTCTTTTAGCTTGAAAGTTGTGGATGACCTTTATAAGGCTGTTTCAAACCATACATGAGACAGTAACCACAGCCTGCACCTGCAGAATCTGAAGTAACAACCCAGAAGAGTGCCTCATCTCTCACTGAAGACACAAGTGGTAGCACTATAACTATTTTTAAAGAAAGACTCATAAGAACACATAAGAGAGAAGCAGAATGACACAATGTGAACATAAACATGCTTATCAGTTGTGTGAACCGGGGCATATAAAAGAAAAGTAGAATAGCCTCTGCATTACTCACAGCCAAAGTATAGCTGAGCATATCCTGAACAAAGCAACCTCAAAGAGCCAGCAGAACAGCCTGCTGATGCCATAGTACAATCAGAGGAAAGGACTCACACATCGCTGCCTTTCTATGGGGTCACATTTCCACCACCTGAGGACAGCCAGGCCTGGCAGACAGTGCTAAGAAAAAGTGCACTTGAGGGGCTTCTGATCACCAGACTAAGCAGCAGCTCATGCATTCCCTGTGCTACTTGAAGCTGCATTCTCCTTGCCCTACCACATACACCACTGTCCAGGGCTCTTCCAGGATCCTCCTTTACATATCCATGTAAAGCAGCAACGCAGAACTGGGCCACCTTCTTCTGCTTCAACAGATTGAGTCTTCACCCTAAGACCCTGAAGTGGTGCATTGTCTCATGGAAATAAAAGGACCAGAGGTAAAGACTGAACACATTTTTTCAGGTCTCAGGGCAAAGAGAACTAACTTTCTACTTCTTTAATATTCTGCATTATAGCCAATGCTTGCAACGTTGATCCCTTCAATATGCTGTTATCCGCCTTCCACTTGCCCACTGTATCCTGGTTACCAGCCCACCCAGATTTAAAAGTCAGCAATAAATATCATTTTAAGTCAGCAAATCTTTTCTGACCTATGCAAAGCAGGAGGCGGGAGAGAGAGGAGAGTGGGGAGAGATGAGGCACTGCTGTCTTTAAAAATTGGTTCAAGCAATATGTCCATGGAAGATACTAATTTGTTAGAGAATTTAGACTGAAATCAGGGAAGCAAAATGATCCAAAAGATTAATATACTGCAGTGTTCCCCATCGCAGTGACTGATCTGTCAGAGACTAGCAGAGATGCTCTACCTGTGTTTCTATAAACACTAATAAAAAGCAAGATGTCAGTGACATCCTAACAGTCTGCTGTGATGCTCAGTCTGCTCTCGTCAATTCACCATGGAAGCCTGGGCCAGCCTGGATGCCCTACCAAAGTAGGTAATACCTGTTCAGACTCTTCCAGCCCTTTCACCATGACAGTCTCAAAAGGCCATCCAGTTCAATCGCTCATTCTGCAGCAAGGACACCAAAGCCATTGGTTAAACTCTGGCACTAGACCAGATTGATGGCAAATCACCATTTACTGTAAGAGACCTTCATTTTGACATACATTGTCTTCAAGAACCATCAAGAGCCCTGATCAACTTGCTCACTGCTCTATCCTTTCCCATACCAGCTTTTTAGAGATGACTTCAAACCAGTCTTTGTCTCAGTGGAACCACCACCACCACAAACCGTATGGGCTTCACTTATTTCACCTAAGCCTATGGGATAATGTATCTACGTGGTCACCTCTCAAGTGCCAAAAATAACTGAAGCAAAATTAAACAGAGTTTCAGTTTTTCTTGGTACATAGATACATGCACAGAGACTTCTTCAAAAAGCAAAGCTTGTAAAAAGACTAACAAAACTTTTTTCATCTCTAATCCATTTGCTGCCATTTCTTTATGCAATGCCATAATGTCTTTTGTGGGCACTGGACACACCAGCAGAAGGCAACCTGAGAGGGCCTCTAGGATACCTACCATTCCTGATCAGTAAACCCTTGCCTTGGAATTCACCTCCCTGCTCCCTCCACCAGGATATGATCTAAAGATCAGATGGGTTCATGAACAACAAAGTAATGGGAACTAGAATGCTCTGGGGCTTGGAAGATTACACAGGAGGTTTGTTTGCATGTTTTTAGCATGCCTCATGCTTGTTGACATTTTTAACTTCTCCACTGGTGCCAAGAGATAACAATGACTAACTTAGGAGGGAAAAAGTCATGGTATAAAGAAACAAGCATACACATACTGAAGCTGGAGTTGGCTCAGGCAGAAAAGAAGATGACTCACAGATGCTCAGTATTTAGCTTTGTTTCTAAAAGTCAGATAACACCAAGAACTGCTAAAGCAAGGGATGAAGATTCAGTGTGTTTTCTTGCTTAACTCAAATAAAATAAAAAAGAAATAATCAGGTTTCCAGTTTTGGAAGTCTCACAAAATTTGCCATTAGCTCTTCAGTGACAGGGGACAGTTTTTAACTCAGGTTTATAAAAAGAAGTTATTATTGTCTCTGGATAGCTTCTTTGGAATTATTTTTATTTACAGAATGGAAGAATGTCATGGTTCCTTATGCACTCCCACCATCCTGCCATAAATTTTCCTGTAACATGTTTTGCTATTAATAAGCAACTGAAGTAGGCCCTTTTCTACAGCCATAATAAATGGATTCTCAAAGAGCATAAGTTTGCATTGTTTTTAACAAGGCCACAACTTTGATTTAATAGCAGTGTTGCTCTGTTAGCTACACTTTGTGCTTAGATGCAAAAGTCCACTACTGAGACATTTTGTGTCTCCATTTTTAACAAAGAGCTTTACAAGACTCGAGAGCAGATGTCTGTAATGTGACATTCTTCAAAAGTCTTTCGTGATTTACCAAAATTTACTATTAGATAGTCTTCTTCCTAGTAGCAGTTTTGCCATAAAGTTGCCTAAGAAAAAAAATTTTAAAAATTAAAAAAAAAAACCAACGAAAACCTACAACAACCCCCCTCGAACCAACAAAAAACCACACTCTTCCCCTCTGTGTTCTTTCTTTGGTGTATTGGAGAGGCAGCTACTTCCTAACAGCATATTCTCTACTCCACCATTGCAGTTTTTAAAGAAAATACTGATAGTAGCAGAGCCAAGAGATACTCTTACAGAGCCCTGCTCAGAGATTATCTGACAAAGTTGTTGGTTTCTAGTCTGTGTAGAGCCTTCCAAACAGTTGTCTACCCACCAAGCAGGAGCTTTACCAGTCATAAATATTCTTACATTCCTTAAAAGAACAGGAAAACCTTTGACACAGTATGTTGTAACAAGGTCAGGACTGAAGTGGTATTAGCTGGTTTTCTTGTATGTTCAAAGACCTTCTACACGGTCATACTCTACAGTTGTACCTCCAACTTCAAGCAGTCTTTTCTGGAGAGAGAAAATATTGTAGTTGATCAAGCAATAGCCAAGTAATGAAGGACAAGAATAGGATTAAACAGGCTGTTTTCATTAAGAAAAGGAAAATATAAAGATGGCCCAAAGTTACGTCCTAGGCTGAATGCTGCTTAATAAAACATATTTGTGATGTCAGCATCAAGCAAATTTTACTTATAGGATTTTGGTTAGTCACAATCAGAAGTCTATGAACAACTTCAGATGGACCTAGTCAAGGTAGGTGAGTGGACAATTCCATGTTAAATTATGTTTATCCACATTAAATGCAAAGTAATGCCCATGGAAGGAAAAAAAAATGCTGACAACTTACATGATTTTAAGTTAACTATATCAACTTAAGGAAAGCAACCTGAATGGCTATGAAGACATTTCAGTAAAGAACTAATCTGTGCCACCAAGAACTCTAAAAAGATAGCAAATTGTTAGGATGAAAAGCCTACATGATGGAGAGAGGGAGGAAATTGCATGATTTATATAAATCAGTGGTGCAGTCTCATCTAGACTATTACCTTCAGCTCAAGCCATCACAAGTTCAAAGGGACATTGCAGAACCAGATAGAGTTCAAAACAAGGTAACAAAAATGATTACAGCATAGAAAGAGTGATCTAGAGAGACTGGAATTGCTTGCTTTAAAAAAAAACAGCTGTAAAAAAGAATATATAAAAACTAACTGTACAGAAGTTGGAAGTTCCCTGCCTCATAGGAACAACAGAAGGGTCACTGAAATTAAAGGTGGGATATTCAAAACTGATGAAAAAGAAATACTTTCATTAACAACAGTATGAAACAAAACTTATTTTTCCTTCCCCTGTAAAGTCATTATCACCAAACCCCACACACAAGCTCTGTAAATGCGAGTTCCAAGATGAGTCTGAAACGAAAATACTAGCCAGATTCATTAAAAGGCTGGATTTGTATATGCGTAACATGAAAAGCTGTAACTAGAATGATTAATGTTAACAACCCCCAAGCATCAGAGTATAAGGTATCTCTGGCTATTTGAAACCAGAAAAAAAAACAAAGAAAAAGCAGAAAGCAGAATATACATTTGCCCACACACTCTTGAAAGCACAAGAAACTTTGTATTTGTTGCTAAAACTGTTACCTCTTAGATTAACCTTAAAACTTAGGGGTATAGGACTAGATCATCTTGACCCACTACAACATGTTTTTAATCTACACTAGCTTCCTCTGAAATCATTGTTTTGTTGGTTGGTTTTTTTAACAAGACCTCTACCAGTATAATGTAAATATTTATTGCCACATTGAATTGCAAATGATCAACTCAAAAATGGGACTTTTTAAGCAGGTCTTCAGATAAATCCTCAGTTTATGCATACATCATATGAACGGAGGACAGACATATCAATGGAAAAAAACAAGAGACATCACTCCTGCTATTCAGCCTGGAGACTCACCAGTTTTAATGCATGTCCTGGCAACCTAAGAGACCTATTGATTTGCAGCCATTCATTCAAGTGCAGTGAAAGCCATAATTAGATAAATAGCTTTGGTAAAACTAATCTGAAACTCATTTGTTTTGGGACTGTCTGCTTAATGAGATAAAACAAGAAATTAAATATCTGCTGGATGTTCCTCTTTGTATCCTTCAACACAATAATAAAAATATAAATAAAGAAGTATTCATTTAACTACTATTATTATATTTTGCATATTACATATTTTGTTCCAGCAATTGCTGTCAAATACAATTACAAAGACACTATGACTGACTATGCTCTAACAGGCTGACCAGTTTTATCAATCTCTTTCATACATGCGGATACTGAGGAATAAAGAAAACAGGTCTTCTAATTATTTGTAAACACTCTTTGAGCTGACAGAGTATAGCTTTAAGATGGTATACATGGCATAAGCTTTTAAAGTATCAAAGTTCCGTTTTTGGACATGATTATGCCATTCTTTGTGAACAGAAGTTAAATTCTGGTTAAGTTTCCAGAAGTGTTTACAACAAATCTAGCAGGACTATTATATTTTGTTTCTTGACTAATTTTTTTCCAGCAAAAAGCTGAGGAAGACTACTTTAAAGAATTCCTATGCACAAATCAGTGCTAGCATGGACAGATGTTACCATTTATCCTTCTTAAGCTGAAACACACTCAAGCTTGGGATACACTGCGTCCTCACCTTTCTTCTTTGGCAGCTAACTACTAGATTCTCCTTTTGTTCCTTTAGGACTTGCATCTCCCGTGAGTTTGGCCTTCCTTAACACCACAAATTTCAGTTCATCCTGCAACACAGATTCAGCAGCAGACTCACAACCCACACCCCCAGATTTGCTTTCACTGCCAAGAGACTTCAGGCGCTGCAGAAATGGCAAACTGCAACAAAGCACTAGATTGTACATGAGCTGGGACCCAGACCAGATCTAAGGGATTCTTTTAGCTCATTCCTTCAGCCATCCAGTAAACAACAGCTTTGCGACTTTCAGAGCTAACCAGGCGTGTGCATTGTTTTTCTCCCCTTCTTTCCATATTTTAAAAATCAATTTATGCATCACTGCAGTGCATTCACCTATGGGATGAAATGGAGCATCTGCTTAACAGTGTGCAGTAGCAGTCTATGACAGTAAATGATTACCACATCCATCTGAAATTACAAAGTGTTTTAGGATCAATGGGTCTAACTGTCTCAGTCAGAACTTGGCCAGAAAACCACAATTAAATGCTTATCATCTTAAAAAAAAAATAAACAAAACCCAAACACCTGCTCTCCCTCCCTCTCCCTCCCCCAAGCCACATCATAAATTCTTGATGCTCACGAGTGCTCTGGACCTCAATTTTCTGTTGGGGATTTTTTGTTGGGGTTTTTAAGGGTTTTTTAGTCCCAAATGCTGTACTTCCTCTGGTTCACTGCTCCTCAATACTGACCTGCAGACAGCATACCGTCTACTGCATCACAAAGGGTGTGGTTTGACATATATTTCTTTCACCAGTGGTATCACTGCAAGCAGCCACTGCCCCTCGCTTAGTGCTGTGTGTTCCACAGTCTTGGTGATGCTGCTGACGCACTACATGACCTGCAGAGATGCTCAGAAGGGCCAGCTGCAGGAGAAGCTACCAGTAGATCACAATAAAGCACACCCATATAAAAGCCACTCCATAATTAAGCAACAAGACTGCTGGAGAGGCTCTGAACTATTTCTCTCCTTACTGCTCTAACTTGTGTAGCCCACGTGTGTCTCAGTCCTATAAAGACTTAGGTATGAGGTTCAGGAAGCGAGGAAAGAAAGGCAGCTCCCCTAAACCAAGGGGGGGGGGGGGGGGGGATAAAGGT
>JANZLQ010000078.1:10073207-10094474 GCA_026212715.1 Elanus axillaris | reverse complement strand
GTTGTACTAACACCTGCCTGTCCCCCTGCCCCCAGCACCTCTTCAAGGCTTCAAAACTTGAGGCATCTTCAAATGGCCGAGCAGCCTGTGTCCTGCCCGCGATTCACCCAAGGAATTGAGACAGGGTGCTTGCTATTGACTCCAGCACTCAAAGATGAGAGAGCTCAGGAGCATCCTGAGCTGCCGGGTTTTTTGCTGCTGTTGTTTGAACAAGAATTATGGCACCGGTCAGAGGACGAGTGGAAGGGGTTGTGCAGGGTGGCGTTGTAATCCTAAATGGAACTCTTCTTGCATCTCCTTTAGTCCTTTGGTCCTATTTAAGAATCACTGAGCCATGATGACAAGGGCAAAACTAATGTAAATACAGCCAAAAGCATTGTTTAGTGTGTTGCAAAACCCTTGCTTTAATAAAAACCCAAGGAAGAATGGATTCACTGTGGTAATTGTGATTTGCCAGAGCTAATGAACCTGAATCAACTCTTCAGTTTGATTTGTCTTTTTTAACATGCTTGGAAGCAGGGGACCTTATGACCCCCTCAGAGAAATTAAAACCCTTAAAGCTCTCATGTCTGGCCTTTTCTGTCAAAACAATGTTGTCATTGAGCTATTGCTGTTTCTCTTACAGGCCAAAATTAAACTCCAAAACCAGTAAGATCTTCAATGGGGTTTGTTCAGTATTTATTTTTTTTTAGCTAAACAGACTTCTCAAAATGACAAATCAATACCTTTTAATTAAAAATTTTAAAAGAAACACATAAATGGAACCCTGGAATCAGGAAGTTTTTCTGACAAATGCAACCAAAATTCAAGTTCCTTTTTTTTTTCTTTTAATGTCCAGTGTGAGAAGCTGTACTTAGATTTACAGAAGATACTGTGTAGGAGATTTTGAAAGAGACAAATTGCAGTTAGGTGCTAAATGCTCACTGAAAGTCAATGGAAAATCTCCCCTGTGTGACTGATGGTTAATCTGCATATTTATCTTTTCTTCCTTAGCTTTTAAATTCTGTATTTATGTTTAAATTCATGTTTTCTGTTTGAATTCATATTTTATGTTTCTTCTCCATATGTATAAGTGTGAGGATGTTTTAGCCTGATTTTGTAGAAACTGGGCTTAAGACACTGTGCTGCCTCATTGTACATCTGAGACACCTCTCTGTGAATCTTCAAACACTTAAGCTTGTCAGGCACATTTGACAGAGGTATTGAAATCCAAAAACTATTAAGCCCTTAAAGTATTCTGAAAATAGGCAGCCAGTTAAGAGCTGCAGTTAATGCTTCACTGAGGTAAAAAGTGCAGCGTTTCATACGAGACCTTAGAAAAATCCAGATAGGGTCTCAACCTCAAGACACAAATCCATAGAAAATCAGGCTTTATTGATCCCACTGCTCACAGAACCACTCCAGAAGTGTGAGAGGGAGAGATACATACATGTTTCTGTAGCATGCACATCCCTACAGTGTCCGCTTAGCTTTCACATGAGCGAACTACTATAATGTAACAGTAATAACTTTCTCGTGTGATTATATTATCATTTGCAAAAAGAGATATTTGCATATATGTGCACACATATATGCAAGGTCGCCTTTTAAGTACATTGTCAGTGTCTCTCACTGCCTCCATGTGAACAGACCTTAGCCCCACATAATCTCTTTGTCAAAGGGAAAATACAAAACCACATGCCAAATATTTTGAGTTTTCAGCATAAACCTGGATCCATGTTGATGAGCTTTTCCCAGGGATAGTAACATCAGTAAAATATTTTCATTCCAATTTCTTCAGAGATTGGAAAAATCAACAAACGAATAGCATGAGATCAATTGCCAGAAATAATATTACCATTTTAAACATGAAACCATCTCACAACATCTTGTGAGTAATGAAATGCTTTAAAACATTTTCTTTAATTTGGTTTGTTTGTGTTGTGTTCTGGGTTTTGTTTTGGTTTAAATGTGCCTGATTTTTCCTGCTGAATAAGAGCACCACAGCTGTTGAATAGAAACAGCGAGGCAGATGACTGGAAGAGAGAGTCATGTCCCATTGGGGGTTCAGAAGAGAGTCCCCACAGTATAAGGGATGGTGTAGGTTTGCTCAATGACTAGATAGGTTTCTCTGGTTTTGTTAAGAATAACATCTCCTCCTGGTAGAGGCAGTCAAGTACAGCCAGACTAGCACCAGCAGAGTAATATAATAAGGTTGTGGGCAAATCCAGGTGGCTTTGTCCTTTCCATTTGGGCAGTAGTAGGGCAGGGAGGGCTCACTCCAGCAAGTCTGCTGGCATAAGCCAAAGGCCAGGTAGCGATACTGTCTTCCACACCTGCCAGTGCAGGAAGGCGAAGTGGTCTTGCAGCAAGCATGTGCCTATGGTCTAGTAAATGGCTTTTGAATACAACTACACAAGGGTATTTTCAACTCTGTGTCCAGAGTTACAGCTTGATGAGCCCTCAGGTATCCCTCCAGCAGCCCTTCTGGGACTCCTGACTGTTCAGTTGTCCTGTGGGACAACTGTTCAAAGGGAATGGTGGGAAAACATGATCAAGCAACCTTGTCATTATTTTTGTAATGGCCTATTCAAGAAAGTAGTAGACAGCAGGGGCAGGGAAGGAGAGGTGGCTGACCAAAACAGCTTTCCCTGTGCTGAGATATCCAGCACACCTGGAGAAAAGAAATTGGCTGTGTCCTACCTACCCCAACCTCTTCTCCCTTGGGCCTCCTCCAACTGCTTACAGACACCCCTGGAGACTTCTTAAAGGCAACAGGAGTTGGGGCATTAAAGAAATGGGGAGAGCAAACCAGTTTGCCCTAGGACGTAAACTGGTAGGTCCAGTTGAGACCACCCATGGAAGATTATGGATATTGGCTTGTAAAGAGGGGTGGGTTTCAGTGAAAACCTCAGCTACAGAGGCTGAAAATGTTTATGATTTTTGATCTTGCTAGGTGTACTTCTATGCGAGAACAGTACTAGCTCTGGGGTGTGCATGCATTTAGCTGTCTGAAATGTTTAGGTTACCTGGGAGCACCCAGAACTGTAAAACAAGACACCTATGGTCTAGCCTGTTGACAAGCCACATCAGTGGCCATGTAAAACCTGCCGGAGGAGAGTCACAGTAAACGCACAAAATTTTTCTGGAACTATGCTTGAGAAAGACATAAGATGAATTTTCCTTGCCTATCAGAAAAAACTGTTCCCACTCACTGAAGCCCTGGAAAAAGACCTTCTTTTTTTGGACTCTGCCTGCAAGACATTTACAAGTGTTTTCTGAGACTTGGATAGACTACCATTTTAAACAATGTTATATCTGTAACTGTAATGACATAAAATTATAAAGTCATATGAAGTTTAAGCTATTTCTAACAAAATACCAAACCAAATTAATCTAATTAACAAGTTTATATTGAACATACTAACTTACAGACAAGCAATTTCTAAACTATCTAATGATGTTTTAAGCTAACAGCCCAAACAACAGCATGTATCAAAGGAAATTTAAGACATTCTGCCAACTAGAGGACTTGGCTAAACTAATACATTTGTAGCTGAGACTAATTTTTGAATTAGAGCTTCAATAATACTCTTATGGCAGCCTGCCTAGACTGTTGTGGTTAGACAATAGCAATTCTTCCCTTTTCTTCCAGTATTTTTATTCATTTGCAACACAATTTGTGAAGAATATAACTTGAAAGCCAGCCCAGCATCCCACATTGCAATTAACAGTCAGACCTTTAAGATAATAATGAAGACATGCATTATCACCCCAACCTTATATGTGACTGCCTCAGCACAGTCAGATGTTTACAGCTAGACACTTATTTCTAAACATTGTCCTCAGTAGTGATTCTAAAGAAACCCTAACAGACATTAAAGAAGGAAAGAGAAAATATTTAATTATGTATTTGAGTTTCTGCTTCCCAATTCTTGCCAAACTGCATTTGTCTCATGGAGGCTGACTTGCTGTTTAATTAAGACCTAGGTAGCTTTCTGGTAGTAATAAACTAATGAACTAGTAAGCTGCTCTTACTGGCTCGCAGTGACTCATTTTCTAGTATTGTTTGGTTCTTCTGACTTGTTAGAAAAGGAGACAGTAAATACCTGTTGTGAATCTTTCAAAGGTTCAAGTGTCTCACTTCCCACAGTTTTTCAACAAGCTAATAAAAGGCACCTGGAAAAAAAAGGAATGTTAAGTGGCTGGAGAAGGCTAGTAAAAATAGGATGAAATATAGTGAGTCCCTCCAAGCTTATATTAGGCCTATATTACAAACCAAGAATATCTTCCTATCAGCTTTCATTGAAGCTGCCAGTTAGTAAGTACTGATTACTGATTAAGTAATTCATGAAAAATTCTATTTTGGCAAGCAATAATGCTGTCTAAATTGGAAGTTATTAAACTAAATGGGTCATGTAAAATCAGGAAATTTGTCCTGTGAGCTCCACTGACAAAACTAAGCCAACGTGGAGAATGGCTGAGAACTTCATATTCTGTTTGAGAACTTCAAAGCACATCGGATCTCATTAAAGACAAAATAAATACATTTCAAAATGGAGAAAAATGGATTGGAACCAGTTCTTCCTGTTGGTTCTTCACCTTTTGGTTTTCTTTATTTACAGTGTACCTACACGTAAACCAGTCAGGCCCCCTTTCCTGTCAATGGAGAGGAACAGGAGTTTGTAGGTTTGGATTCAGCCACTGTGTTTTGGATGAAGCATTTCTTACAAATGATATTTTATCTCCACTGACTATAAAGTGAATTAAAGCAAGCAGCTCAAATCTAGGCAGCAGCACCACAGACACCTAAATTTTGCACTGGGCTTTCATTCACACTTCTGTAAAATATAACTGAGTTACCCTTGGCAATGCAGACTGATCACACACAGTGCAAGGAATTTTAAAATTGGACTTTGTAGGCCTGCCACACAGTCCTTCAATTCTTGCCAAAAGCTGCACAGATTTTTAAGAGCAAACCCCATCTATATTGCTGGTTTATTATATTTTTTTTCTTTGCAAAGTCCAAAATCCACTGCCACTAATTGCCTGTCACCAAGTGCTCCATAATACAAATCCATATGTGAATAAGTCTGTTATGCCTAACAGCAGTTCTATTGCTTTCATATATATTTACAGTACCTGTGATTGACAGTTTATCAGTATATCAGTTGTCAGCTTGTTTACACCAAAAAAAAGAAGTGTTTGAATAAATTCAGCCAATGTTAACAAACCTCTCAGGTAAACATATAACATACATGCCCCACATGTTCATTGTCTGGATATCAACTACATGCCTTAGTTAAATAAACAGGTTTTATCTTTTGTTACATCACAAGAACATCCTACCTGTAAAACTATTTGGTAGGATCCGCAAGACAGACTCCATGTCTGAAACCTTTGTCCTGCCTAAGTTATAGGGAAAACACTAACTTTAAGGTAAGCCGTATACAAACAGGCCATTTGTTGTTTAACCTGTTCTCTGGAGTCTGTGTTGCTATGGATGAATAAACAGCATTTAGTCTGAGGACATCATGCAGACTCACTGCCTTTTCCAGCTGGTAGGCACAATGGAGGAGAGGAGCAGCAAAGGATGGGGGAGTAAAACCACATGTTTGCACACTGCCACAGACTCCAGCATGCCTAAAAGAGGTCATTGGTATTTTGAAGGGAGTGAAATAATCCAGACAGTTCATCCAGTTTCAACAACACTGGTGAGACTTCTGGAGTAAACCCACCAAATTCTTCCCTCTTTCTTCTTTAGGACTGTCACAGATAATCTCTGGCCAAGTAGCTAGTCACATACTGCTCGCCAGCCCAGCTGTCAAGATTATGGACATCACAATCATCATTTCATTAGGACACCAGCTGTAAGTCCACAGCCTCTGACTTGGCCATAAAAATACTTCAACAACCACTGAGGTTTGCTAACATGCAAATGTTTTCTTTCTGGGAGGAAGATATGAGAGCCTTGTGGGGCATTACCACTGACACTACTGACAGTCGGCACACTGACCCATATGGCTCTGTCTTCCTACCATCTACATACTGCTTCCTAGCTTTCTGGCACCATATATGTTCCCCTGTCAGAGGCATGAAACTTGAGTGCCAAGTGGCAGAGAATAAAAGCTGAGGCTGTTCCACAGTCCCACAAAACCTTCCTGCCCACTTCCCTCCACTGACGCTGCCAAATCTCATCCCAAGCCTTCCTGTGATTCACAGATGATTTAAGCTGTTCTGAACAGATAGATCTTGAGATCAAACAAGCATCAGAAATGCAAGGGACGTTAAAATGACACCACCATGCCCAGCAGTCCATCTAGGCTCCCAGTCTCCCAGTGCCCATTACCTTCAACCAGCACAAAGTTTTACATGCCGAGGAGAGGGCATGAACCAAGAACTTTGAATAGAACAGTTGCTTTTCCCCCATCATGCTAAATAGGTGCCACTGGACAAAAATAGCTGCATGGAACCCTCAGGAGAAGGCTCTTTTCTTCAGAGACAAAATTTGGCATGCAAAGTGTCCTGGATGCACAGGTAACAGCTGCTATTGACTGTGGTCAACACTTCTCCAATCTATACCTAAGCAAGCTCACAAATAAAGTAACCAAAGACAAAGTGTAGCCTTGTACAACTGAAGCTTAATGTCTATATTCAGATCCAGGACTTGGATGTGAAACAATTTTAGTAGACGCAAAATCTCCTCTAGTCAGCGGCTAGACAGTAAACATCCTTTCTCACACTCCTGGAACTGCCTGAAGCATTTGGTGCTGCCTCAGAGACTCAGTTCCTTTTTCTGAGAAAAAAGGACAAGGTCCAGGGTAACAATCTGAAATGGTCTGAGCTCCTTCTGCAGCAGGGCACTCAAAAAGTAATGAGAGAAAACTGCAGCTTTATCACAAACTTTCACACAGCTCTTCTTCAACATCTACAAGCAATCACTAGATACATCAGTTGGAAAACCAGGACTTACGTTCCAAGTTGTCACCTGGGAAAGTCACTTGTATCACCTTCTGAAATCACGACCTTGCATAGCAATATCTAACAGTCATTCATGGCTGGCTAGGAAAATTGTGCCTCGTAGATTATAATCTGGTTTTAGTAAATCATGCTTTGATCACCCATCATATGACTATAGTGTGCACTCTATGTTGGCAGGAAACTGCAAGTACTGTAAAATACTGCTAGGTATCTTCTCAGAAATGCAGGCTATCACAGGCATGCCAAACTTTGCTACCACGAGAAGCCATCCTGTTGCACATAGTTCTTCCCACGGGAGGAGCACACAGTAAAGCACACCATGGACCTGACTCAATTTGCTCAGCACATTGCTGGAGCTTGCAACAGGGCTGCAGCATAGGACCCCACACTAGCCGGGGAGAGCACAGATATTTATGAGCATATATATCCACGCTCAGCTGAAAGACTGCAAGTGATGACAAATTGAAATTACTTTTGCAATTGATTCCAACACTTAATTATGCTCACAGTTAAAGCTTTGCTTTTCAGAAAGATATTTATAACAAGCATTTTAGCCATCTAATTAAAATGTGATTCAGAACATGTAAGCCTGAGAGTCCAACTTCCCTGCATGTCCAAAGGGAAAAATATGGATACTAGCACATGGCTCATAGCACCTAAATAGGTGCGTAGAATCAGACAGTGTAAATATCTATCTTTGCCTTCATTAGTTTAAAATAACCTAAAGCCATGTTCCAGTTCAGGTTTGTCACCTTCATATAATTACTTTTGATATAGCAAAGAAACATTGAAGCAGAGAAAATCTGTTTGTGGATGTAGTGAGACTCATACTACTGCAACATGTAATCAGCAGCACAGCTGGAACTTCAGCCCACACTTCTGCGCCTTGCTGGCTTGGGATAGGCTTAAGTATGTACTTATGCCCTGCTCAATGGGGCCTGTAGAAACAGATTTCAGCTGTTATAACAATCAATGCTTTTGTCTCTGGCACACATCCGTGTGAGGGATTCCAGCTTCTCCGATTTCCTGAGTATTGCTTGTTTCCTGCAACATTTGGAAGCACCACAACCATCTTCCCCATTTATCTGCCAACCTGTCCTCCTGGGCAAAGGGTTCAAGTGGCTTTGTTTGATTTGCTTTTACAGGAGTTTCTCTTTTATTTCTGAAAAGGTGTAAACAAATAACCAGGCGTGCTGGATAAAAAAAACCCAACCCCTCCTATGCTTCATTTGTTGTCTACTGTCCCATGGCAAAACTTAGCATTACAAAAGATTTGCCTCATGTTCACCATCTTCTGACTTCAGTGGCTACTCCTCCAGTCATAAAACTTGGTCTGCATTCTTAGTAGCTGTTTTCCAGCATATCCAATGCTGTGTAACTCTGGGGCAACTCTACAGGCTGGTCTCCAGAATGCAGTCTGCTCTCTTCTCATAGCAGTGCAACACTGACTTGTGCTGGTGTAGGCAGGGGGCCAGGAGCCATTCAAAAGCTGCTGAGATTCCCACATTGCTGGCAATGGCTGTGTCGCCTCATCCCCCACCCTTGTCATTCTCCTGTTCTGTCCCAGCATGAGGCTCAGGAGAAGAAACAACAGGCTGGACAGAATTCTCTCAGGAGCAGAGCAGGTCCTCAAGGTCATCACATGTAGACCACTTACTTTTCCTCTGTATCAACGACAACACAACTGTCTCAGTTTCACATCTCACCAGCAAAATCAGGATCACAGCAATGTGGGGCTGGCTTGGCTTTCTGAATGATTGAGCATGTGTTCTCTCTCTGCTCCCAGGTGGCATAAAGCACAATCACTGTCTTTTGTTGATGGTGTTTTGCTTTCTGAAAGATTGAATTCTGCATCCTGGCTTTCAAAAACACAGTTCACAGTGTTCTGCGTTTGCTTGCTCTAGTGAATATAGGGGCAGTAGTAAATTGCCAGCATGGGAGTCAGTGCAGGGTGACTGCTGCAAGTTTTTACACTCACCCATGCAGGCAGCTTTGGTCAATACAGAAAACAGTTTTCTAACCCCTTCACATACACTTTCCTGCTGGAAATTCTTTACAGGTTGTTGTTGCCCTCACCTGAAGTTTTACAAATGAATCACCAACATGAATCTGACTCTCCTTATACATCTTTTAAACAGCCCAGCCAGAAACTGTTTGGTATTCAAGAGAGTCTCAAGAGGGAGAAGAGTTAAAATCAAACTCCCCATTGACAAGCATTTAGAAAAGCATGTCGTACTACAATGTCACCTTTGGTCTTGAGGCTGAATTTTCTGAGAAAAATGTGCAGTGAACACACTGATAATACACAGATGTACTCACACAACATATGCACCTTGAAAGTGTGTTAAATTGTATTTAGTCTTACTTGGCTTTTTTTTGCATGTCCCTTTATGTAAACTCCCTATGTGCATCTCTATACATGTTTGCAATGATATTAAGAAAGTATCTTTTGTAGTTGTAAATCATTGAGCAGTCTACCTGTTACTGCCCCTATAAACTGTCTACAGAATATATAAACACCCTACCTTTTATATATGCATCAACCTGGATTATGTCATTGCCATCAATTAATCTCTATTATAAGCATTTTTTTAAAAGGCTGTCCAGTGCAAAGCTTTACATAAAAAATGGTGTGGACAAAGGCACTAGGTTAAAAACAGCTGAGTACCCGTGGCACAGGCAGTCCATCAGCAGAATCACAATAATTGACTATGTGCATGTTCTTAGCATGCCCCAATTGCAAAGTAAAATGTGTTAGTTTAAACCACCATGAAGGTGCCCGCACCCTCAAACAGTCAATAGGATGCAATGTGGCTATTACAACTTACAGTCTGCACCGCATCTTAGAACAGGCTTAACTGTAACCTTGGCATAGCTTGGAAGCTTCCACTGTTACATGCCAGGCAATAAAGAGCCAGAAGAGCCATTCATTATTATCAGATTACAGTACAGAAAAAGACAGGGATCAAGAACTATCCACCAACACTGCTTTGAGCAGTGAGGTGTAAGATATCTCCACCAACTTGTGCTAGTCAAACCAGTGAAATCTAACCATGTCATAAATTGTGAATCTTGGAAGCATGTGATCTCAGCAGTTTCAGAAAGTTATGAAGCTACCTGAAACAGAAAACTGATGTTTCAAAGGCTCCCATGAAATGCTGTTTTTAAAAATTTGGGGTTCACAGTATAAAATCATTGCATTTTGTCTATGCAACCTGTTTATCAAACAGATATGCTGTGATTTTATATTACAATAATGCTGCCACTGTTCCTAGCATCCTTTAATACAATCCAAAACAATGCTTACTTACTCATTTAGTGAAGTAGGTTATTTGACACTATTGAAAAATCTGCCTAATATTGATAAAACAAGCAAAGTCAGGTGAGTCTTTTCAACCTGATCAAAAGTTTTGGCAAAATCCAACGGCTTCTGTGAAAATTTCTGATTTGAAAAAAAGGATGTACTGCTGCAGGATAAATGTCTCCTTCCTTAGTCAAACAGTTAAATTATATAAAGTGAGGAGTAAGAGTGTTCATAGTGTCTCCTAGCTACAAATACATTTGTGACAATACAGCTCTTATCCCTATACAAACCCATACTTTGCTGGTCTTGGCTTCAGTCCCTTCACTTTAGGCCTTCGTCTTTCCCACACTCTGCTTCCTCAAAGATTTCTGGAAATCCAAAGGAGATTTAAACAAGAAAAACAAACTCCTATTAGTCTTTGAGAAAACACAGCTACTTTCTAAAAAAAGTCTCAAAATGGAAAGTACGCTGAATAATCAGAATTTTATTTTATTCAGACAGCTGGTTAAATACTACAAGCCCTGAATATTCTGCTCAAAGTTATCTCCATCACAGGAGAGAGAAGCAGTAGCAGAATTTAGGCATAGTTCAGAAATAACCAATACAAGATGGATGAGAAGCTGGACTACTGGGTTCAAAAGACAACATTCAACAGTCAGTATAATTAGCATCTGGTGATGAATGGTGATACCAATGCTGGCACTGTTAGACATCTTCATCAGCAACCCACATGGTGGGATGGAGTGCACCCTCAGCAAACGGACAGATCACAGCAATACAGTCAGCATGTAGAAGGAAACAGTTCTTCTCCTTGGTGTTTGTGAAGCCACTGTGTCCAGTTTTACATCCTCCGAAAGAGAAATGAGATTAAAAAACTGGATTGAGGTCAGCGGAGGGCCACTAAAGTGGTTGGGGCTGGAGCACTTGCCCAGTGAGGCAAGGCTGAGGGAACTGGTCTTGTTCAGCCTGGAAGGGAGATGGCGGCCTGGCAGCCTAACAGCAGCCTGGCAGGGCCTTCGGGGGATTACCGAGGAGATGGGGCCAGACTCTTTTCAGAGGTGCGCAGTGAAGGGATGAGAGGCAGCAGAGACAAGTTTCATCAAGGGAAATTCTGACAGGAAGGAAGGAAAACAGTTTCACTGTGAGGGTGGTTAAGCAATGGAAGAGGTTGTCCAGAAAATAATATCTGAACTCCATAGAGACTCTCCAAAGTAACTAGACAAGGCTCTCAGCAACCCGATGGAACTTTGAACCTAGCCCTGCTCAGAGCAGGGCCTCAGACCAGACGACCTTCAGAAGTCCCTTTCAACCTAAATTTTTTTGTGATTCTGTGACTCTTTTCATCTATAAAATAAAACTAATTTCTACTTTAAAATGCTTTATATGAATTTGTAAAGAAAGGAAAGTGAATACCTTGAAACGTAACCTTTTAATTCATACAATCAGGTGAAATAAAATTATTTACAATTTGATGTAGAAGTACTACACAAGCCTTTAATCATGCAAATGGCAACGATTGCTTCCCTTCTTTACAGGTTTGTAAGCGGTGCTCATCAACATAATATCTGATCAACTTCTTGTAGTGCTCTAAGCAACATGACTAACATCTGGCATGTAGTTTGTTTCATGGTTACTGGCATTCTCTTCTATCTGTTTAGATCTTGACTCTTTTGTTAGGGACATTCACATAAACAGGATGTTTCTCTTTCTGCCTGTACTGATATCATATTGATGCGAGTTCTGCAATAGCCATTTTTAGCAAGGTAACATTAAAGGCTGTGATTACCAGCAAACAATATCAAAGCTGCATTCAAAATGACAACATAAAATGGAATCTTGTCCAGATCCTGCTAGAAAAACTGCTTTCTGTCTCCACTTTATCTGAGAGCCGCAAATGTAATTTGCACAGCTGTTCTTCAGGGACTTACACAAAGGCTTGAGGCTCTGGGAAGACCTAACCTTTGTTTCTTTCTGGGCTGATTCTATCTCATTTTTATAAGGTCATAAATCAAGGCTAGAGAGAGCGAAAATATATTTGGGCTTTTGAATGCAAAATGAATAAGAAAAAAGGCCTTCATTTACAGCAAAGTCCTCCCCCCCACCCCTTTTTCTTCCCAAGTGCAAGCTCCCTGCTGTACAAATCAAAAGTATGCACCAAGACGGTGCCTAAATCTTTTATGAAATGGGCCCTTCACTTGCACTTCAGTGGAGCTTGCTGTGCATTAAAATTTCTTTTAATGGCAGAAGGAAATAATTCTGCAGTTAGGGCACAGTGCTCTTTGCTGCACCTGGTATTTGGGCTGGATATGGTGCAGACGAACTACAGAAAGGAAAGAAAATTCATGTTGGTGCCTTTAGGCTGTCTCCTCATGGACCACAAGACATGAAGGTCCCTACAGTCCTGTAAGGGTAGAAAACACGTAGCTCCTGAGATCGATAAGGCCCCTAATACATAGTCCCTGCACAGTTCTTACGTTCACACTACATCATGTACTCTGCAGCGTCACCCATCCTGCAGCAGGCGTGTGGTAGCGTGGGGATAGTTAAGCAACCCAGATCTCAAGTCAAGGTGTGAATTAAGCCAGCAAGGGTGGCCAAGGTCAACATTGCTGCATCGCCCAGGGACACAGCTGCATGCCAGCACTCTCACAGGCAGCACATGGACGTACCCCTGGGAAGGTATGGCTGTCTTCCTCAGATGAATGCCTCCTGGTGCTCCTTCAGCATACTCATATCATGGCTTGAGGACACACAGGGATTTTGGCGTGAGATAGCTCGTGGTCACGCACCAGTTTGCCCAGCCATGGAGAAGTGGATTCTCTGATGTCAGGCATGCTCCTTCCTTACTCAGCTCTCTTGCTTCTCTCCAGCCATTTTGTTGCCTGCAGAAGTCCCCCCTGCTAACTGCTAGGCAGAGGATATACGAGTACTACCCTGTTTCCCCAAATCCTCCCTCTTGCACAGTATCCTCTATGCCATAGGAAGCATCTCTGGCAGTTCCTTACCCTCGTGCAGACATCTGAGGGTTGAAAGAATTGCTTCATTCTTTTCTTAAGTTGTTGATATTCATATAGTCCAGGCAAGACTAACTCAGATCAATGCAGCTCACAAGGGTGCATGCTCTCAGACATACTAGCACCAGCCTTCAAAGCAACGCCCTCAAGCCCAAAAACAACAAAAAAGGAGACTTCAAAGGATACGTCTACCCCCTCCGCAACTTAACGTCCCATGCTCGCTGCAAACAATAGTAACAGAAATATCTGCCCTAACAAGATTCAAGGAAGACATTGAAGTAAACTCAGCTGGATTCCCTAGGAAGAACAGACTCCTCCAACATGGAAGAGAGGGTTTTTTTCTAAACGGTAGGTATGTTTAATAATACAAAAGCTGCAGTACCATCATCCAAATATTTGTTTTTATCTCTGTGCAGGCAAGCCTGGCTCTGTTCAGTCAGATCTTGCTGTCCTATACTCTTCCATTGTGGAATTCTTCCCTACACATTTCTGAGTTTTATAAATACCAATGCTACCTCTAAGACCCTTCATTGTATTATTTAGGTATAAACTCCAACTATAGACTCATGTGTAGAGCAGGGAAAAGCCCTCATTTCCTTATACTTTAACCTAGCATATTTTAGTGTCTCTGTTGTTGCTTGGTTTTTACCTGGCATCAGATAGGAGATATAAATTGTGCTTAGAAAAATTTTTTATCATTGATTCTTGAAGGTGCCAGTGAATTTAATAAAACTGAAAGAGTAATACCCCATATTCTCTTATGTATGCTGTTTTTTCTCTTCCAGTTCCTTTTGTCTGAACCAGAAGTCATTGAATCTAATCAGGCTTTTAAATACAAATTTAAGGAAAATAATGCACTAGAGGTTGTGGGGTTTTGGTGGGTTTTCTTGAGAACTAGATGTACAGCTATGATAAAAATATTTCCAACACCATGTTGCAGTATGCTACACTTCTTCCTGTGCTGTCTTTGTACATTTTGTATCCTATTTTATTTCAGCCCGTTTCTCTGTGTTCAGAAGAAATTGGTAACGTGTATCAGTACTGGATGTTCCTGAGAAGGCTTGTAGTGAAGTGCAGAGCTAAGATCAAAGTTCATTCGTGATTTCTAGATTCTCATCTTCTCATGCTAATTCACCCCAAATTCTGACTGCACAGCTGAGGAATGGCTACCATACATACAGGCAGATAGATGGATAGCCACCACCCCATATCTTTTGATTTCTGTATCTACCAGATTAAGGGCTCACTATCTGGAATGTCCTTTCCTATAATCTAGCTCAGTAAAACATCTTTCATTCTGTTCCAACTTCAAAAGACAACAAAACAGTATCTTTTAATCTACAGTGACTGGCAGATGGCCATTACCTACTATTTTACTTTCCCTGACTGTCGTTTATCAATCCTGCATCGATGCCATTCTCTCTTTGACATTAGCAGACTTGAGCTTGCACAGTGGTTTTATTTTGTTTTCCAGAAATCACATTCCATTGCCTCTGCAATCATTGTCTATTCTCATTTTAACATAATTGCTGCTTTATTAAGCAAAGTATTTAGAAAGTTCCTCCCAAAACCTTTACACTGAGTGCTTTTAAAAAATTAAATGCCAACAGAACAATTTCTCTCCCCTCCATCACTAGAGGAATGTTAATTAGCAGGGCTGTTTTTCTCATTTTTTTTCAGTTTTCTCCCCTCAAATCTGATTGTGATAGTTAAGCACCATACTGATGTGGGCAGCATAAGAACCAGAATAGAATAAAGAAATATTAGAACAGCACATTGCCTGTCTTGGTGAAGGTACACACGAGAAGAAGTTGTGGTTGGAAAGGCATGTGAAAGAGGAAGTGAAGAAATGGAAGAGAATTTTTATGGTTTAGCTGGGACCCAGTCTTGCAAATATCTGCTGCTGAGGTTATACTCTGTGGACCTGACTGCATAATTTCACATGGCACAGAATCATGTTAGAAGGTGACAACAGCAGAACTGAGCCAATACGGATGCTGTGTCAAATAAACCACAGAAGAAGGTTCACATATTCAAAATTATTGTTTCATTTCATGCAGGTGACTGAATATTGCAGCACTGACATTCACAGACTTTTGCTGATGCTCCTCTAACTGGCTGCTCAGCATTCGTTATAGGCAGACAAGGCAGGAACATGTATGAAAATGGAATGGTGGTTGCAGGGGTGCTTGGAGAGCAACTGTTCCAACAGCAATCACTAGCAAGTGGCTGCCACCACTAGAAAGATGGTACCTTTCCAAAGAAGCTGGAGCCAAGAAGCCAGTAGGATACCTTGCAATGGGAACGTGGGCATAGACAATCCATGCAACTCATTCCTAGTGGACAGTCAAACATCACTCTGGGAGGAAGGTATTTGAGAGGAAGATGAGGTAGTTCAAATCTGAAGGTCCACTGAGCCAAACCACTAACCTAGCATCAACACTTGGTACATATGCTGCTGTGTAGTGGCTTGCACAACAGCCTTCTCACTTGGTGTGCACAGCTTTTACTATCTCCCTCTGCATTACCTAGTAAATAGCCACCATGACATTTAGTGTTTACTACGGCTTTTGACAAACTGAATCCTGGCAAACTTGAGCACAATTCCTCTAAAAAAGTAGAATTTTTCCCTCTGAGAAAATTTCCTGGCCATTTCTGTGGCACCCTGCAGGCTCTGCTGCAGGCATGGGGAGAAGGAGATCCACTGCATCACGAGCAGCTTGTCACATTGGTATGAGTTTAGATAATGCCTACAGGAACATTACTCCATTAAGAACATACTGCATACTTTATGAATATATATTGTAGACGTGTACTGCAATGTACACATGCACTACATACAGTAAACAATGCGGTGGGATTTCTTTGACAGCTGTACAGCACTGCCATCAAAAACCAGCTCCTTCCACCATGGTGTGGAGGTTGCAAACAAATATCCTGTCTCACCTCAAGCATTTGACATACTGCCAATCTTGAGCAGGCATCATTATCCCCGGTGCTGTATTTCTCAATTTTTCGAGAGCACATAGCCATCACATTGCCAACATTCAGGGTTTGTACAGTCACAGAACCACTGAGGCTGAAAGGGACCTTGGGAGGCACCTAGACAGCCTCCTGCTGAGGCTTCTTATGGCTTTACCCAGTTGGGTTCCCAGCTTCTCTGGGTAACCTCTTCAGCTCTAACCATTTTCAGTTTTCTCTTAAAAAACAAGGCCAAAACCTTAAAAAAAAGATTTTTCCATTCTAGGCAACAGAAATTTTTTTTTTCTCCTGATTTGCTGAAGTGGTTTCAATAGATCTGACAAGTGTCAACCAGTCAGGAGGAAATTCCAGCAGCAGTTACATAAATGCCTGAAAACAGGCATGTTTAGAGAGGGAATGCTGATGCTGAGCCATGGTTGTGTCACTACAGGTATTGCTAGACTTAAGAGACAGCACTACAGTAGTAACCCTCATCTGAATGACCCCAGGTCAGTTCTAGTTGGATGACATGTACATTTAAATATCTTCATATCAAAGAAAAGGGGGAAATAATTCACCATTGTGGTTGTCTCTAATCAAAATGCTACCTCCAAAAAATTTTGCACTAAATATGCTTTAGTGGGCAGAGCAATCCTTTCCTCCTGTTGTGAAGGAACAGATCATTCAAGACAGGAGCCTGGGCTGTGCTGAAGGCAGTTAAAATTACAGCCAGTTCCAAAAATAGATGTCAAAAGCCCAGCAGGCTCCTCTTCCTTCCACGGCTGCCTACATCATGGGAACAGTTCCACCATCATTGTACTTGTTAGACAGCACTTCCCCAACCTTCCCAGGCCTGAGGAGACCTCACCTTCTGAACACATTCTTAGTCCTGCCCACACATTCCCTGGTCCCCCAAACTGGCTGGGTTTAGCTGGAGAATTTAGCCCTGGAGAGTGTCCGCTAAATCGTGTCATTAATTTGCATAGAAGTATAGAATAAAATTGGTATATAGCTGCTTTTTTATTTCCAGGCATGCATGCTGAAGAGAAACTCAGCCCTACATGGGGAAGCAGATTTTAAGCCACCAGCATGTGAGCACAGAGCTGATGGAATTATGATTCCCACATTCAGCAGATGGCAGGTGAAAAACCCCATGTACTCATCCAGGATGGTGATAAACAGGGAAGCTCTCCTCATCCTTCAGTGGGCACAACTTGTGTTGGCACAGTCCTCAGGCCCCACAAAACCATTCCCTCTCTGCACCTGCAGTATTGCAGCAGGGCTCCAGCCATGCCTTTTACGCAGGTGACAGCCTTTTTCTGGGTAACAGGGACATTTAGACTTCTAGAGATATTTTGCAGCACCCAAAGGCTCAGTAGCACTAAACATCTCCGGGGTGAAGCGCCATGGAGGACATTGCAACCTGAACTGTGGTCTCCTGAGTTAGAATACCGTCCCCACAGTCACCCAGCCGGCAAAAAATAAGTATTAATAGGCTGGAGAGAGCAGAACTTGTGAGGGGGCTTTCTGCTTTGCATGTCCTCCAAGCCTTTCACTAGCATTGCACAGCTTGGTCTGAGGGCAGAGCTGGCAGCGAGTTCTGGCCTCCCGGTCTCAGGGACACAGACCCTTCAGATGATGCAAACCCCTTCAACAGTAGTTTGTTGCCAGGGGAACTGCCCAATTCCTATGGCACTGCAGGGAAATCCTTCTCTCCCCCCCTCTGTGTTTTTCAGCACGTTAGACAGTGTCAATCCTGAGCCTACCAGCACCCAGGCTTCCTCTCCCAGCTCTCTCCAAAATGCCAGTAGTGAAGCAATCAGGACAGTTCAGCAATCAGCATCTAGATATAATCCTTCCTCTTTGACAGTCAGTAGGCAATAAATCACTGGCTGGAGCCTGCTGCAAATACACCATCCAGGGACAGATAACATCCCTAAAAAGTGATGTGAGACAAAGACTAACCAAGGATTCTGCAGCTATCAGAGGAAGGTGTTTTCTATGGCAGAGAAAATACCTCATTTTCCTGAGTGTTTTCCCTGTGATTTTACCTTCATGCTAACTGTAAACATAAAGCCTGGAACCCAAGAGATCTCTAGAGGTTCTGTGAATTTTCAATATCATTAAGTATAGGATTAAATGAAATTGGAAGCAAAATACAAGTTTTCTGGTGTCTAGTATACCTATTCTTACATGAAGGTTACGTGAGATGAAGGAAAGACAGAAGCAACCAGGAGAAAGGCCATATAAAATTTTATCTTTTGACACAATCTAAATGGAGAAGCTGGAATGGAAATCAAGAGTGAAACAGCAGCCTCAAAGCACTTATTGATAGCAATAGGTTTAGCTTAGAAAAGGATTCTTATGCTCCAAATATTTTTGTAGGTACTTTGCTGATGAACAAATACATTACAATACTTGTTTTAACTTCCTCCACTGCCTCTTAGGAGAGGACAAAGCCTTACCTGATGCTGGACCAAACTACACAGAGGGCCCAGATCAGCGTTTGGGAAAATACAGATTAGGGTTTTTTGTGATGTTAGAGGATGAACTTTACCAATTCATTTCTAGCTATTAGAGGCACCTTTTGGAGCCTGACGCATGCATACTCACATTTAAATTCTGGTTCAGGAGGTTTAGAAACCTATCAGCAGAGTACTCTGTTCAAAGCATGCTGCCTATTACTGAACATTTCTGGAACACGCATTGATTTCAAAAAGGTAATAAGAGTATTTTTATTCCAACTTTTAACAGCTTCACTCTGCAATTTATCTCATCAGTCCTCTAAAAAAGCTAATGAGACTGACACCTCATTATTATTTTTTATCACCTTCTTAGTGGTGATAGCATTAGAATTCTTCACCTTCAGAAGACACAGGGATATTCAAGTTGCAGGAAGTTATAATTTTAAAGTTATAATTTTGCTTTGAAGCACTATGTCTTAAGACTTCAAAAAGAATTTTCCTTTGCAGTAGGGAAGGGATGGAGGAAGAGAAAAAGAACATCTGTAACATTGCAAGTTATGGTAGCTGACCTCACAGTATGAAATACCTTGGAAACTGTACCTGAATTTATCTTAGTATTTACTAAAGCCAAACCCTGTACTACCAAAGATTTAGTAACTGCAATTTGCAAATGACTGCTGAGTCTTAGACCACTGATCATACTTCATCATACTTTTGCTGTCATACCTTTTTGCACACCGTGTATTAAAGACAAGCCAATTGAAATATTACAAAAGAATTTGATAAGTCTGCTCCCTGGGCCCTCTGGTCTTATTCCCATCAGATGACTAATGCACAAGCAGGACAAACCGAAACCAGTCTCTAATTAGCTAAGCTAATTAGTTCCAGTAAAATAAGACCCAAACCTTTTCACTATTGAGGGGGGCAAGTAATTTCACTTCCCACTCCTAGTTTGCCCAGTTAAAACTGATTTCATCTCCTGGTATTTACACACCTGAGAGCTGCCAACATTCACACACGTTGGGAGCTTAACAGAATCAAGGAAACAAGGAAATCCATCAGCATAAAATAGGCAGCAAATATCCAAAGGGACCCTCTCCTTCACAACTAAAGCATGTACATGTGTCTGTAGCTCACCTATTAGTTGTTTCTAACTCTTTTGGATGTCCAATGCCTTAGTCTGATATTAATTTTGCCAATACCAAGCCTTTACTTTTTACGAACCTCCAGGCTCCTTCAGTGTAAGAAAACAAAAATTTGAATAAGCCTAGTTTTCATTCATTACGTAGTAGTACATTTTAAAAAGGCACATCTGGATTCTTTGGGAGTTTTTAACTCTAGTAATGTATGTGTGATACAGACTGTGTTATACCAACCCTTCCCCAAGACATCTTCCACCTTCAATGAAAAACAGGTGGATGGACTCACGACTAGCCCAAGACTCAGTCGTATCCAAGACTGCTACCCAAGGAGAGACCCTGCACTGTACCTGGGCAGAACACTGGCAGGTGCAGCAAAGGCTGGCACGTGCCGGGGAAGGCAGCCAAGGCAGCCGGTGCCAGGACATGGAAGAGGAGAGGTTGGGAGGGAGCCAGGGAGGTCCATCACACAGGTCCGGGTGTCCCTCTGTCAGGGGATGGCTGCGCCAGGAGAGCGGCGACTGGGCCAGACTGGGCGGGTGAGTGGACATGGACAGGAGGCGTCAGACAGAAGATTGCTTGGTTGGTTGGAGATAGCGATGACGCCTTCAGAAAGGCCAGGGAAGGGAAGTTCCCAGAGCAGCTGAGCTTGTCCCCAGTAGTTTCATCCCCTTTGTGCTCTCGGCTGAGGCTGGATGAGGTCATTCCCCCTTCCTCTTCCTCCCTGCTTTTGTGGTGGAATGACATCTTTGGCTCCAAACCGGACAAGGGCAGAGCAGACCTTGTGATTATTTCCTTCCCAAGGCAGGTCAGGTCTCTGTCACAGAGTGCAAGGCTGGGGCTGTCTTAAGACTTCTCAAGGCCACTAACACAGAGATGATGAAGGACCTGCAGTCCCCGGTGGCGGAGGAGCTGCTGCGCTTCTGCTAAGCAGTTTAGGCAATTTTTGTGCCCAAAACACTGTCTTGCAAAAGAGGAAAGGGGAAAGGCGTGTTCACAAGGGAAACACTGCCCTGTGGTCAGGGGCTGTCCCCATGGCTTGAAGAAGCAGGAGACACAGCTCTCCAGTACATGCAAGAAGCCAGCTCAGTGTTTCCTCTAGTTCCCTTGGTTTCTCTTCAAATATTCCTAACACATGTGCTTCACATTCAATAAAGAAGCCTTTACGAGAAGGGAAATGGCAGCCCGGCTAGCTGGGAGATGTGGAGGTTAGTCCAGCAGAAACAGGTTGGTGATTTCAGGCCAGCTTTATACTCAGCCTGACAAAATCTGCTGCTTGTATTTAGCATAAATGCAATATTGTTTAGGCTCCCTTGGCTGGATCTGCATGTCTGTGTTTTGGGCTGTGGTTGTAGCTCAGAGCAGCCACACAGCCCCACGTTCATCCTTGCGGGGCACATTTTGGTGGTGGCTGGGCGGGAAGG
>JANZLQ010000078.1:10050808-10073107 GCA_026212715.1 Elanus axillaris | reverse complement strand
CCCCCCCCCCCTGTGCTGGGCATGCAATAATTTACTTTCAGAAGAAACTTAACCAGGTACTGTGATCCAGGTGCACAGAGAGGAAAATGTACTTCAAGCCTTGCTGGGAATGCAAAAGCCCAAATGAATGACGGGGGGCATTCATCTGAAGAACCAGACTAACCGTGCTTTGGAGTAAAGGGGCAAATTTCATACAGTGCAGGGAGGTGCAGGGGCCCCAGCATTGACACCTTCGATCCCTGGGTCCACTCCTATCACACACACCCCAAACTGGACAATTCAGAGAAGGGGAAATGGACAGAAATATCTCTCTCTCCTTGTCTCTGCTTTGAGTTATGGCTTTGAGAACATATAAAGGGCAATTTGGGGAACCTGACAGTGGTGCAGTTCAGGGGCAGTTAAGTATGATACAGGTAAACAGAAATTTCTGGTATATGTGACTGCTAACCAGCCACCTTTAGTCAGTACAAATTCAGCATAAAGCAAGCAAAAAGGAGTAGGGATTAGGGAGAGAAAGTAGGACTTGTTACATCCTGTAAACAGTGGTGCTAAGGCTCTTGGGACAAACACTAAAACCATCATATGAAAATATAACTGCTCAAGCCAAAACAAGACCTGACAATACATTTGACATACCACAAAGAAGCCTGTTAGAGAATTCATGATATAAGAGGCTAGGAGAAATAAGGATAACCTGTAATTGGCTAATATACAATCAGAGTATGTGATGCCGCTTGCATCCAAAAACATATTTTTAATCAATCTTCCCCATATCACACGTTTATAAAGCTTAGCAGTTCAGTGGTCTTTTGTAACTGTAAATCACGAGGTGTGTCAGTGGCACTGCAACCCCATAAACCAAACCTTGGCTGTTAAATGAGCAGAATCCCAACCGATCTGATGCGTGATTTAACTTGTCAGGTGAAAGCCTCCAATCTGTCTTGTTCCCAAGTTATTTGGAGGCGATGGCCGATAACCGCAGCTCTGTGTGCACAGATAAAAACGTGACTCTGAGCAATCTGTAAAAACGGATGCTTACTGAGCTGCCTTTCCTGCTGTGTGCCTGCCCCTCGCCTGGCTGCAAAACCATTGCCCGGAGCAGGATGTGAAGCTGGTCCTGAGGTCGGACAGATGCCGGCTGGCAGCCCACCATGGGCCACAGCCATTTCCCACCCCAGACAGCCACATAGCTCTCGCCAGGGCCAAGGGTTGTTCAGATGCTGGCAGTTCGCGGTGATGAGGTTGCTGAGCCCCAAAGTGCTGCAGGCAGCCTCAGGGGTTGTTCTCGGTGTCAGGCAAGGGCTGCGTGCCGAGGACAAAACAAACCTCGCAGGCCTAGGCAGCGCCCAGGAAGGACTAAAGGTTCAGCCTGGAGCCAAAGCTCAACTAAATCTAGCTGTATTTCAAGCGTCCAAGCTACTGTGCTAAAATACCCAACACACTGCAGCAAACTGAGCCATCCTGAGACAAGATACAGGATACCTTTTCCTAAGACTGATGGTTTTCTTAGTTACTTCTTTCTTTTTTCCATTTCTGTGAGAATTTGTGGAGTTTTAAACATGATTTAAATGGAAATGTCAAGTACTAGCAAACCACATCATGGCACCTAACACAATGCGAGGTAAAGCTGGCTCTCCAGCATGTTGCTACGTGAAAACCCTGCGGCACTGTAGGAGAAAAACAGTAATCAATAAAATACTATTGCGTGTGCCGCTTAAAACAAAAGGCGGTATTCTTCAGAGAGCAGCACTGAAAGAATAGACATCTTCCGTGAGCATGCTGGTACTCAGACCTCATTAAATAAAAGCACTATCGGATTAATTAGTTAATGTCTGGTAAGCCCTTTGAAGAAATATGGTATTGTATTTATCAGTGCCAGCTGTTATTTATTTCAGGGGTAGTGGGGCATATTCTGTATTTGACTGTGCCAGTACAATCCCTTTTGGCTTCAACCATGAGATCTAAAGATGGGGTACAAGATCAGGACAGAATTGGGCCTTTAAACATTAAAAAAGCTGCTTTTCCATCTGCTGTCTCCTCCTGACTTTAAATTCCACCCCAAAGCAAAGAAAACAAAACTTTTCTTATATAAATGAGAGGTATATTACACCTACAGAAAGCAGCTCTCCCTTGCCTACAATTTCCACACAAGCCATAAAACAGTACAAGATACTCTGAGAGGGAAGCAAGCTCAAGCAGCTCCGAGACATACAAAACATGAAAATGGCAGAAGTACTACAGAATAGCAGTATGGACAACAGGGGAGTTATTACGCTATGAAAGACATGTACCCAGACTATGCTGGCTCCTAATGGTTCTGCACAAAAATCAGAGTTAGACACATCTGTGCCAATGTCAAAAGATGAGACAGATAAACACTCTAAAATGCAACCCATGCATTCCCGTAAGTGTACTTGAGAGGATTGCGTTGAGGCAGGAAAATACTGGCTAGAAAGCTATAAATAAATATAAATCCTCCTAGAAAAATAATGTTCGATATCAACTCTAGTCATCCTTAGTATTTATACCCTCCTTTAAGTTGGCCTTCACATATTTCTTAGAAAAAAAGCTGAATGTAAAGCTCTCCACTATACATATAAAGCAGAATGCCTAAAGTCCAAAACAAGTGAGGCAACCCTAGAGGGATGACAGGCTTTGGGTTTGGTTTTGTCCTTCAGAGAGGTGCTGTAAGGGTGGGGACAGACACCTCCTGCCAGCAAACATCATGTCACTGGTAGTGGTCCCTGGCCTCTACATGGTAGTGAGACTGGCAATTCATCTAAGAAGGACACCACCTAAGCCATCCATTTAACATCTGCAAACAGACAACATTCAGAAAGCTCAGCTCCCCTGACATTTCTGTTCAAGCAACGCATGGCAGGCATCTTTCTGTGCATGAAGTCAGTACAGATCTCAGTTCTTCGGAGAGAACACAAATATTTATATATATATAATTATATACATATATTTTATCATTATTATAGAAGATACTTTTATATACTGCAGGTTATGTCAACTGTTTACTGCTTACAGCTTGCCTATATTTGCAAGACATGCATAAATTAAGAGAATTTAATTAATTAGTATCTGTTGCTAATTTTAAATTTGATTCTTTAACAACCCTAAGAAAAGACAATCTGATATCAGAGACAGAGGAACTTATTTCAAGACAAACTGGTATTGCTGATTCCAGAATAAAAGATTGGCCCTGTACGGAGTTAAATCCAAGTATCCTGGGATTAATAAACCTGAAGGCTCTGTATGCATGTTAATACACCTCTCTGTCCATCCAACTGCACAATCACTCTGCAAAAACCTCAAAGAAAGCAAAAAACAAAATTATTTTTTTCTAACAAATGTGAAGAGTGAAACCAATCAGATAACTCTGAAAAGCCAAACTATGAAAAATAGATTTCATTACTGAACCAAAAGGCGGGACCTTTCAGGAAATTGGAAGCATGGATTATTACCTCGGGAGGCACAAAAAGTCTTTCTTTTACCATGCTAACTGTCCCCATCCATTATTCATCACAGATGCCAAATTAGACAATTTTCATGTCAAATTGCTCCTAGGCAAGCGGCAGCAGTCCGCCGTGCCAGCAAGGGGACCGCAGGGCTGGTGCTGCACAGGCGTGTGCTGGGGATGAGGGGCCACACCACCCTCTTTCTCAGGCAGGAGCAGTTACCCCAGGTGAGCGGGCTCTGGGGCACAGCATGTTAGGTCTCCTGACTGCAGGAGTGAGGATGAGTTTTGCTTCTCCCTTAAAGATGAGCTGCACCATTTGGGACCCCGATACTTGCATACCAAAAGCAATTCCTTGTAGGATTTTATCCTAGGCTTCTACATGTTCTTGCACCATTAAGATGTTTGGAGGAAACTCAGAGAGAGATAGGAGCAAATAAAGGAAGACAACAGATTAACAGGCTCCAAGGATACTTTACTGTTCTGTCAGATAAAGGCACATCCTGACATCGTGCCTTCTGCATGGCTCATCATCTTTACTCTGCCCCTATGGCCTTGGCCTCTCCCAGCAGCTATCGTTCTCTTTCTCCCCTGCAAAGGATTTGCAATTCCCCCCCTTCATTATCATTCTCTTTCTTCTTTTCTTCCTCTTCCAGAGTATCATTTTTTAAAGGCTGTCCTGGGAGTCTGGCAAGAACTAAGACTGTATCTGTGTGTATGTATATGTGTGTGTGTACACATATGTGTGTCTACACGTGTAATATTCCCCCACTCTCAGGAGCGGCAGAAGTGCATTGTCCTTCACTGCAGTCTGAGAGGGTAAGGAGTGGAAGAGCACACAGCCTGGGGGACGTGCAAGGTTCCACAACTGAGGCAGGGGAGCAGCAGTGGTTGGGTTCTGAAGGCCCTGGTGAATCTGACCCAGCATCCCAACAGGTCCCATGTCTTGCAGTATCAGTTTGCAGCTCTGTGCCCCAGATGGTGCCAGCCTGGGAAATAAAGCTGAGCAGGACACACGTAGGGCAGCCCATTTCTTTGCCACTGATATTTCAGAACCAGCATTTCCCAGATCATTTTAGTTTGTTTTACCAGTTGATCCCTAGAGCAGGGGAAAATTCTGTTTTTTCTCTTAATACTGTTATACAATATTGTGTTGAACTGCATACATACAGCCAGAGGGAAAACCAGGCTTAGCAAGTACTTCTTGGCAATCAGTTTTTAAACAGATGTTCAGCTGTCGTAAGATGCATTGTGGTAGTGGGCTGGGTCCTAGTACAGTGCACAGCCGAGGATGTAGTGACAATTGTACAGGATTAATTAAACTTCCTGAATGACCTCACTTAAAGGCTCTGCAGAGACCAGATAAGAATCACACAGCTTGGCCAAGAGCCTTAAAAGGGAAAGGAAAGGGAGGGAAAAGGACTTTCCGTAAATGTGCACTTCTTTCTCCGGTTTGGGTTGTGAAGCAACACCTGCAGGGCCTGGCAGAGAGGGGGGCACGGCTGCTGCACTCACTGTTTAAACAAAGAGAGCCAAATGGGTCAGATGCACAAGCAGACAGCCACCAGCAGCCCTGGGACCTTACAGCAGCAAGCTCCCTCTCCTCACTTCCCCAGGAATCCTGCTGCCCTCATCCCTTTTTGTATTGCACTTACACAGCACTTTCCATCCATTCCAGGATCCCAGGGTACAGAAAGACCCACCAACACAAAGCTAGGGGCACCTATACCCCAAATAATGTCATTTCCTAGCGTGCTCCCTCAATCCTGTGATCATCCACACTTCATAAATGCATCAAAAGCTGGCTCAGTCCAGCCGACAATAATCATCTCAATCTGAAAGCATAAAAGAGACCATTTCAAATTTATCTCCTTCCTCCTATATCAATCTTCCAACAATACTCTAGCTGGCTTTGCAACCTGAAAACACCCCACGGATGCCCACTTGCCACTTTGCAGGACACACACAAGCCATACAGCATACTGGCATGCTACCAAAACAGCATCTGGCAGGCTGTGATGCAGCACTCACTCAGGGACTCTCAGCTGCAAAGGTACCACAAAATAAGGACATCTTGGGTCACCAAGGAAACAGATACTAGGGAGCTAAACAGGGCCAGGACATGAACTTGAGCACTGCCCATACTGATGCATTTTCAACAGGCTCCCTGGCCTGGTTGTCCCCCCAGGCAATGCCCAGGCTCACTTCAGGAGACACCATGATGTAGTCACTATTCTTAAGAGGGAAGACGGTCACAGTTACCTTGTTCTGGAGAGAAATAGCTCATCCGTCAGCTGTGCAGCAGCCCCTTGGGATGGCCAGGACATGGCCCATTTTACTTGCTCATCAGGATGACCATGCAAGGCACAGAGATGTCCCCTCATACTGTTCTCTGGACATGAGCTGCTTTACATGCCTTCCCCTGGGAATGAGGGATTGCTCCTGGGGGCAGATACCTCTCGCAGTGTAGATGTAGACAAAGGTATTCAAAGGCTCAGCTTCCTTTGATTTCAGGCCCACAAGTACCTTAAAAAAAGAGACACTGAATTTTATCATAATGCTGGGAGCATGATTTCATGTCACAGTTAACATCATGCTCCACTGGGATGGTCCTGCTCTCCACCACCCTCATGTCAGTTTTGGTGGCTCCATTTTCCATCATGCCAATCAACTTACCAAACAAGGACACTATCATTAGGTGCCTGGCTAGAGAAGCAGCGTGGCATGGAACCACAAAGATGGTGTGAAGGAGAAAGGGGATGCTCCTTTCCACAGCAGGCAGGAGATGGATTGTCTCAGATGTAAGAAGTGCAACTGGAAAAATAAGTAAGATTTGCAGTTTCTATGGAATAACATGGCTGCTTGTGGTGGGTTGACCCTGGCTGGACACCAGATGCCCACCAAAGCTGCTCTATCACTCCACTCCTCAGCTGGACAGGGGGAGAGAAAATACAAGGAAAAGCTCACGAGTCAATATAAGGACAGGGAGAGATCATTCACCAGTTACCATCATGGGCAAAACAGAGTCAACTTGGGGAAAATTAATTTAATTTATTACCAATCCATTCAGAGTAGGATAAAGAGAAAAAAAATACAAATCTTAAAACACCTTCCCCCCACCCCTCCCTCCTCCTCAGCTCAACTCCACTCCTGATATTCTCTACCTCCTCCCCACCAGCAGCACAGGGGGATGGGGAATGGGAGTTTTGGTCAGCATATCACAGGTTGTCTCTGCTGCTCCTTCCTCCCCAGAGGCAGGACTCATCACACTCTTCCCCTGCTCCAGCGTGGGGTCCCTCCCACGGGAGACAGTCCTCCACAAACTTCTCCAATGTGGGTCCTTCCCACAGGCTGCAGTTCTTCACAAACTGCTCCAGCGTGGGTCCACTCCACGGCAGGCAGCCCTTCAGGAGCACACTGCTCCAGCGTGGGTCCCCCACACGGTCACAAGTCCTGGCAGAAAACCTGCTCCATGGGCTCCTCTCTCCACAGATGCGCAGGTCCTGCCAGGAGCCTGCTCCAGCACAGGCTTCCCACAGGGTCACAGCCTCCTTTGGGCACCCACCTGCTCCGGTGTAGGGTCTCCACAGGCTGCAGATGGGCATCTGCTCCACCGTGGACCTACCTTGGCTGCAGGGGCACAACCTGCCTCACCATGGTCTTCCCCACGGGCTGCACGGGAATCTCTGCTCCGGCGCCTGGAGCTCCTCCTTCCCCTCCTTCCGCACTGACCTGGGGGTCTGCAGAGTTGTTTCACATATTCTCATTCCTCTCTCCAGGCTGCTATTGTGCAGGGTTTTATTTTCCCTTCTTAAATATGTTATCCCAAAGGTCCTACCACTGTCACTGACGGGCTCGGCCTTGGCCAGTGGCATGTCCATCTTGGAGCCGACTGGCATTGGCTCTGGTGGACATGGAGGAAACTTCTAGCATCTTCTCACAGAAGCCACCCCTGTAGCGCCCTGCTACCAAAACCTTGCCACACAAACCCAATACCCTGCTGTTCTCCTCTGCACCAGTGTTACTTGCTGTGTCCTACAACTCCTGGAGAACACATGTTGCTATAGAGCTTGGCCTGTACACCTTCCCCATCAGCATCCTGCTATGTGCACCAAGTGGCAAATGAAGTCCTTAGGCTCTACTCACACAACCCTGCTGCTGACCTCAAAAGGGGGGTTGCCCACAGAACCTATGGAAAGAAGAGTTCAGAAAATTACCCACAGACTGGAAAAATACTCTCCTATGCAAATTATATTTCTCAGTGTAGGAAATACCTTTGGTCTTTCCTACCCACAATCCTGAACAGGAAATCAGCACGTCAGGAGAGCGATCACAGAGGAATGTTTGGACATCTTAATGGTTTTAATATTACATATAAATCTAATGTACTTACCTGTTTTTTCTTACTGTGTTATATATAATACAAAGGGGTGTGACATGGGAGAAGGTAGAAGACTAGAAGAGTTAAATAACTTGAAGTCCCACAGCAAGTTGCTGATAGGAATCAAGAACAGAATCCATGTGAAACAGCAAAACAGAGCAGAATCCAACGTGATTGGCAAAATGCCTATCGATTTCAAAGGGACCACAATTTAATCCCTGGAGTCTTGACTTCTAACCTGTCCTTCTTATGGCACAGCAGATTATCAGCTGAGAAACTACTCTATTTCAGGCTGATCAGCATGACAATGCGACATGCATCTTGATAAGCAAGTTATGATAAATGTGTTTTTAAATACAGTTTAACAAAATATGTCTAGTAGATATTAGAACCACGAAAAATGTGATGAAAATGCTTTCCTAGGTTTACTTGCTTTATGTTATCCAGGATCCAAGTCTCTGCTATTCTTACACAGCCCAGAAGTCCAGAAAATTTATCATTTGTTTCGGCAAAATGCAATAAGTTTCCTTCTCAAATAAGGAGTTCGCCCCTTGAAATTTAGAATAGCACATTCAAATAGGGTTAAATACTTTCATTTAATCTTGAACACAGGTTTAATTACTGTATGGCTTGATCTCCTGGAGTTTTCTCTTCACAATTAGACACCACAAGGAAATAATCAAGGATGAGAAGAAAGGAAGAGCTGTGGATGTCACCATGCTCACTATGGGGCATCTCTCCTCAGTAAAATAATAAAGAAAACAGCCAAAAAGTTGCACTGCTTCTGTGGCAAAATGAGATGAAGAGGAAAGCCATCCGTATTTGACAATGCACATCTTGTAGGAAGGCAGGGGCTAGCCTGGGTACCAAAAGACTCTAGTCCTTGAGCACCTCTGAAGCATGGGTCCAAAAAACAGCTTTTCTCTTCTAGACCAACCCTTCCTGCAGCAAGGACTAAGTGCAGAACTGCCCCTGGCAGCCCCAGAGAGCTGCTTGCTTTCTCCCTGCCCTTGGCTGGCTCTGGCCCCACACTGGGAACACACGAACCGAGCTTCCAGCAGGAGACAAGGACAGCTGGGGATAGCAGCAAACACTGAGCCCGTACCAGAGGGCCTGATGGGCAGCACCCATAATTTTCTTTGCAAGATGAGAAAATAGCAGTATCACTTCCTCTGCATGCTCACAAAGTGACCACATCTGTGCCCTTTGATGTTTGCTGTCAAAAAGATCCTGTTCTTGAAAAAGAACACTGCAGAATACACATTTTCTACTTGTTTTTCACCTATGGGGCTCAATTTAGCTTTAATTCCTTTAAAAGCACACACAAACACACTCAGCGACCTTGTGCAGATTCCCAGTGGAATGCTTTCTCCACAGTGCCTGTAGTAACAACTCTTAACTGGAGAAGTAACAATAGGAAGTGAAAATTATTCATAATTAAATTATAAATCATTTGTTAAAATGAGTATGTTAACCTGCTTACAGTGGAGGAACAGAGCACGCTCTTTCCCATGGACAGAGGACCTGAAAGCAGAGTCCAGCCCCCAAGTGTACACGTCCCTAGCAATGCCAATGCCACTATAAATTAATGCCCTGTAAACCCGAGGTTGAAAGGTTGATCTATTTCCTGCAGTAGAGCAACAGTTACAGAGGCACTTCTCAGTTTAGAGATTCAGGTGGAAACAGCCACAAGGTTCAGAGATCCCAAATTCCAGGTCAGGTCTGTGATTAAAAAAATAAAAATAAAAACTTACCTTACAATAAAAAACATCCACAGTTTAAACAATTGTTGTTTCATCCAAAGCACTTACAGTGTATGGACATGAACCTTTACGACTTACTTGGTCAAAGTTCTCACAACCTCAACAGACATTTTCACCAAGCGATTAAAGCAAATATTTTGCTTCATTATGGTTTGTAAAAAATATATTGACAATGAAACAAGCTACAATAAAATACACTGAAAACCCAGGGAGAATTTCGATAAAACCAGCCTCACCACTTGTGCTCACACTGTCTTGGATAAGATGAGACCTAAAAACCCTAGGAATGGCCCAGAACTCTGCATTCTTGCATTTAGGAGGAAAAGGGAAAGAAAGAAAAGTTAGGTGAGTTTCTTCCACTATCATTTTTTTCTTTCCTGAGCTTTTTTATTTCAAAAATGAAAGATTGATTTGCTCAGGAAAAAGAGTTTTGCATAAAGACTTCCATCCCAGATTTGACAAAGCAATTTAGATGATCTTTTGGACAAGTCCCTGTTCCAACCTCTGCCTTCAGGCTATTCCATCAGCCTTCTGTTGCACACCGATGTCTCTGCCGCTGCGCAAGCACACACCTTCACCTGGCTCAAGCCCTCCCTGTGCTGCAGAGCCCCAGTGCCATCCCTGTGCATGCTGATTTCCAGGCGCTGTCAGCAATCCTTGGCGATTGACTGTCTGCATGCCGTGATGCTCCTCTTGGCTGATGCTCCTCCAGCAATCCCAGAAACTTTTTCAGTGTTGTGTTCACGCAGCAAGGCAGCTAAGTTCTGCCGTGATTGACACTGGAACCTGCTGAGTAGCAGTCTCTCTGGGGTGTCCTGCAGATTTAGTCTATCATTAGATAAGACTGGGCTCAAGAAACAAGAAAATTTTATATTCACAGCGTCACTGTGAGACAAAAATGGAATATTTCCAGGTTTTCTTGTGGCTGAAGTAATCAGCATTCTATCATGCCAATACTTTGGTTTTGTAACTTAGAAAGCAATTATTTTAGTATCGAAGCCCAACATCCTATGTATAATCTTTAATGTAGAATGCACATTACTACAAATAGGTAAGATACTGATGGAAGAGATACTCTCTGCAGGCAGAAGGGTATGTTGCTCAGAGTAGCTATATCCTTACCTCCCCCCAGTAAGCTCTATTAGCTGCTCTGACACCTCTTCATGACAGATGATAACCCCACTAGCAAGCACCTGACTCTGCATAAGTACCTGTTAAAAGTGTCACTGTCACCCCAGTGGGAGCTCTGCTTAAGGCTCCTCTCCAGGTGAGGTGGAGCAGCTCAGCACAGACTGCTCCTCTGCTGCAACCTTCTTGCAATGAGCCGCATGCTCCTGCTTTTCCATGTCCTACAGTGTGCTTGGTTTTTCTACCACACTCCCTAGAGATGCTGGCAGGATATGGTCCCAGTCCTGAGGAACTGGGAAGCCCTCTCACATTTGCCAACAGAAGCTGTGGAATAGGGCATCCAAGCTTTTAAATTGACGTTGCATAAAAATTCCCAAATGCTTTCAGTATTTCAGTCAAAGGCAAGAGTGGGATAGCAATGTACTTCAGACACACCTCGAGAAGAGGCAAAAAAGAACATTCAGCTGCATCTTTTCCAGGATCTTCCTTCCCTTTAACAGCAGCATGTTCTGCCCTGCAGGACTTTGCTCAGCAGCAGTGCCCAGCTCAGGAAACATGGGCGCAGTGCAATGGACCTGTGAAAAGCTGTGATAAACACAGTATGAGGTGGGGTGGGGGGAAGAAAAAGAAGGTAGGAACCAACTGGATTTTTATTCTATAGATATTAGTTCTGCCAGCTAGCATAAATCTAAAGAAGAAACAAAACAGCAGTTAGTCAGAGGGAAACACCTGCAGCCCTTGGAGCGTCCCTCAGCTTTGAATTTGAACTTCTTTGTTTCACCAGTTTAAATTAAGCAATTAGTCAGTAACATGCCGCCAATTTTTTTAACATGCCTCCCAAACAAATATTACCCGGGAGCCTTTGATAAGACCATGGCACAGAAAGGGCACATAGGATATGGCTCTGAAATTTGTTATTGTCACATTTAAAGGATAAAAAGCCTTTTCTCTGCCGTAGGGGTGGGGAAAAGCAGAGTATTTGAATCAAATTAGGCTGCTGGGTACCTAAGAAAGATAAGTGCATGCAGAGTGTATTCACCACATACTGTTCATGCAGGGGGTTGATAGGGAACATATGTGAAGACTTGATGGTGCTGGAAGAATCTGAAGACTCCCTCCTCCCCTCCAGTGAGCTTTCTTTTGGCTGCACAGTTTGAACCTGGTTCAGTCCCTCTACTCCTGTGATCTCCACCACCATGCCTGTACAACCAGTGCTAGATTTCCCTCATGAAAGAAAAAAGTTTTACATAATCTGTTTCGTGGAAACATTCATCTCAGCAGTCCTTCTTCTCCCGTGGGCGTCTTCTCTAAATCCTGCTGCTCTTTCTGCGTTCATTAATCCCCCAGATAATTCTGCACGTGCTTAAGTGAGGCCTGGGAATAGGAAACTTTCTCCTGTGGAGAAAGGGAGAGAAAAACAGAAGTTAAAGCTCATTTTAATATTTTTTTTTTTTTTTATGTCTGGGTGATAGTCTCTACCGCAACAGCATTGAACTGTGTACTTCTCAGGCAATAGCTAGCACCAAAGCCTCAGCTCTGTTCCCCTTAGACCAGGGAGCTTCGTGGTGCAGAAGATTTTTCTCATGAGAGTCCAATTCCTGGGGAAGGTTTATTTCCCCACAGCCTGAGATCTGAGACCACATGCCTGGAAGCAGAGAAAGGAGCCTTCCCCTCTGTCTTAACCCTTTGTACCATGCAAACCACTGACCTACTAATTTCCCTGACCTGCCGTGTTTGCCCCAGCTGCACATCACACTTTCCAGGACACGAGAAAGACCATGGGAATGTTTCGTGAACGTTTTGAGGGCAAGTGCTGTGCTGTCATGTTTATGTATTTGAACATCCTCAATATCTCACATCAAGCAAAAGCTAAAACAGGCGTCAGTCGCAGCATGTGCTATATCTTACTGTACCACAAACCCTGCAGGGCCCACACAATCAAAATCAGGCCCATTCACTGACACCTACATCACTTTGATACTTATGCATCAACAAAAGTCACTCAGTTTTCTGCCTGCCTTGAATCCACTGGGTTCGTTTTAAAGCTATCTTTGAATTAACATGACAGCTGCAAATGCAAAAACTTAAGTTTCTCTGCCGAGGATTTAAAGTGGGCAGATATGGCATAACTATAATGGGAGTGACAATTCCTAGCAGAAAGAACTTTTTAAAACCACAGGTAGTGTACTTTTTGTAACTTCAATTTTTTGAAAGCACGCAAGGAATGAAGATGAAGCCAGCATCCCATGCAATCACAAACTAAAACTGGACCAAACCCACAAAAAACAGAGGCAGAGAAATGCAAAGTTACATCTCTACATGTCTGGTTTTTCTCCCTGAGGTGGAGGAGCTGCCGCTGCCTCCACCACCTCAGCAAGAGACGGGCCAGTGCAAACAGCTTTACCAGGCCAGGTCCAGAGAAGCTCTCAGTGGCTTTGAGTGGAAGCGGCAGTTTTTGCTGTCCCATTCCCTCCACCATTTGCTAGCCACTGTGTTTTGTGGTCCTGCATTTGGGTTTACACCTGTAGACCTGGCAGATTTAGTCCCAATGCCCCAGAAAGCTTGTGTTGCATCATGCCTGCAGGCCCTGGGCCAGGGAGGATTAGCGGGGGGAAGCAGAAGATTTTCCAGAGGAAAGCCCCAACAAACAGCATTTTGGGACGAAAGCCAGGCTCAGATTTACATCTGTGGTCCTAAGCTGAGAATAACGGGAAACTCCAAGCACTGTAAGAACAAAATCTGCAGGATGAGCACGCTGCACCCCCTGCTACACCACAGGATAGCCGAGTCACCTCTGTAGTGACAGCCCCTGCCCTCTGCAGCTCTTGGCCCGCTGCCGAGGGGCTTCAGTTCTCCTCTCTCTCCTTCTGCTATCGCCTGGCTTAGGTGAGACTAGTCCTGGAAGCATTAGGGCGCCGCAGTTCACCAGGGACTCTCTCGCTCCCGGCGTGCAATGCTGAAACGCCTGTCCAGCTTGCAGGTCCTGGGAGCGGGGCATTTCCCTTGGTGGGCTGCACCAAATCTCATCTGCTTCTGACAGCCATCTACAGGATGAAAATCGCTTAGGTTAGCTCGCAGACAAGATTTCAGCACAAAAAGCACAATCATTTGTAACTGAGCTGATTGATTTGTAATTGTCAGTGTGTAAATAGTTCAGAATAGCTACACAGGTCTTCCTCAGTGCTGCATGTGGCAAAGGGTTTAACTGCTTGAAAGCTTGTTGGTTTGTTTCCCCACACACACAGCTAAACTCTGGATATTGCCTATTAGAAAAATGGCTTCTCCTACAGCTCTAGACCATATGGCTGTGTTAGTATGGGATTAAGGACTTTCAGTCATCTGCTGAGCCGTCGGCACCAGTTCCCTGCTTGTCCCCTGCCCCAGCTCCACCACTGCAGGCTGCTCCAGGAGCAGACCATGTCCCCAGGAGAGGAGGGATTTCTCTACCCAGCCTCAGAGTTGTGAACAAGGTGAGCTGGATATGCCACAGGTTATTATTTGGGATGGGTGAAGCTCCTCAGGAAGCTGAGAAACCTCCTCTCTCTGCATATGAGATGAGTCTGACAGCAAAGGCGGCTAAAAAATTCAGCCTTGTTAGCAAAGATGCCATTCTTCTCTTACTCCATTAGTGCCACTATTCCTGAAAAATCTAAATTTTTGCAAAGCCTCTTTTCTTGTATTGGAATGAACAATGTCACCAACACACCTTGAAATCTCCTGGAAATTTAAACTTCTGGCACAGAGAAAATCCAGCCATGTGAAGATTTTATTGTTATTTTTATAAAATTCTAAATTACTACAGTTTGCAGCTGAAGACTATTCCAGTTTTACACATGCAAATCAGGCTGTCGATAGGAGCCATTATTAAATAGATTGTACACAGCACAGCCTGAATACTGTCCAGTCAGCATTAAAGAAAATTGCTAATGAGGCGAAACAGAAGTACCTCAGCCCAACAACACAGAAAGTCACAACTAACGAAGCACCAACATTGCATCTCAGATGATCAATCTCTGTAACTTTTCAAACTCTTTGTTCTACATTTAAATATTTTAATATTAATTTATTCTAATGTGATCTCAAGTGACTAATGAGTTATATCAGAATTGTGGTTTAAAAAAACTCCAACAACAAAAAAAATACCAGACTCTTAGAGATCAGCCTCCCCTGGTTACTAAAACACAGAACATCTATTTTAAGCAAAAAACCTCTCTATAATGGACTCCCAAAAGGCTATTCAGCCAAAGACAAGAATTTTATGTTTACCTTGAAAGCAGTCATTAGTATAGGCTAATGATGGCTGAAAACATCCCTTAAACCTGTGGTTATGTGCTAAATAACTTCTACAGTCCAGAATGAATTCAGTGGGAAATGCTGTAATAAGTAGTAATTAAGATACGTAAGTGTATTAAGTAACAACATACAGGCAAAATGCACCAAAAAGTACAGACAGGGTAGCATATTCTTGAAAATGCCTGCATCATTTTTTCCTGACTGCAGCAATTCTTCCTGTCCCTCCAAAATAGAATAATGGGTGTTTCTTAGGGCTTCTGCATAACTCACTTCCAAAGCACAAAAACCCCAACAAATCCTGAACTGCTATTTTGCATTTTCTGAGGCAGTCAGAAAATGTCAGCCAGGTCTTATCTTTAACGTCCAAATGGTGTTTCCACTTAAATTAGTTTATCAAAGCATAAGGAGAAGATCAGTATTTTCTTTTTTCAGCCCTTCTCAGGCACCTTTGCACCTGTAAAAAACAATACCAGATTAAAGTGATTTCACCCTCTACGTAAGAGGTCAAAAAGAACTTTAGAAAATAAAGCTAAACAATTCTTTTCGTGGCCTATTTCAATTACTACCTTGCTGAAGTTATAATTATACTGTCATAATTAGGTAAAGGGCTGGTCATCATATACTTCTAGATGCTAAAATGATTTGGCATACTACATGCAGTACTTCATACAGGGTTAGCTTGCCTGTGACCATCAGAAGCGTGCTGTCACAGGCTCACAAGCTCCTTAGGCTGATGTAAACTGGCACGGCCACGAAAGGAGAGTCAGACTCGCCTGCTCCCAGACGCCACTGTTGCCCCTCTGCTGCCAGCGCTACCGTTCGCAGTGGGCTAGGCTGAAAAACTGTTCCAGCTGATAATTAACTAAAACTATTGGTCCCGTAACTAGTACAGTCCCCCAACTCAAATGCACAACGGCATTTGAGTCTGGCTTTTTGCCTTTGGAGCACCTCGACCCTTTCCATTCATCAGAGGATTCTGCATCGTTCTCTGTGCTGCTCTCATCTCTCCTTCCTCTCAAGGATGATGTCAATGATTAAGAGCCATTTGCGTATCTGCCTGAAACCCTCTCTCATTTCTTTCCTAATTCCATCCACTAGTCTAAGAAAAATATTAACTCTCCCTCCAAAGTCTGCATCTTCTTTTTCTCTGTGGTCAATATTAGAAGAAAGTGGTTTCAGACAACACATACATACTGTAGAGGAGACTGTAGCCCACAGTGCATTATGACCACAGACAACACTTAAGGTACCATCACTCCATAAAGGCCTGATGAAATCCCATTGTTATAGCTGAACAAACCCAGACAGGGAGGCCTTCTTGCATTTAGCATTGTGAAGGGGTGACTGACAGTTGAAAGTTTGCAGGATGTATGAACAGGCCATGAGCTACATTTCAAAAGAGTAGCTAAGTAAGAACATTCCAGCTCTGGAGAATCTGGGCATATTCAGAACTCCACCACCCAGCACATGCAGTTCCAGTTCAGACAATGGTCCTGTTGTATGTTATTAATGTTACATTCAGCTATCTTGATTTCTTCCCTGAAATTGGAGGACCTTATTTTAAAATAAAAATTAAAATAAACAATGTCAGCAATTTCTCCAGTCTTCACAGCAGTATTTCCTTGATCTTAATTCAGCACTTTGTGGGTTACAATTTTTTTTTCCTATCTGTTTTCGCAACAGCAAGTAATGAGAAACAATTTTAGGGAGGTGGAGGGAGCGGAAGGAGGTAAGATACTGTCTTTAGGAGTAAAAAGAGGTAGTAAAAAAATGGGAAATCAGTCTGAATTTAGCTGTCCCACTAGGTAGCAAGCTCCATGGGTTGCCTCCTCATGTGTGAAGTCAGGGAACCTGTGCTTAAGCATTTCCTTAAGTGTCAGTTCAGTGCATGAATTTCCCATGAACATTTTTTTATTTATTTATGAGTTCCCATCATTCTGGCATCAGTACCTCCAGTCCTGTGGCCAGACTGTTTTCACTGAGTCTACTAATTCGATCCATGAATCTGACAGCTCCTTCCAGTCAGCATTGCTTTTGGTGGAAAGGAAGCAACATGGTCCAGGAAATCATCTTTGTTTATGAACTGCTGCCTCGCTAGGGGAAGAGTTGCTTCTGTTTTTCCCTCCATTGTGGCTGTGGTGGAAGACTGTACATAGTCCTTCTGTACCAGCCTGCTTGCATGACTACAGCGTTAAACAAATCATACATTTTGGATGAGGCCATGGGAACTGCTGGATTGCCTTGTGGCTATTGCTGCTGACTGTAATGTAAGACTGCCAGGTTTCAACACAGCAACTACTCAGGTTCTTTAACAACAAAATAATAAAGACAGGTTTCAAACATGAGTCATTCAGCCAAAGCATCATCAATGCATTACTGTTCTGAAAAGTGAATAGAGGTAATCAAGGAAATTGAACCAAAAGACAAAGGGCTGCAGTCTGGCTCTCTTTTCCTGGATGCAGCTGAAGCAGCAACACCCCTAAGAAATCAGTATTCAGTAGTGCAGCCAGAACTACCCAACACAGCAGAATATCATAAATATCCAATGCATAGATGGCTGAGGCCTTACTACTGCAAGGATCAAAGCACTCTGAAATGGATCAAATGAATAATTAATATCCATTGCCTATACCCCACCAGCATGAAATTGCTCATTTAATTCTAATCAAGGTTAAGTCTCAGTTTTCCAAGACCAGACTTCTTATAAACTTTACTGCAAAATTCCAATGTTCTAAAGATGTTTTCCAGTCCTATTTACAGTTTGGTTTACATGACATCCTGAAAGAGTTTGCTCTCTTCATTGCTTGCCTCACACAGGTGAATTACACAGCAATAGCAATCTGCAGGATGCATAACCGTAAGCACAGCAGTCAGTCAGAAATGCAATAGCTGCCAAGCAACTTGACCTAGCAGTATCTACATCTTAAGACTGGAAGTACAGTATGTCAGCAGAAGCTATAGGAGGACATATACGAGACTAGAAAGCAAGGCAATGATGTATGGTTTGGACATGGATTGCCTTCACAAATTATGTTAGTTTTTGTCTCTTCAGGCATTATCTTCCCTCTTCCTTTATGTGCACTCCCTCCATAGAGGCAGAGTTAACAAGGGTCATTCAGTTTGACCCTTTTCACCTCCCTGGCACTCCCCCAGGGTCCCTGGCTTTAGCACTCTCTACCACCAGCCAAACAAGGCTAGATGCAACTCTCCAGAACCTGTCAAGGAAACATCAAAACTCAGCCAGAAGAAATCAAACAAGCCATGAATAAGAAGGTTATTCCAGAGGAATTCTCTAGGGTGCCTGAATTATCTTAATAACTTTGTTGGCTTAAACACAGTTCACGGAGTTTGGCAATTCTGAGTTCTGCCTCCCCAGAGGAAGCCCATAGGGACTTTGTTCTCATATTTTCATTTCTTTTTTTCTTTGATCCAAGAACAGAGGCATCCAGCCAATAGAAAATACTAGATTCACAGAGCTAGTAGAGTTTAAGTTTTCTAAACACAGTCCTTGGAGTTTCTGTCCTGGAAATATGGCACCTTCCTATTGTATCACAGTGACCATCGGTAACATAGCTGACCTAAATCTTAATCTACTCCTATTATCATCTGAACCTCAGAATAAGTTCTAGCTCTGAGAAGCTCCAAGGATGTCTGATTACCTTTAAAAGAGTTATTTGAAAAAAAACATCAAAAACATGGAGAAAGCAGGACTATCTGCTCTCCCAATTGAAACAATCTCAAAGTAATTTATTATGTGGGGGGTAGCTCACAACAATGTAAGGAAAAAAGTTTTAAAAATTGGACACTTTCCTGAAATAGCCCAACATATAACCTTAAGGGTCCATTATGGCAAGCAAATTATGTCAGTGACAAACATGGGGAGTGAACATGTTAAGCAGGATCTGACCAAGGACCTCATCCCTACCATGAAATACCGAAGGAGCATTTCTGAGGGCTGCAACCTTCCACCTGCATTTTCTCCAGAAATTTGAGAGCCCAGCAGGGGACTGCAGGTGGGAAACTGCACTGAGTGGGAGCAGAGAACTTAGGACAATAACAACAGTTATGTTTTAATGACTTGGCCGATGCTACTGAAGACAAGAACAACTGCCTGTACGTGTTTGTATTCCACTGAAGGCACACAGTACATTATGTGGCACATTAGACTTAAAAGCTCCCAGTGTACGCAATGAATTATGCAGCAGTGTTTATTGAACAATTTTACTAATAAGCCATCTTAGATTTAAATAATAATAATTTTGCATGTAAGGCATACAGTAAAAATGCTTCATGCATTCTAAGTGCCTGGAGCAAAGAGTACCTTCCTTAGCAGGAGGCTTACTAGGAGCCGACAGCTGATGGTTTACCAGCTCTGCAGAAGAATGGGGACAGAGAAACATCATGCCTCTAGCTGTTCCTGCCATGTCAGCCATCCTAGAACCAGCCTTGCAGTGGGAGGTCAGGGCTGTAAATATTACTAGTGTGAGGCTTTACCACTTAGAGTAACTAGGGCCTTAGCTGCCAGTTGCAGATCATTCTTTTATGTACATCTAGTGCTAAATATAGCCAGAGATAAGCAGAAGCTGGCAAAAACCAAGTAAGAGCTGTGAGATGGTGAAGTGACAATATATCAATTTTGGTCCCATTACATGGGGATCACCCAAATGTTCCAAGAAGCCCATCAGGAAGGAAAACCAGAATTTTGCAGCGTTGTTCCATGTGCTTTAGGGTCTCAATGACTTATGTATTAGTACAATATGTAATTATAATCTGCTGCAATTATATAATTACAGCAATATTACAAAATATTATAATGCATAAAATTGGTATCATAATGTTGCATAATTATAATCTGCAATATAATACATGAACTGATTTTTATAGTATGTAACACTACATTATAATGTTACATTCTGGCATTTTCCATGCTCCAATTGCGAATTGCTACTTAAAGCATTCCCTTAAATCCCTATCCACAGCTCACTTGTGCTTTCCAATTTACCTTAATTTCTCTTCTATCTTTGTTTCATAGTTTCTGCCTAATCTGGCTTGCTCACTGGCTTGTGTTCCACCACAATGTTTTTGCCTTAGCGTATGTGGTATTCAAATCTGGTCCTGGTGGATTATAAACCATTTTGAATTAATGCAGAGTTGTTCAAGAATGTAATCACAAAACTACATAAAAATAAAGCTTCTCCACCACTCAGGGTCTGGCTTTGTCTTTTCTGCTAACTAGAAAATAATAATCTTTTAGAACTATTAGTGGAGCATAGAAACATCCTTTAGTTTGAGTAATATATTGTAAATTAGCATATCTACATACTGATTGTTGAGCATATCTGGAACCAATGGATCGGCTACAGTCTGTAACAGTTGCCTTATATCTCTATTAGTCATGATAGTGATGAAGCCTTGCCCTGGATCACCCAAGGACCTGCAGCCTCCTTTCCAGCTTTGCTGTCTGCTTTGCGGACTCCTAGCCAATCTCTCAGAGGGAAAAATCACTTTTTTTCTATATTGATTTAACAATAATGCCAAATAATTGGGTAGCTGTTTTGTGCTCTGCAAATTTAAATCCAAACACATCACCCATATTACTAACACCTATGGACGTTGTTCCAGTTTTAGCTACCTTTAAAAATATGGTAATCTTATGTTTCCCCTTGAGTTTGCATAGGATTATCTATGTAAATAAGGGAGCAAATCCCAGAGCTAGTCAGAAATTTTGTTTAAAATTTTTCACAGATAGTTGAAAGGCTTTACATTTTTATGAGAAATTTCTACTACTTCTAGGAAATAATTATTTATTCTCTTTTTAAAAGTCAGGCAACATTAAAAGCACAACTTAAAAAACCCAACCAAACAAAAAAAACAACAAAGTTTTGACTATAGAAAACAAGAAATTGAGATTTCCTGCAATACCAAGTTGGATTTGTAGCTTGGGTAGCTGAATCTCCCCTCTGGATTAGAAGCTGCCACCAGAATACACTTGTCACACACTGCCAAAGACTCCTCTGGTGGTTGAGCCAACCAACCAGATCGGGCTGATGCCATCCAGCCACAAAAGGAACAAGCCAGATGCATTTCCAATAGCATTTTCAGTGTTTTTGAAGTTTTCCATTATAATTTTAATACAGGAGTAATATGATATAGAGATTTTTTAATACTGTACTACTTGTATGTCTTTTCTCTCTCCCCACCAGCTCCAGTAACTTCTCCGAGCTGAAGGTAAAGCAGAGAGCTCAGCACCTCACAGAGAATGCTCCACTGAATAAAGCATCAACTCTGATCATAAATGATTCAGCGTTTGACCAAAAGGCATAGCTGAAAAGACTGTAAATTCAAACTAAACTCTGCTTAATTTAATTTGCATTCAATGCCTGCCTTTCTATTGGTCCCTGTTAACATAGTTGACTTGGCATTTTTATCAAGTAAATCGTCCCAGTTTTTTTCCCTCCTCCATCACTTATATCCCATTCATTGGAAGAGAAATGGACAAAAAATTGCTTTTGAATTAATCCAGAAGGCTTCTTTCAACCCCCTTTAATTCCCCTTCCCTCTCTTAGTGTTATGTTCTATAAAGTTTGGCCTAGATTTTGCAACTGGATCACATCTTTCGCGGGCAACATTTCCAAAGGCCATTTGTGTTTCCGTATGGGACCAGAGAGCTGCCTGGCTGCCCGCTGTTCACTCTGGGAAGCCGTGTGCTCACGCCGCACTAATCACCTTGGATAACCTGCTCTGATGAGATGTGTGAATCTGGTTTCTGACCTTAAATACTTCCAAAAGGCCAAATTATTATACAGTACTGAACAGTCATCCTGTGAAAAAAAATCAAACCCTGAAGGTATGTTTGGCTGAGTAACTCAATTCATTAGACACTGGTGAAAATTTTGGTCATTGTGGGCCGGTGTTTTAAACAGCGATTAGCACTTCAACAACACAGTTTAACGTATTATTTATAGCTGTGTCATATTTAGATTCCTATCTCCTTACCATAACCTCACTATCTGCTTTCTGGAAACCCAAGCCTGTATTATCCGCGCCCGCCTTCAGCATTATGTGGCTCGCTCGGCTGTTAATGAAGGAAAACCTCACACCCTCCTTCAACCTCTTCGGCGCCGGAGGAGCGAGCCGCCGGCGGGACCCCGCCAGCCGGGGGATGTGTCCCCGCGGCCGGTTTCCCCTCCACGCTGCCGCAGGCGGCGGCGGCCGGGCCGGGGCGGCGGGGAGCGCAGGGCGGCCGGCGGGCTCCACCTAGTGCCCGCGGC
>JANZLQ010000078.1:10032446-10050708 GCA_026212715.1 Elanus axillaris | reverse complement strand
CCGGCCCCGGGGAGCGGCGGCCGGCGGCGGGGAGCCGAGGGGAAGCCGCTGGGAGGGCCGGGAGGGGTGAAAACCCTTCGGGGCCGGCCGCAGCTCGCCCTCTGCCCGGCGTGGGCAGGGCAGGGGAGCACAAAGATGCGGCTGCGCAAAGGGAGAGAAGTTCTCTGTAATTGCAAAAAAAAAAAACAAAGCAAACAAAAAAAACAAACCTCAACACCAAAAACAAAAAAACGCTTGGAGCTCAAAATAAGAACTACACTGACTTCAAGATTCTTAAAATGAAAAAAAAAAAAACCAAAACCCACAACAAAACTATTTCTAGATTGAAGCATAAGCAGCATACTTCAAAAAACAAGTTCCCAAACAAATAATTGAAAGACTGCTCCTCTGACAAAGGCTGGGGGGGCTTTGGCTACGGTACCACCGAGCTTGAGGGCTGGGAAAAGACAGAAAAAGCCTGGAGCTCCAGGTATGGTGGGGCTGGAAAGGAGCTGCCATGGAAAGCCAATGCTGACAGTAAGCAGAACTGCTGGCTGCATTAGCCATCTGCTCGGGAGCTCAGAGATGGATCCTCTTACCTACGGCCCCATGCCAAGTGGGGCTGGAAGGGTCCTGTCAGAAGGCATGTAATGGATGTAATGTAAAATCTCCCTAAGGACACCTTACTGATTGCCATCTGGGGGAAGCTCTGCAGTTCAGCTTTGGGAATTTTTTCCTGCCATAATTACATGCAGCTATATTTTTAGTCCCTCCATTAAGTACATATTAGCTCTTTTTTTTTTTTTAAGTGCTCTCAAGGGTTTTAATATATTATTAGAGGTTTTTCATCCTTCATTTTTTCTTTATTTAGCTGCTGTTCACACAAATTTAGCTAATACCAGTTGAAAAACATTTTCATGCAGTTCACCACAGGCAAACAAAACCAACTTTTTGACATTATTTCTGTGAAATTAGGGCTAATTTGTCCTTATTCCCAGTTGCTTTATCATCTATCTGTGCACAAATTTGGCCTGATACAACTTCTTAGTATTCCCAGTTCTACCCAACTGACACTTGAGGCATCGTCCAGAAAACCCTGCTAACACCATTGTGTGTCACTAGTCTGCACCATGGCCATAAGCTGGTATAAAAAGCAAGCGTCTGAAATCTGTTATTTTCCCCAGTCCCCTCTTCCAAACGCAGCCAAGCACATTATGCCCTGCTGTCACGCTCATACCATGAAGAAATTTTGTGTTTTCTGTAACCAGTACTTTTCTCTGATGTCAAAATACTTCTTGTTGAAAAGATGTGGTGGTATATATATTGCTGTACAATATGGGGTTTTTTTCCCCTAAAACAAAGACTGGGTCAGGCTCAGTGTGTTCAGAACTGGAGCATCTCCACTGCAGCAGGTGATGGGCAGGAAATCAATGTCACCTCGTATCTTTCTACCAGTTAAGGCTCTTCCCATAAAGGTTCATATAAAATCTTGATTATGGGTTAGGATTTGTATAAAGCTACCAATGATCAGCAAGCCAGCTGCTTCATCAGTTAGCAGAATTTAACAAGCTTTTGACAAAGCTCTTGTTAACACTACACTGCCGCAGCCCACAGGCAGGGCCAGCAAAGAGCGAGCAGCTGCTGCTGTAACACCCGAAGGTGAGCTACAGCAGCCGTACCAGGGAGCAGGTCCGTACCTGGGAGAAGAGGGTTTGAAGCCCTTGGTCTGCAGTGATCCCTGTCCAGCCCCAGCAGGGAGTTGGCAGACAGAGGAGCCACTGCACAGCTGCATCCTGAGCATCCCAGCTGGCCACCGCCACCACCTGCAGAGGCAGGTGGCAGGGACCCATGCAACCCTGCTCCAGCTCCTGCCACCTTCAGCTGTCCTGCAGAGAGCTACCCTGGCCCACGATGGCATGATAGGAACTGGCACTGTGGCTATCAGCCGTCTGGGTTTGTGTTAGAGGACAAGTGGACTGAAACTACTGAAAACCTATGATATTCCCTGCATATAAGAACAGATGTTGCAGATCACTCAGAAGAGACAGCACTGAGCAAGACTAGCATTTTAACCATAGGATTCACGCTGAAACTACGTACTATGATTTTGCATTCATATTTCTGTCCACCACTAATTCCTTTCCACCTCACAATACCTTTTACAGTGAAGTGATGTCTCAAATGTTTCAGTTTCTGCTCAGCAAGGGATATTTACTTTACAGGAAAGCCTGGAGACAAATCTGGCTTACACTGAAATGTCTCAAAATAACCTGAAATCTCCCAATTAACCTCAATGAGAGTTGAGGAGAGTTCTGAACTACGTAAATCCCATTCTGATATGCAGGAACCATATGTAGGAGAAGAGGCCCATGGAAGAGTCAGACAGCTCCTGGCTGAGCTCAGATGCAGAAGGAAAGCACGCAGAAGGTAGAAACAGAGACAGGCTACCCAGGAGGAATACAGAAACTTTGCTTGAATTTGCAGGAGTGAAGGTAGAAGGGCCAAAGCTCAGCTAAGTTGGAAGACACAGAGGTCACGTTGATCAGCAAGGAGGACTTCTATAAGCACACTGACAGCAAAATAAAATCTGAGGAAGACATAGCCCTGCTGTGCAGTGGGACAGGGATCCTAGTGACAAAAGACATGGAGTAGGCTGAAGTACTCAGTGCTTTTCTTTCTGACCTTAGGTTTCAACAGTAAGGCCTGCCATATGGTCTCCCATTTCCCTGCATACTACAGGTCTAGTCTGTGGGACCTGAGGTGCCTGATGTTTAGAAAAGAACACATCACAGCTATCTTCAAGAAAGACAACCCAGGGAGATACAGGCCAATCAGTTTTGACTTAGGACCAGGGAAGGTTACAGAACAAATCCTCCTGGAAATCATTTCCAGCCACATGAAGGTCATGAAGCTGATGGGGAGGAGTCAGCAAAGACTGTTCAAAGGCAAATCATGGCCGACTAACCTGACCTCCTCTGATGAGATGCCTGGTTCTGGGGATAAGGGAAGGGCAAGATCCCAAGCTCTGGGTCTTAAGAATCTTCTAAATTCACAGTGTTTCCTTTGCACAACATAATCATGTTGAAGGACTTAATCTACGCTTTATCTAGGCCAGCTTCCATAGACCATCCCAGACAATTTTAGTAGGTATATACAGCCATAAACTGCATTAGATGTGGTATCCTGGTCCTGCAGTGTATCTGTTTCTGTGTTTCTCCTTGAAAGTCTTGTGAGATTTTATTTCTTGTTTAAAGTAGTAACCTACTTCTGCCAAGTTTTCTTTTTATTGCCTTTACCTGAGCAGCAGAGCAGAGAGGGAGGCACTGTTGGCTGGGGCCAGGAGGAAAGCTTGTGGGAAGTGTCACACCTTGGGTTTTCACACAGTGTGTGTGGCATCAGGACAGTCCTCTTTCAGTCCAACACAGCTAGGCTCAAGGAAAGCATAGCCTGTCTTTCAATGAAATGTATGAATCAACCTTACATAGTTTGTCACCTGAAGACAATAGGTTGTTACAGGAGTGCAGTTCAATGGGAATATCTTTGGAGTAACAGAGGGGATAGTTCATTTGGGCTCCATGGCTGAGCAAAGGAGTCACTCAGGGGAATGAGCCCACTGGCACCGGTCCAGCGCAGAATTTGACTTTGTTTTGCACAGCTTTGTGCTAAGTCCTGATGCTTTTCCCAGGTCTATTTCTAAATCTCACCAATGCATGCCAGACCCATAACTGATGGAGATAAACAATGCATTAAAACAGTTAACTTGTTCTTCTAGTGCTAGTGCAGATCCGCATTAGACTTGCAGTGGATTTAATGGAGCCACTTGTTAACAAGAGGAGGCAAGAAGTGCCTTTGTAAAGTGCGTATCTGGGCATTGAAATTGGACGGCCTCTTTGCTGAAGGGGTGGGATCTTAATTTGTTAAATAAACCACAATAAATTATGTTAATGGTTAACTGCACTGAGAAATAAGTAATGTCTAGACAATATTTTTCTTATTCCTGTACTAACATTTCTCAACTCCTTAAGTGTGATGAAATATTTTCTTTCACAAGCCACAATGCTTTTGAAAATCTAAAGACTATAGCTTCTTATGTAATGGCTTCAATATCCTCTAAACCACAGAAAATATAGATTCTTCTGCATAATACTTCTTTTACATTCAGGTGGTATTTCTTTTACATTCAGGTCTTAGATGCAAAAGGCAAAATATACCAAGGTGGCAAATTATTTAAAAAACAAAGGGGGTAAATTTCAATGGATTGAAAATAAAGTCACACTCAGTTTTGTAAATGAGGAACTTATCAAAGTGTTCTGCATGTAGTACTTTGCAGAACAAAAATAAGCAGGCTATATCTAAAGTTGAACACATGCGTGCCATTTCCTGCAGAGCTCAAACGTGACGCAAGTGAGGCTCAGTGCTATGACTGCACCTCTGATTCCTAGACAGGCTCCTGTGACTATTCATGCAACCAGTTTTAGCATCAAAATGTTCTTTGTCACAAAGCCCATGGCCTTAGATCCTTCTAAGACCTACGCATGTCCTTAATATCATGGGACCATGACAAATGGGCACTCCCTTTGGTTTCTGCTGTGATCTGGGGACAGGTTCTGTGCTGGCACCAGCTCCAACCAAAACTGGAGCTCTCTGTAGCCTGGTTGGCTCTGGCCAGATACCACTACTCCTGGGGACATCTGCTAGCCAGGAAGGGTTGATGTGCTGGTGACCCACCTGTGCCCCTCACCGGTGCCGCACCATACTTTACACGCAGGCCTTTCTCTTGCCGCTGTCTGGAGCGATCAGCTGCTTCAACTCCATGACTGTTTAAAAGTAGTATGATTAAAAAAGAGGCTCTCTGGGGTTTATAATGAGTCATGGAGAAAATGAAATTGTGATGATGGAAGTGCTCTTGGAGTCATTCTTGTTGCACTATACTATTCCTTTCTCTACAACTGTATGCAAATTCTTCAATGGCTTTTACAGAGATGTGATGTAGGCTGTTGTTGTTTTCTGATGTTTAGGAAAATCCCCAAATTAAAATTATTGCAGTACCAATTTCATAATTCCATGAAAGAAAAATGCAATTCATGTCACTTCCTGAAATCATCCTTGCAATCGCAGGATGTGTGGTTACAGTAGGAAGTGAAAGTAGTTTGTTAAAACACATATATTTGTACTTATATGTAAATGATCATAACACATAATTTATAATAGTACATATAATAATATATTGCTCTGTTATAAAATTTATATATAAAATATATAAAAATACACATTTTAGTATGCATATATATGTAAATACACATTTTAGTATGCATATATATGTGTGTGCGTGTGTGTATAGTAGTATATATGTGTATATACTGTGGTTCATAACTGATCCCTGAAAGCCACAGTATTTGGAGCTATGTTAGGCTAAGGACTAGCACTCACATTTCAGGGAAACTGGTAGAAAAAAACCCAGCTGAATAAATGGTTGAAAAAAGATGCATATGACATACCGAAAAAGACTCCACAAAGCTTTTCCAAATGGAAGGTTATGTTTCACAAATCTACTGGAGTTCTTTAAAGTCTACAGGCATGTAGACTCATTAGGTGGATCCAGTTGATATAGTCCACTCAGATCTCCGAAGAGTATTTGACATTGGCTTTTAAGAGAACCAAGTTTCCATGGGATAAGAGTGAAGGGCTTTGCGTGGCTAAGGTAAAAAATAGGTAAAAAAAACACAGATAAGAATAAACAGTCTTTGTCAGTGGGGGAAAATCTCTAAGTGAACCCCACAGACTTGTGTTAGAGACTGAACTGTCTAATATATTCCCATATTGTATCAAAAAGGCCAACTACTGAAATAGCGATGTTCACTGATGACACTACTCTATTTCTTTAGGCTGGAAGTAGTGACACGTTGGAAACTGTTGCCATGAGAAATTGCTGAGGCAGAGAGTATCAGCAGGTTCAGAAAAGGATTAAGCAAACTCAGGGCCAATATGTCCATAAATCAGGAATGGACAGGGCAATGAAGTGGCATCACTGATTTTCCTTGTTGAAGACAGAACACCGAACTAGGCAGACTATTGCTATAAGTAGAGAATTTCTTATATTTTATGTACTCAGGGTGATAAAGATGCAGACTAAATATGAATTGCTGCAGAAGTGGTCCTGAGTCACTAGGAGATAAAATGGCCTGTGGATAAATGTGACTGTGGTGCACATGAAAATAAAAATCCTAAGTTCACAAACAGGGTGATGACCTCTGAAGTAAATATTATTGCTCAGGAATGAGGTCTTGGGGTTATAAGAGAAGTACTATAGAAGCATCATTGAATGTCCAGTAGCACTGCATAAACAGTCAAAGTAATTGTTGGGAAGTATATGACAGAAACCATCATTATGCCACCAATTACATTTAGAGTGTGTCTGCATTTTGAATACTTTCATAGACCTCCATCTTGAATAGGAGGTGAAATAACTGAAAAGGAATGCAGCAAGGACTATCAGGGACAATCAAATGTATGGAATAGCTTCTAAATAAATTATTGAAAAGGCTAGGACTCTTCTGCTGGGAAAGAGATGGTTGAGAAGGGATTTTTCAAAGGTCTGTAGAGCCACACATGGGGCAAAAAGGGTGAAACTTTGTCTCTTCTAGGACAAACTCAGAAGGGAGGTGGGTCTAAAAGGTGAATAACAAGCAGAAAGTTCAAAATAAGCAATGCATAGTAAACCTGTGATGATCCTTTCCACAGGATGTTGTGGCTGCTAAAGCTTAGATGGACTCAGAAAGTGATCAGAACTTTTTCTTCATGAGTTTGCTCATCAAAGGCTCTCAGGTATAATGATAAAACAGCTGATTCCTGAGGTCACTGAGCCAAAAATCATTGGAGCCTGAGAGAATAGATGAGGGAGGTGTGACTGTATGGTTGGGCTCTTCTTACATGACACCTAATCATCCTTCCTTCTGGTTTAGTGCAAACCCAAGGACAATCCAGCCTTGACAAAGAGGTGTGGACCATACCTGTGGTCATCACAGTCCTTCCTTGACACATTCTCTGCAGTGATGGCCCCTTGCATGATGTTCTCCATAAAGCCTTCAGCAAGCAATTAGCCTCATGATGTGTGAGGTGCACTGTACATTGCCACAGGTGGGCCAAGCAGCAGAAAATGGGCTTGGTAATGCCCTAGACATTGTCAAAAAAGATCTCGATACCTCTGTTCCCCAGCCATTCACCTCATCCTCCACAGCCAGACACAGCAAAGGCACAGCCAGGTATCTCCAGATCCTGAGCTAGACAAACTTCTGTTCTTGTTGCCTCTATCTCAGCATCTCCTTCCCACTTCAACATCACCCACCATTTTTGTTGCACAAGCTCTGTTGTCTATCAAGTTTTCCACCCCTGTCCACTACAGACAACTAAGAATTAGGGTGCACCTGGTTAAATGTATGTACATAACTAATCCCTTTCAAAGCATGGCCATGTTCACTAGCCATCTACAGACTAGAAAAACATATGGCATTTAACATTACATTACATTATGTTTAACACTGCAAGACATTCCAGAGCTTAAATAGACATTTAGTGCAGAAGAATTACATTTAAGATTATATTCCACAGTCCTGGATGCAAAAGTCACTGGCTAACATAGTCTAGCTTTATGTCTGTACCAATAGTGAACAGTTTTCCTTCCTGCAGATATCTATCTACCATAAATAGATGAACAGCTCTGCGTTTTTAAACAACATTCAGTTTCCTTCTAATTGGTATGTAAACATTTTTTTTCTATTGTAGACTTGGTCACTGTATGAGTGTTGGTGTAACTTTAAGAGGATGAGCAGCAAGCCAGTGGCATGGACCACCATTACCATGAAATTCTAAATCTGATCAGAAAAGACCTGGAAAATAGAGTGTTTGCAGTAGTGGTGGTCATTCTGCACCTCTGCTGGTGTTGTGGTCCTGCAGCAGGAGAGCTCAACCAGGGCAAGGGCACCAGAAAGAGATCCTGCAAAAGCTCTGTGCAGACAGTGTAGACGTAGCACACACACGATGCAGGTCAGGCATCAGAAACTGCCTAGCACAGGGGAACAGGGTCTCAGCATACCAAATTTGCCACAGAGAAATGTCTTCAGTACCAGCACACACTGTTTCCAGTCCCTACACATGCTTCCACTCACGCACACTGGGTACCATTTTTGCACTGATGCAGGCAGTGACTGTTTCTCTAACAAAGGCTGATCCATCAAAATCATGTCTCAGAGGGGCAACTGAAAAAAGTCGTATTTTCACCACACTAGAAAACTTACTTCAGTGGATCATGACATTGTCCAAAATAGAGGAAAAAAACACTTTAAAACAAAGTTTTGTGGGCAAATGTTTCAGATGATAAAAGAGGCATAAAGTTTAGGGGAGCAAGAGTTCTTGGAAAGAAATCCAGTTTTGAGTAGGAGAGTCTTAGAGACAGCTAGAGTAGTCTGTCAAATCAGTATAACTGATCAGCAATTAGGTATGTGACAAGATACTGTAAATTTTTAAAAATCCTTTTAGAATAAGACAGCTTAACAAAAACAAAACACCAGGCAGAGACTTTTTTTTTTTTTAGGCTAACTTGTGGTTTTTACTCACTATTGGTTTCTTGAACTAATTGCAGACACCATTACCACATAACTTGCTTTCGTTTTCTTATATGAGCGTGTTTTTCCTTGCCCCAAGTGAAACAGGATATCCATCTTTCAGAATTTCTGTCCTACCTTTTGCAATACCATTCATTTGTATGTGGTAAGAGCACAAGCATTTAGCAAATCACATTGTGGGTTAAAGGAATTTGGCAGCTTTCCTATTGCAATAGGATAAAGCTTTTGTTGAGCTACAAGATTGACTAATGTGGGATGCTTCCTACTTCCCCTTACTTTGATGTCATATGTTTAAGAGAAGAACAGCAGGAATAATAACTGTAGTTTGCTGTTTAGTTTTCTCATTTTGCCATGACACTGACTTTTAATGAGAGTAGATTTAAAGAGCACATAAACCAGCTGGAGGTTCCCCTTCTAATCCCGTGCCATTAGGCAGGCTACTCCAGTGTCATTCTTGCAAAGAGTATGGGCTCTGCCTTCACCCCATTAATAATGTATAGTAATTTTCTTTTTTAAAGAAAATGCTAACAGTGTTATGTCTATGCTGCATTGTCATTGGTAACAATAACTAAAAATTGCAAAGTGAGCTTGAAAAATAAACTGATTTTGCTAAGAAGATTCTTCAGTTATATGTAACATACTATGACAAGAACAGTATACATAGTAATTTCTTAATAAATTGCTCTCCAAAATTTTAGTTTTATTTTGGAAGGAAAAGAGTCACCGAAGTAGAATTTTAGGGCCTGTTTGCTCTAGGAAAATCCAAGATGATGAGACAGTAAGTAGGGAACTAAACACTGACACTGCAAAGTGAAAGTTGAGCAACTATGACTTTTTTAGCTAGACTGTTCCTCCTTTTACAGTTTTCAGTTTACCAACTTCTCAGCTTTGCTAGCTGGTTAACTTTTGGGCTGGAAGAAGAGCAGAAAGATCTTGGCTAAAGAATCAACATCTCTGACCCTTCAGCATGAGACCTTGCAAAGCCTGGTCCCAGAGACATCCAAGAGATCCAAATGGGTAAAACCTTGGACAACCTGCTCTATAGAGTTAAGGTAAGAAATGAGGAAAAAGAGGGTGTATTTGAACAGAAATACCAGTTTTTCCATATTCATGAAAAAGGACATGGAAACCAATACCACTGCTTTTTTTAAAAAAAAAAAACAAAACCGCTTCCAGGCCTTATTAAACCATTTTCTTTACTTGTAAAGGGACTTTGATTCTTCAAGTGAAATTACATGAGTATGTGTCCTTTAAAAAGTCTTTTGTAGAGATGCTCTAAAGGTTCATCCACTTCAAGTCCATGGCTACTCTCTGCGATGAATATTACATACCACTTATCTTTAAGTGGATTAGAAGGACATTGCTTACTTAGCAGCACATTAGCCGGCCTGGGTCATGCTGGCTCTTCCTGGGTTTTTACATTGTGAGTTTGCCTTTACTTCCAGTAACATGAAGTATTTTCTCCAGGGGATTCTCACTTCATGCAGAGTCCAGGATGAGCACTGCTCAGGGGAGGCGAGAGCTGCTCAGCACTTTCACTCTTTGTGATGATCCCTCTCTCACCTATCGCCATCTGTGTCCTTCCTGAAGTTTTCTACTCCAGGAATGGTGGAGAGGTGATGACTGCAACAGGATTTCTACCACAACCTTCTAAACCCACAGAAATACAAATTTATCCGATGGAAAAGATTACATTAATATTATTCCCATGGGAAACTGAAGACAAAGAGCTTTTCCCGAGGCTATCCATAGATTGGACTAAAAAATAGTGACATTTTTCATAAAATGTTTCATTCACTGAAGTTGCCCCATTTTGGAAAGAAAATTATTTCAAGACAGTTTCAACTACACAAATTAATTAATGGCAGAGGAATCAGGTCTTCCGCCCTTCTGATACTGTCGCCATTCCTTCAGATATCACAGTTTCTTTGCTAAGATGCTGAACACTGCAATGACTACCGCTGTAGGTATCTGGAAAATGAAAACCACCACTGTTGGTTTAGCTTTTAAAGCCTGGTGATTCTTGTGGCAAAGAAGACATTCCCAGTGGTTCTCCTTCTCTAATACAGAAGGTAACAAAAGGACCATGCCTGAATCCTTCCCTACTGGTGGTAACTTCCAGCGCTAAGGAAAAAAATTCTTTGAGCAATTATAGGAATTAATGTGTCTCTACAAGTTCTTCAACCTAAGGTCTTTCATTCATTTTTTGTCTTGAACAAAGCATGTCTCTGAATATTAGGTTTTGGGTTCAACTGGGAGGAGGTAATTTTGAACACCTTCATTTTACAACCTAAACCTTGGAGGGCACCTGCTGTATCTTTAATACGCAGTGTATAATTAGTACCTAAATGATTATAAAATACTTCAAGGAAGATGACGTTTTGAAAAATGCTTTGAGGACTAATCCTAAACAAGAAGATACAAAAAAAAAAATGTTTTCAACATTGTTTTGTTGTTTTTAAAAGAGTCAAGACCATTCTGCAGAAGCAAATGGGAACCTCTATTCCAGTGAAGGTGGTTACAGTATGAGCAGGCTTTCAAACAATGTCCCCTCAGACCTCATTTCTAATCTGTTTCTTCCGTTTTACATAACATTTCCAGCAGTGAATAAAGCCCTGAGGAGAAATAAACCTAATTATTTGTACATGGCCCCCCACAGTCTCCTACTTTATTATGTCAAGTGAGAGTCATTCTGCTGACGCACCTCCCACCAGCCGGCTGTACAGTATAGTGGTGGCTCTCCTTCCCTCATTTTCCTTTCCCTCTCCACTTGGCAGAGGTACGCATGTGGGATTTCACAGGGTTGTCTGCCAACTTTGAAATGAGAGATGTGTCCAACTACTATTGGTTGCTCTCAATTTGTAAGGGCTAAAACAACATTATTTGAAGCTTCAGACAAATACCAGGAAGGAAAAATAATCTCTGCTGTTGATTTACTGGAACACACTATCATCAAGACTTGAAGGGAGGGAACTTAAAAGGAACAAATTGCATGGATTGCGCAAGCTATTAATTTTAAAATTTGATGAACAAGCCCAATAACGCATGCCCTAATATGAGAACATAGGTAACAAACACCACAATTCACAGCCGTCACGTCTATCTTAAACTGACCTCTGCATAACTTCCCAGACTAACTAGCTACTACACTTTCTCAAATAACAGCTGAATTCACCCCTTTCCTCTGCCTCTTTCTTCCCAAATCATTTCCCTAATACAGTCAGAGCACTGCTAGTAAGACTTTTAGGGATTAAACTCAAGATCATTACAAAATACCTAAACTGGCTATTAATATTATACAAACCCTAACAAGCACACAAAACCTTTTTTGAAACATAAAACAGAGGTTGCATTTCCTATATACAGTGTCTCACCTCCTTAATACGGTATATCAGCCAGAGCATCTTATTCAAGAGTCACTATAGGATTTTTGTGGGGTTTGGAGCAGAAGGAAGAATAAGAGGTCTATTAAATACTGAACCTAATGCTGAACTACAAAGCAGGACTTTGCACAAAGACTAAGTGCCAGAGGTATGCATCTTGCACATCAAAATTAGCAGCCAGAGAATTCACAAGGTGTTTAAAGCACATTTTTAGAATGAAGATGCTTTCTAAAAAGTTGATAGGCGGGTTTTGTAGCAATATTGTCCAAAGTAAAAGAGTAAAAATAACTCATAAATATCTTAAGGTAAGAAAAGTCTTTCAACTGTTTTGGCCATCAATGAGTTCTGCTATTTAATAACACTCAGGAAATTTTCTTTATTCTTAGGACTTCCTAGGCATTTATCACTGACCAGAAAAAGAGGACCTCATATAAATTTCATAAAAAGAATTTGTGCTGGCATCAAACTACTGATTAGCTGTTAGAAAGGTAGTAGGAATCCATGTTGCTATTTTAAAAATCCTACTCCGTTGATCAAAACAACCCTCGCCATTCCTAAGAAATGCAAAATATTGTGAAAGACTGATAAACTTTTTTTTTTTTAAGTTTTCCTCCCAGCAGTTTTCCACTGCCAAAAACTACATAATTTTTCAAACCAAATAACCCATTTGGGGATAGTTGTTTTCGCATTATACCAGAGACCATTTTACGTTCTTTGTACTCCAAATGGTCCTAAAAGGCTATCTAGTACAAGTCTGGTACAGCTAAGAAACTCACCACTTTGCAGGTGCTTTACCATTTCTCCAAACTGGGGCTGTAACCCCATGCCCTTCACCTGCTGCCGCCTTCTGCAGCTTTCCCCCCCTTGCCTCAGCCCCACTGCCCCCACTCCCCCCGGCTCCCCGAGCCCTTCTCTTGGGGCAGGGGCATGGCAGAGCCCACGGAAAGCAGGCACAACTGTCCTCCAGAGAGCTTCCCTGCCTTCCTGGGAGATGTAGGATGAGCCATACATTCTGGGGAAAATACACACATTTGGTGGGGAAACTGAAACAACTGCTTGCGAGGACCATTTGCCCAGTGCTGTAGCAGAGGAATAAATCAAACCTGTGGAGGCTATACGCAAAGATGGCTGCTGGTCTCAGTAGCTTTTCTGCATGGCAGTCTTCCACAGACTTCAGTGCACTTAGTCTTCAGTGCGTTTCATATCCCTTTATTTTGTCCATGAATGTCAATACAAAATATTGTTAGTACCAAAGATCGACTGTAAATTCCCACAAAGGGGAAGTTATCATGTGCTTCTCCATTCCCCACCCAATGGAAAGACTACATACAGTATTGCCAATCCATTCCAGCAGCGTTTTATAACATAAGATACAGGGCAAGAGTCACACCTTAAATCCAGCAAGGTAAGGTTGATATTTTAGATAGCTATATCCTGCTATACCTAAGCTTTTGAACTAATCATGGCTATACTGAGTTTAGGATAAGTACTCCATCAACTCCCCAGCTTTCTAGGAAAGTTTTGCACTTTCTCCTGAATTTCGTGCTACCATGAATATACTGCCAGAAGATGCTCAAGAGAGCTATTTCAACATACAATTACCTCAGTAGCTACATTTACTGCAAAAATCACCAGTACGGGGTCCTGGTGGAATCCTTTTGTTACTTCCTTCAGTTTCCAGTAACCTCCATCCCCAGGGCCTCGAAGGCAAAGAACTGGAGCTTTTTACCTATGCTCAGCAGAGGTCAAAGAGGGTCAGTCTGGTCTTCTCCTGGCCTGCCCACAGATTAGAGCGCGAACATGTTCCATTCTCAGCCCTCTCATTTCCCTGCAAAAAGTGCTGAACTCCCCTTCCAGAACAGGCACGCACAGAGTGTGCTTCTAGATGACTAATACTGTATTCCATGTTGCAAATGTGCTTTATTCTATTGTCATTATTTCTTCCAGTCAGACCAAGAGTGATCCTTGTACTATTTTATCTCATAGTAATGGGATAGTTTGGCAACAGTGTCACTCACCAACTGTCAATGGGGTTTGCTTTTTCTCCTTCTAAAGAGAGGAGACATTTTTCAAGTGTCCGTTTTCCAAAAGCCATGGGGTTGGGGTTTTTTTTGCCAAAGAAATGGGTGAGTCAGGCTGCTAACAGATAGTACATGCAGATCTTTTAGAAGCGCATTAAGCTGTTCCTGGGAAACAGCTCACGTCTGACTTCACAGCCTGACACAGCCAGCACGGTCTGAGCAGAAGACCCATTACCACATTAATCGTGGCAGAACAACAGGTAGCCCAACACACAACGTTGTCACAGTTACATCAATGGTCAGCGTAATAAAAGAGAGGATAAAATAAAGAGTCACAATACAACTGTATTATTCAGCCTGATTAGAAGCCAAAATACTGTGATGAGCCAGCCAAAAAGGACAAATGCATTCACATACATGTATTTCCCCTGCTGTGAGTACTGCCCAGTGGGGTAAAGCCCAGGGAAAGGTAGTAAGTCAGAGAGAAAGATCACAGCATCCACTGCCCCTGTGTAACCTTTGGCAATCGAAGAGAGACTGTTTGCTGCAATTTGGTTCTGCTACACAAGAAAAAAAAGGCTGGAAAAAAGACAGTGCAGGAAAGGACTAAGGTAACCAGAACATAAATGCCCACCTGCTTTCTGTATGCCAAAACTAGCCAGCTATCTTAATGTCTGCTACATTGAGTAGAAATACCTGAGTATAATTTATTCTGGAGAAACACCATAACATTCAGAAATGGAAAAACTTGCTTGTTGGGGGGCAGTAAAGTAAAGTAACACTTGTGCTAGATCACCATTTCCAGAATAGTATTTAAAGGCAACATTTCCAGATGAGTGGAGTGAGAAAGTCTTTCCTAAGAGGGTGACTCCAAAATAATTTAGGGAGCTATTTAAAAGATGATTTCTGAGGGGTAGGATTCACTGGAAGAAACACCATGAGATTTTCAAAACTGAAGTCCAGATTACCAGAGTTGTGTTCTTGACATAATTAATCTAATACAAACCCTAGATCCCTACAGGATGGTTACCATTTCCTGTGCATTGAATTCTGCACAATTCTGTTTCAGAGTCAGAACAGAACAGGTCAGCTCAGAGCTGTACCCAAGCTGTCTGTACAGGATACTCTTAAGGACACTAAGACAGGGTAGCCATCGCTACTGAAAAACAAACACAGTGGTCAAACAGGGAGATGTGACAAGAGTACACAGCTTTCAGACCATTGCAGGAAAAGGTCATCCTATTTCAGAGGGCATGTTGGTGTATGCAATTTGTTTTTCATTTTAACTGATATTCAGACAAACATTATAAAAGACTTAGTGACCGGGTCCTTTCCTCCAGCTTACTGCTGGGAAGCTGCAGTATTTAGAGGCTGTGATCTCACTGACTCCAAGGAAATCCAGCAACAGCATCAAGAGCCAAAGAGATGGCAGTGAGCCAGGCCTGTTTCACTCAGAAATTTCTGCTGCTGGTGTATGCAGAGCTGTCAAAACCCTGATGAGTGGCACCAAGCCAACATGAGAACTGGGGGAGTTTCACACCACTGGCCAGTGCTAGGGAACCAGCATCTTCCCAGTCCTCTCACTCCAGAATATGCTTTACCAAATTTATTTTTCAATTAACCCTTGTTGTTGACCAAGAAGAAGAAGAAGCCAGATTTTCTCAGTGAGAATTACCCATAAGGACAGAAATGTTAACATTTCAGCAGCAAAGACCAGCGGTGTGACATGAGGTCAGCCAGTGCCAATGGGAGGCACTCCTGGACGTACAAGGAAATTAGGAAAGATGACCGCTTGAGGGAAATGAAGATGAAGATGACAAAATAGAATAATTTTCCTTGCTGAAAGGCCCAAAGCCCCAAAACCAGTCTGAAGAGCTTTAGTTACACAGCGTGGTATGTGGTAAGGAGAGAAGAGGGAGACTGGAAGAAGTGATACTGGGATGAAGTAATCATCAGACACGCTCATAGGAAAAGCCCATGTTCCATCTTCTTCCAGACAAACCCAAACCACTTGTAGGGTCTTGTCCAGTTTGGGCTATGACCCTGTTACACTGTTGAAAAATAAAAAATTTTAAAAACAAAAAGATTAGACTTGCACTGACAGACTTCTGAATACACAACTGTAGAGCAGAATGTGATGGTGCTTGCAAGCTGCAATATAGGCTAAATATCTTCCAAATGTAATTCCTATAACTCCTTTCAGAGAGTGCAATCCCCACTTCTGTTTTACCCTGCAAGACCTGGAAACTTATTAAAACTCCACTTGTTTGAGATACAGTCTGTGTTAACAGAGAAAATTCACAAAGCTCAGTATCTTTTAAGAGCTGTAGGGAGCAAGTGTGGCTCGTAGCAAACCCTGAAGCTGGAAGAATGGAGCATAACATTTAGTGCTATGATAAAATGACTATCACAATCCTAATGAATATGTGTTTAAACTCCAAACACCTGTCAGTAAATTATAATAGAGTGCTGTGAATATTAAGAGGTTTTTTGTAAAGAGTCCAATCGTAATGAGTCTTGCTGTGGGTGATGGTGAGAAAAACCTGCTATGTGCTTTGCTGCTTTTCTGATTAGAGCTGGTTGGGATCTCTCTCAGCCTGTGCTACCAGGGCAAAATCTGCATATTCACATTCAGCAGATGAAGTATCAAGAGTATGGATATTTCTTTAAGAAACCCTGGTCATTGAAACACCATCTCTAGAAAACAGGCAGCTTATTACCCTCGCATTCAGGTTCATTGCATTTTATGATTAACCTCCAGGCCTGAGGTTTTCTTACCTTTAATTCTAACGTTAGATGTATAAATTTAAATTGTCACATGGCTTGAATTATCAGTAAAGACACGTGCATGCAAAACATCAGTTAAATACTTTTGAAGATGTATATAACTGGTAATGTGATCATTTGAAATTAGCATTTGGCCTCAAGGATTTTCCTGTGGGCTTTGACACTAATTCGTTAGGTATCTTAGCACAACACAGCTTGCATTTTGAATTCTCTGCCTGTACAATGAAGGGAATGACTGTAGTTAACCTACTAGGGACTGCTGGTTTGATTAATTATTGTAATATCGCTACAGCTAGCAGCCAGAGTCAGCCGGGCATTGCTGTTTCTTCACACACAGGAGGCACCCCAGTTCACCTCAGTCTCCTTCACAGAAGAAGGAAGTGGGAGAGAACCCTGCACATTCCTGGGAAGCTTTGAACAGTAGCTCTTGCCCTCACTCTGGGAGAAGTCACCACTGTGTTCTCTTGCATTCTCCCTTCAGCAGGCTTGCTGTTATACTGACTAGCCAAGGCTCTCAAGAGGCACTGAACACCTTTGGGCCAGTTATTCAGCAAATCACCTTTAGCCTGTGAAAAATCAGACCATAGATCTTAGGAAGTTGGGAAGGGAGATAAGGGGATAACATTCCCTTTTTTCTCTTCACTGGCTTCCCTGAAAATATGTTAAGTGCCTCCAGAGTTTCAGCCAGCTGCAAGGCTTGTGGCTTCTCTGTTTCATTTTCAGCAGGTACATCTGTTTCCTGGCCAAGGGATGGCCCTTCACCTTCCCTTTTTCCTCTGAAACGAAACAAAACACGGACGCCTGCAAAGTAATGAGAATGAAACCACTTCATTCACTTTCAGGGAGACTGAGCGAGGTTTCATGATATGTAACAGGATGTGAAAGCAGCAGCAGCACTTTGAGCAGAGCTCTGCCAGCCTCTGCAGCGGCAGCACATCCTGCTGTAACATCAGGCTGCCTGGGAAACGTCTGTTTATTCAACACACCTCTTCCAGTGACATCTTACATTAGTTCACTGCTTTGACGTTATTGCCTTTTGAAGGTATTGGTGGCCGGTCACAAGTGGTGTTCCCCAGGGCTCAGTTTTGGGGCCAGTTCTCTTCCATATCTTTATCAATGATCTGGATAAGGGGATCGAGTGCACCCTCAGTAAGTTTGCAGGTGACACCAAGCTGGGGCAGGAGGGTTGATCTGCTGGAGGGTAGGAAGGCTCTACAGAGGGATCTGGACAGCCTGGATTGATGGGCCAAGGCCAATTGTGTGAGGTTCAACAAGGCCAAGCGCTGGGTCCTGCTCTTGGATCACAACAGCCCCATGCAGTGCTCCAGGCTTGGGGAAGAGTGGCTGGAAAGCTGCCCAGCAGAAAAGGACCTGGGGGTGTTGGTTGACGGCCGGCTGAATATGAGCCAGCAGTGTGCCCGGGTGGCCAAGAAGGCCAGTAGCATCCTGGCCTGTATCAGACATAGTGTGG
>JANZLQ010000078.1:10009647-10032194 GCA_026212715.1 Elanus axillaris | reverse complement strand
GGTTGTAGTGAGGTGGGTACTGGTCTCTTCTATCAAGTAACTAGTGATAGGATGAGAGGAAATGGCCTCAAGTTGCAGTAGGGGAGGTTTAGACTGGATATTGGGAAAAATCTCTTCACCAAAAGGATCGTCAAGCATTAGACCAGGCTGCCCAAGGAAGTGGTGGAGTCACCATCCCTGGAGGTATTTAAAAGATGTGTAGATGTAATGCTTAGGGTCATGGATTAGTGGTCGACTCAGCAGTGCTAGGTTAATGGTTGAACTTGATGATCTTAAAGGTTTTTTCCAACCTAAACAATTCTATGATTCTATGATGTCCAATGTTTGGCAAGGGTGGTCTAATCTGAAAAAAACACAAAAAACACAAAAAACCCCCCAAAAAAACCCCCAAACTCCCAACGTTTAAAAAATCAAATCTGTTTCTCTTCTGTCCATGTCTAGGATATTGGAAATTTCACAACAATTGCCAAATTTCATTCACATTCCCTCCACCTTTCTGATCAGCTAACTTTACTCCAGAACTCAGATACAGTAGATTCAGTTTACCTCCAGACATCCGTTCATCCTAACCTTATTTGCAGCAGTGTTGTGACAGCTGTTCCTTGTATCAGGACTGGCTGCTGTGGAGAGCGGGGGAATGAGATAAATATGACAAAAGGGCTGTTGTGACACCAGCTTTTTACAAAGGAAATTAGGGATTGTGTTTCAAGTACAGCTAAATTGTGACAGCTCTGCAATGTGTATACGATCGCCTATTTTTCAGTAACTATGATTTTCTACTTGTACTGTTCTGCATTTTTTTAACTTTTAATCAAGCCCTGGCCACAAGTCTCTAACTGAAAGTAACTTTGCCTTCACCCTCCAGTGTCAGAAATGACAACACCTTCCACAAACACAGGCCTCCAGACTGCAACGTTTGGCCAAGCTGTGGTGCCTTCAGGTGCCTGATGTGTGCTGATACCCTCCAGCATTAGCTACGTTATCTTATTATGGGCAAGCTCACAGACTTCACTGGATAGGCTTTCTGAAGAATCTTACCCCCAAAAAATAAAACCCCAACACTTTTCTATCTGAAACATGTGATAAATAGAAAAAGAAATCACTGCCCCATATTGGCACTTGGTTTATTAAAAGCATGATTTGATCCTCATGGTTTGCTTTTGAATTCAACCTGCTTCAGCACACACTGTTTGCTATTGCTGAAAATAGGTGCCTTTAGTTCTATGCCTCTGGAAGTCAGTGTGCTCCTCAGTGGCCTTGCTCTGCAGATGAAGTGAGGTCAGCCCAGAATTGTTACGAGTCCAAAGTGTTTCATAACACTCAAGTGAGAAAACACAGCTCAGGACCCGGATTCCTGTCCCAGCTTGGTCAGGCTGGGCTGCAGGCTCTGGAAAGCTTATCCGCTGATGTCAAGATTGATTTAACACGTGACGGTGCATGGAAACTGGCTGTGCAAGCTGTTGCAACATACAGCAGGAGCAGCAAAGCAGAAGGAGTACTACAAACACTTTGCTACCACAGCAGTTCACGCCAAAGAAAATCCCCATAAAAAGCACTTACAGCCATGCCCTGGCAGAGGTTGGTTAATAAGATGGATAGCAACTGGGATAACTGAAGGTTACCTAAGGCAGCTGTGGCAGTTCCTATACCCCAGAGATAAGGCTGGGTGCGAGCAGGAGCCAGGAAAAAGGGGGAGGTGATATAAAAAGGAGAAGAATCCACATTTTCCATGACCTGGGCACTTTCTCCAGGGCAGGACAGAGCAGAAATCAGAAGCAGGCTTGCTGTTTCTTGTCTGGGTTAAAGAAGGGATTAATCACAAGGGAAAATGCCTTGTAATACTGTGACTCAGCAGAAAACGTTACTTGCTTGGAAGTGTCTGGAGGACACGGCCAGAACGCAGCAGTGAGTCAGGAAAACCTGGGATTTCAGCTGCTGCCTTCACCCTTCCCTCCAGCCTTCATTTAACAACCTGAGCATCTGGGAATAAGATGATCACTTATAGATACCTCACGTTGTCTTGTGTAGCCGGTATGAATTTAGACTGCACAGCAGAAATAGAAGTACCGATGACATTATGCCCCTTCTTATGAAGTGCTTTTTGGTACTGATCTTTCTATGGCAGCTCCTGTGGCATGGTCCTAGCAGAACAGGATGGTGAACCACAGGTGAGCCCTCCAACATATACAGTAGTCTAAATTCATAGTAACACAGACATGGATTGCCAGCTTTTCCACGGGAAAGAAAATGTGAGGAAGAAAATGTCATGTCACTGCAGCCCTATACTCTGTGGTGTTTTTAGGGGAAGATCCCTTAGAAAAGAGGATGTACCTTCTAATAAATCATGTGTTAGCTTTTCTGAGAACTACAAGGGCACTGGAGCAATGAATTGCGTTTCCATGATGGTCCCTTAACTTGATCTTTCATCTCACCTAGTCAAAAGAAGATAGGAATAAGTCTCATCCCCAAGAAAGACACCATGAGGGTAGGATTCTATCCAATTGCTCTCTCCCATCTGATTTACTTAAGTGGTGCTGCAGAACAATGAATGGTACCCGAGTACTAACTCAGAACATGAGTTAAAGGAGTTTTTAAGACTTTTAGGCTGTCCTGCTCACTCACCTTTTAGGAAATGTTAATTTTCCCTAAACCCTTCCCTCAACACCTACACAGTGGTTTTTTCTTCACCGGTTGATGTTACACAATAGTCTGCAGACCCCAGCCAGAAGTAAATCCCATGGTCAGTAGCAGTCAATAACTCACCAGGAAGCTGAATTCCCCCCCTCCAGATTTTATAACCCAAGATACAGACAATAGGCAGCAGGTAAATAGGAAAAGGAACCTAAGTAAAATAAAAAGCCTAAATAAAAACCTAAATAAAATTAAACAGCAGGCAAGGGAAACTTGATACATGGTGAGAGTGAAGGCAGGTGTGATTCATGACCTAGTCACCACAGAGACCTGGGTAATTACAAGCTGTTTCTGGATTGTTTGTGTGGCAGACAGTATGAAAAGGTAGGATTTGGTGAAGACAAAATGATCCTCTCGTGAATTTGAAATAGTGCAATATGCAAAACTGTGAGGTTTTTTATCTATTGGATGGACTCATGGATTACTACAAGTCCATGAAATCCAAGCTGGGATCTGCAATGTTATTTTCATCAGTCATGGTGAACAATCACTCTTTCCTTGTTGCTGTTCTTCTCTTTTAAGCCTCATTGCTCAGCACTCTGACATCTTCTGGAAGATTAAAATGAGCAATGCTGGTGGGTTTTTCTCCCCACATTTCTGCTGACAAACCCTGGTGACATGTTAGAATACACTGTTGGTGCTGGGCTGCTGCCAGAGGATGAGCCAAGAAACCGGCTGCAGGAAGCGTCACCAGTCCTGAAATTATAGCAGTAGTTAAATTCAACTTTGCAGTCATTAAGCATGACTGCATACTTGCAGATGTAGCTAGGTCAGGCTCCTGGCTCAGGCCCTGGTTTCTGTCCTGCCTGAGCAGCACAGTTTCCAACCCAGACTGCCAGAGGTCATTCAAGGACCACCGTGACTTGACTTCACTGGTATCTCTCCTGGGGACAGCTGTGCACATGAGCTCAAAGCTGCCTGTATCTTCTCCTCTTAGGATGCCTGTCTGAAAAGTAGCCCTCTCTTCAGCGCTAACTAAAACACAGGCTATAGCTTACCACGTGTTGAGGAAGGGTCTATGCCAAAACAAAAAGATAGCAATAATCCCTCCAGACCCACACTGCTTAGTCCCATCCCTGTTCGTCTTCTCCACCACTTTCTTTTGCCCCTTCTCCATCAGCAGCACAGGCATGAACCACATCTGGAAACTGCTTCAGCTGAAATCCATATCTCACCATGTGTTTCTGTTTGTTGGGGGCTTTCTGTTAGGTTGAATGCACATCAGAATTCAGTCTAAGAAAAAACTTACAAGACTGTTCACCAGTCTAGTGACTTGCCTTGCCATTCCTTTGCTTTGGTCCAAAGGTATAACACTGCTCTCCAAAACCTCAAAATGAACTGCAAGAAAACACCAAGGAGACATAAAAAACCTGGAACACCTCTACACAGACTTTTGTTTGATAAGTAGTTTGAAATTCACGTACCTGTGTAGCTCCTCTCTGTCACCCAGGGCTGGTGTATGTAGTGTATCATCACAGGCTCACTGATGCGAGTGGCTATTCATAAACCCTGAAAAACATGCCAGGCTGGAAGAAAAGACTGAAAAACCATCTCAGAAGCTTCTGGACTGTAACAGGGTGACAAGGAGCTGAAGTTATACCAGATGCCCCAAACAGGTCTAGTCTTTTATTTCACAATTTGATGTGAAGGTCAATCCTTTGAGGGCTTTCCTAAGCGTGGTAGAGGCACCCAGAGAATGAGTTGGTGGTCCAGTGGGGGAAGGACACAAGCAGAAGGGCACAACAGCAAAGCAGCAAGCCATAATGTTCAGGTGTAAAAAGAACAAATCCTGGTGAGTTTAGGCTCCCAGTCAGCTCCTGGTCTCCTCCTGAGGGCAGATCACCCACACTCTTGGGCAAGTCTCTTACCTCCTCATCTGTGAGGTTTACAAGGTTGTGCCAAGGAGAATGCCCTAAGGAGACCAGGGCTCTTACTGCCAGGACCACCACATCAGGCAGGGCAGCAACCCAGAGAAGAGCAAAGGAAGGGCCCTGGCTTCAGAAATTCAATCAAGAGCAGTTGTAACACCCATGGGAGATGGCCCCATGGCTGTTATTTATGCTTTTGAAAATCATTCCTTTCTCATTTACTAATTCCCAAACACACTAGGACCATTACTGAATGAAGATTCCCAGACTCCCTTGCATAGCAGAATGCAGCTGAGAAGCAGAATCATACTTTTCTTGAGGAAATTTCAGTTCCTGAACGTTATATGACTTTCATTAATCCTTACCCTGCTTTAGTACCGTGAATGGCAGAAAGAGAAAAGAAACATTTGACATTTTATGGAGCAAAACCCAGCTATACTAGACTGATGCCAGCAAAGATGTTTCCTCAGCTGAAGGGTGGCCTGAGGTCCTTACGCTTGCTTGACAGGGTGTTTAACTCTGCTGTGCCAGTAATGTTGCCCGCATATTTTATATTGAAATAAAATAGCACATCTAGCTACCTTGTGTTTTCCTCCTTAGGCAATCTATCTTCAGGGAGAATGCCTACAAGCACGCTGAAGGCAAGCTTCTCTTTACAGTCTTGTTCACTTTAGAGCCTCATGAGCTCCCAGTACTTTATTGGGAGTTACAGTGTGGGTGGTACCATTATTAGAGCCATAAGATCCTCAGAGTCCTTAAGGTGGACTGGACTTTCACATATAATAATATTAATAATGACAGTAATCATAATAAAGCAGTTGTCAAGCCTTGTGTTGATAGATAAGAGTTTGAAAAACAGCTAATAAGCCCCAGAGTCTCAAAACCCAGTAAAGCGAACGTAGGAAGAAACAAATATTTATAAGTAGCCTCTTGCTCTTCGGGATGCTTGTTTAATGCATGGTCTGAAGGTGGCAATGCTGCTATTATCCTCCTGATAGGATTCATGCTTTGAAACCACATGCAGTGCAGAACAGAAGTGGACAAACAGAATTAGCTAATTGAGTTCCCTTCTTCAGGGGCTGGGAAATAGAGTAGAAAGGTGGCAAGTTTGTCTGAGGAGGCTCAGACAAGTGGATGCGGGGAGAAAAGAGGTGAGGATCCTCTCTCTCTTCCCATCTCTAGACAGAATCCCCCCCTGACAGCCCCTTCGGCATCACCCCGTGCCCCAGCACCCAGGCTGGTGCAGCAGCCTGCACTCTCGCTGCCATTTTGTCCTAAGGGATGGGGACGGTATTTTTCTTTCCATTTTGGAGCAGTAGTAAAGCGCACATTTACTTGGCTGACTTTTCACCACAGCTCCTGTATGTTACTTGCATCTTTAAGTCCAAAGGAGAAGGCAATGAAAATGTTTTTCAAGGTATGTTCCATTCAATGCAGGGCAAGAAGCGGGTCTTTTTTGCAGAGTGAGGGGTAGAGGGACACATTCTAGCAACTCTAGGAAAGTCCAGGACATGGTTCATGTGAAGTTGCCTGAAATGATAGCAAAAATGGAAGAAAGATAAAGTGTTTTAAAATGGGAAAACTTTAGCTTCCTCATTTGCCAGGATTGTCTTTTCTAAAACTAAGCAAGCAGCTGGGCCAAAATGAGAATAGGGTTTGGCTGAACTGTTTGTAGGGGATTTGTCTTTTTTTTTTTTTCCACTTAATTTTTAAAGTATGCATTAGCTTATATTTCTAGATGAAGTGGAAAGAATAATAAGCAAAACTTGTTCTCTAAAAACATGCATGTAAAATGTGAGTGAGTTTGTTTCGGTTTTTGCTTTTCTAGGGCTGAGGTCTGGAAATTGCATCTTCTTTTCTCAGAAGACTTAGAAAGCAGTTCACATTCCAAAAGCAGTTACCAGTAACAGTTTATCCTGCTTGTTTTTCAAGAGAATATGAAAAATACATTTTTAAATGACAGAAATAATTTACCAGCACTAACCATTTAATTGCCAGACAAGAGCCATAGGCTAGTAACACTATTGTGAAGTCTGTAAAAAGGACAACATGAAAAATTAAGTATTAGGTGGCTCATTTAGCTTACAACTGTTCTGTTTTCTTATCGAGCGGTATTCTATGTCAAAGACTGACAGTTTTAATTTCCTTTGCTGATTGCTCTGTTTAGATCACTTTGACGCAGATTATTGCTTTTACAAGAACATAGTCCAGCTGGAGGGTAAACATTCTTAATAATTTTTCTTTCATTTTTTTTTCTACTGTTCCTTCACTGTGTGTAGCGGAGGTGCAAAGTCAAGTTGTATAACTTGAGTTTATAACAGCTATTTTGACATTTTTAGGCATTCAGGTGTAAAGTCTGGTCCCTAAATTACAGAGCTGTAATTCTAGCTTAGTCTGGAGAGAATGATTTCATGAGGTAATAAATGAAATGGCAACCGGACTAAGCAGGATCAAGAAAACATTTAAAGCATGGATTCAATTTCAATGGATCTTAGGCATACATTTTAACTTCTGTGTGCATTTAACTGTTGTCTTGAATGGAGGCTAACTGAAGCACAATCTTCCCTGACCTTGAGCCTAAGGAGTCTGTGCTTACTGCGGCCTATGCTTACAACCCAGGTGATTATACTGAAGTGACTGGTGCATCTATTATAACACCTGTCATCCAGAAATCAGCACAGCAAAATCTGACCCAGAAGCTGCGACACCCATTCAAACTTGGAGTCTTGGCTGGCCCCCTTTTACAAGGGGATTTTGGTAAAGACCTTGTTCACTATGTGTCACCTCAGACCAGACTCTCCTGAGAAGGCCCTGTGCAGTCAGATATTCCCAACATTTCAAGCTCCACGCTATCCCCTTCCTTCTCGTGCAGGGGGACTGTCCTGTGTCCATCATCATGGACAGTCCTTACCCTGAGATCTAGTCAGGAAGAAGGAAGGACCGACCTACCACAGTCTGCTGGTGTTTCTCCAACAATCCTAATTAAGACTTTGACTTCTCCAGTGTAAGCACGGGACAACACAACAGAGGATGCATCTGGCACTTTAGGTGATGCAACCAGGTCTCTGCTGGGTTGCATGAGAAGGGCAGGTCCCAGTGCTGGGTTGGAAACATGGGCTGTGCCTTCCAGTGGTATGCCTAGGCTATGGGTCCTTGCTACACTGCACCCTTTGGCTACTGTAAAGTGCCACAGCTGTATTTGGCACAACTGTTTTTCTGGTCAGAAAAACAAAGAAAGGCTGTGACAGTGCATGGCAAAGTTGATAAATACAGGTCTGGCTTGGGGTCATTACAAGGTAGGAGCCGAACAAGTCAAGTTATCACTCAATGCAGTAGATTGGCTCAATTAACTTCATGCTCAGGCTTTCCCATTTCTTAGGCAGTTTGGTCAGGATTTGCTTGCTCTAATTTAGATGCCAGCAAATTTATCACCCATCTAATGCTACAACTTTGCTAGTGAATTAAGTGTGACTAAAACCATTCTCAGGCACTGAAGCCCATATTCACATTATTAAACCATCTCACCTTCCAAAACAGGATGGGTCCTCACAAACTGCCTATTAGGAGTGGTTATTGATTGGTCCTAACCCCCAAACCATGCCCAAAAACTGTTTTGGTAACTGATATTTCCCTTAGCCTGAAGTGGGGTCAGGTATATTCTGGTAACTGAATGACACAGAGGCTCGAGCCTCCTTGCCCAGGGAAACCCTCTGGCAGCCTCTGGCATCTCCACTAGTAGAGACACAGCCTGCCATTGAGTCGTTTTATTCATTCTTCTCTTTTCTTCAGTATTCAAACCTCTCCTTCTCCTGAAGCAATGTTGGCCTCTCCCAACACTGAATGCATGTCAGGAACACAATTGCCATATGCAGTAATTATCCCTGCTTGTTAGATGTGTCTGAGGCCCCTGAGATCCATCCACCATGTGGCCCACATGAGGCTGGTGACAATGCCAATGGCTGGCTCTTCATATAGTGCTTGGATGAAATCCCCCCCGTGTCCCTGTGGGCTGACTTCCAACCCCATCTCCAGGCACACCCCCCCCGCCTTTGCTGCCTCCATGCACACCAAGTTCAGACCAAACACTTTCCTCCCTCTTCCTCTTCACAGAGGACCATGCACCTGCCGTGACCCTTACCTCCAGCGGTGGCACTGGTCTTTGCAAGGCAGTGGTAGTAAGGTCCAGCACTGGATTCAAGCCCCTGCAGAGGAGTCCTTGGCATGTCAGAGCTAGTACAGCTTTCCTTCCACTGGTTTTTGGGTGCACTGCAGCAGCAGTCTTCACGCTACATTGCATCCTCCACCAAGACAGACAAGCCACAGCCAGAGGGCTCAGGAGTGGAGGACAGCCAGTCCACCTGGGAAAGGTCGATTAGATAGGGGAAGATCTTTGGGATCCAAAGCAGGAGATAGACACAGAAACCACACTGCAGGAGATAGATCCAGATACTACTCGTGACTGAGCCCTCCTAAAGCCAAAAGGAGATATTGGAAGGGGTAGTAGCAAGGATGTATTCAAGAGGTGATCCTCAAAGACTGGTGGGTTCAGAAGAGGATGCAAAGCAAATTTTTAGCCACTCAGAGTATCAGTCCTAATAACTATAACTGTGGTGAGAAAGACACCTGACAGGAAATGTGTGCAATGTAAAGACATTATCGGAGGCAAACACCTGCAGCTGATGAGACAGCTACTCTGTGTTGACCATAGTGGAAAAAGGAAACAAGCGTGCGAGAGAAGTGGAAGAAAGCATTTGAGAATTCCTCTTTTCTACAAGCATGGACACATTTCAGTTTTCACTTGGCCTCTCTTGCAGTGTCCAGCTGCCAAGCTAGCATACTTTTCTATTGCTGTGTCCTCGGGTGTCAGGCACTCCAACCGAAAGTGCTTGATGCTTTCCCCAGAATGACGCGACTTCCTTCAGCATATGCGTAACTGCCCTGGGTCTTTGAGCCACTGACGAGATGCCAGCCCATGCGCTGTTATCTGCCTCTGTGGTACAAACACAGGGCATTTCCAAATCATTTTTTTACTGGGGAAGTTTTTGTTTCAATGCTCAGACCTCTGTCCCTGCCCATGGCTGTGCTGGGAGACCAGGGCATCTGCCACCTCAGCAAGCAGACCCCTGTACATGGCCTGCCACACACACACGTTATGCACACAGAGCTCATAACACGGGCTAAGAGCAGCGATACTGGTGTGTGTGCTGCAACTGACCCGGGTCATGCTGAGCCACCCATGTGATGGAGAGGGTCACCTGAGGTGCACCAGATCGCAAGGTGCCAGGAGAGAGAAAGATGTACCCTGGCTCTCAGTGCAAGGCTGAAGCAGTGCATCTACATGCAAAATCAGAGAAAAGCTGCAGGGAGAGGATGCAGAATTACACACATCTTGCACATATAGCTGTCTTGCACCTCGCAGGTATATAGATGCCAAGACTTGCAGCTTTTTAGGGTACACCCCATTGGCCATACCAGGAGAATTACATCATGACTCAGTGGAGGTTTAGATACATAGCTTAGGGCAAGCTGAGCCTTAGTCACTGGAAATCACACAACCTATTGTGCACCTCTCTAGCATCAGAAACAAGAGTTGTCGCTCAATCTACAGATTACCAAAAGCATATGAAATTTTTCCTTTCAGATACAAAAGCAGTGAATAACATAACCTTTCACATGAAAATATCTTTTAGTTTTCCCTTGTCTGTTTATCTTTTGCCTGCTACTTCAACGTAAAAAAAATTCCTGTTTTCCTGGGCATCCAATTATAATATTTCTATTGAGTTCAGTAAAGTATCAGCCCAATCCTTGCACATGTATTTCTGTGTTAATAGTAGGTCTACTGGACTAGAAGCCATTGCCTGCATTTATTTCAGTGGAATGACACTGGCAGAAAACTGAGTTGCAAACAAGAAAGGGATGTTTCTTGCTAGTCTCAGGGATGGATGGGCCTGATGAATCAATTACCTCTTTCCCCTAGAGATGGTCCTACCAACTCGCATAGGCTCACTGGGGAAGATGAGGAGTTAGGGAGAGAGGGCTGAGTCAAATTGTTGTTGCTGACTGCCTAGGCTAGTGCCCCATCTTTTGCAAGCTCTATAATTCCATGATTCAAAAATAAAGGCCAGGTCAATTTTGCTTCCCCACCTCATTTCACTTTCTAAATGATTTAGGAGAGGCTATGACCTTGGATGTCCCAAAGAAATTCAATTTTGTGAATCTCTTTATCAAATCTGGACTTCTCCTGGCCTCCTCTTTCTCCTTCTTCCCTTTAATTCTCTTTTGATTCTTTCCTTTTCCCCCCACTCCCTTTCTATATCTTCATTCTGCCTCAGCTGTACTCTTTTTCATTGAAAAATAAAGTTTTTCCCCACCATCAGCACCTCTTTTTGTTCATTACTTGGCCATTCTCAGCTCTCCTGCAAATTACCCTGAATCTTGTGAAAACTATATTGAGGAAATGAGTGATAAAGGCAACCAATAAATAATCTGCCAAGTTCCTCTGCATCAAAAAAAGCTGAGAAGGCATCATTGCTGCTGCTAAGCTGTGAGACTCAAATACTAAAAGAGATGGGAAGACATGTTCCATCTTGTCCCTGCATGTCTTCCCTGTAAGGTTCATAGCCTGGAAAGAACACCCTGGTCTTCAGGTCTCTTTCCTGCCTACCACCTACATGTACAAAATAATCCTGTTGTAAAGGTCTGCCTTAACAGCATTTTGGGGTTTGAGGACTTCTCCTTTCTTTCCTTTTGCTTCTCACTGATGTGCTGTGAAAGGTGTCTAGGACTTTCTTTGGTCTAATGGAGTATGGGATCATTCAGATGGAAGGCACCTCTGGAGGTCATCTAGGCCACCCCTTTATTTAAACATCCAGTTCAAAGCGAGATCAAGTTGCTCAGTGTCTCATTCAGTCAAGCTTTGCACACCTCCAAGGATGGAGACTCAACAGCCTCTGGGCACCTGTGCCAGTGCTTGACCAATCCCACTGCAAAACTTTTTTCTGGTTAGGAAATTTGTTCCACAGTGAGGAAACACTTTCTTGTTAGAAACACATATTTCTATTCACAGCTAGGTTAGTCCTATGTGTTGATTTGTGTCCTCTCTGGTATTTACACTGCTAATAGGAAGCAGTCTTGGTCCCCTCTGAGGCTATGTTTTGCTAGACTAAACACAGTGTCCGCTTCCCAGCTCCTTCCCAGCACAAAGCTCTCCATCACTCTGACCACTCTGGGCACCCTCCAGTCTCAGTTCATGTTTGTTTAATATAGGCAATCAGAAGCAGGAGCAAAATTTAAATTAAATCCCCAAAACATCTTTGAATCAGGGCAGTAAGCTTTCCTCTTTTCTGCTGGATATACCTTGTCAGACCACTCTAAGATCACATTAGCAGCACATCTTCCATATATACCAGGGTCCTTCCCTTCCACGGTTATTTCCATCCAGCATATTCACTGCCATCGCAGCACCCAGCTCATGAACTCCTTCCTTACCACGTACCTACTAACACTCAGCAGTGCTCTCCCTTTTCACCAGCTCTGTGCACACCTAATCCCTGTTTTCTCACAGCTCCCTCATCACTGTATCCCACAAGCTTCCATGGAAAGGCTTAACTGAAATTCCCAAGAAGGAAACATACTTTTCCTTTGTGTAGGAAATAGCTTCTCCAAGAGTGTATTGGGCTGACACAATCTAACATTGTAAAGTCAACGTTTCATTTTATCCTGGTCACCTCTCAACCGCTATTCATCCTTTCATTTAAAATTTTCTTGAGAGCTTTGCATACTATCGCAGCCAACCACATAAGACTGCCTGAGTCCCCTCCTCTCCCCACCTTCTTAACTAAAGGGCCCAGGTTTTTTTTTTCTTCATATGTGTGTTATTGTCCTCATCTGAGAGGCTGGAAACTAAGAATACTTGCTACCAGGGCGGTGCTTCCATGTACCAGTCCCTCCAAAATTCATAGACATACTTTGCTCCACAATAATCCAGGAGTTCTCTGGAAAAATGCCAGAGTCCCTGTATCTTGAACAGCAGAAGGGGCAGAAAAGTGATGACACACTTGAGATCCAAAATAACTTACGATCATCCCAAAAGTGTGCAAAAAGAGACAAACAGAGCAAGAGCTGGCAGTATGTTTATAGCTGTGAAGGCAGTAATTTCTTCAACTATATCTCTATTGTCAGAGCTTATCTGTTAGGTCAAGGGGATCCAAAACAGTGCCATAGCTCTGCAGCTTAATTTCTGGAGTTACTAGCTGGAAAAACAGTGAAGAGAAGAGGTGAAATCATGGATGAGGAGTTAGCTACCAATAGGCAAGACTTTAATTTCCTTCTAATCTCTTCCTTTGTTAAGACATGTCTGTTTATCCCAATTGTGTTATCCTTTTCAAACAGCATTCCCAGCAAAACAGTTACCAGCACTGCTATTATAGTATCCGTAGCTAAAATAGTTTTGCAATATGGGGAATATCAAGAAGATGGATTTTGCTGGCCTCTTCCCAATTTTCTTGAACTCTTCTTGAACACTTCTTGAAGTGGCAGAAGTCCCTTGGTCCAAGAAGTGCCTATACAAGAAAAATCTTTCCTCCTGTGATATTTAAGAAATCTACACATAGAAATACATTTTAAAACAATTTTTAATGTGATACTCCGCATTTAAATGTCTTACTTTCTAAGTTCAAATACAGTTGTGAATAAAGTCCCTGATCCTCTGCTCAAAACTTACCATAAACATCCTACCCCATGTCGAGTGGAAATTCTGAAATTTCATCCTAGCAATTTAAACCAGACCTAACTCTTTCATCTGTGCAGTCACTTACAAAACCATCATTAAAAAAACCCAAAACATCACACAAGAAAGAACTGCCAACAACAATAACCCCAATCTTCTGTTGCAGCTCAATGGTAAGAACACTAAGCTTAAAAGACAAATTTTGCGGACACTGCTATTTAGTTAGGAAAAATGGTACCTACATGGTATGAATTATCAAAAATTAGATTTATCGGTACTGCAAACTAACTGTAATGAATAAAATGCAGAAGACTGGAAAGTTAGAAGTCAGCAGAGAGAAATTACATAAACCACGTGAACGTGAATGGTTATTTGTAATAGGCTAAGACTACATTATTTATGTAAAACTGGCTATTTACTGTGCCTAAGCATGATGTTTTATGCCAGGATATCACATCTTTTTCTCCTGGTGCTCTCTTGCTCAGTCTATAAAGCTTTCATATATTTTCAGGAAACATTTAACATGTTCCCGCCACGTTGCATAAAACTCTGCCTGAGAGAAAGGTAACTACATCTGCCGGCTCCATGTGTCCTAAGAAATGTGCGCCAAAGCCAAAGGCTTCTTACAACATACCTTAAAAAAAGCTTTGTCATAGCAGAGCCCTGGTCTGGCAGACATCCTCGTCTGTTTCACTGCTGTCATGAGGCCTAGCATCACCATCAGCGTCAACAGGATGACTCAGAAATACGGGGCTAAGCACCTCTCTGCAGGTCTTCCACATCTAAGACAACATTGTGGAAGGAGCTGGAAAAATGGAAATGCAAACAGAGACACTTAAGTATCTCAAGCTAGCATTCACAACGTGACCCTTTGGTGAACATTCAAGAAAATTCCGGGCCACATGAAGTGCCCAAGGCCGTCACGTGGCTCCTTTCAGAGCCAAGGCTAAAATTTACATTAAAGACCATCCCTCTGCCAGAGTTTCTCCATGACAAAGTGGAGCGTGACCATAGTTGCTGTCTGTCCCACGGTGGGGAGAGGAGCCAACGACTCCTCGCTCTGAAAAACACTGACTGTGTTGAGGTTTCACCAGCTTTGCTGGGAATCAGCTTGAGGGAGCTTGAGCCCAAGGGGTGGGAATGTCCCCGGATGGCTAACCAGCTCCGGCTCCCCTCGCTCCTGTCACTGTCGGCGTAGCTGACGTACCATACAGCTAACTGTACTACAGGCAAGAATAGTGTAGCTGAAGAAATTATACTTCTTTTCTGCATCAGGAAGAGGACAGCTATGTCACCAAGGATGACGTTCAAGATGACAGGAGCTGTGGTTCAGAAAGTCTGTGACTGCGGCTTCTTACTTATCTGCTTTGTGGCAGCACACGGTGCCTGCGGTCCCTGGCCCCAGGGCATTTCTGTCATCCACCCAGCATTGCTGCCAAGCTCCAGAGCAAGGGACATCATGAGCCGATGGTTCCCCGTAATGATCTGTTACATGTCACCTAATATACAGGAACTTTCTAAATAGCCACCTCTTCGAGCGTGCCCAGTTTTAGCAGGAAAACTTTCTAGACTCTTGTTTCTAATTCAGTTTCTGATCAAGACAAGAAAGCTGAGCAACTATTGCAGCTGTCTTGCAATTTGGAGACACTAGGAGCCGATCCTGATTTTTTAGAGCATTCACAGCTGAAAAGGAATATTTTCTACTTCATGTAAATTACTTCTGATTTACTAAAACCATTCTGGGTCACAGAAGGGAAGAAAATAAAGGCAGTATAAACTCGTCACTGATACTTCTTTTGCAAGGCTGCACAGTAGCAGTGGCTTGCTGTAGCGCAATGTAAGGATGCTTTTCAAGTGACTTTTTTCTTCCTGATAAAGTCTTGCTCAACAATGGCAGGTTAAAAGTGCTAAAGCAAGAAGCAAAAGAGAAAAATAAAATAGGAAAGAGCAGAAGTAGAATAAATACCTGCACAAGCTGCTCCGAAGGACTTTGCCAGTGCTTTACCAGGAAAAAAAAAATTCTCTGATGCTAACCAAGGAAATGTCATCCCATGCCTTTTTCAGTTCAGTTCAAAGTCGGGGCTACTTGAAATTGTCTATAATTTATAGCGTGATGCTGTATAAACACTGAAAGGGAGCCTACCACACGCACACAAAGGAACATCCTAGGTAAAAGCTGATTTGGGGGAAAAGGCATTTTCGCGAAAAAGAACCTAAGTATATGCGGGGGGAGTTGAGGATTCAAAAAGTATACATATCAGTAGGGAATCAATAGCAAGCTTCGGGAGTATCAAGAGACATTGCACTGTGGAATTAGAGACTCCTGCAGATGTCAGGAGGAGCTATTCAGGAAAGGGCCCTTATTGAACCAATTTAATTTTTTCAAACTAAAAAGAAACAAAATCTTCTATTTCAAAGTCTTTGAAAAAAGGTATTGCTTCTGGCAAGTGGCCACAGAAAATTTATTTCAAAACAAAAAGCTTGTCACTCCAGAAAACCTGGGACTTCATTTTGGAATTATGAAATGTCATGGTCCCATCGTGTACTTTGTGACATTTAATCATTACACTCTTCTTGTTACTGCAGGCTATGTCAAGATTACTAGTGCTTAAGGGGCTAACTCGGAGGAATAAGTGGCAGAACAGGCAGAGTGACTTCATCCCCTGGCAATGGAGCGTCCTGCGTCAATGGCAAGCAAAGAATTTTAAGCAGATGCATTCTAATGTTTGGGACCAGTAGCTCCTCCTTTTCTGATATGATCGGTCTCATTTTGTCCCTTGTGGTAGCTAAAAAAAATTAGATGTATTTCTTACTGTTCTAGCCTTTGTTCTAATGGTACTACTTTTAGAAAAGTTTTCTCAAAGCATGACAAGAAGGAGCTGAGGCTCAGAACAGAGTAAAGAAATTGTACAGAAAGCAGGAGGGATGGTAGAAGCCATTTCCCACTTTATCTATTTGCCTGTCTTTCCTTTTACATATAAGGCAGTGCCAGGTTCTTAATGAATTCAATAGAAAAGTTGCCATTGAGTTCACCCTCTTACAGTAATTTTACGATACTATTGAGAAAGTTTTAAAACAGCTTTCCCTTTGTGTGACGCTGATCTTTCCCCTTTGAGAAACAGTTATTTTCATTACCCCTGTGACCAGTTCTCTGAAAAAATATACAAGAATTTGCTCAATAAGGACACATTAAGGATGCTATGAAACATGAAACAAAAAGTAATGGAATTCTGGAGATGTTAAGGGAGCCTCCCCTGCATTTCTTATCATCATCAGAAGCCAGAAAACATGAGCTTTGTTTGCTGACTGTTTGCAGGCTTTTGATTCTGCAGAGGTTTTCAGTAGACCCAAGAGCACTGGGAGCTCTGGCTTCACCACCTGTCCACACGCCAATGCTCCTTTCAAAAGCTCCGCTTTCCAGAGGTTCAAAGCTCATGACATTTGCAGTCTAAAGGGTCTTGCAACCCCATCACATTGCTTAGTAAAAAAAAATTGTCAGCTGTGGACTTACCTATTCGGATGACAAAGCATGCACTGATAGTACTCAGCAGCTGCAAAACTCTTCAGCTTGACTCTCTTTGCTCTTTCCTCAGGCAAGAGGAGTCCTGTCAAAATCAGTGGCCTTACAACAGCATAGAAGACATGTGCAACAGCTTTCCATGGGCAAGGGGGTAGGGCTGGCCAAAAAGACCATTCAGGGAACAGCAAGTATGTCCAAAACATAATCTGGAGCTGAGGGCAGGTGGGGAGGCAAAAGTCCTCATGATTTCAAACTGAATTTAGCTACTAGCTTTGTCTGTTAATAAAAGTGATGAACAAGTCAATGTCTTAAAACTTTCTCTTTTTTTTTTGGTCTGGTTTCAAGAGTATGTGCTGCTTTGTGAGAGGTGAATGGCATTTTGAGAGGAGGTAAAACGTTTTTAGTGTTCAACACAAAGCCACAGTGATTTTTATTATTTGTTATTGGTACCATCCTAGGAGTGAGGTATTGCAGCTGGCTCCATCATACTGACACAAGCATTCGGGCAGACACACAGTGACTTATGTCACAGAATGGATCTCGATGAAAACTGTTTTTTATTAAATTCCTTTTGTGGTTTAGTTTCCAACTAGATCCTCTCCCCAGTCTGCCACAGCTGCCCAAACGCCAGAGCTGACACACATGGGAGGGAGGTGGTGAGAAAAAGTGACTCGTGGCAGAAGTCAGACTATGGACTGGCAGTGACACTCCTTTTGGTAGTGTTTTTCCCACATTGATATCAGCTCATAACAGTTGTGGAACCACAGGCTAAATGTCAGGCAGAAAGCAGCAGATTTCACTAAATAGGCATGTGGCACCCAGGCTAAATGGGAAACATAGCATGTAGCTGATAACTGCATAGCAGTCTCCAAGGAACATCTTTTACGTAACTTTTAAAAAATCCTTTTTTAAAAAAACCAAAGAAGTAGAAAATAAAATTTTAGAAAGTAGCAATTTTACAAAATGTATAAAATATGCAACTTCACACCAGAAATTTTGCATAGACCATTACAAACGCATAATGAAAACACTGTGAAATGAAACATGAAAGTTTAATTTATTCTTTCTTAAAAGTGCATGTAATTCTGACCAAAGTCTTTGCTCTCTGTTCACGTTTGCCAATGGTTACTGTATTCACAGGGAATAAAGAGACTATACTTTGCTGCATTCACGCAGACACGTTTTGAAAGTCTAAGCACTTCATCCTGACAAGTCCAGACCAGCAGTATCAGAAAAAAGTAGACCGCAGAAATCCCAGGATTTGAGCATTTATAAAAAACAATGAAGAAGACCAAAGCAAGAGCAGCAGGGAGTGAGGCGTGATGCTGCAGAACTGAAGCACAAAGGGAGATACCCAACGTGTTCCCTCTCCACACCAGAACTGCTGCTGTCGTACGTAGCTTCAGCCGTAGGGAAGAGCCAGGGGCTTTTGGATCTGAACGGTTCAACTAGACTGCTTCTGGTTTTTATTGTTTAACTTTTGGTTTCGCATGTATTTTTGACATCAGCGGGGAAATGGAGTACGTTCTGCATTTGGGATGAGCAATAGCAGGGGACTTTACAGCGAGCAGCGCCTGACTGGGGCAGGCAGAGCCATGGTGTTCCCCTGCCAGGCATGGGCAGACCACCCCACCGAGGAAGAGGTAAGCGAGAGCGGGTTCCTTGCACGAGGAGCTCTTGCACCAGCCCGTAAGAAACTCCACAGAGAGGAGCTTTTCCCCCTCCGAAAGCAGGCGTCTCTCCCAGGCAGCCAGGAACCTTTTCCAGGGAGGATCCAACACCCACCCCTCCTGGTTTTCGCCGTCCAGACCAGCTCCCTCCCACAAGGCAGCCCACAGAGGAAGTGAGGCCCTCACTCCTGCCCAGGCTTACCCAACAGCTCGGAGGTCAGCGCACACCCCGGAACCACTTTCTATTTCTGCCCAAGGGCTGGATTTCTTGTACTACATACATATTTGAGCAAACATCGCCTGGAATCCAGGTCAGCCCACCGAGGTGGCATGTGGACTCTTGACCTCCTCTTTCTGACAAAAAATGGTTCGCTTTAAGAGGAGGGATTGGAAAAATGTCTTGGCCAAGATTATTCTTAGGAGTTGGGGGACTTTCCTATAAAGTAGCAAACCTGGACTCATAATCCCTTTATATAGAGAAGGGATATGATTCAACATTCACATCCTGCTTGAGCAATCTAAACAAAAAGCATCAGACCATCTAATTGGCCATCTGAAAGAAAAATCTAGTTGGACCTAGACCACCTGAATCCTCTGGTGATGGGATCAAAGTCCTTATAGCCAGCTTGGCCCCAAGGATGCTTTTGCTTCAATAAGAGCCATGTGGGAAGAGTGAAGATTACAGATCCAGCACAACCTATTAATCCTATTATAGTGTGCTGGCATGTGATCAGAAAGGCTCCCACTATAGTCAGTAGGTTCCCTTTCACAAATTCCATTTAGAACAATAAAGGGGTTTGCTAGAATTCACCCAGAAAGGAAGAAAGACCAAAAAACCCCAACGTGTAAGGCACTTTCTGAGTAGTGATACTCAGGTTTCCCATCAAGATTGTAAGGCCAAATGTACGACCGAAGTGGCAAACCCCACAGCAGCTCCACCGTGTCACTACAGGATCCTCGAGCTAAAAGCCTTCATGAAACCATAGAACAGTTACTGCAGGTGCGTAGTGCATTTTGGTTTTCTAGTTACCCATCTCCTAAGAAAAATTTCCAACACATACAAACTGCTAATGAAACATTATCTCCCAAAAGGAATGTACTGAAGCCTTGCATCTGATTCTGGCGATGGAGTTACAATACTTCTGTCAGTGGCCCTGTTAAGCAGTAGTACTACCACATTATAGCATATGTGAAAGATAGCCCTCCAGCTGGACAGTCTACATGTCTCATTATACTCAAGTGGGATATAAATTACATCTACCCACATTCAGGGCTATTTCCCTATTCTAAGCTCTGATGCAGAAATAAAGCTCTCCGAAGCATGAGAACTACTATCTCTTGCATCATTTTGCATACAGTGGCAAAAATAACCACTGATACCACCTCTGTTCCCAATGCAGAAAGACATTGCTGCTATCCAGGAAAAACAAAAATATCATTATATAACTTAGGTTATCTGTAGATAATTTACAGTGTCACAGAAAGGCAAAGGCAATCACCAGGAAAAGCAGAACGAGGATGTACAGCTAAATGTCAATCTGAGTGAGACAATAGTCTGATAAAGGGATTACGGGCACCAAAAAATTAAGCATGAATGAGTGTAAACACATTTAGATCTACAGATGTCTCATTGAGAAACACATCAAACTTTTATGTAAGAGAGAAATAGATCCTATGGTTACTGAACTGAACTAGACTTGGTATGCATTCATGAGTGTGAGTACTTTATGGATAAACACTGACAACCCTTCCGTTTCCTTTGGCACTGAGCAAGCTCCTTGGAGAGAGAACTTGCCTTTTGAATGCTTTGTAAAACACTATCTACGTCTAATGTAATACATTAAAAATAGTGAATAAAGATAGCGAATACTTAAACCATTCAGTACCTCCCATACACTCGGGCTCCTCACTGTGTTCTCTTTTCAAGCTTCACCATCTTTCCCAGTGACTAAAAAACCTCACTCTCCTCCTTTGTCATACAACTTCTTTGAATTTTCATCCTTCATGCTTAGAAGAGAGCTCAAAGGGAACCAAGAAGTTCCTTAAACAGAAGTGGAATGTACAGTCAATTTATTTTTATAAGGGGAGAGAGATTTTCTATAGAAGCACAGCCCAACAACAATTTAAAACACAATACTCATAAAATGGGATCCTTGTCAAAACAGGGTGTTGCCATAGCGGGCAATGACCACAAACAAGCCAGGTAACAGTTAACATGCAGGTATAGTGCTTGTGAAAGACAAAATGCCACCGAGGTAGTTCTAACTCTGCCAGTTCTCTGCTCTGGTGCCTCATGCGGCCCAGCGAAGAGGCACGGCCACCACACCAGGCACACTGAGTCGTGATGGAGACAAAGCAAGAGCTACCTTCCTTCCGCAAGAAAAGTTTGTGGAATCGTTTCCTGATGCTGTTTCTCAGTGCCGCCACAGCAGCAAAGTGCTCCTGGTGCAAATCTAGGTTCACTGGTGAGTGTTACAATATTGCTGTTCTGGAGTGAAAATGCCTGCGATCATTTTGATTTGAAGGATATGTGTCTATTTAAAGTGACCTCTGGCTGCATACCTGCCAGCCTGGAAGCTGGCTAGAGAAGACCATGGCATGATTTCTCTTCTCGAGATTAAGCAGATCAAACTAGGTCCTGATTTTCAGCTTTCAGCTGAGAGTTTTTCCTCTGAACCTAAAGGCATGGAAATTCATGGTATTTGCATGATACACTCAAGAAAAAAATTTTAAGCCTATTACTACACATCCTAGCCTTGTTTAAAAATGATGCAAGTCTGCCTTTAGGGAAAAAAAATGAGCAATCCCCAGAGCTTTTCATCAAAAAAATCCCCAAACAACTCTGCAGTTCTTTAGCAAACAGCCAACAGAGAACTGAAGAACTTGCAAAGCCACAAAAGCAAAGGGCCGTTAGTCAAGTGCACAAGCACTCTTTGGTGACATGCAGCTTCTCAAAGCAATGTTTGCTTATGAGAAACATGAACACGGGATATTAATGACCTGTTAGAACCTATTCACTTCAAATACAGCACAGAGCAGCTTGGTTTAACACTCACACGTTCAAGCTCTTAGCAGAGCCAGTGTTGACCATTTATTTGAAAATAAGTGGGGGGGGGGGGGAGGGAAATGCTAGTTTTTGAAGCTTGGGATTTTTGATGGAGACTGTTGTAGATGATACTACTAATGCTTTGTACCATGAAAACTCCAGAAAATGTAGAGGAGAGGCATATAAGCATTTAGAGACCCTGTAATGTCAGTGAATGTTCAATATAAAGATCCTTAAAAGAAATGAGCCCTAGAATGAGTGAAGTGTTCACATCTTGATGGACTACAAAGAACTCATCTGCACTTTTTACAAGTTCTGTAGGAACTCAAGACCCCTCATACCAAGCTTTGAGGGATTCAACCAGAAATATGCCAGGAGAACTGGACATGAGCTTTCCACCTCACGCAAGAGATTTGGAAGTTATTCGTTTAAGTCATCGTCATGATCCCACTCATGAACGATCTACCAACAATTGGCATTTTCTTCCACACACAAACTAACACTTTTACAGAATAACACCACATTTTTAGTTGTATTCCTTGTCTTATCAAGAGGACAACCTGAAGTCATAATCTCCAAATAAGCATTAGTGGTTGTATTACTACCGTAGAATAGTAGGGATTATTAGAAAGAAAAAACACTCAAACCAAACACACAAGTAAATCAGAGTGGAACGCACTGCAGCCCCAGTAATTCTCCTACTGTATTGAAAGACCTTATTTTTCCATCTAGGAATGCCATTTATGTAGCCGTTTAGTTGACTCGCAGGATTCAGCAAACAAGGTCTCCTGCTGCTGCCAGTAGTGCTGGGTTTTACCTTAGCCCGTGGTGGGGCTCCTTGCAGACATGTGCCTGATGGCTGCCAGAAGAGGGCTGACAAGTTTTCACCATGACAGCTCTGCAGCCTGTTGAATTAGCGGTATCTGTTTTTTTTTTTTTATAAGAGGGGGAGTCCAAATGAGGACACCCAAGTTCAGTCACTGCATCGTCTCTCTCTCTCTCTCTCTCTCCTCTCGCTTATGCC
>JANZLQ010000078.1:9994456-10008449 GCA_026212715.1 Elanus axillaris | reverse complement strand
GGGCTGCGCAAACGGATCTGGGTCTCGATGTGCTCGCTCTCCCGGCCCAGCGGCAGGCGCGGCACGGCGCGGCGCGGCGCCTTGCCCGCCTTGGTGCTGAAGTAGCCGCAGAGGCGGGCGTGGAACTGGCGGAAGGTGAGCTCGGCGGAGAGGCCCTCCCACAGCCCCGCGCATTCCTCGGGATCGGCCTCCGCCGCCTCCTCCTCCAGCCCCAGCACCTGGCACAGCGTCTGGAAGTCCTCGCCGGGGATCCTGCCCGCCCCGGCGCAGTCCAGGTGGTGGAAGATCTCCTGCAGGTACTGGTCCAGGCCGGTGGCCAGGACGACGATCTCGTTCTCCACGCCGCGGTCCAGCCCGTAGTGGTAGGCCAGGGCGCTCACCAGCCACTGCGTCCGCCGGGCCGGCCGCCCGTACGGGTCCCAGCCCTCAGGCGGCTCCATCGCGCCCGCCGGCCCTACCGCGCCGGCCGCGCTCCCCGACCAGCCGGCCCCGGGGGCGGCCGCCTCCGGCCGCGGTGCGACGAAAGCTCTCGGTGTCTCTCCCCAGATGTGCGAGAAGTTCACCGTCTGCAAGAACAGCATGGAGATGCTCGTCCAGAACAACCTCAACCTGCCCACGGTGACGGAGGAAGACGGCTGCCTGCTCGCCGGCTTCGATGAGGCAAGGCACCCCTCTCGCCTTTCTGCCCTAATCCTATCCGCCCGGGGCGATCTTCACCTGCTCAAAAAAATGGGCAGAACCACCCAAACAAACAAAAAACCAAACCCCAAACAAAAAACCCAAACCGTGGAAGTTGACCTGAAGATCCGTGCGGGTCCGGCTGGCCTTGGCGGGCGCAGACCCCCACGCTCCGCACAAGCGTCGCCCGCTCACCTGCGCCGTGCCCGCAACGCCGCCGTCGAGGCGTTCCCGAGCTGCGCGTGACTTTCTCGCCTTTCTCTCGTTTCAGGATAAATGCTTGAGGAAAATCTCCAGCGGGCTTTACACGTTTCAGACATACCTCGAGTACATACAAGAAACCTTCACAAGTGAAAAGCAAAACGTTGAATCGCTGTGCTATAGTACAGAGCACCTGGCACGTACCATAAGACAGATGGTGAGTTGGTTTTAAATTCACTCCGGTAATTGTTATGGCTTAGCACTGCTGTGTAGTCGGAGAAAGAGGACGCTATGTGAAGCTGAACGTCTCCCACTTTCACTTCTCTCGGCGGAAACAGGTGATGGTTCCTCAGCTCAGATACTTACCCTTACAAGACTAACTTACAGGTTTTACAAGGCTTTGTTTTCTTTTCTTAAAGAAACAACCCCTCTTCCTACTTTCTCTTGTTATTTCTAACTTCCAAACCAACAATTAAATGCGTCACTGCTTTAAGAACAAATATACGAACGCTGCCTGGCTGACAGAAACGAGGTTTCTCGGGGAGCTTTTTCCTAACTGTAGAACTGCAGTTCAGTCCAAGCCTTTTGATGTTGCAACCCCCTGAGAAGTAGAAATAAGTAACCCTTTTTAAAAACCCGCATAAATAAAAGCAAATTCATTCTTACAATATTATGAATCATTAAAACTCTCTAAAACAAAACTTTTAAGCCAAGCTGTATGGTATACAGTAGCTTAAAAATCAAGGAAGATGGTTAAATTCAATTTTTTACTAAACTGAACTCAAATTTTGAATTTAGTCAAGTTAATTTACTTAGTCAAGTTAAGAGCTTGACTACATAAAAGGTGCCACCTATTGAAAAGCATACATTTTGCTTGTAACCATCATGAAAAAAAATATTTTCCTTCTTTTCAATGAATACCTGATTCTCTTTTGATTTGGTAAAATAAAATGCTATTCATTTCCAGCAGTCACGTTCTATGTTTTGGAGAGCTTTGAAAGATCACGCTTCAAAAATTCACTTCATTCCTGCAGTTCTTACTCACATTAATAACCCTTAACATGAATATTTACTTCCTTTTGTCATCAGGGCAACTATTTGCCTGAGTAAGAACCAACCCAGGTGAGTAAAGACTGCAGAAATCTCAGGGCATTATTTCCTTCAAGGCATCTGTTTTTCAGCATCTGAAAAGCCCATTGTGTGTTTGCCATACCTTTCCTGACATGTTTGTTTATGTCCATCATTCTTCAAGCGAAAGGGAGCTGAACTGCTTTTTTCACACTGTGCTAGCTAAGAACAATAGCCCCGTCATAAGACACTGACTACTGGCTTCCAACTTGATCTGTTAGCTTGCAGAAAGTTCCTTTCCTAACTGGGAGAGACTAGCTTTTCTGGAAAATTAGTAGGATCGAGGTAATTGGAACAAGCAGAATTAAACACAGCAATCAAAAGCAAAACCCGTACTTGTGGAAATTACAGTTTTTGAGAAAGAGAGGAGTCTTGATTTCCAGGCTGGAAATTTTTCTTTACGAGAGAAGTCTATCTGCTATTTCCGGCAAGGAGAGCAAGGACAGAGTCTGTCACTTGTGGTCAGGTAGAACCATCAGCACGATACCTGTCTGGACACCCAGATTACAAACTTCTACAGCATGCAACAAGGAGTTGGATATACCAGCAACTGGGTGTGTGATCAGAATCCACTCCCAAGTAGTCTGGACAGAAAGAATATTCTTACCTTACTGAATTTCACAAAAAAGATGTTCCAGAGGGAGATGTGCATGCTTTTGTCACTTATTAAAGGGTAGGAGAGATCCTGAAAACCAGCATGAAGCAGATACTTTACTGTTAGACTTCTAGACCCCAAACCATCTAAAACAGCTCCATAATTTGGGTGAGTAACTCCCATTTTGAGAAGTCACCTACCCGCTTCACAGGACAAATTCTTAAAAGGTATTTGGGTACCAGGTGCCCAGTGCTGTCAGTCAGCATTAGGTACATAACTCCTTTTACTCATCTTGCAGTTAGGATCCCACGCATCAGTGAAAGTTGGTGATGCTTGGTCTCCCACGTGCCTAATTGCCTGGAAAGTAAGAATTAAGCAGCTAAACAAGGTTGACATCTTTGGAAACTGTTCATCTACTACAAAATGTGGGAGTACTCCAATGTCATCCAATTAACTTATCATTCACATTGTAGCAGCCAGTACAGGTAATCAGCATCAACAAATCACGATCAGCATCTTCCCAACTAACCACACAGCCAGCAGATGCAGGAGAGGTGTATCGATCTGTTCGGTGCAGCGTGTTGGACCGTGACGCGAGACGTTGCATTCAAACCAGAACAAACAGTATAGATCAGACAAGACCCTCTGATTCTCCCGCAGGAATCATAGCAGGCACCAGCATACCTCAGACCCTGCGGCAGAAGCGGGGCTGTAGGGAAGCACAGGTCCCAGGGGGGTCTGTCGTCCGCAGCGCAGAAAGAGTGAATACGCAGCTGGTCGCTAACAATTGTAAACTGATGCTCTCCAACAAGCTCCATGACAATGTTTTAACCAGGGCACCCCAATATTGTCTTTTTCACAGGTGGTCAATCCCGATGAAGTGATCATCCCAGACTCGGCTACTCAGGAAACCCTCCGGGCAAAGCTGAAGTCCAACAAGAACTGGATAGAGAAAATCACCACCCACCTCATCCTCCGAGATTTTACTTCATTCATGGAGAAAACAGTGAGGGCCGTTCGCTATTTGAAAAATACCAGGAGTTTCAGTGTCTGAATGTTTTAATTCAGGCACAATCCTTTGTTACAAATCTGTCATGTGGCAGATGACAGTGTTGTTCTGTTTTAAGAACCAGAAATAGTAACAATGGTTTGCATTTATATACATTCTCATTTCCTTCCAGGAACCTATTTATTGTATTTAAAATATTTATTAGTTTCTAATGTTTCCTATTTATATTTTCAATATTTAGAAATAATTTAAACAAAGGACATATTTTATTTCATTTCTAATGGTACTATTCAAAATATCAACTTACTGAATATGTATTCAAGAAAAAAATATTTTCAGAAGCCTGAGAAACTGTTGTGTAACTTATGTTTTTAAAATATTTGAGATGGTATTTATAACTTATTTATATTTTTAAAGCAAATAAAAGCTGATTTTTAGAAAAAAACAAAACTGTATAACTGGTTTGAACTTTAAATAAGACTAAGGAACTCTAACGTATCCAATTTTTAATACCTGCAATTATCAAAGAATTTAGAGAATTTAAATTTCATCTTTATAAATAGGTCAGTTATCTATATAGCATATACGTACACACACACATACACAGACAGCTTGATCAACATATAATTCTTTAAATGGGATAAAGGAACAAGATCCACTGAACACTGCACTTAAGAATGAACACAATAAAGCATTATTGCTCTTGAGAAACAAATGAACAATGGGTCCCCTATATTTAATAAGAACACTCCATAAAATTGTAGTTGTTTCTAAGCATCTGCTTACAAGTCAAGCAATCTCATTCAAAGAAATAAAATAGTAAGATACCATATTAACAGCTTTGACTTGAATACTATCTTCTGATTAGACTTACTGCTGTCATCCAAGGGAATTTTCCAAGTCTGATTAAACAACTCTCTCCCAAGAAGCAGAAATTAAAAAAAAAAAAGTAAAAATCAACCTTAGGTTCTTTCCTTAAGTGATATAAATCAACATATTGCTGCTGAGATACCAATGACCACTGACTATCTAATGCCTTTGTTTCTTGTCATTTATATTCCACTAGCATGGACAGGCCACATAATATGAATGCATATTCTTGAATGCCGTAGAGAAAAAAAAAAAAACAAAACAAACCACACAGGTTCTTAGCCCAAGTACCAAACCACTGAAACGTTCCTTAGCTGTATCATCTGCTTCACTGTGGCTGCGCAGGTACCTCGTATACCCGGACTCAGAGGAATTCACAGCACACACAGGGGATGCAAGCAGCAGTAGCCCCTCGAGCTTTGTCCCTACAAGCGGTGGAACATTAATTACCCTCTCTCTTGCAGCACAGTGGTGCAGATGAGGAGATGAAAGGCAAGCCCTGGAATGTGGATGTCAGTAAATTCTCCTCTTCCTCTGAGCGATCTGATTGTCCACACACACATTCCACCCCTTGGGATGCCAAAACAGTGACCAGTCCACCCAGAGCCCACATCTCAAGAGGCTCAAACCAAAACAAACCACAGCTTTGCCCAATATGGTAAAAACAGTGTTGAGTTGTGCAACACCTCAAGAAGGAATGAGGAGACCTCAAGGTGGTCGCTTTCAAGATGCCTGTGGTGAATGAGTTTTTCCTCACAACACAGAAGATCCTGCTTCAGCTGTCCTGGCACGTGCTCTAGGAGACACAGGAAAGCCTGGTTTGACTTTTTCACAGCTTACCTTCACAAAGATTTTCTTAGTGACCATTTGATTAGAGACCATCCTGGCCCTTATTATGTCCGTAATAGCTATAGAACCCAAATGTGGATCCCACATTGGACCTTTTAAGGACTGTATTATTACTATGTGAAAACAGAGAGGGAAAGAAAAAAAAAAAAAAAAAAAACAAGACAGACTGAAAAGAAAGGCATCTCCCCGTCTCATCTCTCCCAGTAGTGGATGGCTGCCTGAGATCACCATCAGTTACTACATACACTGCAGCTGAACAAACTCACACCAATTTCCTGCTTGAATGCCAGGAAGCATTTAAGATACAGGGTACTGAAATCTCATGCAATTGATAGACAAGCATCCACACTTCCCACCAGCACCCTTCAGCTGGTGGCCACTCCAGATTTTCTGCAGTTCTACTGAAGATGTAAATGCTTCCTACATTTCAGGATGCAGAAGATGAGCACAGACCCCCACTTGCTGGGTGGGGAAGTCAACTTTCAAGTCCTTCCTAGAGCGATGCTGAGAGCTGATGCTGAGCTGCCATCATTTTACCTATGGCTCCTCTACAGCCACCCGCAATTCTCAGGGTGCTTCCACAGAGCAGCTGCCTCACCGGCCATCGTTTTGCTGTCACTGTGCCAACCTCAGGGAACACCCCCAGGAAAAGCACCACTTGTGAAATCCACACTCATTGGTGCTGTGGCACATGAAGACTTGCAGTAGGGAATTCATATGGAAGTCAGAGAACTAAACACTGTTGAGCATGTTATGGAGCCTCTCAAACTAACCAACTTACCGTCCTTTTTCCAGTTTGCTATGTAGAAAGTATTTTACAACAATCAGTAAACACACATGGACATTTATTTTAGTTGGTAGACCAGTGCAAACACATAAAAAGCCAGAACTATACTAAAAATGAGCGTTCCCAACTCTTACAAATCAATCCTCAAAAATAACTGTGCTACTTTTAGCAACAATGAAATACCTCAATGCTTCAATTGAAGGGAGCTCCTCCTATCACTGAGCGAAAAAACCAAACACCGTCGCCACCCCCCTCCCCCCCCAAAAAACAACAACAAAAAACAATACCAAAGACCTGCTAATAGTTGCCTATAAAAACTGGGAAACCATGCAGCAAAGAAGCATTTTGGCTGCTGCGGTACAAGACCAGCCTCTCCCCGCAGATCCTGCTAGCCCTGCCCATGTTCCCGTTGCATCCCTACTTGCCAACTTCACACAGAGATTTTGGAATGCTCAACAGATTACTAACTCCCTTTATCCTGAATTTGCTTTCCCAATGCAGGAAGAGGGTAAGGCTATGTTAAAAAGCATGCATACACTCTACAGTATGCAAGAAAAAGCCCATGGTATTATGAGACAGTGTTAAAGATGAGAAACAAAATATCCCTCAGTGCTGTGGACACGACACTAAAATGCTAGACAAGAGAGGAAAAAAAAACCCTAAAAAGACAGAATGCAACCTAATACTGAAGTAATCTGTAATGCAAAATTACTTAATTATTTTTTCAATGACAGTCTCTGAGGTATCATTTTTCTATTTTTTAACCATACTTTTTTCTCACATGTGTAAGAAAATTAAAAAACAAAACAAAAAAACCAACCCCAAAACATCTCAGCCTGATCCACTTCCCAAGTTCCAGTACCATCCCCTACCCAGTAAACCTATGCCCTGATGTAAATGCTAAATTTTGGCAGAAAGAACAGCTACTTGGAAGAGACTGTCTGTATCTCTAGTACCTTCACAGATTTTATTAATGGCTGATGGCAAATGGCAGCAGGACAGAACTGATGCTACCAGGGATGGAAGTATTACGACACTAGCGAAAAAAGGGAGCAGGATCGCTTTTCAGCAGTAACGAGCCATCAGGTTGGCTTAGCTTGATGGGAAACTTCCCCCTAAGTTTGCCACTGTTATTTGCGACTAATCATCTTTTCCACATTCAATTTAAAAGATAAAATGGTGGAAAGGTTAAATATACAATAGTATATATAAAAGTCAGACTCCAGTGGTCAAGAAGTGCTGCCAAATGTGTATATATTACTACAAACCTTGTGATAGTGGGTGGGAAGCTTTCAGTAAACCATTGGTTCTCAAGTCAAATTATTAGGTAACAATTTCTGATCTCTCTCAGTTAATTTCTTTCTTCTTCTTGATAAGAGGAAAACCAAAATCCATCTCACCGCCCCCAGAAAATGCAATCTCTGCAGGCTCCAACACTGAAATACCATTTCCTCCCTGAACTCTTAACAAAATCAATTAATTTCTATATAAACATATTTAACCAAATTTTGTTATACTTTCAAGACTGACCATGGCAGTCATCAGAAAACACACTACAGAAATTTTGCAATCTGAATTTCTATTCAGTCATCAGAATCTAAGAAGATTCAATCCTTCATGAGAAAAAATATTTTTTTTAAAAATAAGCATTAATCTTCAGATTCAGAAAACTGAGATTTGATTTGTCCTGCCATACTTACTTCTACCAGACAGTGCTTACCCAACACAGTATTTTCAAGATTTTATTCCGTTTCAGCTGTAACAAGGGGAGAATTCTGACTGGTTTCAGTAACAGCAAATGTATTTATGATTAGTTGTTTCTTTATCCCTTTCAACTTGGGTATTAAAAGATACAGTTCTACATTCTGTACCATATAAATAGGGACAATATGATGTATAAGCAAATTATATTAACAGTTTTACTACCCATGATAATCCCTCAGAGCCGTTACACAGACACACACACACAAAAGTAAAATCACCTAAGGAAAGCTCAAAGTCCCCCACACTCAGCACAAAAGAGAAAAATTAGCTACTACGCCATCACTACAGCACAGAAATAGTCTTTGTCTCCCCAGATTTAGAAGTGGAAGAGATGTAAAGGGAAAATGGACCATATATTGACTATGCCTGTGGTTCCCACATTAGCATGTGTTAACAAATACCACGAAGTTCTAGGATGTCCCTCAAATTGCAAGACCAATAACCCTCCTAATCATATAACTCAGTGACCTGGGACGGGACTGTAACAGAAAATGGAATTTGTTAGAAGAGAGACCATTTGCAATGAAGGCAGATGTACAGGCAATCTTCCAGTCTGGCTGGAAAGGGACTGCTTTCAGGTTGCACTGTCACAGATTGCACCATTTCAGGGGTCTCTATGAGACTAAATTGGACCACGAGAAACAGAATTGGAACACAACCAGAAATCCAGGCTTATCTCACTTCCCAGGAGAATAACTGCTCCCTGATTTGCAGTTGCTCAAACTTCTTATTTTCGATAGAAACTTGGAATTGATTTCTTAATCAGAAGAAATAATCAGAGAGTAAATACCCTTTTTCCACTTAGCAGATAAGCATCCCCTCTGTCTTACCCATCCCCTAACCCTGAATTAACATAAGCATAACCAAGAAACAATGCACATAACCCACAATCTTAACCAAGAAACAGCTCTTGCATTGCACACCATCATGGAAAAAGTACTTAAAAATTGCAATTAAATAGTCACTTGTAAAAATTAAATTAGTCATTTGACATTTAACCAGGATGTGGTCTCTAATCCCATGGTGAGAATAGATGTAATGAGCTTTTATTTCCAAATATACCATCAGTATCATCATAGCTTAAATTCCAAGACTGTAATGAAATATTTCAAAAAATATCCAGGGTATATAGTTTGTTTTAGCATTTTTTTCCTGATAAAAACCAATGTGTTAGATCCGTGTTTCACTTACAACACAATGCAATAAAAATACATCTTAAGAAGTACTTTGCCACCTAAGGGCATTTTGGAAGACAGCTGTACAAAGAAGTGAAGGACGGGTTTTATACATTGCCAACTCAGGTGCTTGTTGTAACAAAACTATGAACATTGCTTTGGTCTGCAGAGTTCACATGTTTGAAAGACGTAGGTTTAAGTTAATGTGAGTTTTGCGGATGAATTAATTCAAGAAAAAAAAGCATGTACGCTCAGTTTTGTAACTCTGATGAGATACAGTACAGTGACTTTATACCAGCCATGTCTACACCAAGAATTTGTAGTGGAATTAAATACTTGTTCACAATTTCCTACCAGCTTCATTTTTACCTCACAACTGGCCAGGCCTTGAAGAATTTGTGAAGCAAACAAGTAGGTTCCTTTGTAGATGAACTTATTAAAACAAATTTATACGAAAAGCCAGGTATCTTTTATTTTCTCCCTTCTTTAGTGATGACACTAAGCTGACCAATTTTTCACATCCTACTACCAGGAGACCCCAGTCCTCACACCAAGACCAAGAAAACCACCAAATTCACAAGACTCCCTCAGCATCACTCACCAGGGCTCTGTGGCTCCTTCTCCAAAGTGCACACCTTTTTCTCACTTCTTACCTCCTTTTCACCTTTAAAAACCTTGTCCATTTTTCCTACTCTATTCTTCTGAATGACCTCCTTGTCTTTTCTGTCTTTTCAGGACCCTAAATTCCTCCCCTCCTTCCTTCCTCCTTGTCTTAGCCCAATGTCTTTGTCTCCCTTTGCACTGTTTGCTATGCCCACACCCAGGGCAGCTCCTCAGAGCTGAGCTTGCAGGTGATGCTTTGCTAAAGGGCTTGTTACAACTGAGGGCTGAAGAGTTGCTGCCCACCATGATCACCCACCGATGGCACCAGGTCATAACAGATCTTCTAACTCCAGCTGAATACAATGACGGGAGAGGCAGTTTTAAGAAAATATAGAAGTGACAGAAAAATACAGAAATTCTTCCTGAATGGTAAAACCACCGCCAGCTGCTGTGGTCAGTGTGTCAGTGAACAAGATATTCAGAAGATGGGATACCATATTGCTCTTTGCTTATCATAACGTCCTGACACTTTGCCAGTATTTCGCACACAGTCTGGCTGGAGGAGGAAAACCAGCCCATTTCTTCAGTCCTGGGTTAAGGACAATCCCTTGTTCACAGACACCTTCCTTGGAGACCAAACAAAAGCCACTGCTACCATCGTCACTCTCGTAGGAGGAAGCTGAAAGACAGACCAGCACCTTCCGACAAGGAGAAACGTCGCCTTCCTGACACGAAAGGACCATGGGCATGGGACTGCAGGTCACTCAAGATGGCGAACAGCACATTCTTCTTGCATTAAAATCCTCAGAATGCCTTCATTTTTGCAAGCAGCATAGTGAGCATGGCAACCTTTCATCTTCCTAAGATAGCTCCAGGTAGAAACATTCCCCTCAGCCCCTTGCACAATTGTTTGTCACCAGGTACAACAGGCTCCAGTGACAGCCTCCCGACCTGAGGTTACTTCCCTGATACTAAGGCAACCAGAAGCACACTCCACCTCCACTTCACAGGCACAAGGCACAGAGCGAACAACTCTTATCTCCAAATAAGATCAGCTGGATACCTGGAAGTTAGTACAATCTTCAAACCACACAGAAAGGCATCAATGATTTTGCTTCACACATCTCAGACCGTAGCCCTGAGCTCAGCTGTGAAAGTCACAGCTCAATCTTCAGTAAACTACACTCATCGACTTTATTCCAACACTGAGTCCCTAAGTGATCTTGCAGGACAGCATCACAAACCCCACTAAGGGAAGAATCCATACTTGGCTGCGGAAGCCACTGATCCACTTGACAGAGATCAAAGTCAAGCAGGGGAGCTCATGTTTGTTCTTTAAGTGTCTCCCATCCAACAGTAAAATAAAACTTTCTCACGTTTTACTGGGAGAAAGATGGAAAAGCAAAAATGAGAGATTAAAACACTTTGAACAAGTAACACCTAACTTCAAGTCCCTAGCCCACAGCCTTGACAAACAGGAGAGTCCCTCCACTTTACTCCAGAGACCTGCCCTCTTCTCCCTAGCACCACCAAAAAAAAAAAGTCTTGATAAAACTAGCATATTTGCTGAAGTTACCTAGGGGAATTGACATTTTTCATAGGACTCTGTTTCACATACAGCTTCACACAACACTGATCTGCTCTTACAAGCCCATCTGAATTTTGTGGAAATGACAGTAACTGCAAAGTAACTTCAAGACATTGCTACCAAAAATTCCTTCATTTTTTGAACTTGAAAAAAATTGTCTCCAATTCCATTTTTGGTACCTTCCAGTTAATTACCAAGACTTATGATTAATGCTTATTCTGTTATTTCCAGGGGGTAAAAAGGAGTGTTTATTTAAGGAGTTTCACTCACCTTTTAGTTAGAGGGAAAGCTTGTCGTAGTTTAACCCCAGCCTGCAACTAAGCACTGTGCAGCCACTTACTCACTTCCTCCACCCACCCAGTGGGATGGGGGAGAAAATAGGGAAGAAAAGTAAAACTCACAGGTTGAGATAAGAATGATTTAATAGAACAGAAGAAAGTAATAATGATAACACTAATAAAATGACAATAGCAATAATAAAAGGATTCGAATATACGAATGATGCACAGTGCAATTGCTCACCACCCCACTGATCGATATCCAGTTAGTCCCTGAGTGGCGATCCCTCTTCCCAGGCCAACTCCCCCAGTTTATATACTGGGCATGACGTCCCATGGTATGGAATACCCCGTTGGCCACTTTGGGTCAGCTGCCCTGGCTGTGTTCCCTCCCAACTGCTTGTGCCCCTCCAGCTTTCTCCCTGGCTGTGCATGAGAAGCTGAAAAATCCTTGACTTAGTCTAAACACTACTTAGCAACAACTGAAAACATCAGAGTGTTATCAACATTCTTCTCATACCTAATGCAAAAACACAGCACTATATCAGATACTAGGAAGACAATTAACTCTATCCCAGCTGAAACCAGGACAGAGCTATACTGAATGAAACACTGACTAGTTGCACAAATGAAAAATGTCATACTATATATCAGCATTCAATTTCATTTGACTTGAATGTACTATAAAAGACATTTTTTCCTCTATTTGAAAACCCAGAGGTAGTACAATAATGACTTTCCTGAACCATACTTGATTTTTTTTAAGAGAAGAATTTCACTTATTTCCACAATAGCAGTGAATTACCAAAAATTTGCTATCCAATGTGCTTACAGTGAAATTTTAAAAGTAAGAATTGCGCAAGCAGTATTTATCCAGTAATTCCAAGTCTCAAAAAACCTGAACTACAACTACTTTTAAGGGAAATTTTCAGCATGGTGACATCACAGAATCTGGCCTGTGCTTGACACATCCATACTTATGTAAAACTTAACGAAAGAGACAAGAATACTTCCCTATTTCTCTGCCTTTTGCCAAATACTATTATTCCTGGAAAGCAGCCAGAGAAACCATGTCGTGGTTAAGACCCACAAACCACATCCCCAAATGTCTGATACACAATAGAGCATATGAAATACACTTCTGCAGGTGTTTGGGTCCACCAACCCACTGCTGCATTTTGGGTATTGTGCACCCTTGTGAAATGCAAAATCTAATTTTGAGAAATCTGAGTTCCTTCATACTGCATAGTGTATCTGTTACTATTGAGTATCTCAGGTTACTCCACTAGATTCCACAGAAGAAAAATGTTCCTGATCATGATTAAAACCACTGTCAAGTACCAACAGATTATTGTAATTAGGATCAGTCAAGGAAAAAAGATCAGAATTTGAACTCCTTTCATAATTTAAGGCATACGAGCAGTTACATTAATCTCAAGTTACCCTAAGAAAAAAGGCACTAGAAAAGCTGCCCTAGCAACAGGATATAGGGTCGCAAAAAGTGTTCTGCTTTCAGTCCTTGCTCTATTTCCCTGTCAGCAGTCTATTAGCATTAGCTAGTCCAATATTTCATGACATTTGATCTTATTACCATGATTAATGGAATTTTAAGGAACATGCTGGTTTGCATTAGCTCTCGTGTTTCCCACTTTTTTTTCTCTCTTCCGAATTCTTGTCTTTCAATTTAATTTCTTTCTCTTTGTTCATTTCTCGTTTTCTTTCCAGTCACATCTGCCCTTAAACACAATAACATTTTACCATGAATTTTCATAGCAGATGAGAAACTGAGGAGTCTCCTATTCCTTAAACATGTAATTAATGTAAAAATGGTCTGAAAATCTATGAGGGTAAAAAAAAAAAGCCAATCTGAAAGCTAGAACACTCTTGTTGCAATGACAATTTGGAGCCAATAAATATTTTTTAAAATCACTGCATAGATACAAACTAGCCTGCACAGTTCTAGAGAGAGTAATCTACCCAACACACCTTCTATTTACAGAAACCAAGTAGCTGCCATTTCAGTGCTTGAATCTCAGTGTTAAAAGCGAGAAAACCACTGAAGCCAAACTAACAATATTCCAAAGAGCAAGACTTTGGAGGAAAAATAAAGCATGCACCTTGTTTAGTGTACTTGTATTCTTCCTTCAGTTATACATTAGTAACTTCCTCTTAAAATAAGAGCACTATATAGAATCATAGAATCATTTAGGTTGGAAAAGACCTTTAAGATCAAGTCCAACCATCAGCCCAAAACCACCATCCCCACTAAACCACATCCTGAGGTGCCATGTCTTCGTGTTTTTTTAATACCTCCAGGGATGGTGACTCAACCACTGCCCTGGCCAGCCTGTTCCAAAGCTTGACAACCCTTTCAGTAAAGAATTTTTTTCTAATATCCAGTCTAAACCTCCCCTACTGCAACTTGAGGCCATTTCCTCTCATCCTATCACTAGTTACTTGATAGAAGA
>JANZLQ010000078.1:9965879-9990505 GCA_026212715.1 Elanus axillaris | reverse complement strand
CCCCACCCCCTAGTGCTTTTAAATAAGCAACCCAGGTTTAACAAAACTGCAATGGTCTAATTTGCCTACTTAAAACAGAGGCATCTGCTTCAAAGCAAGTTTAAAAAAAATACAACAAAAAAACCCCAACCAATGGCCTATAATTGCAAATTCACATACCAGGGTCCCTCATACATCCCCTGAGCATCCCATCGTGACCTAGAAAGCCTTTCAGAGAAAGTTAAAAGCTCAAAATTTCTGAAAGGTTCCTTGCCTGTGCTTAGTTTAGAGTGTATTTCATCTACACAGGTGTCAATACAAAAATTTACCTTGAATCAGTGACACCAAGGACTGAGTAGCCTCTTGCCCTTCCACTGCATCACACCTTCCCTCCCAGATTCAAATGTAATCCCAGTACCAAAGAGGTTCTTCCAATTTTGCAGACTTTGAGGGGATGCCATTTCCAAGTGTCCATGGCAAGGAAAGGTGGTACCAGCACATCCTCTTCCCATCTGCTTACACTTAATGTCCTTTCATTACAGCAGACAAATTTATAAGGCTATGTAGATGTGGAACAGCACTTATTTTCTGGAGGTATGAAGTTAAACTACTGCAACTTAAGTTTATCACTGCTACATAAAAGAAATATACTAGGCACCCTGATATTACTGCAACTGTAAACACAGTGAGATGGCTTTATATGACGTGAAGCAACTTATTTCATTTCCTCTGGTACCCCTCAGAACAAATTGCATCTTTCCCATATTCATAGATACTGTCATAAAAGTAAAATCAAAACAAAACTTCAGCAAGAGCAAAATCAGGTCACAAAACACTGCTGAAATTCCCACCCTAAAATTATCTATTTAAAATAACTGACAAAGTAAAAATGGAAATGTAATTAAACTTGAAACCTAATACTGCCAATTAGTTTCTTTTCCATACTGTTTGAAATGACATTTTACTTGTAGTTGTTAAAGCATATATGTAATTGTTGAAGAGACCAACTTTTTCCTGATTGTTATTTATTATGTGAACAATCAAAGCCCTTCAAGCTCGACTCTGCATTCCCCTCAATTAATTAAAACAACCTATCAGCTTTGACTGTAAACACATCAAGCTCCCAACCCTCCTTCATGTTTGCATTCAAGGCTGAGGTGCCTGCCTGTTTTAGATGCTTTTCCCAAAACGCTCCACAGAGTTGGGGCAGAGAGTAAGCTAGATGAACTGCGGGGATCAGACTTCCTGCGACACCTTGTCGTAGAAGAAGTGAACAAAAGCGTCAGGCCTATATTGCACGTGTGCATATCTTAAGTAGGTCAGGCTCTTTAACAATGACAGCTGATGGCATACAGCCCGAGCTCAGCGGGAGAACCACCATGCGGTTGCGATGCCCAGCCAGCCCCATGACAGGAGCAAGCGAAATACATCCTGGGTGCCAGGCATGACAGCAAGGCATCCCCCGAATGCCCCGCAGCAGTTCGGAAACAGGAGCCACGCCATTTTGGGAGAGACTGTAGCCTGTACCTAGCTGGAAATTCAACTTCAACCAGAGGCTGGCAACCCCCTTGCTGCCACGAAGCAGAGCTCCCAGCCGCAGGCAGCTGTCTCTACACATGCTGACTCCCTACTGCACGAAACACACGGGCTAGCCTGCTAAAGCAGCCAGTCACGGATGCACGATTAAATCGCAGCTTCGTCTGCTGTTAAGCTGCTCCGGTGCATGCTCACCCCGCTCCCCGGAGGGGCCCGGCCCGCCGCGGCCCTCCCCTCACTGGGCACGCAGGTTCAAGGAGCGCTCCCAGCGCAGGAACAGCCTCCAGGAAGGGAAAGGGGCTGGAAATCCTTTTTAAAGAAAAAAACAAAAACAAAAACCCCAAAAACCCACACAAACCTACTGTCTCGCCGTTCTGTCAAGGGCAAGCCCCCCTCGCTACCCCGCGGCTCCCGCAGGCCGCCACACGGGGCCCTGGCGGCTCCAGGCTACCGCCGGGCCCTCAGCGATTACACCCCCACCCGGCCCCGCTCTCGGCGCATGCGCGGTGAGGGCCGCAGCACCCTGGTCGCGGCGAGGCACCCCTCCTCAAGCACATGCCCTTCCATCTGCCCCCCCCTCCTCCCCCCCGTCGCGCGCCGCAGAGCGCGCGCGCGCGCTGCCAGCCAGGCAGTAACGGCCCGGACAGGAGGGGGAGGGGCGGCGGGCGGCGCGCGCCCCCGGCCTCCCCAACGGCCGCCGAGCGCCAGCCCCGCCCCGCGCGGCCGGTCCCGTCCCTGGTCCCGTCCCCGTCCCCCCCTCGGCTCCGCCGCTGACCTAGGTAGAGCACGACGGGGATGAAGCCCCAGCGGATGGCGAACTGGCCGCCCTTGAAGAGCTGCTGTAGCCGCTGCTTGGCCTCCTTGCTAAGCTTCGGCATGCCGGCGGCGGGGGAGAGAGGAGGAGGAGGAGGGGGAGGAGCGCAGCCGCCCTTGTAACGCTGCGCCGCCAGCGGCGGTGGGCGGGGAGGAGACACCCCCCCGTCGCGGCGGGGCGGGCCTTCCCCGAGAAGGGCGAGGAAATGGCGGCGGGCGGTCGGCGCTCGCGGGGCAGGCGCAGCGTGGCGGCGGGCAGCCGCTCCGGCCCGCAGCCCGGAAGGGGTTGTTCCGCGCCCAGCGAGGCAAAGGCAGCGGGCCGGGGGCAGCCCGCCGGAATCGGGGCGTTTGTTCGAGGGTGGGGGGGTTAGAAAAGCTGTGGGCCTTCCTCATCTGCCTGTAGGTGCTGCGTTCGTGTGTTTGTGTTTCTTTGCCGGAGCTCTCAAGGTACGCGCACGCTTTGCAGGCCGCCTCTGGAGGCTGGGAATGCCTTCTGGTAAGTGAAGGGTAGAGACGGAGCGGTAAGAGAAATGTGTCTTGTGGAAATTGGAAGTGCCTCTTCGCCTTTAACACCAGACTGTGCCATGTGTTCGGTCCGTGGAAACGTGGAGTTCTGGGAGTGAAAGCTTGACAGAAGAAATAAGGGAGAGGCGGTCTGGTTTTAGGCCTCATGTCTAAAACATGCCAATACAGCGCTTGGGGCTTGTTGTCCTTACAAAATCAGAGCCCGCATAGGTACTGAGGCACTTCCTTTTCTAACCAATAAATGAGCAGGCTCTGCAGGAACCCCTTGCAGTGCCATAACCACCAAGCTACTGCCTGTTTCACACCGCTACTTATGAGACATTATGCTGCAAGATGTCTGTGCCATGGACTCTGCCAGTTATGCCATATCTGTACCATGTTTTCATTCTTTGAAATGAAAACTACTTGAGAAGTCTCCTACCTTTTGCTGTAATGCCAGATCCAGGTCTTCAGTGTCCTATATGGCTGCAGTATTTAACATTGGCTGTCTATCATGTCTGCTAACCATATCAAACTCCTGTCATAGTTTGGAGGGAATTTAATTGTATATGGAAATTCTGAAAGCAGTTCCTAGAAACCACACCTTGTGACAGCACAGAAACCTACTCAGTTTTGTTCGTAGTCATGATCTACTGACCAGACACAGTTAACGTTCTGCATGTTATGTATTGGTTTGCCTAAGGCAATTACTTGAAGTTCTGTAGCCATTTCGTCAGTTAAGAATGACAATGGGTCAGTGCTTTTAGATCCAAAAAAGAATCCAGGGCTATTTCCTCTTCCTGTGTGTGGATGCCTGCTCTGCCATTCCAAGATGATGAAGATATGAGCTTATAGCTTGCTCCTTGCTTTCCAGGTATGGGGAGGTAGCAAACTGCAAGCCACATGAGGGATCCTGGCAGCCCACAGCTTGCTTTTGCCACAGTCTACCAATAATCGACATGTGGGGGATAAAAGAGTATTTTGGTGATGTGGTGGCACAAATGTGCTGTCATGGTACAGAACACACAAACAGCCTTTCCTCATGTAAATCAGTCCATATACACTGTGCTTTCATATGCATTAAACACATTGATGGGATACATCAGTATTCCTAGTCATGTGACTGACACATTTAATGATATCTAATAAGTAAAGCAGAGGCTTAGAGTTTGTGAGTGGCTTCTTTATGAACTGAATAGCTTATCCCTAAAGAAAGGTTAAGCACCGGTGCTGTAGTTGATCAGCAGATGAACATTGGTATGAAGCTTGGACTGTGAGCCTACACCTTTCCCAAAAGAATATGCCTTCATGACAAATGGCATATTTGTGATGTGATCATACATCATGTTTTCTTTATACATTCTCAACCATCAGGGGCAAGTGTGCTCCAAATAATGACATGTAATAATGGAAGCACATGTTGTGTCCATTGACTTTGTAAGAGTTAGTTTTGCTTGAGGAAGTTTTCGAACAAACAGTTTTGGCTTGCTTACTCCTCTTTCTGCTGCAGGGATAGGTAGAACAATACTGGCTAGATATTTTCATTTCACTTTAAAAAATAAAATGTTCCCAGTATCATCTTGCAGGTAGGGCTTTTTCCAGTTCATTGTTTAGCAACCAAGGTGGTGTTACTTCAGAATAGTACCTCCAAATTAATGGAATACTTTCAGTAACAAATCCAGAGTTGATGGAACATACTAATGAAGACTTTTCTGTGGTGGTCTTAGGCAACTAGTATACAAATAATTCGTCCATAAAAGACAGAGCTGCCTCTGAAGTGCTGTTTGTCTGTTGCTTTTTTCTGTATGATATTAAAGGTGAGTTTGTACTTATCGATGTGGTCACATATTCCTATTTTGTCATATCTGGCCTGGTACTTGTACATCAGTGGATTGCTGTATTTCTGCTCCTGAAACGGAGTACTATATAGCTATTGTTAAATTATTTTAGGGATAGTCTTCTATTTGAGCTGGGAATTCTAACTTGAATTTGAAGTAACAGTAAGGTAAGTGGTTGCTGCAGGAATCTATTTTTCAGCAGTTTGTATTAAACTGATTTTCCTTTGTAGATGAGACCAAATCAGATCTCTTTCCACAATGTAGTTACTGTTACAGCTTGTTCTTCCTAAACATACAAAACCAATTCTTCATTACAGCACACAGCTTGTTAATAATCTCTTACAAAATATTACAATAAAACGTGACCTGCTGTACTGGAATTAAATTGAAAAGGTATTTTCCTTAAACTTCTTGTAATTTTAGTGTAAGTGGGATTCAGAAGGTCAGATGTAACAAATAACTGATCCAAATGGTTAAACAGCTGTCTCCTTTGAGTATAAATTGGTTTAACAGTGTCACGTGTGATACAGTATATTCTTACTGTGGATGTTCTTGAGAAAGAGTATTCTCAAAAGCGTCCTATGTGTGCCAGCTGCTTCTCTTACTTCCTTCACACATCAAGTCAAGGAATAATTTTCAGAGCACAGAAACTTTCCTTGACAGCTCTCATTTCTCATGTCTGCTAATGCTAACATTTGACTAAAAGCTTGTAGGTTATTTCCTTTGTTTAACTATAGAAGCCAGGAATTTAATAGCAAGAAAGTTACCACAGTTCTCTTGCAAACAAAATCAGTGCTGTGGCCTAAAAGAGCACAAGTGCATGCCTTTATATATAAATAAAACAAAGCTGATTCTTAAGAGCTAATGGTCAAAATTTATATTGTGTTATAGACTGAAGCTGAGAAAGGATATCTGTAAACTAAGAAAAGTGACTGGAGAACAGCACTTCTTCCATCATAACACACATTCATAGTCTTATACTGTCCCAAGTATCATATTTGCAGTTAAAAAAAAACAAACCAAAACCCAACAAAACCCCCACAACAAACCAAAACCAAACACACAAACAAAACCCCAAACACCACAAAAAAAGCAAAGCATGCCAACAGTAAAGGTTTGTACTGACTCCAGAAGTTTACTGTGCCTTTATTTGGCACCTGTTAACACCTAGGATGTTAGAGCGTCTAAGACCTCAGCAGTACTTTGGCGAGCTATTGACTCGGCCAAAGGGTAAAAAAGAGCGTCATCTTCCCTGCAAGTTCAAGCTGATGGGACAGCACTATTCAAATAATTGAAATATTGAAAATTGGCCCCTAAAAGTAAAAATGCCTATGATTAGGCATGAAACAATGAGCTGTTTTGAAGGAGGAGAACTAATACCCAGAGAAATGAGTACTTTAATAAATTGCTGGAGGCAGTTTTGCCTGGAGAAGACAAAAGTAGGATGATGTGGGTGTGCTGTAGGTACTAGTTCATGTTTATAACTTATTGTGGTGACACTTCCATGAAGGATATTGATTTTACTTATGGTTTACTTACTGGTTTTTCTTATGGCTGATAATTAAGACAAAAACACTTGGAATGGTGTATCCATTAAATAAGAAAAAGAAGAAGCCCAGTTGCTGGAGTGACAAAAGAAAATTAATACTACTATACGTGTTGAAAGTTTTTTGTTACAAAAAACCTCTTTGAATTTCTTTTGCCTCATAGTTCGTGTGATCAGCAACAACAATAAAATTAGAAATAAAATTGCAGAGGTTTTAACTGGGACAAGAATGTGTTTTATTAACTTGATTAGCAGTAATTCCACAAGTGCTGTGTTTTCATAGCAAATAAATACCACTAACGCTCATTGTAGACGGCCAAATGTTTCACTTTTTATGGGTAACGGAGAGAACTGACATTCTTAGACATGACTGAATTACTTAAGCATTACTTACTCTGATGACTTCAGCTTGTCTTTGGTTTTTGGTGAGAAGGGTACATTTCAGGCTAAAGAATTCCAGACCTTTAAAGCTTCATCTCAACACACCACAAAGTAAAGCCATGCAACTCAGAAGGCTGAAGGAGACAAGCTGAAGTGACACATTAAAGTTTGTGAAAAATCACTATAAACTCTACATAGGAAATCCCTGCAGACCTCCATTATGCACTTACCACTCTCACTTTTGAGATTTCATCTTCAATTTACTGTCAAGAAACTGCATTAAATTAATGTGCTTGGGAGCAAAGTTTGAATTTGACTCTGTTTAGGAGGAACCTACATTTCAAAGATACTATGGTAGATATTTCATGCTTGAGGATTGTAGGAAATCAGCATAAGTAATACAACAACATAAGCAAGAGGTACTTAAAAGGTTTCCATTACAGGCTGAATCTTTACGATGCCAGTAAAAATGGTAGTATATTACGAGTAGACATTCTATTTCACTTTATGATTACAATTAAACTTTCTATTGTGCCCTAGTAATGACGGTCCTTTTCTTCCATTCCATTTTAGTGTTCCCATTCATTTAGTCTAATAAATCCCAGCTACTCTGCAGTACTGCTGGTCTGGGAAGCGTTCCTTGTCATTTCACAAAGAGACGAATAGAAATGAAAAGGACTACAGTCAAAAAAGACTAAGGCTGTCCAATTATGTCATGTGGGAAATGTCAGAATTCTAAAATGTTCCTTTCTTGAATGTTGTTAAGACCTAGATTACTTGGGGGTGAATATGTTTGACTTTTTGCATTTACCATATTTTCAAAATATACTTGGAATACAGAGCAGTAATGCATATAAAAAAATTCTGTCCAGATTAGAATCTTTTTCATATGGATTTCTGTGTGATACTCACTGGCTGTACTCTGTCTGGTCATTGTCTGATATGGGTTATTTCCGAGAAAAGTGGTATTGTCAGATGCCTATCAAGAAAATTAGTAAAGTGATTGGAGTGATAGGAACAAAAAGCTAAGTGTAGTAATTTTGTATATTCAATACAACAAGTACACAATTTATGTATTTAAAAATAAAACAAAACTGAGTTGTAATATGGGGTTGAGTGCAAACACAGTAATAATTTCATTATTTTTCATTACAGCTCCTGAGGCCAGTGAAGGAGAAACAGCAGTCTGGGGTGAGACAACATTCAACAGAACCTCATCAAATACTTTGAGACCTCTAAGAAGAACTTCTGTTGTGCTTGAAATTGAATATTACCTGCTGCAAAACTTTACTGTGGTTTGAAACTTAACTTTCCCATTCTTCTCATCTTCATTTAATAATGAAAATGAAGCGTTATATTTAAAGATACTGCTACCTTTTACCATAGGTAGTTCCACTAGAAACACAACAGTTCTTAAATGCATGTTTTTGATTGCAGTGCTTGGCCGAGGATGAAAACAATAATCTGATTCCTTGCATACTTTCAGTGATACGCAAAAATCTGATGGATTAAAGGATTTTCTGAGGCCAAAACTAATATCCATGTTTACTCATTCTTTGTTTTTAAATTAAGCTTTTTTTTTTTTTTAGCATCTGAGCAGTGAAGGTTTCGGTAGGTCTAGAAGGATTTCCTCTGAGATATTTGAATGTAAACCTTCTATTTGTCAACAGACCTCAACTAGATGTGTGCTGCTGAAGAATTTGTTGTTACAGCACCACACATCTATAAAGATTTTAAAGGACTTAAAAGATGCCTGGTTTAGGCAAATTTTACAGTGATTGAAACAAGATGAGGAGAAGACTGAATCTATTCTGATTTCCAAAACAGTCTTTATTCTCGGTATACTTGTTTTTTATACCAATTCTGACCTTAGTACATTGTAGTAAGGTGAGGCAACCATGAAACTTAGAATGTAAGTCTTTGCAATCAGTTGACAGCATTGCACATGAAAATGAGGTATTTATCTTTGATACAGAACACAGAATTGGAGCATTTGAAAAAAAAGATTTGTAATTAAAAGTCATATTCTGCTTCCTCGCTTCAGTGAGCATTTGTTGAAGTAGTCTTTCTTACCATCCATCTACAGGCAATACACATGCTGCTGAAACAACTTTTTCTAACAACAGTGAAATATTTGTAAATAACTGATGCACAGCATTCACTTCACTGATTTGCAATAGCACTTTTGGAAGCACTCTTTCAGATTTTACAAGATAAATGTGTACAACAACAAGAAGCTACTAATTATCTCCTGGTTATAAGCAAAGAGGAAAGAAGTAGTAAAGCAAAACCAAGGACCTCAGAGTTGAAATATGCCAGGTGGATGTGGAACAGATCTGTGTGGATTTTCTGGTTTTTATCTTAAGTCACTGTTAAAAAAAAATAATAGTTTCAGTTACCATGTATATCCATAGTATCCTTTTCCTTTGGCACCTCCAAAACAGGAAGGGTGTTTGTTGAAACTAAGATAATTTTTTTTAAAACATAGATTAAATTTTAATTTAGCATATCTTTAATTTAAATAGAATTTAAAGCGTAGCTTTAATTCTTACTTCAATTATACTGTTGTCATTATAATAGTTTTTAACAACTCATAATGCAAATTACAGAGTTCAGAGCATAATGGGAAAGGTAAAAAATATGTATATTTTCAGATCTTGAATAAGATTACCCAGTCAACAAAATAAACATGTCATGTATATGTATAAACTGAATCTTTCTCGGTATATCTAAATGTTGAACAAATTAGTTAGATAAATTAATACCTACATTCAGTTTATCTTGATTGTTCATTAACAGTTAGAATTGATTAGAATTTTTAATTGTATCAGAGCAAAATATTTTTTCTGTAGTTTTTCTATTAAATGTCTTTAAAACCATGTGCAGAATGTTACTTCCCATGTTGTATATTATTAGTTCCAGCAACTGCGATACAAATTATACGCTGGTGGACTTTTGAAAGCCTGAAGAGCAAGAATCTGTGAGGGAGCCTAGACAGGACTTTAAAAAGAAATTAACCAATTATTTACTTACAATTAAAAAATAAATGCTGACTACAGGTCTCAATAGAAGCTGATGCAATTTATTAATTAATGTAGTTCGTCCACTTCATTACAGAAAGACACTATTGATGCAAAATTTATTAGCAGTGTTTCATGAAAGCCAGCGGAGGGCAGACTTGAATTGGAAACCCTCTTTGCTACTTCAGTTACTCGAACTTAAAATACAAGATAGTCCCTTGGGCTCAAAGCTGATGACAATCTCATCACTTCTCTACTATTCTAATTACACTTGTGCTGGATAAAAGCTTCTTTACAATTGCTGTTTGACAAATGAGTGGTTTGCTATCTCACAGTAAGAATAGCGAATGTTTAAATAAAGATGCTAATATGTAAGTGGGTAATTCAGTGTATTAGCAGCTGTGTATTAGTCACATGGGAGAATCCACACTGCTTAATAATTAACCATGTATATCTTAAAATGTTTTTTAAGAGCTAGTGAATATCATTATCCCCATTTTACAGATGAAGAAACTAAGGAATAGAGTGGTAGCCTTGCAAGTTACCCATCTAGGTGACCTACAGAAACAAGAACAAAATACTGATTTCTGAGATCTAGTCCAGTGCTCAAGCATATCTTTTGCACACATAAACTATGTCTAACCCTTGCAAACATTATGGAAATGATTGCTAGTGGCCCAAATTGCTGAGGCTGAGAAGCTTACACTAATGAAATAGGCAGATAACCTGACAGGTTGTAGGTCTTGAGAAGAATATTCTCAAGAAGATGGGTGGTGATCAGATCAGATCAGATGGCTAAAGATCTGCTTTAAGAATGGTATTTTATTATTAAAACAAGTACTCCGCATTTTTATGTGTATTTGTCATTCTCTAAGTTAGGTTGTACTCTTTCTGAGGAGTGAAGAACCTCTCTATGTAGACCTTTAAGGCCATTCCAGTCTCAGTATTAGGAGATGTATGGTTAAAAAGTCAATTTGCATCCAGGTGAAGGATTAAGATGCTAATAGTCTGTTCCTCACTTCCCTTCATCTTCAATTACAAGGGTTTCAAATTATGAGTGCTACAACAGGCTTCCTATTATCTCACCAAGCCCATGCTATTTACTATACCTGTGGTCAGTAATGTTCATGGGATTCATGTGACTATCTATTCCATTTTCTTTATATGCTTAGACAGTCATTACTGATTATAACAGTTTCTTAAATTGTTAAAAATACGCCTTTTTTTTTAATCTATAAGCCTTAGTGTAAACTGTTGTTTCTCTTCCTAGAGAAGACTGGAGGCACACTATTACAAAGCCTGTCATTTTTAAGACTTGTGTAAGATAGAACACAGAACATTTGTTGCTGCATATTGAAATCTCCATTTGTAGAATGAATAAACACATTGCAGAATGCATTTTTTCCTTTTTTTTTTACTGCTAATTTGCAGTGGACATTTTTTGATGGTGGGAATTAGTCATTAGTTTATATGACTCCAATGAAAAGGACTGCATTGAAAATGACAGAGTGTGAAAGAGCGGGCACTTAGAGTTTGGACTCAACTACTGTATAACCTATTACTGTGTTACTCATTTTTGCTATATTTCCAGACAAGTCACGTTAACATACAAGTCAGAAATATCTAGCAGTGATTTAAAGTAAATTAAAATAATGTGGGAATTATTCCAAAACTTATTACTGTAAATTCAAGCAATGAATTTCAGGTTAACCTTCAGAGAAGTAAGTCCAGAGACAGAGATGTGCAGGGAGGGCTTTCAAACAGCCTTTATGATAACCTGTTACTGACTTTTCCACTCTATATTCAAGATTTTCCAAGTACTATGTGAAGGTTTGTAAGAATAGATTACAGAAGGGTCCACTTTTAATTCCTTTAAGATTCTTGATGATTCTCATTGTACTTTATAATTTTACACCTCAGAAAGAGTTAACATCTCCAGTAGTCATCACTTTTCATAACTCACAGAGGCGTGACAATGCAATTATCTCAAAAGGGAAAAGATTAATTTTCTCTTCTGCAGAAGGTAAGCTTTCCTCAAAATAATCACTAATTGAAGACAGTTATTTACAAACTAATTTTATAGTAAACCACTGTATCCCTTAGCTCAAGAAGAAGCAAGAAAGATAATGATTCAATTAACTAAAACTGCTGCTTTGAGAAATGTGGTTCCCAGTGACAAACTCCTTTAATTCATCCCTAATTACACATTGCTACCTATAAATTTTTAAAAAATTAAAAAATAGTTATTTCATACTTCCAGGGTAAATGCTATGATTTTGGAAAGGATACATATAATACACCATATTTTGAGTCTAAAATGAAACCTTAATTCCAGTGTAGCACCAATGCCTTCCAGAATTTTTTAGATTTGCTGTATTTCAGTGTGAGGAGGCTTAGCTGTCTTGTTTAATCCCCTCTCAGTCTCTTGCAACAGTGCTAACATTCTTCATTCTCAGTGCAGAATTACAATATACTGGAAAAGCTAGTGCATTCTCCAGCAAGAGCGCAAAGGAGTGGGTTCATGGGAAGTACAACATCCAACCACATCCCCGCAGATAAATCTAAGCCCATCTTCCCAGCTGTTAGGTGGCTTTTTGTACCTTTTGCTCCATGGCAAGAACCAAAACTTTTGGGTGGCAAAATTCCCTTTATATCAAAACCACAGATAAATCCACTCTACATTTTTGAAGGTTTTTTGATAGACAACTTGTAAGCTATAAACATAAAAATCATGTATAAATAGAAAAAGCGTTGATAAAGCAATTATGTAAAATAAGGTATATATGAAAACTAATTTAAAAATGTCCTGAATATGGGGAAAAATGAGAGTTCCACTGCAGCAGTTATATCTCTTCAATACATGGAGTTAAAGGAGAGTTTTACCTTCTGATTGTTACCTGTGTAACTGATTACATCTTTCAATTAAAACCATTAACCGTTATTAAGGGGAAATGCTGTTCCAGCTGTAAGCTTTACAGGTGGACAGCTCTACCTCCATGATGATCTTTCCTTACACTAATCCTTGATGGTGTGTATTCTCTTTTGTTTGTACCCACTTTCCCTTTTACTTGCAATACATACGTGAAATGTTCAAAAAATTAACCATTTAAGAGCAGTTGAGAAGTTACTACCTCAGAAGCATGTCATTGTTATGCACAGTTGTGTGTGTTCTGCTGAGCAGGCCCAACTCAATTAAGAGGGAGCTGCAGGTATAAAATAACCGTCTTAGAGCTCTAGCTGTTGATGTAAGTAGATTGACCAAAAGCCTGTTGCTATATTTCTTTACATGGAAACAAACGGATAGGTATATACTGACATTATGTGCCTGTGACAAAAAAATAAAATAGTATTTTATTGGCAAAGTATACTTATTTTCGGATTAAAAAAAAGAGAAATTTGAATATGCCATGTATAAAGCTTGGACAATCATACTTGATCAAAATCAGTTACTCTAGTAACTTGCTTTCAGAGATGGGATTTTTAATGACAGTGAAAAGATAATTCTACATCTATGAAGGTTAAAGCCTACTGCTGACAAGCTGCCAGGATGTGTGCTTAAATGTGTGCTGAAATGTTCTTTTTTCTTTTAGTAAGTTAAGCATGCTTATACTTAGTGTCACAAGTAGCAGAAAAACACCAGTGATTGCTTCCATGTTTAGAACTTTGTGGAGTCTACTACCTGTGAGTGGACTCTGCTTAAATTACCTGAAACTACTAATCGCTGATCTCATTTTTGATAAATTTCAGCCTCCAGCAGTCTGCTGCAACTTCTTTTATACCTTCTGGGAATCTATGTATAGCAATTTCTTTTTCTCCCCAGTTGGCTCCAAGCCAGAAATACATCCATTTGCACAAATGCTTCTTAACTTTGTTCACACTGGGGTTTTTTTCACTTTTTTTTCTTCTTTCTGCTTCTCTGGTTGTTGCATGCTTTTATATTAAATTTAGTACTTGTGGAGTTTTCTGTATAATAAACCAGTGGTTACCATGAATTTTCTAAACTACTGTTTGTTTCACTTTAAGTGCAGTGAATAAACTTATTTCTCCATTGTCATTTTATGGGGATCTTACTGTAACATAGGAGTCCTAAACATTAACACATTAATCAGCTTTCTGATAAGGTTGTATTCTTCCTACTCAATGGGGCATAAAACCCACTTCATAGAGGAGGGGTGCAGCGTTTGCAGAGTAACCAGCACTTCGAAGGCTGGAAAAACATTAAGGCACAAACATTTCTCACCAGCTACTTGGCAAGTTGCAGTGTCCCTGACATCAAGAAACTCATTTGTAATACAGGGAAGGTTGTGCTTGCCACAGGAATGATATTGGTATCCAAACTAGCTTGTCTTAAGTTAATTCTGAAAAGCCTGCAGCTCACACACATATATGTATATAGACACTTATGCATGCATTGTATGTACATAAATGTACATATACAGTACAGAACTGTAGGTTTATTAGAATTAATTTAAAATTAGCCACCTTGGATATTAATACAAACACCATTACTGAGAATGTATGTTTATACATCCATGTGTACATATATATACAGATACAGCAAACCTCAGCTGCAGTTTGGAGGTGCTCAGTGTCTCATATATGGTTCTAGATAGCTGGAAATATTCAACATTAGAAAATTAGGAACATTTTGATTGGAATCATTAGGTTGATACATAGGAGTTCTGTAGTAGGGACAGGAAGAGATAGTCATCCTGAATTTTCTGATTCCACTTTCCACAAAATTTAAAAAAAAAAAAAAAAAAGGTTTTTCCATGCACTTACCTTACAACTGTGGTGAATGCTATACCAGAGTCCAATCCAAACTTTGAAAAAGCCAGGAAGTGTGTGGTGACAAAAATAGTCAAGGACCATGGCTCTATGATTGCAATCTTGGTCGAGAACAAGGGTTCTACATTAAGATTGTTCATAGGACAGTGTGTGGCATCTCTTACTACATTCTTCTTAATCACATTTAACTTCCATTTTTATTTACATTTCGACATTAGAAAAAAAAACAAACGCAAATTCTGTCTTGTGCAAAATCTGCTTTATCTCCAACTTGGATAAATCCAGCCTTGTGGCTTCCAGTCCTCTGGGCTGTCCAAATACCTGTCCCAAGAAGACTTTACTCTGCATGCAATAAACTCCTACTCCCATGGAGTAAACTGTTAGATCAGTGAAGTTTTGTTCTCTTTAAGTATTGCATCACACACTTGTAATTTTTTTTCTTCCCTTAAGGCAACTGGAGTTTTCAAGCTGTTCTGTTTAACTGTATCTGAGTTGGAAGTCACTGAGGTAAGAAACATATTTTAGCTCCAGTGCTACAAATGAATCCAGTTACAGAAACAAGAAAAATGTTACTAAGAGACAGATTTTAAGATGCTACTTCCAAGTAACGGGGAGTTACAAAACCAAACTAAAAGCCAGGAGCATGCAGGCTCCCCACTGGTCAGTTTTCAGTTGATCAACAATAGTTTTTAATAACTAGCTGCAGAAGACAAGTGCCTTCACCACGCTATCCTACATTTCAAAGTGTCTAATGCTGTCATGTAGTAGCATGCTCTAACTCTGGCTGCCAGATGCAGACTTGACCCTCTTGACTCCATACCCAGCACTGATGAGGATGAGCAAACCTCAGCTTCACCATCTAAGGTAAAGTCAGGATTTTGCCTCCTGTCAGCAATAACATACAACTTCCATTGCTGGGCACAAGCAAGAAGATATTAAACCCCAAGTGGTTTGCCTTTCTCCCACTAACAGTAAATTTAGAGCAGTAACTTCACAACACCAGTGGGAGCGGTGTGTTCAAGTCCCCCAGCACGTGCCACGGGAAATGCATACTGTCAGTTTTCCATTTACTAGTTTGGCAGGCATCATTTTGTTATTTTTTGAGCTGTTTATATTGGCCACCTCAGTGTTTTAATTATTTCAAGCATACTTTGGCATTTTAATGTGTGTGCTTCAGCAGACATAGGGGATGGAGCCCCCCCCAGATTTTAGTTTTCTTTCGCTGAGTATGATACCTTAACATTTACAAGCTTCGTTTACATTTCAACAGAGCATTCATCTGCGTGCTGTCAAAGACTGTGTGTGGCATTAAATTATTTATTTTAGATTATAAATCCTAATAAAATGGGATCAGGAATATCTACAGAAGCTGTAGAGATTTGCAACAGAAAAATGAAGGCTACTATGAATGAAGTGTGAATGGAAATGTGTGCAAGCACCAGCAGGAACAGCAGAGTAGAGGGTTAAAAGAATGGGCTGTTTTGTTAACACAGAAAACCATTCCCAGCAGAAAAAATTAAGGAAACACTCTGTTTATGTCACAGCCAAAGACCTGCACTTTGAGAAAACCCACACCACAGATGACCCGTCAACAGAAGACCCATCATCCTCAGTCCTGGAGGATGGTAACAAGGCTGCAGCATCAGATACACCTTCCCTTTCCTGTTAGCCCGCCAGGAAAATACATGTGTCAGAAACAAGGAAAAACAGGCAATGGGCAGCAACCGGGCCTATCACTTATGGAGAACAAAGTAAGCAGGGTTCTGAGGTAACAGATGACCACATACCAGCTGATGGCTCCTAAGGGATATGAAAGATCTATCCAGAAACCGCTTTGTTGTCCCCAGTCAAGGCGAACCTCGGGCAGGTAGTGAGGGCTTGGCAGTTGGCATCCCTGCTCCTTTGTGTCAAACCCAAGTGATCCTGGCCAGGCCACTTCGACTTAGGTGTCCTCGTGCTCATGAATATAGGAGTGTTGGAGTGTGGATGAATTAAATCTATAGGAGAATGAGTGTGAGATAATAAAATCAACTTGCTTAAGGATTTTGTGAATAAATACTCATTTCCCCTTTCATAAGATCTCACACTGAACTTTCTCACACTAACTTCTCTGTTACAGCAGTTTGCCATTGTTATGGTCATTCGTGTTGAGGACCATGTCATAACTCCCCCACAGACAGAGGGACGGAGATGTTCATAACTTCACTTAACTCTTGTATTCATTCATAGATATGGCATAATAACAAACTGTATGTCAGTTTATCTACGAGTATATAGATGATAATTTCCTCCCATTTCTTTTCTAAATGCCTAGTTTGCTTAACAAAGAGGAACTTTGTACAGCATGCCATGGAATTTAATCTTCTCTGAAGACACCCGTTCACTACTGGAGTAAAACAATCGTAAATCATAGTTGAGTTGTTATTGATAAAGAACAGTTACTCCATGGAAAGCCATATGAAGAATAAAGGGTGGGAGAGAAAGTGAAGGAGGAATGGTGAAAAAGTCTGCTTTAAGTCCTTAAACAAGAAAAATGAGGAAATCACATGTTGGCCTGAGGCAAAGAAAATATGGACTTGGCCAAAGTCACAGTATGACTCAAAGCTTGGAGGATGCTTGAATAATGCCTTCCAACACCCACACTAATCTGGGTCCGTAGTGCTAGAGGAGACTGCTAGAAGGGCTCAGGTACAACGAGGCTGGGCTGTAGCCTGCAGTAATGGAGATTTGGAGGTGGTGTTTCTTTCACAAGCTTTGATAGGCTTCACGCATCAAGTCCTCTAAATGACAAGATTAGGGCAACAGACTACACTGCCTTTTGCAATCCCCAGTAAAAATCTGGTGGAGAAATAAATATCCTTGTCCTTCTCTTTCACCACAGTAGCATTAAAAGAAGCTGCAGTATGTACATCCATTTAGCTGGTCACCCAGATGTCAGTGAGGCTCAATGTCCTTGTGTTAAGTACTGCAAGAGCCTTTCTCTGAGGACTAAACATTAGATGTTACCTGGGAGCCTGCTGTATTTGATCTTAGACCCTTATCACAAAAAACACTTAGACATTTGTTCTGACACAGTCATACATTTATTCTTTCAAATTTAGTTTGGGCTTTTGCAGAAAGCAGAAAGTCTACTGGTAACTTACTGGCCAGTTCACTTCTGCTGTCCCCAGAGACAACCATGAGCTGGTCTTTCTAAATGTTTATTGACAACATTACACTTGTTAGTTTAGCCAAGACTGGTAACACACTGTGTAACACTCACTCGCAGCAAGTGAAGGAAAAGAGGGCAGGTGTTATAAGGAATTGATGCTACTTAAAGATAGGCCTGATAAACATGAAAGCTTTCAGAAACTAAATTTGTTTCCAAACACTCAAATGTTTTACTACTGACATCACAAACTGGATTTTCTACCCAAGGAAAATATCTTAAATCCAAAGCAATCTCAAAATTGTCTTCTCTGGAATGCCTCTAGATTTACAGAGCTCAAGAGCAGAATTTCACTCTGTATTTGTTCTCTTACAATCGATGTTGGAAGGCTTGCAAAACTTCTGCCTTGATACATATTTGGCACAACTTCATCTTAAATCAAACAATGAGGACTGCAGAGGGGGAAAGCCTAGTTTGCTAAGAATCATATCTGCCAAATGAAAACCAGTATGTGTTTTGGGGGAAAAAGTGATGTGCAAAAATAGGTTTAAGCCTCATTTGCCCCCTCACACAGCTGGACCACTTGTCACCAGGGTAGGTGACCCGAGGGATACTCTCAGTCATGCCTGGATACCAAGAGCTGCTAGAGGCATGAGATGACCTGACTACAAGGACCGCAGGAGGTCCAACCTACCACACAGTGACTACAAAAGCTGCTCCACCAGCAGTGCTCAGGTCCTCCCGTGCTACATCTGATCTCTCACAGCCAACCACAACAACTTTGGCCTTGCCGGGCAAGACAGGTCATAGCAACCCAGCACAAAGAATAATCGATCCCCTTTCTAGATCATCTCCAAGGATAAAGAGTGTTAATTCAGGCATTACTAAATTTCAGAGCCCCCAAATTACACTGCTGAAGTTTAATTAAGCTGTAAAAGCAGCCAAGCACCAGGTACTGACAGTAATCCAACCACGCCACACACACTCAGTCTCAGTTCTGTGCAAGGCTGCATCCATAGTAAGCAACAAGGCAATAACCAGAGGCTGGAAGGAAGAGGTACGTGAGCCACTGCCAAAATGCAAAGAAGCTCTTATCCAGCTGTGTAACATCTCTGTTTTGAAGCCATCACAGAAATATTTTCATTAGAAAATAAACAAGCTCATTGGACAAACTCTATCACCATCCTGAAAAGCCCCATGAACCTGCCTGCAGAGAAGTATGATGCAGAGGCCAGCCCAGGCATCACTTGCAAATGAAGTTCAAACTACCAAATCTCCAAAAATATGAGTCACATGCTGAGGAAAAGGTTTGGGGTGTTACTCTGCCTACAGAAGGAAGGGGTACTCTATCATCTGCTGATAGGTACATGTTATACACAGTTTTGGTTAATTGCAAGGGATAAATCTGAGGGAAGCTAACCAAAAGATGGGCATCTCTAACAATTGTCTTGTGAAGTTTGTGTGAAGCAGTGATACAAAGAAAGTCATGGGCAGATCTTTGACCATGAGGGCCAGAATTCAGCTACATGCACAGACATCTTTGGGGGCTGGCAAAAGCGGCCAGGAGATGGAATAGCAGATTATTTCCTTTTATGTATTTTACATGGAACACCTAGAGGGACAATGGAAAAGACACATCCTAGTGTTTCTGACACATTTTTCCTTGTAGAAGTCCCATTTAGGAACAAAGCATGTCAAAATGCTGTCATTTCTGTGTAAGAGAAGGTCATGCTCCCACCCAGCCCTGTATAGAAGCTGAGCATTTCTCAGATTGCAAGGTCATGACTAGACCTGGCAAGTGAAATACAAAACGTTAGAAAAACACAGTGCTGCTCAGCAGCCCTTTTTTCCTGGCCAGGCCAGTGAGAAGAAATTGCAATTATGGAATCAATGTTGCAACACCGTAACTGTAAAATACCTTTCATCAGTGGGATCGGTTCCCTTCCTCCCAAGCCAGGTTTGCGCTACAGTCAGAAACTGTAGTTTGTTCTCACTTGCCTCAGGGCTACTGAGTTTCTGTTAACACAGAGGGAAAATGGAAAGTTTGATAAACACTGCTAAAAGGCTCTATGTTATCTGAAAGCATGCAGTCCATCACACAACAAGGAGAAATCAATTCCTTTTACCTCAAGCCATGGCACTGTGACGTCCATGTAGAGTCTCAGTCGTATTAGTGCTGTCATGTCTTGCTTTTTTTTTTTAACCTCTTCACCTGGGATATTCTATTTCCCTCCTTCACAGGAATCTTAAATAGAAGTTGTTCCTTATGCAGAAGGACTTCTTATCTCTTTGTGGTCTGTCACTGCAGCTTCCAAGGAAGTCTACAAACAATTAGATGGAGGCAGCCAACACTAATCCAAGATCAGGAAGAGCTTATACTGGCGTAATCCTGTGAAGATATGTACATTGCAAAATACCCTATGAGTAAAATGGAAAAGGCAGAATGGTATTTTTGTTTCCACTTGACAAAGCAGACCCATACCATAACTACACAAAGACAAACACAGGAAGTAGGATGTACGAACATTTACATTTTCAGCTCAAATACCAACATTTCTGGGCATGCTGCCTCAAACAGTCTCGTGTTTGAGTAGATTCCAGCTCTTGGATAGATTTCTGTACTTTCAGAAATAAAAACACCTCTCTGAAATGACATCCATCTTGGCCTTTTGCAGCACAGATCCCCAGACCGATACCCATCAGGCCCCTGTTTTTCTGTTCCTGGCTTCCTATGAGGGCCAAGGTGAGGGGGAGCAACCCAAGGCCAACAGCAGCCAAACTGGAGAGGGCTCTTGTGTTATAGAGGGTATACATGACTGATACACCTTTTCAGCAGCCACCATATGACTGAAAGGTGAGCTCCAGGGGTGCTCCAAAACCAGAGCCACAGCACCAAAAATGTAGGACCAAGCAGAACAAGCCACTAGAGAAAGCTCAGGGCTCGCATGTTGAAAGCTCTGGTTCCACGAGGTATCTCAATGCTGGCCTGGAAAAAAAAAATCTGAAAGCCATTGACTTTCAAGTAATCTGCATGCAAGAGATGCTTATAAAATTACAAACCCAAAGAAGGAAGGGTAAGGTAGGCGCAATAAACACACACAATCTAAGATGAAGGACAACTTTCTGTTCTCAAGGGCATCAGCACTACCACTCTTCCTGAGTTCAGAAGTCAAGATGCTTGCTGATAGAAAACAAAACATCTACCTTCATTTCAGGTAAGCGGAAATATTGTGAAGGGATATCAGAGCCTCCCATTAAGTGGTGTAAACGGTGACAGAAGAAAGCAATACCATATCTAAACTGTGCTGTGCTGATGTGGCTAAGTTAATGGAATGTGTGTTTTTTCTGCCTGTCGTGGTTTAACCCCAGCCAGCAACTAAGCACCACGCAGCCGCTCACTCACTCCCCTCCACCCAATGGGATGGGGGAGAGAGTTGGGAAAAAAAGTAAAACTTGTGGGCTGAGATAAGAACGGTTTAATAGAACAGAAAAGAAGAAAGTAATAATGATAACACTAATAAAATGACAACAGTAATAATAGAACAATTGGAATATACAAATGGTGCACAGTGCAATTGCTCACCACCCGCAGATCGACACCCAGTAAGTCCTTGAGCGGTGATCCCCACCCCTACTCCACCTAGTTGATACACTAGATGTGACGTCCCATGGTGTGGAATACCCTGTTGGCCAGTTTGGGTCAGCTGCCCTGGCTGTGTCCTGTCCCAACTTCTTGTGCCCCTCCAGCTGTCTCACTGGCTGGGCATGAGAAGCTGAAAAATACTTGACTTTAGACTAAACATTACTTAGCAGCAACTGAAAACATCAGTGTGTTACCAACGTTCTTCTCATACTGAACTCAAAACACAGCACCATACCAGCTACTAGGAAGACACTTAACTCTATCCCCGTTGAAACCAGGACAAGTATTCTTGTGGAAGAAATATTATGTATAACTTTTCACGTGTGTGTTTACTTTATAGTTGTTTCTGTGTAGGTGTAGAAGAGTCACATGTGAATATCCCACTTACCCACAGTCCCATTGCTTTGCGCAATGAGTTGTAGTGCACCAGATAGTTTGTTGTAGGACTATGCACAATAATTTCTCAAATGTTTTAACATCAACCTATCTTTCCTGTAAATTACTCCAAACACCTGTCTCTGTCAGATACTTCAGAAATTATTTTGAAAACTGTATTTTGATTATACTTCCCTTTCACTCTGACAAACACTTAAGTTTAAAGTAATTATCATATGAAGAATTTCACCAACTGTTTAAGGAAATTCATATGTATAAATTCATATTAAAAAACTTCACAAAATACTTTTTTGTAAAGTGCTTTTTTATTATGCATTGTCAACAGTTAAACAGTATGTTGCTGTTTCATGCAAACTGGTATACTGTTAAGAGAGCAAATGTTAATCCATAAACATGTTAAGGAAAAAAGTGCTAAACCTGCATACATCTGTACAGGTTTAAATATAAAACTAGAGAGCTGCTTCAGTTAAAATAACTTTGAATTAGTTACTGAAACAATCACTAGTCTTAATTGCCCAGTGTTCCCAAACTTTGTTCCCATTCTGCCTAGGATGTTTGCTTTTATGCTGTGTTAAAATTTACACACTTTTTTTTTTTTTCTGTCATACAATATAATGCCATAGTAGTAGCTCTAGGAATATAGCAAAACAGTACTATTCACCCACCAGTTGTGGTTACTATTCAATAAGAAGTCCATTTCAAACTAACTACTGCATGATATTGCAAAAAAACCCCAACCCCCAAAAACAAAACAAAAAACCAAAAACCCCAACCCCCCCAAAACCCAACCAGAACCCAGATCTTCCAGTATGAGCTAACACAACAAATGTACATAATAGGTCATGGAGCAACAGCTCAGTTATAATACATAAGAAAAAACCTATGGAAATATTTTTTCTTGTTTTGTGTACACCAGGTGTTTCACATCTGGATTTGTTATAAATAATAAACTGTAAAAGTGAATTACTATGTTTCTTCAGGAGAGTTATGTAGTAAAATATTTCTTGCAATGTTCAGGAACATGGAGAAGCTGTTTTAATTACAGACTGAAAAAATTCTATTTTATGCATCTTCATTGCCTTAAATGTAAACTAAGCAAATAAGGTCTAAGTAATTGACAGTATATAATACAAATTTTCATATGTAATCTCTGGATATTAAATTCTTCAAGAAGGACTAAAATAACTGGACTGAAGAAATACCTATTTAAGACATACTTTATAATGAGTGATAGATATAGCTGATCACTTAGCTGTTTTATTCATTTTCATCATAGAATCTATTTCTTTTAATTTGTTCTTCTACACTGAGCTGTTTGAACTTGACTTTCTTGCCTTGGAATGATGAAACAGCTTTATATCTTGAGCTCAGTAAATTTAAGCTTGTATTTATGTCATTCTTTGACACTTCGATTATTTCACTTCCTTGACAGTCATTAATACCATTCAGTTTTGTATCATAATTCCCATGTTCTTTTGAATATGGGCTGCAGGAATTTTTAGTTATATCTACAGAGTCTATTAGACCACAGTTTAAAACCAGGTTGTCTTTTTTAAGGAAAGATGTTTTCAGAGTGTCAGATAAAATAGTATTTAAGTTTTTGTCATATTTTGATTCTGCTCCAATGCATACCAACTCAGTATCAACAGGGAATGTTGTATTAGTTGCCTCCTTTAAAACTAATCTGCTATAAGTACGAGACTTCTGACAAGTGGCATCTTTATTTAATTGAGCAAGACTATTAGAGGTAACAGCATCCTCATCTTTTGAGTTCTGTTCATCCCATGAAACTGTTACAGTATCACTAGAATAGCTCTCATGAGATTTGTGTATCTCAAATATTTCTTCATTTCCAAACCGATTTTCCAGCTTTGCAAAGGCATGCCGTGATACTGTGCAAATTGCATGACTTAATGCTGTCATTGGGTTAGATGTAGCTGAGAGAGTTGTTTCTTGCCTACAAATGTTTAGGTGTGAAAAAGTGGCATAATTGTTATTGTTATTGTTATTCAAGAAGAATTCTTTGTGATTCTTTTGTACTGTTACATCATCAATGTTAGTAACCTGTACAACTTGTGAATCATCGGTTTCATTAATTTTTTTCTCTTGTTCCTTCCCAGCACTATGCACAATTACATTATCACCTTCATTAGTATCCTTTCCACTTTCCTCCCTTTTCTGTGATCCTCCTGTTTTATTCAGCATATTTTGCACGTTCCAAGCTTCATCATCTTTTCCCTTATTGCCTTCTTCATTTTTCTTTGCTTTACAGATATTTGTAGCTTCTTTTTCAGACAGAGAGCTAAACGGTGAGTGTTGATTTTGTTGTGTATTTGCAGTGTTGTTTTTATTTTGCACGCTCTCAGCATTTTTTTTCTGAGGATCCTTTTTATTGCCCAGAGGTTTATTTGTATGTAAACTAGAACCTTCTTGAGCAAAACCTTCTGGGGGCCACTTTGGCTTATTTACTTTAGCCACTTCTTCAATAGAAAATGTTTTCTTGGGTGTTGTATTGTCTGTTGAAGGAGGCCATGTCATCTTTAATTTCCCTCTCTCTGTGGATTTTTTCAAATTATTATCCAAAATATCAGGATGAGTACCTTCGGCACCTGAGTACAAGTCTTGATCAATTTCTGTAAATGGTTTAGGATCAACAGGTAAACTATTAATGGGATTTGTTTCTTCAGCATGAATATTACCAACTAAGCTGCATTGATCTTTTGATTTCCATAATTCTTTATGCTGCTTGTGTCCAAAACCTTCATCATAATTTCCTTTTGATTTGAAAAGTTGTTTAAAATGGGGTTTACAATATATTTTTCCATGGAGAGATGCGTAATTTCCCAAGCTGCCGAATGGAAGAAAATGTGTTTTATACTTTTACATATCATAAACCTACTGTGAATATTACACTTGACTTAGTATTTCAAGTACTCTTACATGACAGTATACATAAAGAAACAAAGAGCAAAAAGAGAGCAAATGTATTGGCCAATTCTGACACCCACCCCCACCCCACCCCCCAAAAAGTATC
>JANZLQ010000078.1:9925216-9955989 GCA_026212715.1 Elanus axillaris | reverse complement strand
TTTGCAGAAAAAGCCCCGGGGGTCTTCGTAAAAAAGGGTAACTTGAGCCAGCCCACACACACCCTTGTGGCAATGACAGCCAACAGCCCCCAGATCACCAGCAGGTCACAGAAACATAGTAAAGATTGCTGGATAGAAGATCTAGTAATAAAGGCACATTGCAGATAATGGCTGTGTATCAAACTACATATTAAGACCATCAAAACTACCAAGTTACCCAAGCTGTGCTACATTACTGACAGGACAGTCATCTACTTCTGCCACCAACCAGTTTACAACTCTCCTGCTTGAACTTACTGTTCACCTGTCACTGTTTCTCAGCCAAGTGGTTTATGCATGGTGTCTTACCTGACAGGGCTGATTTGCAGAGTCTATGTTCTGTAAAATGGGTATTCAGCATATTTTAAGTAATGAAGTCAACCTTATTATGAATTCTAGATGCATATAATGAAAACTGAACAAATGGGTTGCTGTCTAATGTGTATGTCAGCAAAGCCTGTGAAGAACAGGTAGAATTTTCTGCTATACAAAGTATTTACAAAAACATACAACATCAAAAAAACCAGTTTATTTTACTGCCCAAATTATTAAACACTAAACAAGACAAACTTGTAGTTTATACATTAGGAATGTAAGTTTTCACATACAATTAAGAAAACAGTTCACTGTAAAAAGGTGAAATATTACTGGAATAGAACAGTGTCACACAACAAACTGAAGAATGAGAAAGTGTGGCACATTCATTTAAACTCAGGCTCTCAGGTGAAGACAAACATCTATAGACAGATGCAGCTATTCCACAGACTTTGGTGAATATTAAGAAACGTACATATCTAGTCTTAGAAGTAGAATTATACAAATACAAAAGGCAATATATTACACACCTATATACAGCACTGTAAGCCTCAAACACTGACAAAAGATATCAGACATAAGTCAGAAATTTCTAGAATACTCACAGAAATCAGAGACCTCCTTAGAGGGAAGTGTAGCTAAAATAGCTATGTATTTCTCTACCTGTCAAATCTGTCAGGTATTCAAGGCAATTCAAGGACATTTCACTCCCTTCAGAAAAGTCATTGCAGCTCTACAGCAAGTGGTTAGAGGCCATATGCTTTTTGCACGACTGTTACAGATTCTTACAACAAAAATAATTCTTTTCAGCTTCAACAGTTTTGAAAGTGTTGCTGCTCAAAGCCATCACTAGAAACAGTGCCCTTTGATTTAAAACAGAAGGTCAGTTACAGTCAGCATTAAAACATCTTCTCTTACCATAATTTGAGATGACTCACTCGTACATAAAATTTTTACTGCAGAATGGTGCAGCCATGTATGATGTTTGGAGTGTATTCATCAGAACTACACACTCTTGGGTAGACTGCAGTATGGGATGGCTTAATAGGTTTTCCTTACACTAATACAAGACTTCTTCAATATACATTTTCCATTCATCAGTCTGAAGTGATCAGATAATGCTCAAAACTCAAGAGCTTGACAATTTTAGAAATACCATGGAAGAATTCATATATCTGCTTCCTGCCGTACTTCTCCTCCCCTACCCCACAATCCTGCACCATGGATATTTGGATAACAAATAATTCTGCCCTCCCTCTCCCCTATCCTGCCTTTTTTTTTTTCCCTTTCTCCTCGGTTTTAAGAAAAGAAAGAAGAACTGAAAGTGTTATTACTGACATGAGGAAAAAAATTCTTTAGACTTAATCAATATCAAGGTGTGATGTCAGTTCACAAAGAAACATGTTAATTGTTTAAGTTGCTCCAGAGACAAAATACATATGTATTTATATAAAGCCACATATGTATAGAAACAGCAGTCTTTAATACCAAGAACCTTTCCTTCTATCATTTTCTCAAAAAAGTATGAAGCTGTATGTGATTTCAGTTGTACCAATATAAGCCTATGTCTTGGGTTCAAGCTGGACCACAGTTAGAATAATTAGCTGGATAAAATAAAAGGATAAACTAACTTTACTTTAACACTGTTTGACTTGTAGCTAACAGTATTATAAACATTATGTTACATATGTATATTTTATGGCATTTTAGATCCTTTGAAATTCTAATTATTTATAGCTAGAGTGACTAAATCTTCCCAGTATAATAAACATTTTATACCAACACCAGCTTGAAAGAGTGTCTACTGTGGAGATAACAATCATGAACTAAATGAAACAAAACGAGTAGAATTACTTAAAAATTATAATCCCTTAACACTAACTCACAAGTAATACCATCACAAGCAACATTTGTCACTTGCAATTTCATTTATCTATTCTAGTTTATTTTTTAATTTAAATTACTGTAAAGTGTTTCCAAAGTATTCTTAAATACTACATTGCAAGAGCAGATCAGGAGGCAGCTCTAAGTTCTGCAGGTTATTTCTTCATAAGATCTAGAATAAATTTCAATGAAATGAAAACATTTACATTCAAGTATCTGTAGTGCTAGCCAGTGCCTGCTATCAGCTGTCTAAAACCCTTCTACTGCTTATGGTTATGCATGCTCCAGCAGCCACATGTATTAGTCAACCCAAAACAACTGTGCTTTCTAACATGTACTGCAGAAAAACCTGTAAAAAAGAGGCAAAGTTTTCTGCTGTACAAAGTATTTACAAAAACATACAACTTCAGAGAACCAGTTTATTTCACTGGCCAAAGTATTAAGCACTAAACAGGACAAACTTGTAGTTTATACATTAGGAATATAAGTTTTCATGTACAATTAACTGTAAAAAGGTAAAATATTACTGGAATAGAACAGTGCCACACAACAAACTGAAGAATGAGAAAGTGTGGCACATTCATTTAAACTCAGGCTCTCGGGTGAAGACAAATATCTATAGACAGATGCAGCTATTCCACAGACCTTGGTGAATATTAAGAAACACACACATCTAGTCAGCAGTCTTAGAAGTACAATTATACAACTTACTTGATTGACCCTATCAACTATGTCTCCCCATCACTTTTCATTGATTAACCAGCTTATTAGTTGCTATACACTTGAATAACATTAGCTGCTTAAAAGTTACTTGTGCTTCAGTTTAAGTCAAAAAGGGATAGCTAAACTTATCTCCAGGCAAACAGGAAAGCATACCAGAATGTTAGTGTTTGTTTTGTTACAAGGTTCTTGACAATAAAGGATGACTAGGTGCAGAAATCTGGACAGTTAGGAATGACTATCCTTTAGATCTTCATCCTATTTCTCCACTCATAACAATATATTGCCTGTTTATCAGCTAATCACTGCTACTGGGGTGGTTTTGTCAGCTATTGCTTCTCCAAATTTCTGCAAAAAGTTTTAATGTCCATTTTTAATTAAAATCTTAATGTTATAAAAGTTGGTATCAAACAAGGTCACCAAACTAACTGAAGGTTAAAGGTTAGGTAACCTTGAACAGGCTGCTGTTTTAGAATTTCAAACTAGAAAAATAATAAATATAAAAGACTAGGAATTACAGTGCTACTTATATTTACATTATAATTTCCCTTTGTGCTTGCAAGTTACTGAAAGCATGCATCCTTTGGTAGTATTCTCAAGATAAGAAGTTCATGTTAAACACATTCATGCTCCTGATTTACTTTAGTCAGTGCAAAGGGCTCATACCTTATTTCCTACATAACATTGTTACAGAATCACATCTCTTCCCCATAAATAAAAATATTGGTGACAGTGACTTTTCAATGAGTAGTTTTGTGCCTAATATTTAAGAATCTGAAAGACCAACAGAGCCTGTCATACAATTTGTAAGTCTAAAGAGTGACTACTACAGCAACTGACAAGAACTCCCATCCACAAGTACTGCTGTTATATGACTTTTGGCCCAGTTTCAAAAGACATATAGAAAAAACAAAATGCATCTGTAATTCAGACTCATATAGGCATAAAGAAGGACGAACACTGCAATGCATACTAACATTACAAAAACCACCATGCAGTGAACACTGAATTGATGCTTCTAGTTTTAACCTTACATGTAAGCACAGCTTTCTCATGGCTAACATAAAAGAATGTTTGTTCTTACAAAGTTGTTCCAAGATTTCACGCCCATACTGCAAGACTCCTCTTATAAAGTAAAAGAAGTACTTGCAGTTTTGCCTATGCCAAGTGGTAGTCAAAAAGTAGGATCTGGGAAAGAGGCTCTACTTGTTCCTGGACAGTGCATTTGTCAAAAGCCACACATCTTGGTCAGTGGCTAAACAATCTATCAATGCTTGTTAAATCAGTGAAGCTGTAAACTTCACATGAAGCTGTAAGCAATCAGGTGTATAAATACAGCAAGTCAAAGAGGAACTTCCCAAGCTATCAGAACTTGACGCAAAATAATTACAGATGTTGTCTATTCACTATTACTGTCAAACGTGAGACAAATAAGAATTTATGGGCTTGAGGTTTAAGAAAGTAATGTATAACATATCAAGGAGCTTAATGTACCAGTATCAGCATAAACCCTCAATATTTTATTTTTCATACTTGTCAATTTAATATCAATCTGTTGACAATGTTATGCTAATACTAGGAGGTCGCTGCTGATTAGGTTGTTTGCTTAAAATCGGAAGATCTGTTCTTTCTGTTCCATATATCAGTTTTTCCTCCTGAAGACTGCAAGCTGAAAACCTGTTTGCCTCTGTACCAGATACACCACCACGATTATTTGGAACTGAGACACCACTGACCTGTTCAAAGGATTTACTAAACACAGTAGTGGTTGTTCTGGCCAGACCATGGCTGCCTGGCTTAGGCAGGGACTGGCTAGTTGTCAGTGTTAGTCTCTTCAGAGAGACAAGCTCTAGATTCTCACTCATGGCTCTCTGAGTTTGTTTTCGTGACAAGTGTTCTCTGCAGGTTTCTCCTTCTTTTTCTTTTCCTCCAGCTTTGCTTCCTCCAGACCTTCGCTGGCTCTTCCCTAAAAGGTTCTTACTGCTTGTGTTGCTGCTGTTAGATAGGGCAGACTGACTTGTACTAGAGGTAGCCCTAGAGTAAAAACCTTCATCACTTTCAGATACTTCTATCAGTTCTTCTTGAATTGCTAAATCAGTATTACCTGCATGGTAGAAAAAGAAATAAAGAATTAGCAATTTACTTTCTCACATTTATTGATTTTATGTATTGCTAGATTTTGATATTTATAAGCATGAAGCCACACAGCAACAGAACAGAGAACAGAAGACAAAACTTACCTATTCCATTACATTTTGGAATTAAGGGTCATTAGGATACAAAGTTACAGCACATAATGCTGCATTAACTAGATCAAAAAGCATGCCCACAGTCTCATTTTGCAGTAATTTTGGAAAAAAAAATAAAAATGCAGTCTTGTTAATTCATGCAGATTAGAAATTTACAGATTAGAAGATACCACACAGAACAAAAAAAGCCTAAATCTTATTTTGAGCGAGTGCTCCAATACATGATTTTGCAAAGCTCATTAATTATAAAGGTATGTGATCAATGCCCCAGGACACCCAATATGGCACCTGCATGTTTAGCAACCCAAGAATGCCTTAGGACTGAAAGGTCACCTTCTGCATCATAGGTCTGGTGGTATGAGTTGGAAACTCAAGCACAACATGAGATCTCCAGTATACTGTGAAAGGTGGAATTTGGAAAATCTGAGGTAAACAGCGAGATACCTTTCACATCCATTTTGATGGATTCTTCATACCACTGATCACCAGATTTTGTAAACCCAATAAATATGCTTAACAAACTCAAAGGTATGTTGAGTCTCACAGTGTATTTCCTGCAGATTAAATAAATCTACTTTTAAGTATGTCATCATTGTCTGTGGCACAGACAAAGCTGTGTGCAATACATGCATTTGTGTTATTACACATGCAAATATATTAACTGCATACTTTAATTCTCCAAACATGCAGCAGTGCCCCTTTCAATCAACAGTGGTACCTTAGAGTGCAGCTACAAGTGCTCTGCTAAAACTGCACTCTGCCAGATGAGTTTATTCCATCCTCCATCATTTTTCTTACAGATTTTTGCCTCCTGATTTCTGGCATGCCTTTGCTGTCAGTTCTAGGATCTGTAGCTGTTTCCTGTACTCCCTGTAAATGCTGAACATCATTCTCTGCTAGTGCTCTGCTCTTTTCCCCATTCCCGGTCCTCTCTCCAGCCACACTTGTGACACTAATCTCAGGTATGATAAAGTTGCCCAATTCAGTAGCATCATTACCATTCTCTGGTTGTTCTAGAATTAAAGATGGATAAGAAAAAAAAAAAAAAAGATGTCTGAAACAAAACATGAAACAAAAGCCAATAGATACAGATGACTAAAGCATTATAAATTAAAGCAGATGTTCATATATTAACCTCTTGTAAATTAGCAACATTAGTGAGTATGGAATTTTGCTTTATTTCTAAATTGCAGGCTTCAATCTTCCAATTACTGGCCTGTGTCCACATACTGGAAAGCCCCATGCTTGATCTTTCAAAATTGAAATTTCTGAGGATCACAAAACAAACACTCAGAGATTATCAGAAATCAAAGAACTCTCCATAATTCACTTATGACTATATTGTCTGTATCACCATGCTAAAATTAGATTTATTTTTACAATGAAATGGCATATCAACTCCATGTGTTATCAAGAAGACTGGAAACTCTACACATACAATATCATGATGTTGCACAGTGGCCAACTAACAGTGGAGCAACTAAGCAAACACAAGCACCCTTTGACTTCTATTTTGTTTCTTCATTTAAAAAAATTATTTTCAACCAGAAAGATATTTATAAGTAGGAAAATTCTCCAGTTACTAAAATCAACTTATTCAGATAAAATCTATGGAGTTTTACTGCAGTTTTTGCCAGCTACTGAAAAAATAACATAAGTTATTTTATAAGTTATTATATCAACATGAGTTGATCTACTCAGCCTTTTTAAGCTTCTTATATGAGCTAACAACTAAATTAGTTTGCAATAAACTTAATTGTGTCACACAAGTCAGTTATGAACTGCATTTGAGAAAACAGTGATTAAGCTGCAGGGAGGGAAAGCACTACAACTTTCTGCAGCACTGGGGAAAAAAAAAGAAATTAAGGCAAAAACGAATGCAACTTAGAACTAAGATTACTTCTCATCTGGGTAAGTCATCAACAGCAGATATACATGCGCTCAGCCTGGCCAAAAAATTATTCAAGACAGTCAAAGATTCTTGCAGACATAGCCAAAAATCCCCAAGCAAACAGAAAACTCAACTGCTACCCAAAGTGTGAGAATGATGGTTATGTGTAAGCACAAGAAATTTCATAATGATATTTAATGATAAGAATGCAATAGTTCCTACAAGTTCCTGGACAAACAAATCCTGACTCAGAGATGCCTGTCTACATTAGATGAAGATAGGTTTGAGAAGGATGAACTCTTGAAAGAAAAAAGTAAAAATAAAAGTGGGAGTTGAAACTGTATGGAAATTCCAAGTATATGCAAGTAACAAGCTACAATCCTAGTGACCTGTCAGCTCCAGTGTTTGAAGTATTTTCAGTATCTGAAGGCCTTTTAAAAACATTCAGAATTGCTTTATCAGCACTAGCTCTACCACCACAAAACTGCATTTAGATGACCTGGAGAAGATAAAAAGAGAAGCTGTCAGTTACAGATAGTTATGGCACATCCTCCATGAAGATGTATACCAGAGAAATACCAGTGAAGACGGGCAAAGACTACACTATGTGCTAAATAATTATATATTCTATTTATGTTCTATACATATACTATATTCAAACACTATGGCCACAAATTCGACAAGACTAAAAATGCACTAAAAGCACAGCTCAGAATAAAGCTCAACTGAATCCCTGTTTTATTCATAACACAGTTCTTTCAGACCTGAGGATTAAGTAAGGGCCGCCCAGACTTTACTGCCAGTTTGCTACTGCACGTGACAGAAGTTGGCAGTCCAGACATTGAACTGACATGACAGTATGAAGTCCAAAACCAGAGGAATTTATGAGGAGATGATTTTTCACAGCAGCAGCTCTAATGCTTTTTAGCTGGAGAGGATCCTCTCTTCCCCCTGTCCCCACACTGAGGACTCTTGTGAGGGCACAGTGTACTTTTAGGTCAAGAGAGCTACAGCACTGGGCTTTTCACTAGCATTTGTGCTGTCTGCATTTACCACAACAAGGTAAGTCTCAGAGCTAGAAGGTTATTCTGGCAGGTATGGACATCATTGTCCCCTGGTGTAAGAGCTATCCCTGATTTTACCTGCAAACACCAAGTATCATGATTCTTTCTAACTAGTTGACTCCTAATGAAAGTATCTATTTAACAAGTTGAACTATCCAAAGGAAATGGCATTAATAATTGCTGCAATTAGCCAATTTGGCAGGAAACTCAAGTTAAAACTGTTTCCAAGTGTAACTCCTAACACCACTTCCTGCTTAAGTCTTCTATCATCAGTAACAAAGGTAACAACTGAGCACCATGAGCTGCAATAATAACAACAACAACAACAACCACCGTAATGATAATACCACCACCATCAAATATAGCCTTTTGTCTAAAAACATAGGAGCAGAAAGGCTAGTGAGGAGAAATCATCAACACTCTGACTGGCCTCATTGGTCTAATTTTACTGGACAGAGGTACCTGTGCCTTTCCTATGGCAATCTTCAAACTCCTTCCTGCTAACCCCATCAGTGCAGCTACAGGCACCTTATTTCAGCAGAACTGATCCACTGATCTCCATTTGCACAAGTCAATTCTGCTAGAAAGTTCATTTAGAGCCAGGACACCAGAGAGAGGAGAGGGCAGAACAGAGTTTACTGTCAGTCCCTTCTCCACCAAGGGCAGAAAAGCACTAATTAACAGCATGCAGCTCCAAAGAAAGGAGACTCAGAGTGCACAGCAGAAATCAGAGGAACAGAGGAATAATTCTTTTGTTAGATATTTTTGTATAACAGCACTACTTATTGTTGTTTGGTGGTGTGCATTTCTAAATGTAATATCCTACTGTGTTATCAGCACTTTACCCATTGTTGATGCATTCCCACAGCTGTGTAACCAACACTACAATGAACTGGGAGAAAAAAAACAAATAACTTAAAGAGTTTTTAACCTAAGAGTTTTACTCAGCGTAATTATGCCTAATCTTTTAGTTAAGTGCTATTAACTACTTCTAATGAAAGGCAATATACCTTTCTCTAAGTTTAACACTGAGCTACAGGAGGAAATTAATGAAAAAATGGGATACTGGGTATCTCAACTCCTATTAACACTGTCTACCATAGCATCTACAGTCTTGTGGCAGGGATAAGACTACACAATCCATGTCCTTCATAGTAGCATCCCCTCCTTATTTCAAAACTTTTAAGAACACCTAAACCAAACCTTCAGCTTCATAATGCTTGGTTTTGAAGATAATACTGCTGCAAGTTGGACGACTCTGGGGGTCTATCTTTGAGAAAGAGATATTAATAGCTAGTGCACAAGCCAATGTAGCAAAACAGAAAACAAAAAACACTGCTAAATAGTGTAGAAAAAATGGAATAATTATGTTAGTTTGAAAGTTAATATAAATATGCCCATAGAAGTCGAAGGAAAATGCATTTGGAGTCACATTTCTGAATGCTTCGAGTGATAGAACCAACCTAGATAAATACATTTCATGATTACTAGCTGCTAAGAATTAATTAAAAAGGTATTTCAATCACTCTACTTTATCATTATGGTTGCCTACATCATTTTCTTCAGATTTCACAGGCAACTTGACGTATGATTGTAATTCAATTTTAACCACCACAAGCTCAAGCTGCATTTCCTGCACAACAATGTTAGCATTTTTTTTATTCACAAAAGCATCAAGCTTATATCCCCAAATTAAAACTCATTCCAGATTTCTAAAAGTTATAACTATTTCAGGAATTAATACTGTTTTTAAAAAAGTAAGAAAACTCTCTCCACAGAGATTCAAAGACTAATGTTTCTAAACCTTGTATACTACATGAAAGTCAATTTCTGCAATGGGAAAAAAAATAACATCTTGCCCTTCTCCTCTGGTTGATGTCTTTGGTTTTGTATTACTTACATTATCAACATCTGCTTAGCTTTTCTTAGTCTGTTACATCAGAGTACTTCTCTCACATGCATTACCTCTACACACAGAAGTTTTTCCTGAGCAGCCCTTCTATAGGGCAGTTTGGCAGATTTTACATTAGTAAGGAACGCTTTGCTAGGGCTTGCTTCGTTTTTTTTCCCTAGCTTCCATAAGTAACTATTCATTTAGGTGTTTATGTCCCTCACACACTGTATGATTCTTCTGGTTCTCCTCTATTTGTGAACAGAAATGGAGATGCCACTCAAGGCTTGTTTTAAAAACATGAACACTACAAAAAACTAATGCTAGATAGAGGAGCTAACGCTCCTCTTTTTTAAGTTTTATGATTGATAGGCAATCCAATTCAATAGCACTAAATAAGTTATTGTTAGGAGGTGGCTAGTATCAACTGACTATAATTTGTGATTAAGATGAACCCATTTTGCAAACAACCTTCACTTTTAGTACCTACCTTGGAAGTCCAAATTCACAATACTCATTTGATTTTTAAAAAAGTCCTTCTAAGTACCAGCTCTAATGAACAACTTAACATTTAATCTTGTTGTGATACTCAACCCTTTAAGTTGACCTTTTTCAAAACTGACTTCCATCTAGAGTTCTAGCAAAGGCTAGCAAGATCTAATGTCTGAAAACTTTCATAGTAAACTGAATCTTTTAAAAGATAAAAAAACAAAGCCCATGCTTCTCAGCTGCAAATATGATTGGCTATAATTACTTTATTTGGTTTAGACAAATAGCTAGTGATTGAAAGTTGCTGCCCTTGCTCCCCCAAGTCATACTTTGCTTCATCAGGTTTTCTGGTCCACATGATGTACAAGATCAAACTACCTCTCAGCTGTCTCCTCTAGCTTCCTAATCCATTTCTGCAACTCATTTTTATTATACTGAAGCACAAAAATAAAACCCCCAAATACATTTTTTCCCATTACACCATGGGAGAGAGAATAACAGTCAGGAGGTACATGGTTTGTGATCAGATTTCTAGCAATTCCAGTATTCATTTTAATTAAACAAGCATCTGTAAGCACAAGCCTTGTTACTCTTTCTGCATGCTGACCCTAAAGATCCATTCTCTATCTTTCTTTCATCAGGCAATGTGGGGCACTGAATTGTGTAGTTAGGAATTTTGACATCAGGAGACCATCCACTCTGACTTTTGAAAAGGCTTTTCAAGTCACAAACAGCAATTTTGTTAGTACTGTATAATGAAAATTTTGAGGAGATTAGCTGAAGAGGTATATGCATAGAACATTTACCATTTAAAACAAAGCAATCAGTTACTCAAAGATACCATAGACTTAGTTTTGGCCTTTAAGCTAGCCTAATGTTTACAACTACTCCCACATCTTGCTATACAAGTTACCTTCCACCTCTACCCTACACCAAGTAATTTTCTTATTTTTCATTAAATGCTGCACCATTGAGGCAAATCCAAAGTTTTCCCAATAACCCAAACAAAATGTTGACGAGCATTTTTTTTTAAGAAGTCCTTAATCTTTCAATCCTCATTCCTAACTATTCCTCACTTGGGTCGTATTAACTAGATTATCACCATTTCTTTCGAACTGTCCTTTTATGTTTATGAGACTCCCATAAAACACAGCACTCCACCCCACTTCTGAGTCCTACTATTCTTCTCATTTCCCTTTCACCTTACTGTTATCTGCTGCAGGACACACTTGTCCCACACATTTTTCCTTGAACTTCATCAAGGATCACCCCCAGCAAGAAGGCAATAATTGTAAAAACTTCTAGATTACTGTATTTGCTGAAAAAATTGCATTCTTGGAAGGATGGTTCCAATACTGATTCTCTAACATTTTTATTTCATTTTTTCTGCAAACAAAAAGAGAAAGGCAATGTTTATTTTAACACATTTTTGATTCCTCTGAACGAACTAGCACTCAGTATATCCTTAATCCGTGTTCCCTTTCACCACTTCATTTGAACAAGCATCAGAACCAGTCAAAAATAATAGCTGACAAAATTGCCAAGCTTCAGAGGGCATTTGTCCATTTAAAAACTGAGCTATCATACAGTTTCCTTGCACCTGGTCAATAATCCTTGCTTAACAACTGTAAGCCTGAAGAAAGGAAAATAGATTATAAAGACTAAAATGGTCCTTGGGAGTCTCGAGATTTCAGTAACGACTTGCTACTGGACCTCACACAAGTTAAAGACACCAATGTTTGCTTAAAACTGTTGGACAAAGCTGAGGAGCAAGTTTTTAATCAGTTGAAAAGAGGTTTGGTTATTTTACCTGTCTTTGCCCCTCACCCCCTTTGGCAGCTTACCATCAGTACTACTACCACCAGTGTGTACCAGTACTGCTGAGAAAACTCCATCATTAAAGTCATCTTCTACCAGCATATTTGTAAGTAATTTCCTCAATACTTACATTAATTACCTCTCAGTCCTTTTATAGACAAGTAACTTGGCAATACTTTTCTAACTGAACTTTCCATGTACTACAAAAGCTCATACAGTGCACATAATACAGAAATTTTAATGATACTAGTTCAGAATCTTTATTGATTCTATTAAAAGAGCATTCTTGTCTACACTCACTCACTTAGCCTGTCATCAGAATTACAAGCCCAGCAGAAGAAGCTACTGTCAATTTTGATCACTGGTCCAGTAGCTCTTCCCTCATCTGAAGATGGTAGAAGTGGAATCCAATGTTTCTCCTTTTACAGTACATTCAGCACCATTTTTTTTATATTCCTCAGCCCAGAACTGCATTCTACTTCATGGAAGACCTTATATTAGTTCGCCCAAATGTGCTGGTTTTGGCTGGAAGTTAATTTTCTTCACAGTAGCTGGTATGGGGCTATGTTCTGGATTTGTGCTGGAAACAGTGTGGATAACACCAGGATGTTTTAGCTACTGCTGAGCAGTGCTTACCCAGAGCCAAGGTGCTCCTCACCCCACCCCACCAGCGAGGAGGCTGGGGGGGGCACAAGGAGTTGGGAGGGGGCACAGCCGGGACAGCTGACCCCAACTGACCACAGGGAGATCCCAGAGCATATGGTATCATGCTCAGCTTATAAAGCTGGGAGAAGGGGAAGGGGAGGATGTTTGGAGTGATGGCATTTGTCTTCCCAAGTCACCATTATGCGTGATGGAGCCCTGCTTTCCCGGAGATGGCTCAACACCTGCCTGACCATGGGAAGTGGTGAATGAATTCCTTGTTTTGCTTTGCTTGTGTGCACAGCTTTTGCTTTACCTATTAAATTGTTTTTATCTCAACCCACGAGTTTTCTCACTTGTACTCTTCTGATTTTCTCTCCCATCCCGCTGTGGGGGGAATGAGCAAGTGGCTGTGTGGTGCTTAGCTGCCAGCTGGGGTTAAACTACAAGACCCAAACATAATGATTCATCCCTCTACCCTTAAATACCATTTTTATTTAAATAATTTAAGACAGTTGAGGTTCTGTGGTAAAGTTGTTAGACATTTGCTTTGCTTCAGGTTACTGTAGACTACTTTTCAGAAGAAAACCAGAACATCAGCCTCTCTAAAGAATCAATAAATTTGTACAGCTCCCTTTAACAAAAAGGGGGTTTGTTGGTTTTTTAAAACACGATTAAGGAAATAAAGAATATACTTCATCTGAACTGCATTAAGATTCCTGTTCACCGCTCAAGAAAACAAAAACCTCCAAACTCCTGCTTGCTTACTAGCAATGAAGATGTGCAATAACAAAATTCTCAATACTATTTTAAACATCTATAAAAAGCTGACAATTCATTGCAAAATGTATTTCTTACCATGCCTTTTCCATCTATGCCCTCGGATAGACATGCTAGTCACAGCATTTCTTGATATCCTGGATGAAGTAGGTGTAATTTCAACCTGAATGCATCTTGTACCTTCTTTACTAGATTTCATGGCACCCTGAGGCAGTGAAGCTTTTATTGCATTAGCAACCTAGAACAGAAAAGATGCAGTTAATTTCTTAACATGAAAATCCAAATTTGAGAAGAATTCTGTCAGGGTATTATTATTACTCCAAGAAGAATACTGTGTACAATTCCAGTTTAAGGTCAAAAAAACACACTAGCTTTTTGCACAGGTTATAAAAGAATGCTGGTTGCAGCTACCTCTCTGAAGCAATACTTGCCACTTTTTAAAACAAAGTTTCCAGCTTAAAGATATGACTATTACTTCAGAGTGCTTCTGCACTATCATCTAAGCTTTCAAGACTTAGAAGTGTTCTATTGAAAATAGTTTGTTCACTAGGGAAGATCACAAAATAACTAAGTACATTGAAAATACTTGTGGGTACATGTGCATACTTAGAGATCTAACTATTCACGTGAGCACAGCCACATAGACCCTGTGGGATTTAGGTTCCTGGTATGATGTTGCATCATGCATGTTCACAAGAAGGATTTCCTAGACTAAAAATTCTACTCAAAAAATGTTGAAATACAACACCTACCAGCAGAGGTTCTGGAAACAGTTCCAACTGTGCTCTATACAAAATGTCATCCATCGCTTTACGAGCCAGATCCCATTCTCCATTATAACTACAAAGATAAATATATACATAATAATAAACATCTATATCAACAGATGAACCTTCTTGGTCACACAGCCTTCAGAGATTTAGTGTTCCTTAAGAGCTCAGTTTAGAGGAGTTGATCTACTTGTGTTCATTAGCAGTAAGCCTGCTATTTAGAGAACTTATTGTGAAGTAGTGCTTATGGAGACAAGTTTTATTTTCATTGGCCAGCCTGAGCAGTTTAAAAGTTACATAATTAGTTATTGATCAGCTAGTCATGAAATATTCTGAAATTCAAACAGGATTGTTTTAATATTCCTCCACCTTTTTAGTATTCCTGTGTTACTAGTCTGTAATTATTTCAGTTAATAAGAGCTTCACACATTAACATGACTGTCTAAGGGTAGATGACATCAGCATTTCAGAGAAAACATAAGACCTTTTTTCCTTAACTAGACTGATGTCAAAAATAAGTGTGCAAAAATGTGGACAGCAGAGAACAGTTGGAAAAGGGTTTTTTAAGAGATATTTTCACACCAGCAGTTATACCTATTAAGTGCTGTTCCAGCCCTCTTTTTCCCCAATATGACACAGGTGACTTCAGCCAACTAGCTGGAAAGCTGTGTTCTCTTCCTGAGGACCTTATTGCTAGACACAGTATTGTCCACAAGAAAATAAAACATTTCAAAGGTAGCATGCCTAAATGAGCACATAAATTAAGCTGACATTTCTTTATTTTGTAATCTTATTAAAAAAACCAAACAACTTACAAGGCATAATAAATCCCTGTTAGCATTTGCACCATGAATTCAGATGAAACTGGAATCCTACTGTTGACTCCCTTGTACTTTCTCACTTGTTGGCGAGGATATCCGCAGACACAAATTCTAAAGAAATCATGCATTTGTCATTAACAAATAATGTAGAACCACCTTTGTATAGAACACTACACAGCTAGGTGTTTAGTATGCATTTTAACTACAATAGACCCACAGGAAGGCATCCATCAACAACCACGTGCTGAAGCAGACTATTTCTTGTTATGAAAGAAGGGTATGCCCTCTACCGGCAGTGTTCAAATGCTTCAAAACAGAGAGGTCCTAGACACTCCTGTTACATTTATACTATAGTGGAACATGGTAGAAAACTGCCAGTAAAAGCCATTCTAAATCCACGCATTTGCTGCAGAACAGATAAAAAAAAAGGTTAATGGTATTTAAGGAAATAAAGCACCATAGCAACTATTAATATTAGACAAAAACATAAGCGTCATTGCATATAATAATGAAGCTGCATACGAGTTTTCAAGCAAAGATACCAGAAGCATCACATTCGTAGAATTATTCTAAAATCCAGTAAAAGTCAGCTTTAGAATTTAGTTCTGAACTAAATTCCACATCAGGTTCTGTAGGAAAATACATTTTGGAAATCAGAGATAAATGGGTAGTTAAATATGCAGTTCATTGGCTATTATTGGACTTCTGGAATGATCTTTAATGACATTAATCAAAGTATTTCCTTCTCCAAAATCATAGACTAGGAGGTTTACTCTCAGGAAGCTTCAGTTCTTCAGCTTCAATACCAGAGAGCTTGTAAAGCTTCTCTTAAATATATTTTTTCCAGGAAAAAAATATTGTGTTAAGATTGTATTGTAGTACCTTTCAAATTACATCTGTAATAGAGATTTCAGGAGCCTTTTTTTTATTACTGCTGACTTTGCCACTAACATACTGCACTTTTTTCCTCTCCTTCTCTATCCCACAACTCGTCTTCTGCTATGGCTACTTAAAAAAAAACAAAAAACAAAAACACAACCAAAAAACCCCCACACCCAACAAACACCCAACAAACCAAACAAAAACAACCTACAAAAAACACCACCCATCCACCCACACAAAAAAGCAGACAGCACCTCCAAGATCTCTACAACTCAGCAACCCTCCTAGTATGTACTTTGTAGCTAGTGTGATCTAAATTTGACTCTTCATGCTGATATCACACAGTATCTCCAAATAAAAAACAACAAAAAAAGACTTTAAACACTTCATTAGGAAAGACAGGAAGCCACACTAGTGAGAACATGCAAGGAAACAAAATCATGAGATGTTTATAAAGGACAAATCACAGAATGGTTTGGGTCAGAAGGGACCTTTAAAGATCATCAATTTCCACACACCCACACCCACCATGGGCCAGGACATCATCTACTAGATCAGGTTGTTCAAAGCCCTGTCCAACCTGACCTTGAACACTTCCAGTGACGGGGCATCCACAGCCTCATTGGGCAACTTGGTCCAGTGGCTTACCACTCTCCTCATAAAAAATTTCTTCCTTATGTCCAATCTAAATTGACCCTTGTTCAGTTTAGAACTGTTGCCTCTTGTCCTGTCACTACAGGTCCTGGTAAAAAGCCTCTCATATCTTTCTTATAAGCTTCCCTTATACATATTGACAGGCTGCAATGTGGTCTTCCTGGAGGCTTCTGTTCTCCAGGCTGAACAACCCCAACTCTCAGCCTTTCTTCATAGGAGAGGTGTTCCACCCCTCTGAACATTTTTGTGGCCCTCCTCTGGACCAAAGGTCCACAAAACAGGTCTATATCTTTCTTTTACTTGGGACCCCAGAGCTGAATGCAGTAATCCAGGTGGGGACTCATGAGAGCTGAGAAGGGGAGAATCACCTCCCTCAACCTGCTGGCTACACTTTTTACACAGTCTAAGATACAATTGGCTTTCTGGGCTACAAGTGCATATTACATTGTATTCCCAGTCCCTTCTCCACAAGGCTGCTCTCAATCCATTTATCACTCAGGCTGTACTGATATTGCACATTGCCCCAACACAGGTGCAGGGGCTTGCACTTGGCTTTGTTGAACTTCATGAGGTTAAGATACCTATGAGTATAGAATACCTACCCTTTATGCACTCATCTGGTATTGAAGGTAATTCCATAAACCCTAGGCTTATGCTGATGCTTTACAAAGTTGGTCAACTGCTGCTCTGAGCAGTCTGACAAATATTCCCTTGAATTCCTAAAATGCTGTCAGGGTGAGATTTTCAGTAAGCAGAGAAACATGGATGCCAAAACCAGTAGGGAATGAAGAACTAAGATAGAAGTCGAATTGTATAGTATCAAATAATTCAGTATCCACACAGTCAACATTTTGAAGTAGAAAGACTTGCTTGCATCTACTGGTAATTTGCTTGGGGTTTTCTGGAGGCTTTAAAAAAATTATTTATCCCAAATACAATCAAAACCTAATCAAGTAGAATAAGCAACAACAGTCTCCTGTCCACAATATTAATCTTTATATATTTTAGACGTTAAATTTTAGACCAGTATATCTAACAAAAATCTTGTAAAGACTTGTAAATGTTGCCAAGTGCTCCAATGCTCTCCTACCTCCTCCAAAGAGGAGAGGATCTTACAGGCATCCATTATCACATTTTGTTTGTGTGAGGAACCTGGAAACTCTGACTGGTAGAAAGTTGGTATAGTTGACTTCTAGGTCTCTCTTGGGTTTCCTGAGTTAAGAGCATTCTAATTTTCTCCTTAACGCAAAGTCAACTTTCAAAAAATCTAGAGATAGACGTGTTTGCTACCAGTTCTTCCTCTTTGAAAAAAGAAATGGATCAAAAAGAGACACTAATTAAAGCTGAGGTGGTTTGGGGGGGAGGGTGGTTGTTTTTAGAGGTAACAGCCAATTTCAGAAATAGCCAAAATATCAATGGATGTATTTCTAGTTTCAAGATCTATAATTTCAAGACATTTTAACTTGCACAGCATCCAAATATATTTAGTAAGCTTGCAAAGCAAAATGTCAAAAATGTACCAAGATTTTAAAAGACATTCCTGATTTTATTTGGCTAACACACCTACAACTACTTTGATTAAAAACAAACAGTTCCCTTGATATGACTTCTCCACTTAACAGCACTGCATATGAGCCAGGTCATTGCTTCCCCATTTTGAGATCTCAGCCCGAAGTTACGTAAGAGATACTTTAAAAGCAAATAATGCAGCTGTAAACACTTATAAAAAATAAGTCAAGTTTACAAGCAGCTTTTGGAACCTGAAGCTTTTTTTTTAAAAAAATTTCCAACCGATTGCCTTTCAAGTTGAAAATGCCATTTTAAGTGTAGTCAACCTACAGAAATTACCTTGAACAAATTTGACACAACGACTGAAGAGAAACTGCAGGCATGTAGCTTAAGGCAGCATTGTAACAGAGCAGAAGGAAAGTCAGCACTTCAAACCTGGGATTTACAAGAAACATTAGAATTACATTACCAATTTTATTTTTTAAAAGAGAACAAGTTTACACAGAAATTCACAAGTTATTTGAACAGATCTGGTATTTTGTTTCAACAAAATTGACAACTGAGTAGTTTGGTTCTGTAAGCTTTTCCTCTTCATGTAGTAATATACACTCCTAATCTTTCTGCATCTACATTTACATGTGTTTAAAAAACAACAAAAAAAAAACACAAAACACATCATACACCTATCTGCCTTCAGTCTATAATTATATTACAAATTATAAGAAGATTCATTAATGATTCTCAAGCAAAATCCAATTACACAATTTCACCTGTTCTGTGCTGTTAACATCTCCCTCTGAGGATGAGGTCCACTGTATACAACCCTGGACAAACCATGCTGCGATAAAGCTCCTTCAGTGAGAGCCATGGAGCCAATACTGGAAGGCTAAAGGAAAAAGGGTCATTCAAAACACGTCTGCCTGAAGTCTTGCTACAATGTAAGTGAAATCAGACAACAATCAACATCACCGTATTTGTACATAAATTTTCAACAGGTTTAATGTTATCTGACTGCTTATCTGCCTTAGACTTGAGAAGTTATTTTACACCAGATACGGTATATGGCTTTAGAATAAGGAAAAAAAAAAGACATAGTTGGTACATGGATATTATGGAGTTATGACTATGGAGTCCTGAAGAGGCCTCAGAGTCTAGTTAGTAATACTCAGAAAACCGAGAAATATGTTCCTATGTCATCGTGCAACATGTTAAAGCTACTTCTCACTTTTATTCTTAAATAGGCCTCCAAAGCATACCGCCTTTCTCAAACAGTAACAACTTTAGGTTGTAGATGTCACTTACTTCATGATAGACTGAAGGTTTGGACAAAGATGGAATCGTGAAACTCAGCACTTTGCTATGTCCCTCTTTGTCAACTATCTCCTGAAAAAGACAGAAGATACCAATGGTTACATTGTACTACAGAAACTAGATGTTCAAAAATGTTAAATGCTGGGTGGGGGTGAATGGTTAAAGAAAGCCAACAAATTATTTTAGGGACAGATAGGGATACTATAACAATCCAAGCTACAGGCTAGAAATTATCTCTGTATTTGCTTCCTATCACAGTGCATTTGCTTTGTTTCTGAAAACTAGTCAAATGATTTTGCAAATGGTACATGCATTTGCATATATAGTCCAACTTAAAAACACTAACTGGAAATTTCAATATGTTTAAACAGTGTTGTCTTTAATTATACACTGCTAATTGTAAAGGTTAATGTTCAATAATTCTGTTCTGAAAACTATTTACCCAGCAATTAATGCTGCTACAAGTAATTTGTTTTGGAAATAGAGCTCTGGAATGACTGCAGCCTCATATGATTTGCCAGTAGCAGACATAGTATTTGCAAAGGCCCAAGTTTGATAATTCCATAGAGTTAGAAGAAGCATGGATGCAAAGGTTTAGAGAAGCTACCTTCCTGCAAGATACCACCATAGCAGTATGTTGACAGACTTCTCACTCCTGTAAGTCAGTAGAAGACTAATGGGGGGGGGGGGGTAAGAAAAAGAAATGTGCCTACATAATCACAGAACACTGAAGTACTTCAAGCAAAAAACTTCAGAAGTTCCAAAGCAGACCTGACCAATAACCAACACCACACAGAAAAGGATTCTCTTTTTCTGCTATATTTCAGCAGCAGATTTCATATAGCCAAAGGTACAGATTAGAGAGGAGCTTCAGCGTCCCCTAACACCCACGCCTTGGAAAGCTGAAGGACTAACTTCACGTAGTAATTATTAAAATTCATGTCTTAAAGCAGACTATGAAGTGGTAAAGGAAGACTGAGAAGTGCCAAAAAGTCATACCGAGCTGTTCTGTCTGAAGACTTATAGAGCTCCTCCACTTTCCACATACACCGATACTTTAAATTTTCAGTATTGCTACTGCATCCACACACAAAACAGTTTCCCCAAAATATGGGAGGAAATGGAAAGAGAAACTGGGTATGGGTACATCCAACCTTCTAAAATCTAAAACCATCAATATTTTGACTCTTCATTCTAATGAGATTTGTAATTAAGTTTTAGGAGTGCATTTCAAGATCTGAAGCACATTAGAAAAAAACTCATACAGCCAGGAAAGCCAAAAATATCAACTGCATGCAGTACCACTGTAAGTCTCCCAGCTGAAGGTAGAACAAACCAGTTAATGATCTCAAGGTTCAGCCACAGTAATTCCATACTCCTGATAACATAGTGAATTTAAAACTATTCCGAGCATTACTTAATTTTTCAGCTTCCTTCAGTAAGAAACCGCACGACTCTGCTGAGCATAATAATTCCCCCAAGTTCTAAGAGACCACTGTACATATTTACAGAAGGATTACTATTTGTCTTAGGGTACATCTTTCCTCTTGCTTTTGAAAACATAAAGTAGCCGTTTAAAGAGAAAATAAGCATCTAAGCAAGTCACTTACTACCTTTTCAACCTTGTATACTCTCTTCTAGGAGAAAGACAAGCGATAATAGTTGCATCCATCAACCATTTTAGATTACTTCATCACAGAAGTAAAGGCATTAATTGACTTAAGGCTTAAGATATACCAAACACTTTCTAGTAATGTTTTTCTTCTCAGATATAACTAAGCACACAGAAAGCACATGAAGGCTGTGCTCTGCCTGAAAAGGAGTTGAATATAAGGGCTCAGGTCTTTCTAGGGAGACTCCTGGGTGAAAAAGTGTTTTAACTCGCTTGGTAAAGACACTTGAGATTATTTTTAGAAGAAGGATGGGAGCTACTTTCTCCAGATGTTCAGAATGAGAAGAGTTTCACTGTTTCACTTCCCAGAAAGCCTTCCTAAAACATCCAGAACATACAAACTGCACTGAAGAGAATACCAATGGACATAACACTAAGGTTTTATAATAGCCATAAAAAGACAAAATGTATAACTAAAATATTTTGCTTTTAAAGGTTCCTTCATATTTCTGTTCATTAAAGCAGTAATTTAGTAACAAACAGTATATTCTCACACACATTATGAAAAAAAATGTCAAGGTATTACAAAATGAAAAGACACCTTTAATTTCTCAAAGCTAAGCAATCTCTTCAGCAGTCAAGTACTAAGAACTTGTTGAAAGTGATTTTTTTTGTGTTTTCGAGTCAAGATAGTCAAAATACCCCAGAAAATATTGGCAACCACTTCAAAAGTAGCACCTTGAAGTTCTCAAGCAGAATTTAAGTTTAATCACCATACCAAGAATTAAGTAATAAAAAAATTAAGAGGACTCCTTTGGCTCCTTCAGCCATTAGTGCATTAATACCTTCAGGTACCACAAAAAGAGCAGAGAAAATATTCACCAACATAAGAATAAGTTATGTTGCAGATTTCTGACAAGGACACCAATTTGAAGAGTCAAAACAGAGATGCTCAATTCAATTCTGAAACAAAATTGTTTATTATTTCCCAGTAAAATACTCTATATTATCCCCCAAAAGCACACCATTAATTTTAGGCCTGAATAACTACATGCAAATACAAACCAAGTTATATACTCCTAGGAGAAGAGCCTCTATACATCCACTGCTCTGCAAATCTCTGCTGGCTGAGACAGCAAGATAGCACCACATCAATTCCGGTAGAAACTGCAGTGTAAATCGTAGCAATTGCTCCTCACCACTGCGATAGAACTCAAAGAGCTGATGGCAAACTGGTTCCAGAAGCTGAAATATAAATTACAATTGTGAATGAATAAACCATTACGAGAAACTGCAACTTTGTGTGGATCAATACTTTGGACAAAACTGTAAACTGATACATGCTGCATTTTAGCTATTAGGGAGTGACTGATGAAATAACTGCCCAAGTCACCTTACACACTTTTCATCCCTTATAACACACTTCCAGATGATAAAGCTAGAGCCTTCCATCCCATGTGAAGAAAGAATTCCAATGGCCTCCTTTCTCTCATTTTTTGGCTCACTTCCTCCAGCCACAAAGGCATAAATAGAGGATACTTGTTATCACCACACTTCATACTATGCCCTCAATCTCTCTAATATACAGGAAAAGTACCTGAACAAAGGTCTTGCTATTCTAGAGCTCCAGCAGTGTACACACAGATTGCTAGAAGCTTTTACCCACAAAGTGAGAAAGGCTGCATAACACTCAAACTATTACAATAACTTAGTATACAGTAGAATTAGATCACTTTTCCACTCATTAAAGTCTAGAAATTTTGATGTATTTATAGGTTTGAGACAGAAATGTGAAGCATCAAGAGCAATTTTACAATCAAATTTGTTAAGCAGATATAAATGGAAGTAATACATTGAGCTAGAACAAGTTAAGAGACTTAGAAACAATTAAGCAATCAGCTTGCACTGTGTTTCTGGGTTTAATGTGCATTCTTGTGCTACCACTTACCTCTGCTAGAGGACGAAACATAGTGTTAACCATCATGTGTCAATGTATGGAAGTTATATTTTTATTTTGTCACCTAGAGTTTCTAACCCATGTGGAAAATACTGTCAAAACCAGCAGGCAATTTCAAAAGTCAGCTGAACTGGGCACCGAAGTCTCAAGCAAAAACTCAAAAGTACATACTCAAAAATACTTTTTGGCAGCAAACACAGCAAACCATAAATAAGAGTTTGGAACTGTAATAGGATTTCTTTTAAAAAAAAGTTGGGTAGGGATAGGAAAAAGGGGATTTTTAATTCAATCTTCTAAACTATTTGTTTGCGAGTAATAACAAATAGGAGGACCCTATCATCTAAGGAACTACTCCCTGAAAAAGAATCTAGGCAGTTGATGCATTTATATTAGCAAACTTTACAAAATGAAGTGTGAGATTCCACCTATTTAGAATTCATTTTATCAGCTCCAGCTAGTACACAAAAAAAGCATTACATAAAATGTGACATTCTCCAATTGCAAATCTCTGAAAGACAGGATTCAAATGTAGCATACCTAAAAGACTAGTTTTGCTACCTTGTTTCTTAACTCCAAGATTTAATGTCTTCAAAACCAAGAATGTTTAGGCTAGTAATAGACCTTCACTGAAATGTCTTCCAGCAAAAAATCCCCCAAAGTTTCAACCTGAAAATGATAGAATCCAAACCAGACATGCATTTTAGAGTATTTTAGAGACTGCACTGAAAAAAAAATTACTATATTCACTAGAATTGCCACTGCACTTCAGTTCAGAAAGCATATTACTCAACAGCTTTCTGAAAATCCTTAAAAACTGGAATATACATGCGTACTTTACTGCTAGTAACACGCTGATCACTTTCTCCATTTTATTCTAACTACAACCATCAGTTCTTCTATTTGCCTAGGTCACACCTTCAGTTCTTCAATGGAGCAAGCTTTCAAAAAGGTAAGAAACCCATTCTTCTATACTTTCTTCCCTTTATTGCAGCAAAGGAGGCATCACCACCAGAGAAGCACACTAGAAGAAAAAATCTGCTTTCTCTCAAGTTTTTCTTCTTGACTATAATGAAAATTGAGTCAACATTTCTTACCTCCCAAAGTTACTTCTAAAACCAAAGGATCTTAGCAAGCTTTGGTTCTTTTTTAGTAGTAATTTGGGACAATCTGATCCATTCAGAAAGAGGAACTTTTAGTTTCTGACAAATACAGCTTCTCTTTGGAAAAATCATTTGTAAAAAATGTACAGCAAAGGCAAAAAAACCATGCCAAGCTAAACTAGTCACCACTTTTAAGAGTATCAAAGATCCTTCTAGAAAACTTTACCAGCACAAGTGTTTTCCATCTTCAGTTTACATATTTCACACAATTTGCATGCTTTCTTTAACAAAGTATCAGTTCAGAATGATGTGCTTGAACTTTAAAAGGCACATAAATAGCTATGACAGGTATCCATGTTCACATCGTTATCTCAGTTGAGACAGCTTTATACCAGCACATTTAAATGCTTCATCAGTACAAAACCAGATTTTCTTCCTGAAAATGCCACCAGATGCTACAACCTAATATCAAAACACACTAATGATTGTTGTCGTTTCAAGATACTGTTTTACACTAAAACAGTTCTAAAAGGTATATAGACTGAAAAAAATTTTAATGCTGGAACAGAAGAATGTCCAAGCAGTTTCATCCCTGTTTCTTTTAAGCTGCATCCAAATGCATTAGACACTCCAAACACTTTCTATTTCCTAATGCAAATGCTGGCACAGCTACCATCTAAAAGGACAGCAATAGCATTTCAGGTAGAAAGCAAAAAAATCTTGGATTTGTGAAGAAACTAACCTCAGAATTTATTATTTTTTTTAAAATATTGGACTCTTGAGTCAAAAGTCCTTTAAATCTTCACATGTACTAAAGGCTCCCTTTTACTGAATTACATTTTTCACCTATCAGTGGCCCAGGAACCTCAAAAGTAACTAACAAAGGCTTTACTAACAAAGCTACTATGAATTGGGTATTTCTTTGTTACAGCAAAGAATTAGTTCATTTATCTCACAAACTGATTATTAAATTATTGGAGAAGCAAACCAAAAATCCCCATATGAAAAACAAACATGAACCAGCAGGAAAATACAGTCACAGATGCAATATACACATGGTTACTTTTCAAATGTTTAAAAAAAAAAAAAAGAATATATCCATCCCCCAAAACAAGATTAATCACGATTTTAAGGTACAGATAATTATTATATTAGAAGTATATATATTCAAATGCATACAGATGGGATGGTTTGCCTGGTTTTAATATCAGCAGTATTTGTAGTGTTTACACAACAATCCATCCCCTTTGCATTACACACATGAGGTAAGAAAGGACAGTAACATATCCTACACTATAAAGCAAGTCGTCACTACACAATGCAGCTAATATATCTCAAATAAGAGTTGAAAGCAATTACTTGTCTTTTTAACTGCTAGTTTATAATTATTTTCACAATGCGGAAAGCTCAAAATAGCCCTTTCCCCAAAGTGACAGGTACTCTGAGAACAGTCCAAATAGAGATTTTGGGAACTGTTTTCCCAAGGCAGCACAACACTCAGTGTTAGCACTGGCTTTTCATTTCAATTCTAAGTCTCACTAACAGGGAAATCTTCAATACCTTGCCCCAAGAATTATCCCAACAACTTTTTTGAGCAGAATTTGCAGGGCCTTGACCACCCTGCTACTAAGGTCCCTGAGAAACCCAGGGATAGCCAAGTAGTAAGATATCAAAGAACATATGGAGGTATCAATTTGGCTATCAACAGGGAGACTCATCAGATTAATTTGCATGTTAATATGCATTCTGAAGACCAGACAGGCTTGACTCAGTAGTTGGAATGACTCAGAATGCCTTTCTGAGCAGCAAAGTAAAATTATATTTCTTCTTTGCTGGACAACCTGGGAGTTTCTCTACCAGCATTCTTTCTAAAAATGTATGTACTGAACGCATTTTATTCATTGACCACTACTGGCATCATCTCAAACTTTGGAAAGGTTCCTTACACTGGGTCTTTTCAGAAAAGGAATTAAGGACTTGGTACAATTTTAAAATAATACACAAAGTTTTGCTGGGTGGTAGAAAGTGAGACAATACAGTTAAGACACAACTAAAACCAGCTCAGCATGCTCTGAAGTCACCTGGACACTTTAAAACAACTGCAGTCATGGGGTATGGAACCATTCCTGGCACAGGTACAGAGCAAACCTGACCCCTTCCCCCCATTTTTTTCTTTTTTTTGCCATCATTTCAGCAAGGGTACATCCACTGTATAAATGCATGTATTTATACTGTATGTATTTAAGACAACAAGAAAAAGCCTAAAACCTAAGCAACAACTTAAAAGAATTGTATACCTATTAACATTTTTCTCTTGGGTTGTAACACACAAGCTTCTGACAGCTACAGATTCACATTCAAGTGATACTGAATTACAGAAAGAATTCTGTTAGTCTCAAATATCTTTTCAATTCCTTAAGCTATTTCTCAATTCTATACCCAAGTCCTGAAGCCCGTGAGTATGATCAGTAGGTTACAAAATTTATTAATTGTTCCCATGGTAGTATGTCATTGGTAAGAACAAACATTTTGATGCAGGCTCTTCAAGTAGTTCTGTATATCACATAGTTAGAACAGAACTAACAGTTATAATAAAATTAACTAGCACACAAGGTCTTGGTTTATTCTGCTGGTGTTATGTCAGACATTTTATGTGAGAGATCTGATATACTCACTTCACTCTGTGGCTCCTGAATCACTTTGTAAAGAGATGAAATCAAAGCACTCTTGTCTTTCAAGTTTGTAGCATAGCTGGATATGGATGCTTCTGGCAGTGTCTGAAATAGAAAACTGTTGTTGAAATAGCTGTTGTATTTTAATGTTAAAATCTGCTTTGTCTAGTAGTTAAAATATTTTTATTAAAAGTTACTATTTATCAGAGTTTACTATAAACTAGAACTTTTTCTTCACAAAGAAATCTTTACTGCAGAAATCACCATGTTTTCAGGACAACAAATTTGCCAGAAGACACACTGCATTTCATCGTTTTGCAGAGGAGTTTCATACAGTATATAGTGACAGTGGATGGGAAATAGATAAAAACCAGGAGTTTCACAGGTGCAATCCCAGTGAAATTTCACTGTGAAACTTCATAGTTTGCAGATCCATACTTTAAGGAGCTTTCTCAAGACTGACTGTACACAGCTAATGAACATTATTACAGGATATATTATTACTCTGAAAAAACACAAATTTCAGTTTACATGAACAGCTCTTCTGTAACACTAGACAGATTTTCTACCAGTACTTACGAGGGTAAAAATCTAATCTTTTTAACAACCCCGTGGAAGCTGTACATTTAAACTTACTATTCACAGCTCTTACAGTACTTCTTATCTGCAGTCCTTCAGAGGAGCTCATACTCCATTATATGGATGGGAAAACACATTCCCAGTGTACCTAAGCAAGCCAGGAGCAAAACCTATAGTCAAGTCTAGTTTGTACTCAAACCAAAAAGATCATTCATCTGTGATATACATTTTCACTGCTCTGTATCAGGAACTATTGATCCCAAAGAGGACAAGAAAAAAAAAATCCTTTCAAGCATACATTTGCATATATCACATTATCTCAGCAAAATCCAAGGTTACTATTTTTCTTCATCTTCTACAGCAATCAAGCACTCTTGCATATTGCTCCAGCAGCGATTCAAACGCTACTGTCTAAGTATCTGAGAGTGTATTACCTTGAACTCTGATAACCACTCCTCCACAACCCCAGTATCCACAGCTAACATCTTCCAACATCCGTTCCAAAACCTTCAGCCTGAAAGGATAAGCAAACACAGTTTGTGAAAATTCTGTAGTCACTGCATTAAACAGATGATGAAAATTAAGTCCCTGTGAATATTTAAAGAATTTTATCATGCTTTTACTTGTTAACATTTCACATGCTGACATTACTTTGAACTTTTATTCTACCTCATTTATGCAAGCTGCTGGAAGCATTAAGCATGGGAGTCTTCACGTACAGCAGTTTAATAAATTCCAAATATGTATTGCGTGGGAAGCTCCATAAGTCAAAGATTTGCAGAAATGGCATTTTGAAAACAGAAAATATTATCTTCTCAATTTCGATTTATTTTTCAGCTTACAGAACTTGAGAGATAACTGTATGGACTCACTGAAGAGAAATGACTGTTTAGGTTTTTTCTAGTCAACTGCTATTCCTAACTTGGAAAAGGTCCCCAAAATAAAGACTGATAGAAAACGTTTCAATCCTCCCCCACCGTGGCAACTGCAAAACAACAAGGCTTAGCATGTAGCCTAAGATGGACTCTCCTGTCCAACAACCTGCACAATTCTCATACAGAGCAAGATCATCAGTACTAAGAGTTGAACACTAGAGATGCAGAGTGGCTTTTGAAACTCATTTCTGATTTCTCTTAATTTTTGAGAAAACACTTATTAAAGACAACTGTCCTTTGGAATGGCTTATTCTGAAACTAAGAGCAACATACCATCAATACACAAAACTATTAAAAGAGCATGCTGTGAGGGATACCCTAAGCATAGGTAAACTATTCAACAATACACATTACCTTATCCAAATTGTGACCATGGATTTCAAACAACGAAATTAAATACTCATCTGGAGAAAAATATTAAACTTACTTGGTGAAATGTTCAGTCATGTGAGATATCCCATCAAGTTTTGCTTTGCCAGTTTAAAATTAGTTATGAAGTACTGATACCCAAGTATGAGCTTGTTGACAAATGACAAGCAAGGAAAAGAGGGGAAGGGAAGAATTGCCTTGTATGACACAAATACAAATATTTTGTTCTGAAATCCAGACTGTAGTGGAATATATCCAGAGAATTTTAAGAAGCCTAAAGGGAGAAGAACCAGACATTATAATAGTAAGAGCTCACTATAACCCTCCAAAGCAAGGGGGGGGGAAATACTTAAGTAAGGCTTTACTTAGGGAAAGCAACCAAAATCTTTCAATGCATAGGATATGGTTGTGAGGATTTGACTATTCAGACATGCATGGCAAAAGGAACAAAATTGAACAGACTGTCCAGCAAATTCTTGAATCATTTTAATACACAATAATAGCGTAAACAGCCAGAGATTTCCACTCTCCCATACTAGCACTATCATTAAATAAATGACCTGGTCAGGTGAAACCACAGGGAACCAGGTAGGGCAATCTCCTCTTACAACCCCAGAAAGATTTTTCAAGTCTGCACAAAGCATACAAGAATAGTGCTTTCTGAGGATGAAAGGGGAACGAGGAAGGGCTAAGGAACTATAAGCTGCACAGGGCTACATTTAATTTCTGGAGAAAACAGCAGCAGTAGTTGTAAACACCGAGGAGGTACAATGCAGCAGCAGCTCCACTAAAAGGCTTCTCCTGGCAGGTAGAGGGTTGGGACAGATCCACAAGAGGGATACCAGCAACATCAGGGGAGGTAGATGACAATCCACAGCCAAGTGAGGAAGGGTCAGACCAGGTTGGCAAGCAAAGGGTAGAGAGTGATGTAGGGAAGAGAGACCTCAAACAAACAAACAAAAAACCAAAGACCTAACCAGGACGCCACCTCAAATGTAAGCACATATATAAAGCGCTGCCTGCAGGACAGCATGATGGGGAAAGCTCTAGCAAATCAGCATGACTGGGTGCCTCTGTAGTGCCCATACACCAACACACACGCAGCATGGCAACCAAGCCGGAGGATTTAGTGGTCAGCATGCAGTTGCAGGACTATGATCTCAGTGGGATCACTGAAACAAAGCAGCATAGCTCACATGACCAGATTACTACCAGGGCTGCATATGGGCTCTTTAAGGACAGCCTGAGAGGGTGAAGAAGGAAAGCTGCCCTTTATTTGGGAGAGCACCAGGATGCATGGAGCTCTACCCTGCAATGGACGATGAAACACCTGAGAGCTTATGGGTCATGGATGAGAGGGCAGACCAACACGAGTGACATTGTGGCAGGTATCTGCTACTTATCACCTGATCAAGACAAAATATATGAGACCTTGTTCATACAATTGAAGAAGCCTCACATTTACAGGCACTTGGTCCTCACATAGAACATGAACTACCCTGTTACCTTCTGGAAGGGCAACACAGCAGGGAACAAGCAACCCAAAAGGTTTTTGGAGTGCACTAATTATAACTTCCTGAAAGAGATTACTGAGGAGCCAACAAGGGCAGGCACTCTGCTGAACATCGTATTTATAAACATGGAAAAACTGAGCAGCAACACGAAGGTCAGGGCAGCCATAGCTGCAATGACCATAACATAGTAGAGGGATGGTTCACTGGCTTTTGCAAAACTATCATCAGTAACAAGAAGACTAGGGAGCAATAGGGGTCCACAGTGAGTGGGGCAGAGGACCTGCTGACAGGAGATATGGAAAAGGC
>JANZLQ010000078.1:9909150-9924775 GCA_026212715.1 Elanus axillaris | reverse complement strand
TTTGCAGAAAAAGCCCCGGGGGTCTTCGTAAAAAAGGGTAACTTGAGCCAGCCCACACACACCCTTGTGGCAATGACGGCCAACAGCCCCCAGATCACCAGCAGGCCAAGGGAGGTCATCCTTTCCTGAGCTTGGCCCTCGTGAAACATTTGGAACACTGGGCTCCCCAGCACAAAAGATCCATGGGCATACTGGAGAGAGTCTGGCAAAGGGCCACAAAGCTGACGGACAAACTGAAGCATCTCTCATATAAGGAGAGGTTGAGAGAGCCGGGACTGTTAAACCTGGAAAAGAGAAGCTCACAGTGATTTTATGAATGTAGATAATTACCTGACGGGAGGGAATAAAGAAGATAGGGCCAGGCTCTTCTTATTGGTGTCCTGTGATAGGACAAGAGGAAACAGGCACAAATTGAAATACACTAAAAAAGGGTTTAAATGTAATTTCATCTAAGGGTTATTGAGCACTGCAACAGGTTGCCCAGAGTGGCTGAAGTCTCCATCCCTGGAGATATTCAAAACCCAGTTGGACAAGATCCTGAGCAACCTGTCCAGTTTTCACTCCTTTGAGCAAAGAAGTTTGGACTTGATGATCTCCAGAGGTCCACTCAAACCTCATCCATACTGTCATCCTCTATCAACAAAGAAATAGGAAGGATTGTCATGAAGAAAACTCATCTAGCTAAATACAAACCCTTTCTGACCAGCACTGATGGTCTCTAAAGGTATAATGATGGCAATATGGATTAGCAGCCTCTGAATGGTACAGGTTGTGTGTCAAACCCTGCTGTGGAGCGAGGCTTTTAAGAATAATAGTGTGAGGTAACAAACACAAAGGCTAGTCCTACTACAATTACGGAAGCAACAACCTCATCAGTTCCTACAGAATCACACAATCTACTCACCCTACTTTCATTCCTGTGAAGGCAGAGTAAGGCTTTTGCAATGTCTCATGCTTCAGCAGGGTTGACAATAGTAACCACTTCCTACTGAGCCCCATTAATAGCACAAACGCCTGTGCTAATATTGACTGTTCAAAGCAAGAAACCCGTAATTTAAAAGTGTCCAGAGAAGTCATGGATACCACGTTTATTGAAGAGATGCATTTTTTTCACCTATTTCTACTGATCCATCTAGCAGTATTTTCAGATTAAAGGCTCCCAGAGAACACAGGATTCATTTGAACAGTAAAAACAATAAGAGCATCCTTGGCTGGCATTACCCATTGGACTAAGGACAACACTTGAAGCTTTTATGACTGTGTATTTGAAGGCAAGTCTTTTTTTTTTTTTGGCAAAAGCATGAACTTTTGATATGAAATCTATAAAAAGCTGAACTAAAAGAAACAGGGCACTTTTCACTGATTGGGTCTTTGATTTTTGAAGTAGCAGAGGCATTCCACTGAGAGTTAAGGCAGTTGAGATGCACAGAAGATAGATGGTCCTGAATACATTGTTTAACCTCAAGCACATAGGCATCCACAGCAATACACATGAGTGTCACAAATAAGAAATCTAATTTGTAATTCTTTTCATTGAAGACAAAGACTAAGATTATCTTTTCGACAGATCTCTCCCTAGAAGGAAAAAAAGCCTCAATTCCACATATCAGGTGTGTGGGATCTATTAAAACAGACACACAATCTACTGTTTTGCTGAGGATTGCCACATTTTGAGTAGTTAAATAATAGTTCAAGTTGGACTGCAACAATGTATGGACAGGGTCAGCAAACCCAAAACTGTTCTAAAGGAAGGATTAACAAATTTCAGTTAACAATACAATTTGTTCTGAAGCCCATAGAAAGTTTACAAAAACTAACTCTAAAATGGAATTAACACAAAGTAGGCCAAAATAAGGCCTAACTTACAGCATCTGTTAACCTTTTACAGAAAAAAAAATCCCCAAAGGATTACAAAAGCATGCCTTAATTACAGCTCCATCAAAGTGGATTCAACTGCCAAGATAGAGGCTGCTGTAAGCCACTATGAAATTAAACCTCAGCCACTATGAAATTAAAGCAACATGAAGTAGATAAAGTAAATACATGCTACCTTGAAAAAAAAAAGCTGTAAAATTATATTGAGAATGTACTTTAAAATTCAAACAATACAGCAAGCACTACACAGCATTTCCCCCCAAAAAAGTCTTGTTTTAAGGTACATCAGCATATAATTCCCTTTGAATAGTTTTTTTCCTTGATCTCTTCTTAAGTCCCTGCAACAAGTTCAGATGAGTGGAGTTTGAGAATTTCTTTAAAAACAAATTGCCTTTGTCCCTAGAAATCAAACAGTACTTTGACTAAAACTAAAGAGCAGCTTCGAAAGTCCCCATGCTCCTCATTCCAAAAGATCAAGAGGCAGAGTCATTTGGATGTCCTGGTAGAAAATGGTTGCAGAAAAAAGGAAGACATCTCAAAGATTCAAATGGTATCTCAGAATTATTTGTGATGGATCTCAGTAACAGTCAGGTTGTCACATCTCTGTCGAACTTATTAGACACATATTCTTAGCTTGTATCGTACATGAAGCAACTTTAGCTGACACACTTTCACTGCAGGTCTTATTCACATTACTTCACATTTGCCACAGGATGAAAGCATGCATAGCTACTGCAGCCCAACTAACAAATGGCAAATTTATCTGTTTGTTTATGCCCTGTGAGTTAAAAGCACTTTGGAGTATTTTCCACAAGACTCTCAATTTTGATTAGCAGCAAGAAATATGTTTTATACTAAACAATAATTAAGAGACTAGCTTTCCTAGTAGAACATCTATTTAAAGTAAGCATACATAAAGCCATACAGCCCTTACTAATATCTAACACTGGAACCCTAGGACATATGCAACCTGAGCTCTAATATCAACAAGAGACTACATCTTAACTTAAATTCCACTCAAAGTCTGCAATCCATTTTGATGTAGCTTGAGGTAAGACTGTTCTCTGGATCTGTTCCCAAGTAATAAGCAGCCTCTGAGAGCTGTAAATTGATCTTCCTCTATTCTAATACTATAACAAAACTCTCCTTACATAGGCGATATCAATTTTTGCTTTGTTTCAAGATGAGTAGTACAGCTGCAATAAGATATCAAGCAAGTTTATCTGACAAAAGCAAGTCTTGTTTGGAAGAGCCTTTCTCTACAAAGACCATTCCTTTTTCCATTACAGCACAAATACAACAGGAACTAACAAACCTGCTGTTTTTAATAGAGGAGGGAGAAAAAGTTGCTATGCACTGAGCTGGTGGTGAGCAAACCAAGATGAATTGAAATGTATTCTCTGGCAAGCTTACTAATGGATCCATCTACTTAAATGGCTTCAGTTTTTCATACCTATCACTCAAGACTTCTTTTAATACAATAGTATCAAACTATAGCCTTGAATAAAGTCGCCAACACGTGTACAGGTTGCTCTTTAAAAATAAATTCTCCCAATAAGTGGCTTTCCTATTCTCTGAATCTACCCAGCCTTTGTAGAATTCATCCACAGAATGCACATGTGTGAATGAAAACTGGATTAAATACAAGGAGGCTGGACTTGGATGAAGAATGAACTCAAGTTCTGCAGAACTGACCTTCTGGAACCACAGTAGTGGAAGTCATAGAGCTGAAATAAACAAAACCAGGAGCCAAAAACTGCTCAAGTCCCATTCTCTGGGAACTGCTGAAAGAAGAGGGAAGGCATATACTGTGTTCTTATCTAATCTGAAAGGTATCTGCTTGGAAGTTTGTACTATTTGCTAAGAAAAAAATTTTTAGCCTAAGGGAAACTTGGAACAGAAAGTTAAGATTTTTATGAACCATCAGCCAAATTTCTCAACTCATCCCAAAAGAGGAATGAAGTAAACTCGTGAGCATTCTCTTAGGACCTATCAGACCCATAAGAGATCAAGTCCCTGCTATGTGTTGATCTTCTATTCTATAATAGTTTGTATACCAAAGTAGGGAAGGGCCAATTCGGACTCAACTTTTCTTACCCTTTGAAATGCTACAAGTAGTATTAAAAACTTTTTAATCAGCTCTACATCATACATCAAGTTCACTTAAGGACTACAGTGTATACTTAGAATTCACATTGCTGACACTTTTCCTCTCCCAGCTTGTTTCAGAGACAAAGACATAATCCTTGTAAGCCTCAGAGCAGGAAACAGCACTCAGGCAAGTGTATTATTGAATAAATTGCCAAGGAAGAGAATGTATTTTCCTGATGTTAATGCGCAACTCATTCTAGTGATAGTGATCTGTTCATTTACTATACAATTTTGAGTATGGTCAAGCTATCCTATTCAAACAGATACCTATAGGTGCAGTAATGGCTAGCAAATCATTCAAAGTCTCTTGAGGAAAGAAACCAATGCTACTGTGGACTTCAAAAACCACTCTGGCAAGTTTCAGAAACCACAAAGGCCAGGTCTGACTTCTTGACATTTTTCAATCTTGCACAAAGAAACAAAAACCCCATTGTACTAAGCCTGAAACAGTCATGTGCTCTATTCAAATACACAGTGCAAACACTGCTCAAAGACTCAGTATCAGCACTCTCTGATAATTGCTATTTTCAGTGTAAAAATCAGGCAGTGTCAACAAGATAGCTATGGAGCACCAAGCATCACCGATTCAGGCTCAAGCAAATTCTTAAAATGACAAGAGACGGCAGTTCAGCATCTTCTAACAGGATGTCATGGTTTAACCCCAGCTAGCAACTAAGCACAACACAGCACTCACTCACTCCTCTCCCCTCCCAGTGGGATGGGGAGGAGAATTAGGGAAAAGTAAAACTCATGAGTTGAGATAAGAATAGTTTAATAACCAAAATAAAGCAATAACAATGATAATAAATTATAACAACAATAATAATTGTAATGAAAAAGAATATAACAAGAAAAGATTAATTAGACCCAAGAAAAGCAAAGTGATGCACAATACAATTGCTCACCACCCACTGACCAATGCCTAAGCAGCCCCTCCCAGCCACCTCCCCTCAGTTTATATACTGAGCATGTCATTCTACGGTATGGAATATCCCTTTGACTAGTTCAGGTCAGCTGTCCTGGCTATGTTCCCTCCCAGCTTCTGGTACACCTGTTTGCTGGCAGAGAATGGGAAACTGAAAAGTCTTTAACTTAGGATAAGCACTACTTGGCAACAACTAATACTGGTAACACACTGATGTTTTATTCTCACACTAAATCCAAAACACACTGTACCAGCTACTAGGAAGAAAGTTAGCTCTATCCCAGCCAAAACCAGGAGACAGGAGAACTAACAAGCATTAGGTGAAACTATAATTGACAGGCTCAAAACACACAGAAGTAGTTACCAAAAACAACACAAAGGAAGTATGTGTTAAGTCCCAAGTCCAAGTAGATGAACTTCACAAATGCACAGAAAAAAAGAAGCCTGGACACATTAATAGAGGAATCCATCTACAGCCACTAAATACACAAGCACTTCTCCCAGTTCAGAAACTGGAAGTCAGAAGTTGCTCCCCCTGAACACTCTTCCAGCTTCCCCTATCAGTTCCCTTCTAGGCCTCTATTAACAGCCACTGTTAGACAATGAGGTTTCAGAAATTCTGGTCTGATTCAGTATGGTCATTACCGCAGTCTTCTTCACAATACGGTAGTGAACCTACACAAAAGTAACTGTTTGAACCTGTTTGTTCCTAATGGTTTGTAAAGGTTACTGAATCTTAGGAACTGAAAACACAGTCAGTTTGAATTTCGTATTGCCAAGGGCATTTTTGTTTTGCTGCTTCCCACCACCTCACATCAGTACTAGAAACAACCACCTCACTTGCAGCTTACACTTTAGATCACAATGTGGAACATCAGCCTTGAAGAATCAGGGATCAATGGACTTTATTATATACATTTAAATAAGGTTCCCTGATCTTGTGCACATATGCTTCTTGAACAGTTGACATACACTTGGGATATGACAAAGTGATAAATATTTGCCCATCAAATGAAAAAGTTCTCCTGAACAATATCCATTACAAATTCTTAATATCGTAGGCCTAATAATATTTAGCCACAGATGACAGACCTCAATTCAGTTTTGATGACAGCAAAAAAGGAAAAAATTAGTTGCTCTAAAGAAAGAAAGCATACATTAACTAGACTGCACAGAAACTATAAATAACTGTTTTAAATGCAGTTGTTTCTTGTGCAAAGGATCCAGCACCATAGAATACTGATACTTTGCAGCCCAAAAACCTACACACAAATACTTGGCATATCAAACTATAACTCAGCCTTCTACAACCTTTCAATTCAATCAATAGGAAAACAAAAAACAACAACCACCAAGCACCAAAACGACCTACAGTTGAGGTCATAAAACCACTTACAATGCTGGCAAATAGTCATATGGGCATACATGACCCAAAACATTCATGATAAAAGCTTTCTAAGAAGTCCTGAGCAGAAGGTAGGATCCCTATAAGCATAGGATTTTGAAGACTTTAATCCTGATCTTTGACTCCTGGCAATTATATTTGCTCAACTTCAGATTAGCAAACAACAATTACAAACCACCTTTGTACACAACTAACCTGGTACTTGCCCTTTACCAGCAAGGAGATAACTCTTTCAAGACAATCGAATTACTCACGCCAGCTAAACAACTTGCCAAGGTAGAGATACAAGATTACATGTTGATATATTCACTTAAATTTATACAAGTCATAGTCAGATTTATATTGTTAAAGCAGTACAAAAGCAGCCCTAGCAGTACAGTGCCAAACTGAAGTCAGAAGAAGTAACTTCCACTACTTGAGGGTTTTGTTTGGGGGTTTTTTTTTTCTAATCCTACTTTACTATTTCTTCTTTGCTGCCTTCTGCACAAAATCACACTGTAAGTACAACTGCCACACTGGTAAATGCAGAGTCAGTCAAAACTGACCACCTGTAAGCCAACTCACTCCAGCTACATCCCATTCTCCAGCTTGCAGAAGCCCTACTCTCTTTCAAGCCATTTCATTTGCAATATATCCTCAAGTGTTAGTTTTTCCATCATCTGTAATATACCAACAGTTACATTCATTATAGAAAAATAAAATAAGAGCTATTACTTTCAAAAGTTTTTCGTAGCAGCTGAAATATACTTGCTTCTCTTTTCTTTTACTCCATGCAAACACTATTGTTTATGTCTTATTAAATCTTTTAAGAAAGAACAGATATAAACAGCCTAGTCTTAGATAAAACACTGTAGTTGAAAAATCTTATCTTAATGTACGTTCTTATTCTAGATTAATATAGTTAACAGTTTAGCATACACAAAGAAAAATCAAGGCAATAGCTATATGCATCATAAGGAAATAGAATTTAAAGTAACATTAAAGTGAGTACAACCACAAGCTTAACCAAACATAACTGAAACGACAGAAAGAAATGTATAAAAGGGAACAGTGTGCTAATTTCAGCCACATATCAAAAAGAAAGGTGTCAGGTAATTCAGCTGTTGGAAAGACTCTCAGTGTAAAACATGCACAAGCAGATGCTGCACAATAGCTTGACTATGACCTAAAAAGCACATGGAGAATTGAGCAGAGGCTGTACTTCACCTCTGAGCATCAACTGTTAAAGGTACAATTCCAACACCTCCTACCATTACAGCATGTAGTTTCAGCTAGAGCAAGTGGAGAAGCATTCATCTGACAAATAGTTCAGCAGTGACTTATCAGAAGGAAAAAGACTCAGCTCACAAAGAGACAGGAGTTTGAGCAGGCTCTTCACCTTCCATTTTTAATACTCTTCACCTTCTACATTTTAGTAGCAATGTTAAGAATGCAACACATTTGGCCAAAACTTCCCAACTACACTGGCTGAGAATGAGGTTTTGGGAGATTCTGCTTATTTCCAACCCCACTCTAGGTATCCATACCTCATTTAATTTGAAAGGCAGGGATGCCTACCTGCGAGCCAGAAACTGACTTAAGAAGATATTACACAAGCCCCACAAGGAAGAAATTTTGTAGCAGCTCTTGGGACTTCATTTCAACTGAATCTTCCTTCTGCCTCCACAAAAAGCAAGGAGCTCCACAAACTGAGATTTAGATTGCAAGAGTTACAGGTACTTCAAAAGTGACTTATTTTATTTGCCAAAAATTAGTTAAGTTAGAAGTTCTAAAAACTTCTAAAAACAGTATTACTAGCATGAAAACCATTTAAAGATAATTGTCCGCTTTGAAATCATACCTTACTTTGCCAGACAGTCACACATGTCCAGTTAAAAATTACCTCTACAACCTGGACTCCTACTCTGCAAACATTCATAAGTTTTCCAGTACCCATGAATATGAGCTATCCTTTCAACCATTTCCACTTGTAGCTGAGGAAGTCCAACACACCATATCTGAAACAAGCACGAACTATGCTTTTGACATAAAACCTGGCACAGGTCAATGATTTGGATGTCCCAGAAACAGGCTTTAAGAACTTCGTCCACCGCAAGAATAACCTTTATGGTGCATTTACCCTGGGTAGATCTACAACATAGTGTAATAACATCAGACACGATCAAATATGACTGCAACAGAAGGGTTTGATTGTACTTTTACTGCAGAACATTTATCTTAAAAAAGAACTATGACATGTCCCATCACCCTAACTACCAATGCAGCAGCATTAGCATTCTTGGTAACTTAATATTTGCAAAATATTATCTCCAGTATACCATTCTACAATTTCCCTAAAGATCATGAGAAAAAAAAACAGGAACCTTGCTATTAGGAATATGCCACAGATTTTATCACAAAAAGTTATTTATGGTGGTCAATTGATAATGTGGTTTAGTAGCTCATTTTGACAGCAAAAAAAAAGCTAAACAAAGGTGCGTTTTCTAGAGGAGGGGTGTATTGATACTGAAAATAATCTTAGGATTTAGTTTGCTTTAAGTGGTTGACAACTGCATCCTGTTAAGTTACAGAATTAAAATGATCTATCAATACATGCACATAATGCTGTGTTAAGCAGCTTCAGGAAAAACATGCTTTATCTCTCCATGGCAGTTTTCTCATTCTTCCTCATCCCTTCCCTCCCCACGAAAGCCCTCCTGCGCAAGCCTGTAATACTCACAAGACTGGACACGTTAATTTGAAAAACATTTCAGAGCATCTAAGCATTGTGTATTTTATGTACTTTATAAGTAACAAAAAAACATTACTTCTTTAACTGAAATTTTAAGAAAGTAACAGCAGGACCCACCCTTCTGTCTCATTCAGAAAAAAATACATCTAACACATGAAATGCTTTATTGCCACATATAATTTCAAAGCTATAGAACAAAGAGTGTGCAACTTGAAGTCTCAGACAATCCACTATCCCTGTATGTCTCACTTTGCATTGTAATTTAAAAAAAAAAAGTCAAATCCCAAAAGCATAATAGTGGCAAAGCAGAGAAAAAGGTGTTAAATGTCTTACATTGTAGGGCATATTAATTTAGGTTGGATTCATATTAGATGAAAAAGCTCTTCAAGTAAAAAGCTCCCACTTCATGAAAGCATCTAAAACTCAGAATATTAATTATTCCAAGAAAGAAATATAAATCTAATGAAACTCAAGTTACACAGGTTCTAGAGGGACTCTTATTAGAGCAACTCATGTACAGATTTCCAGGGTAAATGGTATCACCAATTTATCTGCCATTGTTTCAAAGCCATAACAACAGAAGGTTTCTAATGAATTTATATTGATATCACTTAAGTGGCAGAAAATAGTTCAAAATTAAAAATAACAGAGCATGCATTCATTTTCTTTTCCTGTTTCTTCTATTTGCATTCTCATAAAATCTCAAGATAGGCCTGATTTCTAAGTGCATTCTTTAAGACCTATATATCTGTATTTCCAGAAGAAGTAAGTGGTACTTCAATATTCAGTTACATATTTAGAGCCCTGGTTTGGAGCACAGGCCTCATGATTTAGAGCCTGACAAATATTTCTGTAGCCTAACAACAAAGTAGTCAAAATTTGTTTCTATAATAATCTATAAGTCTATGAACTTGGAACTTGATTTAGTGTATTCTGCTTACAAGCGACAACTGAAAAGTCACTGGCATGGTAGATGCAATTATGACAATACATTGAAATTGGTCACTGATTACACATGCATTTGGGACACAGTGGACTCAAGTTGTATCGATGTCATTCAGCTCTGGTTCGTACAACCCTAGGAAGCAACACAGTATGTTCATAAAAACTATCATAGCTATAGGAAAGAGGAATCGCAATGAACCAAGGAAAGAGGAATCGCAATGAACCAAGAGCACAGCAAGCTATATCACATGAGAGGAAATAACAAATATGAATTTCAGTGAATGGCCATTTTGCAAACAGTATGACATTCAGGTGGTGGGGGTTAATAACTGCACAACACAAAAGGATCATACACCTATCATTTAAGTTCAACAGACACATTTAAGGAATCTCTTGAAGGGTAAATGTGGCATCATTTGGTTCCTGTTTCATCACTCAGTTAACTTCCTATTCACACTTTTGTCAGTTCCTCTGTTTACTGTACAAGCAGGGACCTTATTTTATGTGTTCCTTCTTCCCTTGACATCAAGTACACCCACATGCTACTACTGCTACGGAATTTATACAGGACTTTTATTTTACCACACCAAAAAGCAGTTATAAGTAGTTAAGCAAGTTAGTCCTTGTCACTATTTCACCAAATTGCTGCAACTTTGTGAACACAGATGAACTATCATCCACTTCTTTGCCAGAATAGGACAAAATACCTAAGACACTTTAAAATACCATTAAAACAGGAATTAATGAATAAAAGATTTTCATTACTTTCTTATGGGATCAATTACTGTATGCATTATGTATGCAAAGGAACTGCACAATTTAGAGATCTTCTCTGATTATGTTAAGTTTCAGGTGGAAAATTCTTATCAGTTTTACCTGTACAGCTACAGTTTGCCAATAACAACAGTTTAGGATAAAATATCACTGTACAAATAACTATTACATTCTAGTAAGAACACTTGGTAACCAGTGCAAATGCATATGCTTCAGACACTCTTTTTAGCATAAACCAAAAAGAGTAATACTGAAAATACATATGCCAAAAGTTACTAAGGCAGCAAAAAAATTAAAAGCAGCAGAGACTGTTAATCTACTCAATCTCTAACATGATGGAAAAGCGCTGGAAGAGTAGTTCTGCCATATTTGCACACATTACTGAAAAGTCAACAAAACTTCAACAAATTCTAGCTGAAACAGAATTCTGATACTTCAAGCAGTACCATTAAGTGCTCTGCAAAATATATGTTCCCTTTGCTGTGTTTCACTAAGTAACATGATAAATTTGATTGTCTGAAGTATAGTGTCTCATCACAACATCACTGTGGTGAAAATACCCATCATTTACAGTACTGACACAAAATGCTGCTGAGAAAAGGTGAGGGGGAGAAACTTGAATTTTCTTCCTCAGCTTTACAATTAAATGTAAATCCTGTTCTCTCAAGACAGGCAGGAATTGGTAAATACTATACCAGCACTGGCAAAGCTACAGAATGCACATGTAAACGGATGTGCAGAATTACTGTCAAAAGCCTCTCACCTGCTCCTCTGGCTGCTGCACTGGGAATTTAGTTCAAAGCAGGAGAAAAAAATGCAGGAGCCTATTAGTCTTCCTACACCTGACATATGGCGTCAATATAATTAGGAGCATGAGAGATGCAAGTGGAGAGACTACAGCTTATCAAGCCTAAAAGCTGTAACTGAGTAAAAGCAGTAGCATGTCCACAACACACAACATGAAGCAGTTAAGTATTTTGGCACAACCTAAGGAAAATAAATAAGAAAGGTATTATTCTGAGTAGACAGTAATTGGTTTAACCAGACATGCCACTAATCACTGAGAACACTCAGAATTTCACTGGCAAAATCCAGTGTAAAGTTACTATAAGGAGCATAGAATTATTGCTTTAACACTAAGTGCCAAGAGCTAAAGAATTCCCCAATATCACTCCTCCCCACACTTTCAAAAAAATTGCCCTTCATCAGCCTAACACAGAATATATGACGTTGCAGTCTGATTTTACTATCTGCTTCAAGTCCGGAAGAATAACACAATTTACTTCAGCCAGCAAACACTGAGAAGGAGTGTTACTGGAAAAAAAAAAGTTTTCTTTTTTGTAACTGAAGATCCTATAGCTTACTTCTTCAGATAGAGATGTTACTACAGTATACCAAATATGTCTTACATGATAGACTGTTTGAAAATATTCACAGTATCTTAATTTTCAGAGATGGTGGTTGGTATTAAAGCCTGTTAAATGCAGGTTTTTTAAGACTTATTAGGTCAGCTTAATGCTTTTACACATATTCCAGTCATTTTCTTTAGTATAGCAAATAGTGTAGGATTAAAATAAATTAAAAATACAAAACAATTGTCTTCACGTATGAGAATGAGATTCAAGTACTTGAAAACAAACCACGATACAGTACAGCCTTGTCTATTAACCAGACATTCACGAAGACCTTATATTATCCAGCACTAGCTTCTGTACAATATTCAGACTGCTAGACAGCTTAATTATCGAGTATTAGATGTAACTGTCTATCACATATTTAAAGTATAATGGCCTTCTTCCCCCTCCTTCTAAAAAAAAAATTGGCAATAAAATATAGGAATAGTACTGGATCATGGTGTTTAGTATTAACAAAAATATTAAAGTTGTATGCACTATACATCAGGTTGAAGTTAATGCCTTGCTGTAACATAAATATTTATCCAGTGCTAACAGCAGGAAACCTTTAGGAGACAGCATGGCTTTAAACACTGAAGTGAGTTAATTAGTATCCAGTACAGCTTCAGAGCATACTATACCGTTTTAATGAAAGGTTAGCTTCCAAATAGAAAAAAGTAACAAAATGTAAAGGATATCTTATGACTTACCTAACAGAAACATCTTTAATAGCTATGAAAAGTGCCCAAAACATACAGTTTCTGACACTAAGTTTAGAACGAGAGCTTGGGATGCCATTTGAGATGGAATACAAATACTCTGAGACTTTTGCAGCAGCAACAGGTGTGTTTTACTACTCAGCTAGTATTGCTTTTACCTAAATTTCTTTATTATGTTTTGATTGCTACACAGCATTTCATATCAACAGAGGTTTGAGATGGAAGAACACAAACATACATCTGTTTTGGAGAGATAACCCATTTCCAATCTTCCTCTCTACAATCAAATGATTCTTCAGCAATGCTGGTCATTTAAAATAAACCAAGAAATGTTTTCATGCATGCCCTCACTTTTCATGGCATTCTCTATACAGAATAGTGATGATTATTAAATATCTGTCCCAATTCCACATGCTTTATTGATTCCAGTTCTAATAAATAATACTCCTAGTAACAACTGTTTATTGAACCCACTTGTATTAAATTTGCACACCATTTAGAAGTTGCACTGAAGCCTTACAAACAGAGCCCTTAATTCATCACACTGAAAGAAATACACCAAGAACCTCCCATTTCTGGCACTGCAATGACAAGAAAGGGTGACATTCAGACAATTTCAGTACTCGTGTGGGCTGTAAGTTATGCTGCTTTCATTCACTACCTTTCCAGTTGTTACCAATGTTTTCAAGTAACTTAATATTTTAAGTTACTGATAGAGAAAATCTTGAGAGCATGCAGAAGTATTTAATCTTAAAAGTGTGTGCATACACTTATAAGTGTATATACACATTATAGAGCACAGGGAAGATTCTGGTCAATGCAGGAACTAATAAAACATTTTAAGGGCATGCAGAGCTTGAGCAGCCTAGAAGTTTTAACCACAGCCCTGCAGCAATATGCAGTGCTACACATTCAAAACATTTTCATACTTTAGTACTCCTTGTCTTCAGTGACACTGATCCGACACAGATTTCAGTCCTTATCATGACACCACTTTGTTATTGCCTTCCAAGATTATCTCAAGAAGCATTCCAAATAAATTAATCCAATTTAAAAGTTCCTAATTAACTGATGCTAATAAAAAGAAATGCTTTGATTCCAACACATTCTCCAGTCCCAAATGTGCATTTAATACACCACCATTTCAATTCTGGCAACTGAGGGCAGCTAACTGCCCAAAGGGCCACTTTTTCTGGTAAAGAAAGAAAGCGTGGTTTTAAAGGAAAGATCATGCCTACAATTCTAAAGGGGGGGGAGGGTTAACACTTGCATAATTAAACAGAACAGCATTAACAAATCAAAAGCAGGTGGGTTTTTTGAGCAGGAAAACTATGAGGTTCCAGTAAAACAACAAATACTTTCAAGTACATCCTACCAAGTACAAACCAACACACTGAAAAACGCTACACGTAAAATGCAGGTTTAAGCACATTTTATTTCCATACTACCACAGAAGAAATCTTAGAGATTACACAGAGACAGTCCACTCATCAAGCTATTACACCTCTAAAGATCAATACGAATTTGCAGTCTTCAGTTTTCTACAGTGTAAGAGGTTCAGACTCTAGCTGTCCTAACTTCAAAGGAGACAGACCATGCACACAGTGAAGGTCGTATCATCAAGGATTCTCATTTCCTCTACAGCAAGATAGGATCTCCTGCTTAAACTTCATGCATACTGCCCCTGCAAGACTGCCTCATAACTGGTAACACTGTAACATCCAAGTGCTGCAATTCATACACGTAATCTCCATTTATGCTAACAAAACTTACCACACAAATCCTATGGCAGACTTCAGTATAAGCTTTGTACCCAATCTTCCATTTGTGAGAGAGGAAGCATGCCAGATTACAGAGAGTGTATTTGCCTAAGTGAAGTCCTGGGAATGAACCTGACTTGGTGATCCACCTAACGGATTTAAGTCTAAGCTGTTCCCAATATAGGTTTTGTGTGTTTGCAGAGTGCCTAGGTGATCTTTGTTAAGAGTCCAACTGCTACTGCATTTTAATATTCTCATCAACATAAACATTTAAGCTTCACGAAAGCTTGCAAATATAAAGAGTACTCCACAGGCGCTTAGTTCCAAAGGAAAGCCTGGGAACTGTTACTTTTCTCTTACAAATCATGCAGATTTCTCAAACTATGCATCTTCCATACAACCTGAAACAAAATGGTGTCACATCAAGCCATAAAAAAATGTATGTTTATTTTCTAATTAAGATACCCAGACATTAGCCAACATTTGATTAATAATATAAGTCTCCAAAATGAAGAAGATTATTTTCACTTTGCATGTATTAAAGTCAGTGACAGCTTAAGAGAGAACCTGGTATTTACCTTAAGGCAGGATTTAATGAAAATGCATTTCCTGACATGAACATACAGAGAAGGTTCAAGATATTGGGGTTTTACATTAACATGTACTAAGAATTATACTTTAACTCAGCAACTATTAGGTTTGATACAGTCATAACATAGGCATCAGTAAATGGGCTCTTCTCCCAGTTTAGAGCCAGCCCCATTGTGCTAAGTAAAATATAGATGACACATACCATTTGTAGTGCCTAGCCTTGCAATATCTCACACGCATACTTGTTTGCGATACAAGTCCTTGCAAAATTAGAATCCAAGTGACTTAACTACCCAGCTATGCCTGTGAACATGTCTACCATGGACTCTCAAGTGAAAGTAAACCCTCCCACCCT
>JANZLQ010000078.1:9884012-9906873 GCA_026212715.1 Elanus axillaris | reverse complement strand
GGGGGGGGTAGCGGGCACCGCTGCGTCCCGCCGCCGCAGGCCTGGGAACGTGAGAGGCGGCGGCGGCGGCAGCAGCCCCGAGGCGGGGGAAAACAAGTCATTGTTTCCCGGCCGGGACTGAATCGGGAACGTGGCCCCCGGTCCCGGCAGCAGCCGCCCCCCGCCGCGGGGGAAGCCGAGGCGGAGCCCCGGGGCGCTGGGGAGGGTCGTTCCCCGAGGGGCGGTGCGCCCGCCGGGGCTGCGGGGAAGCGCCCGCTCTCGGAACGGCCCTGCGGGCGCCGGTGGGAGCTGTCACACGGAACAAAACACGCAGCGGCAGCGCTCGGGATGGCTCTGAGGGAGCCGGCACCCGACGCCCGTCTTTTACCGCTGTCCGAAAACACACACCCCCCCCTCCCCATCCCTCCGGCTACCGTCGCTTAGAAATAAAAATAGAGCCGGCGATAGGCTGACTAATGGGACTAAAAAGCAAAATAAAGTCTTTAACTTCCCCAGCCCTAACAAAGAGACGATTATACTGGCTGACAGCTCCGCAAGGGATGTTTCCAGGCGCCTTAATGAGAATGCCTCATAACTGAATGCCTCTTAATTTTTATCAGGCGTGTCTTTATTATTATTATTTAGATACTGGATTCTTATCGGCCTTCCCAAAGTGGAGCAATTGTGGGCAAGTCTCATTCCAGAGCACTCTAAGGCCATTTTCAATTACAAGTACTTTTCCTTTTTTTTTTCCTGCTGAATTCATCCTTGGATTACTCTGAAGAATGATCTTGAAATAAAATTGAATACTGCATAATTAGCTACTTTTTGTTTTAACTGAAGTTCGGTTTACTTTTTTTTGTTACGACTAGAGTTTCTTTGCAAGTATGCTTTGAGGATTAAGTTTTAATCCTCAGAAGCACATGCTTATGGTAATCTTCAGGATTTATAAAGATTAAATTAATCAGTAATCTAATTGCTGTGTGGTGAAACTGAGGCAAGGAGGGAGCGATTTGGTCAGCATCAAATACCATGTAATGACAGAGCCTGAATTAGCTCCACCAACACTCACTGTCACAAAGCGTCATCCCCTACAATTACTCATTTAAAAGCCACGCTCTTCTATGCCTTACCAGTCTTAGTCTCCTAAATGACTCTGTACAGTAGATAATGTGTCACACAAAAGTTTACTGACTTCCCTGGAGTCTTGAACCTGAGAAAATGGCAGGTTCAAGCATTTCTCCAAGATTTCCTGGCCATCCTCTATATGTACATCAGTATCTTTCTGAGCCTTATCTAGACTTGTGCTATTGTACCATTCATTTCCACAGGTATCTAGTAAATAATTTTAAATTATTGACAATAAATCGTATGCATTATTTTCAAGGATCTTTTATAATACAAATTATAATACATAAAACTCACTTTTAGAATATAAATGTCTTTCTTACTAAGCCAATTGCCTTTAGAATATTCCCACTGTGTTATGGTCTAAATTCATTCTCGCATTAGTTTCTATGCCACTGGATAAAAACAGGTCTGTTTTCAGGAAAAGAAAGATGATATTGGTTCTAACAGGGGTATAAAAGGGCTTAGTATATTTTATGAAAATGAAGCAGGACAATTAAATGCCATAATCTTAGGAACAACCAAATGGAATTTTATGAGCAAGATAATAAATTTCTGCCTTAGAAGGAATACACATCTGAATCACAGCCAGAATACTTAATGGTCTGGGGTTTTTTTTAAGCTCTTTATCTGAGTTGCTTTGCATTTCCACCACTATTTCTGCCAACAACACTGCAGGCATATGCAGTTCTTATCACAATGTCTTTCCCACCTGCTGCCTGTACCTATTCCTGAGATCCTTCTGGTTTTTGTGACCCAACAGGTACACAAAACACCAAATCAATTCAGTTTGAAGAGAACCAAGTAGAAAAACCAGGTTTTTTAAACACCATTCTGTTTCCTGAGCTGGTTTACCGCTCAGTCCTGCAGTTCAGAGAGCAGCACAGCCCAAAGAACAAGTGATGGGAGCAAAGATACAGCAGTGCAGGAGGAGTTTGTTAGTCTCCATCCTCAGACCCAGTATAAATACAGTGTCAGGAAGGAGACTGGGCACTGATGTAGCTTGTGACGCAGATGGCATACTAAGTGACCCTGATAACTGCGAAGAGAAGTACTGAGATAATTCTGTCTTTAGTTATTAATGTTACTGTTACTAATGTGTTATGACTCTAATGATTAGTAAAAGTAATGAATCATGCACAAACAAAAGGCAGGCAAATTCTTCACACGCAGCATATGACATACATTAACAGTTCTGCAATATCAGGTCACATTATCAAAAGAAAATAGTTCACCTTATATTACTTCCACAGATTTGAATAACTCCTAAATTATTTTAGTGTTTCAGGCATTCTTAGCACATTAGCCTTAAATACTACAAGTGCACAAAACCATATGCAATACTTTTTTTTACTGTGTTTATATTTCTATGCATTAGATGTGCACATCACTTACTACCTTCTGGCCTTGCATTTTATGGCAGGGGTTTTTGCCATTAGAGGGCAATTTGAAATGGATTGCTAAGAGGAGGGCTATAAAGAATCAGAACTTTTGTTCCACTTCCCCAGTAGTCAGAGATGCTCAGTGTTGTTTCAGAAACAGTATTTCCAGGAAGAAGCTTCCTTCAGATTTCATAAAACATTCTCATTGCTCAGGAGCATACTTTGGAACATACAGCTTCTGCCTGCTTCATTATTTTTGGTCTGTACCTTCTCATTTTAAGTTCTTACATTTAGATTTCAAACTATAATGGAGTCATAAGCTTCTTTAAAAATAGAAATCCTTGATAAAGAAACCTAACAACTGTAATCTCTGTCATATGACCATGTTCTTAAAGCTCAATTCACATACAGACCGTTTTTAAAAGATAATACATCTGGACCCTGGGAAAAAAATAGCAGTTATTTCCAGTCATCTGATCTCATACCAAATCCATAGCCTCTAAGACACCAAGGGCACTGTTTAGGGAGAGAGACAGAACTCCAGAGGTGACATTTTGTTAGTCCTCTGACCCAGTGCCAGCCTAGGCCAGGCTGGTTGTGACCATAACAACTGCACACACTGGACAGACGGTAGCACCTCTGTGGAGCAGCCCTTCTGTTTCAGGTAGGATGGAGTAACATTTGCTGCAGAATCAAGAGTGGTCTGTAGTCTCGATTAGAAATTCAGCTAACATTTTCAAAGATGCTCAGAACTCACATTGCTTTTCTACAGAGCCTTTGATAACTCTACTAATTGGGAAGCACTGAGTCGTTCTTCAAGTCAGCAGAGTTCCAAGAGCTTTTTATCAAATGCAGAGGGCTCTGGAGACTGCTGGTCTGACATCCTCCAGGAAAACAATTTCAGTAGCCTAACCACGTAAAAAGTCAGAAAAAAAAAATTTAAGAAAATCATGCTGACCTAGTAAAAACCCCCAGATATTCTGAAATTTCCTTTCAAATAGAAATAAGAAGTCAACACTTTCTGCAAAAACACAAATTCTGCAATTTTTATTTTGGGAGCTCTGAAACAACTGACAAATAAAATATTTTCAAAGTGTCAGATGTTTAGTTTTGACTTATGGTTTTCCCTTCAATATCCTAGTGTCAACCACAAATAAAATATTTTGATAGCTTTTTCTTGAAAACATAAATGAAACTGATATCTTCCTGCAAAAAGTTACATTTTATCAAATCCATGTTTTGACAGATAATTGCTCTAGCAGAAAGCTCTTTACCAGAGCTTCCAGGAAAGTGAAAAGTCACTAACATCTATTTGACTCTGAAACACTGAAGATCCCACAGTCTCCGATTTCTCATATTATCACAAAACACTCTGAAGGAAAATGTTCAAGAAAGAAGGCCTTTATAAACATTTTGTTGGTCAAGTGATTGAATGAAGTCCTCTTAACAGAACTTCAGATTTTAAAAAAACTACACATTGGTGTAGAACTGCAAAAAAAGCTATTTCCTTTACTTCACAATTTATGATAAGTTTTATTTGTTCTAAATAAGATAGCTTTTATCTTATGCTTTTTACTGACCTGGAGTTCTCCTTAGGTCTCCTTACTTAGCTTTTCTTGGCAAAACTTACACAAAAGCATAACACTACTATGCCTTGATTTGGTAATATTGCAAAGAAATATTTATTACAAAAACACTACAGTAGAATTAAAACCAAAATAGTTAATTCATTATACTATTCAAAGGCTTTCCAAAACTTTAAATTCACATAAATTTAAAACCAAGTTTGACTCAGTAGTGAAGGCCAGTTATCTAAACAACATGTTCTGTATCAGTATTTTGCACTAAGGGATGATGCTTACAATGCTAGAAAATAAAATGTAATAGCTCCTGATTTTGATTAAATTTTAAGGAGAAGCTACTACAAGGATTTGACAACAGGAAAAGCTTTTTCTTACAGTATCACTAATGTAAGGCAAAATTTTAAAAACATAGCAACCAAATCATAATAAACATAAATAATACATAAACTATGCTTACTACATGAGAGCTAGGAAATCCATTACTATTTCTTCCTCACACTTTAAAAGCAGAGGTTAAAAGCACATGTGTAGGACTGTAAGTGCAGCAATTCACAAGATTAATTATTTGAGTGGGAAGGCACGAGCATTGCATCAAAGCCCATGTAGTCCAGAATCCCAGAAACAAGCCCTCAAGGTAGGGGCAGGGAAGAGGATGAACTATGTGGAGACTGCTCTCCTAAGAGGTACAACAAAACAGACACCATCATGACAGAAACAAGAGCAGAAAAGCTTGTATTTGAGAGGGAAAGCTGGAGGAAGGTGACAAGGATCCACCACAGCACATCCCCCTGCAGCACTACAATCCTCCCTGCTCAGTAAAGTACCAGAAGAAATACTGCTAACCACCAGGCCTTTTATGCAACATCCGTACATTGGTATTAGCAGCTCAATTAAAGTATCACAGCTATTTTAATTATCACAGCTGAGCTGGATTTTCTCTCCCTACCCACAACTGTTTGTGGTGCCTGACTGTGGGCTCCTCCTCCCTGTATAAACAAGGAGGAGCAAGGAAGGCTGGTGGGGATGTTGTGAAAGTAAAAGGGAGAAAGATGGGGGAAAAAAATAAGACAATCCAAGCATTTTTACACTTACATGGTTCATCAGGTGCTCACTAATGGTTATTCCTACAGAAAATTCCCTTCCCAGCCCCCATGTGCCTGGGCACGTTGATGGCATTTTGAGTGTGTGTATTTATTGCCTTGCTGTCGGACTACAGAAAATGAACAGCTCGGTGTACAAGGGCTGTCAGACACCCTGACCAGCCCAAGAGCTGCATGTTCTTTTCAGGAGGTGCTTGCAGTCGTGAGCCATCTCCCAGCGAGCAAACCAACCCGTGTGCCACCCAAGGGCCCAGGGGAGTCCCGGTGGGAAGCCCCGTCCCCCTGGGGCAGCGGCGGGGGCCAGGGCAGAGCTGCTCAGCAGCCCCATGGTGCTCGGTGCTTATGAGGCTTGTATGAGGTTGTGCTCGTCGCTTCCTCCCTCGGCATGTGGTTAGCTGATGAAGAGGGTGCGGCTGGGCTCAGAGCTACCAGCTGACATTTGATTACTGCTTATGCTTGGGTCATGCTTGTCAGCTTTTCCTTTGAATCACAAGACCTAGAAGCATGCACGCACACACACACTTTTGTAATGGAATCCTTCCCTTCTGATGTAATCCCACTAGCCCACCAAAACAGGACACTAGATCCAAGTCTACAAAGTGAACATGTCTTTCTGCTAGCCCAGAGAAGAAGCTTGATGTCCTGCTTGGGCACCCTGACACCCGGCCCGAGTTAGGAAGCCCTTAGCACGTGTACTGTGGTTGGCTCCATACAGAACTGGTGGAAGCAGCCCTGAGAAGCAGCATCAGAGTGTCTGTACAGCAACGTCTTTTTGGTCTGACCCAACTCAACTGCCATGGCCCCATCCTACTCCCAGCCACAGCTCTTCCAGGGTACAAGAACCAGCACCGGTTTGAAGACTCCACATTTCAAGCAATTCCCCCGGGGAAAGTTAAGGCTCCAGCTACATTACTACGTTTCATAAACCTGAGAGAGGATAGTGCTTGTTTTAAAGCAGATAGGCTGAGAAATTACAGGGCTAGGCTGCAAGGGAGGCAGAAGGTAGGTGTTAGGAAGTCCTGCTCACACTGTACGGATAGCACTGCAACTGGAGCAGAGCACTGGGACAAAACATGCAATTACCATCAGCTCAGTTTTTTAAGAACAGTTTAGGTATATTTGACCCTGCTTTAAGACAGATACAGAGAACTGAGTGATACCTCTTCATGATTATCTTCTGGTCTTCTGGGCTTTTATCAGCCGTGCTTACTCTCTCCCCTCAAAGTAATGAGTTACAGACTGAATATTTTAAGACCTAAGTGAAGCTCAGAGTGCTAAATTACAGTGTTGTGAAATGCTTTTAAAGTAAGTGTAGGAACACTGTTAATGGGAACATAAATATTCTTAAATAGGAATGTATGTGTAACAAAAACTCACATATCTGCAGCAAAATCCAGAGCAAATGTGAAGAAAGTAGTTATATTTGTTACCTTTTCTAATAGATTATAGCTAAGTTTGTCTCCTGCTTTTATAGTTGATATCCATACCTTCCCAGTTCTTAAAATGTTACTGTGCTTAAAGTGTTACTGTGCAGTTTGTTTTCATTATTAACTTTGATAATAAACCACCCTAAATTTTCTGAAGATAAAGACATGCTTTTTTCCCCTGGTTCTATACTACTTTGACAGTGCCCAAATTAGACGATCACGCATAAACAAGTGCATTCTTTGCACCCTTCTCATTACCTCATTTATTTTAACAGAACTTTATGGGTCTTTTCTGATATTTCATCTGAGATGGTTTCTCTTACTCAGAACAGCCAGACAGATGTCTGTTCTTGCTCTGTCAAGAGCATCAGTTGCTTTGTTTTGATTAAATATTTTGTTTTCCTGCCAGCAGGGAGCCTTTTCACTTGTTCAAGGACAAAATTCCAGCCAACGATTTTTTTAAGAATGTGAACAATGAAGAAAATCTTGCCAATAAGACTTGCTTTCCTCTTAGTGTGGGAGGTCACAAATTTGGTCTAATCATTTGGCCACTTTCCCTAGAATTTATAATGTAGATTGCAGAGACTTGCTTCAGTCTAAAAGACTGGATTAAGGAGGAGAAGCAGACTCAAGTTAATCAGCCATTAGTGCTCTGCTTTCTTGCTATTTACTTCCCCAAAGCCTGACATTTTAAAGAAGAGAAACTTATTATTCATAGGGCTATTATCTAGACAAAAGAGAACATTCAAATTATGGACGACTTATTTGATATACCTGCACCCTGTTGATTTTTAGAAAGTTACATTTCAGCTCAGCAGCTTTCTTATTTCACTTGGCTCAGCTTGTGCTCTATTTTGTCTGATGACATCTTACATAATACCATTCTGTCATGAAGAAAAGAGGTGTAGCACTGGCTGAAATTAAAACGGGAAAACACAGACTAGATACGTATCACATATTTGATCAAAACTGTTGGGACTTCCAAGGTGGGAAAAGGTGTCTGATTTTTTTTTCTAAGGCAGAACTCTATGATCTTGCCTGAGAAACTCAGATCAGCTATTTAACAATACCTAAATGTATTTTCAACCTGGTTTTCAAATTCTTTTAGAGATGCATATGTTGTAGCCTTGCAGCCCTTGTACATGTAAAACTGCCAGTGGCTGACTTGTCTCTCACCTTTTCTGGGGATTTGTTCTCTGTCTGAGAGATTAAAATTATACCTAGTGGTAATATAGGGTTGTGGACTTAATCACCACTCAATAGCCATCGTGCACTCAGGCAACTATAAACCTTAAAACTGACTGGACACCCAGCAGCTCAGGTGCTGATGGGTGTGGAGAGATTAATTCTTAGTAAAAATGAAAGTAGGAGGATTTGAGTTTTCCTTTGGAGAAATTACTTCTAAAGAGGATTGGGGTGGGAGGGGGGTGAAGTATAACCGGAAGGATGCAATGGCTTTGAGCAAGGGATGACATACAAATGAAGCTATGTAGTTGGGGGCAGGAGGGGAACCAGTTGATAAACTGAGTATTGCACATCCATGTCTGCCCATATATATCTATATTTATGTCCACCTTCAGAGCATATAGACACCACTGCCGTGGACCACAGCCCTGTGTGACCTGACTGGTAACTGTGTTTGAAGTCACCATGTTTTTCAAAGCATTATAGAAATGAAAAGCTCTATAAATGCTAAGCACTGAGAGAACTACCTTGCTTTGACAGAAGCAAAGTCTATCACAGCAAAGCTTTTTTCCTGCCTTGGCACAAGTCTCATCACCAGTATCCCCAGCAGTATTCTTCATTGTCACGATGACATCTGCTGGAAGGGATAGGGTTGAACACAGATTTCTCTGTCCAAGTGTTAACACTTCTAACATCAGCAGGGTTGATGCAAATTCACACACTGAGAACTACTACAGTGTTGAAATGTGTAGAAAACAACACAACAATGTTAGTGTTCTAGATATTTTAAAATTAATTTTAAATGAAAACATAAACATAAAAAGGAATTAGAGAAAAGATTCAAACCTCATCTAATATGTGTAAGTAAAAATGGCCCAGACAGATAATCTTAAATTATTACATGAAAGGGAAATAAATTTGTTAAATATCTCTTGAAAGATAAAAATAAGCATTAACCTTAGAAGAATATGTATTATTGTGGCAGTCCAAAGATATGCAAATCTGAAACACAGGAATGTTAAAACTAGAAATCAGTTATGCAAAACAGTATAAACTGAAAAGAAAATATCTTTACATGTGAGGTTTTTTATTTTCTCCACAATGAAAATACCATATGTTTGCATGAAAAAATAGTGTATAGTCTTGCTACATTTTCACTTCATATGTGCATATGCGAATAGATCTTCACAATAACTGAAAAGAAGAATTGAGAATGAATATATTTTCTGAAGTATCACATCCAACTTCCTGTGCTGAAAATGAGTTTCTGCAATTTGTTCAAATGAAACTGGAGTCACCAACCATTCAACATGCTTTCTCAAAATAAAATTTTGCAGGGAAATACATATGTTTTCCTTTAAGCCCATTCATCACTGCTAGACTATGGCTGCACCTTGGCAGCCTCCTCCTAGCCTGAGGAGGTCCACTGCCTGCACAAGGGATGGCATGTGCCAAGTCTACCTATTGTCCTCTTGTTCACTCTATTCTGTTCCTTTTCAATGGAGAGGAACAGAGAATAATGATGTGAGGCAAATGCTGTGTGCTAGCAGGTAATATCTGCAGGCTCAGTCTGTGTCTGGGATGGAGAGGGTGCATGTGGATTCTGGCTTTTCCTTCTGAGTAAGTTTATAGAAGAATTTCCTGGGAAAGAAGTGCACATGCCAGGCCAGATTTGCCACGAAACCAAACCAAACAAAACCAGTCCTGGCCAAATAAACTTGCAGCCTAACACTGCCAAAGCCAGACTCACCGGAAAAAAATAACAAAAAAGGCCTTAATTTAACAAAAGAAGGCAGTTTGCCTCCTGCAGTCCCCCATTCCTTCTCATGCAGGAAGATAAACAATAACAGGTGCCTGCAGATGAGTGGGTGGTCTGAAATTAATGAATTCTTCAGAAAAATCACAATATACAAAGTCAGAAAATTTTTCTACATGAAGGAAATTCACTGGAATAATGGAAAGGGGTGAGGATGGAAGAATTAACATGAAGGAATCATTGCATTTGGCATCGGTGGTAAGAGAAATGTGATGGAAAGCAAGAAATGAGACTAGTCTGGGTATCACAGGAGGCTTTGATGGCAAGGCCCTGGATGTTAAACTTGGCAACAGGCAAAGATACACTGGAGGATTCAAACTGCAAAAATAGCTCTTGCTACTGACAGCAATGGGAGATAATGCAGGACAAACTGGAGAGAAGCAAAGTCTGTGGCTGGGAGGCCAACAAGGAAGAGCACCATGTAGGACACGTGCTGAGCAGTTAGTTGCTCGGTCTACAAATGGGTAGGAAGCCTCGTGTGCCCTTTGTCAAACTTCCTGAGCACGCCTGTCCTGGATTTCAAGCTGTCTAGAAATCAGAAGGGCATTGGCAAAGTAATTTGGCAGCAGATGACTGCTGCTAAAAGCAGCCGTCTACTGTCCAAGGCATTAGGGTTGGCAGACTAGAAACGTGCTGTCAATGCTTGGCAGCTTAGAAACATGCTGAAAGGTACTAGTCATGGCTGAAAGAAAACCACCACACTCCCAGTAAATAACGTACATCTATTAAAAAGAAAAAAAGATGCTTCAGAAGTATTTTACAAAAGGCATCTTCAAACAACTCAACTTAGCCAATGATTAAGTTAAATAACACTTTTAGGAAACAGTAGTGCCTTTTCTTTGATGGACAACCTCCACATAGCTGGAATAGTAGTTACAGGAACTACCAGTACATGCAACTATTTAACACCCCCGTACATAAAATACTACCCTTAGGAGGATTACATGTATAAAAAAGCAGAAGACAGAAAAAGGTAAAGTCACAGATATGGAGTGGGAAGAAGACATGAAGGGAAGAACTCCAGGGTTTTTTTTTAAAGGGGAAAAGCTGCTTATTAGCATTGCTATACTTGAAAAATACGTCTGACATCAGTCTGAGCAGGTTTTTTCCCACAGTTCAAGCCTCTAGCGATCATCTTTTTGTGTGTGTCATGAAATACCATAATGCTTCTGCTTTCTGATGGGGCCCTGTCTGCACTTTCCAGACTATTAATTATGACTCCCCTAGTCCTTCATACATAACTGCATTTCTGTTTTCTCTAGTATCAATGACAGAAGTAATGAATGGCCAGCTTAAATCCTATTACTCGTTACTTGCATATGAAAGATAAAGATATCTCTAAACCCGTGAAACTGTCCACACGTACAAGTTAGGCTTGCCATCCTCCTGGTCTAGGAAGGCTGGATGTATTTAAATTCTTTTTGGAGTCTCTCTCATTCTCTCTGTCAGTTTGTCTCCACAGGGAGGTTCTGAAAGGTGATCTTCCCTTCCTGTGTCTTCTCAAAGGGTTTGTAAGTGTTTCAACTCCTTTTGATCTTCAAGGTCTCAGACTGAAGTTTGTTTCTCCTTGGAGACTGCATGTAATGTCCCTGAATCCTGCTAGTTTCACTCATTATCTTTTCAGTGTAGGCTTGTCTGTTCTTGTGTGGGAACAATTGCATGTTCTTTGTTTGCTCTTCCCACAGCCTCAGGCTAAGCAACTCGAAGATGGGACACTTAGAACTCATCCTGTACATAAAGTGTTTTCCCTTGGTGATTCAGACGTGCATCTTTCATCAAACTGTTGCATCTCAGTGCTATGAATTTTATTACATCACCTCATTTTTGTCAGTTACCCATTGTAAGCATCCCAAACCACTGTCATCCACGCTGCTTGGATCAAAGGTCAGCCTAAACATGACTCTGCACAAAGAACAGCATCAATAGCCCCTGATTGCTGATGTTGTATTATGCTCATGTCAGCCTTAGAAAGTCCACCTTAGTAATCTGTAAATACTTCATTGTATAACTTAAATGAAGATTAGACCTGTGAACATTCTTACACTGTCAGAATTTCTTACTTATATAAATGTCTATACAGAAACTTGTTTTGATTAAATTAAAAGATGCAATACTTTTATTCCTCTGAAGGGTCCTGTTTACTTATCTACCATTTCAACACAGAGAATGCAAACTCCTGAGACAGACGCAACTTCAATGGTAAGAACCAGAGTGCATCTCCAATCTAACTTAATGTAGACATAGTCTTTTGAAGTAATTTCTTGTGCCAAAGGTCAAACAACTTGCTCCACTGTACTTCAGGCACAGCAGTGTTGGTTTGGAAGCTGGTGCTGTAGCCACTGGAGATCATTATGCCCTCCCAGCACTTTCTCCATTCCATTTAGAGTTTCCCTTCTCAGGAGAACAGAAAAAATAAGTCCTTGCAATCAGCAGTGCCTCTCCTTAAGCTTGAACTTCTGCAGTGCTGGTTCTCTGCTTCACTTAGATCTGTGTAACTCAAGGTCTACGTCAATGGGACTAATGTTTTTAGACACTTTGCCAGATCAAGCCAAAGTGGACCACGTGTTGTAAGATTAAGACTATTTTAAGCAGCCTTCAAACATTATAGTCATGCTTCTTGCTGGCCATGTAGGTCTGCACCTCTCTAGGACACTTCAGAGTTCCTGCATTGTGGTATATCATGTTTCCTGGGCCCTTGAGATACTAGGCTTTATTTCTCCTTTTACAATCTCATACAATTCCATGATATAGCTAGTTCATCCAGCCAGACTCTAATCTGCTTCATAAAGTAGACAGCTGCAAGAATCATTTACATGGCACAAGCAGCTGCTTGACAGCACACTTCAGTGCTACACAGGACAGGGAAAAACATATCCATATAAAGAAAAACTCAGGAGAATTTTAGATAGATAGAATGCAATTATTCCACTGAACTTCATCCAAAAAAACACCACAAGCTGGACTCACTGTTTTACTAAGTGGTTACAGCTCTGCTGATGTCAGTGGATTTGCAGCTGTTCACAACAACATGAATTTGGCCTTCAATCTAACAATCTTATTGTTTGCAGGGGAGGAGAGAAAAGGGTTGTTTGTTTCAGATAAAAGTGGGTCAGTGATTGTGTCGAGTTGTCCTGCTCACTGCCCAATGGAAACCAGTAAAGCCCCTATTATATCCCAGTTGCACGTGTATTAATGGGGAGATAACCACACATTGACACGACTGAAGAAGCGAAATATCATAGGTCAGTGTGTAACAGGCACTGTATAACCTTTACATACTCATAAAGACTTCTATTAATTTGTATGAATTTCAGATTATTTTCTAAAGGGATAACACAATATGCTGTTGAAAGCAGCCATAGTATTCCCAGCATCCCTGCAACATGTACTCACTTAGCACCACCTGGGCTTGGATCCAGACAGATCTACTGCACCTTGTAACCTCCTACCAAGTGTGGCTTTCAAACCTCTCTTTGCCACCTCTTCTGTCACCCCCCAGGGGTGCAGCTATCTGTGCCAAGGATCCAATCTGATATGGCCTAGCTGCATAACCTTGGCTCATGCTTCTGAGAGAATTGCTAGGTTGTGACCAAAAGCTGTGAGAAAGTCCAGGCAAAAAAAAGGAAGGGAAAATTACAGAGGAAGGATTGTTGAATAGGGGTAGTTAAGAGCTCCAAGAGGATACAAGGGGAAGAACACTAGAAAGGAAAGCCATAAAATATTACAGGTAGGGAAATGGGGAAATACCACTGTCAGTGGAGGACTCAGCGAAAGATGGCAATCCAGCAACCCTCATGTTCTGCTCCAGAAAGCAGTTACAATCAACTACAGAACAGCCTCCTTTAATCATCATTAATTGTTTCTTTCAAAACCAGCTTCTTCCTACCCACAAAACAAATATGCAATCAAATGAAGATGACAAATGCATTAGTGTCATTCCAAGATGATTCCTCAAAGCTAGTTACTCCCAATAGCATATGCATTACTAACACCAAGGATCACTACTCCTTCGGCAGTCATTCAGAGTCCAGGCTGCTCGCAGGGTCTCAAGGTCTCCCACCTCTGTGCTATAAAAACGTCCAAAAAACTCAGCCTGGTGGGTGACTGGGAAGAGAAGAGTTAGAGGGGCTAGGCATTTTATTTTCTTCAAGTAAATGCCAAAATGACAGGGCTTGTCTGTGTAGTCCCTTTACTTTGCTAACTAACCAGTGTTTTCTGGTTCCCTTCTACAGGCCTTATTATTCACCCTAGGTCCTGACAGTTCTCTGGAGAGTGGGTGAAGCTCAGTTTATCATTTACTCTTGTGCTAGCTCCTTATGGCGCATGCATGCTATGCCAGGAACGGAGAGAGCAACAGGGCCTATTCTAGTAACAGGATGGAACAGCAGCAGTAACAGGAAAGTATTACAGCTGATTTGGCTGGACGTATGGATTCCATACTCCCTGAATTTCATGCATCAGGTCACATAAAATGATTTTGCTCCTGCTAAATAAACCATACCATTTCTTTATAATTTGTGATACCCTCCATCCCACACCTGCAACAAGCAGGTGATACCCTCCATCCCACACCTGCAACAAGCAGGCTCTAACACATACTTACCTCTTCCCAAACCTTTCTGTCACTGCATTAGTTCTCCCATACCTCTCAGAGTGGGAGAACTAAAAACTAGAGCCAAGGGGGTGAGAAACAAAGCCAATGTTAAGCACATGTATGACTGGAAATTTGTGAAAATGTATTCTATAATAGTATTTTCATAATACAGAAAGGTATACAGATAAAACCAATCCACACAAGTTTGTGAGTGCTGCTATCTTACCCACCAAAATCCATAGTGACTTCTCCATCCACCCTGAGGTTCCCACAAGAATGAACCCTCAGAAACCTTTTACATTCAGACGTTCAAACAAGTATTTAATAAAGAGTAAAAGTTTTATGAGTCTTAAATGATCACAGGCTCATACATCTTTTCTTAACATAATCCAGAACAAACTATCACTGAAATGGCATTTTAATCTTCATGTGATGTTATTGTAACTTTTAGCATAAACAAATCAACATTCATTCTTACTGTCATAAAAAAACCACATTGCTTCCAGGGCCATTGGGAAATTATGTGAGTAACATAATACTATTTATAATTGGATATTTTAGCTGGATATACATGACTTTGTTCCAAAGGATGTGCCTCAATTGCACGTCTCTTGAGGATGACTCACACATTATTTCCTTGAAGGCATCCCATTCCAGGCAGCATTTGGAATGGAAAAACATGATTTGTTTAAAAATGTATATATAGAACTATCAGCATGTGTATTGGTGGGACGTAGAGGCTGCAAGTTCCTTTAAATGATGATAGAATCCAACATCACTATGAAGAGAGTTCAGCTATTTCCTAGTGTGCTGCTACAAAAAAAATTTAAAATTGTACCCCCCTAAGGGTTTTCTCTATGTGAAAGTAATCCTTTCTTCTCCTTTTTTTTAGTCTTTGAACAAGAAGCAATTAATCAGCTCATTGAAGTAGTATCAGTAATATCCCTTGTTCACCCTGGGAAATCAGTAAAAAGCTGTGAATCAGAACTGCTGATACAACTTTTTCTGTTGATGAAATTCAATATTTGTGAGCCTTCATTGGTAGGTGAGATGGCATAAACTTTGCTCAACTGTTATTGTTATGCTCCTTTTCTGTACCTCAGTTTAGCTGTGGGTAAAGCTCACAGAGACAAAGGTAATTCAGATAAACTCAGTCCCTAGCTTCACTGTTCCTACTTTAAAAAAGAAAAAGAAGTTTAAAGCTACTAAGTTACAAACTCATGCTGAAAACAGTCACATTCAAAGAGTCCAAATACAGATTTTTACTGGAAGGCCAGATAATGTTTATTATTTGGCTGAAAATAAATCTCTGAACTGCTGAAACCTTAGCTGTGGAGAGACTGACGCTCTAGCACACAAGGCAGCAGTTTTACCCATTGATTTGGACTTTTGCACAAAGAGCTCTACTACTGCTTGATCCTGTTTCCAGTTTAGAGGCTAACCTACTGTGAGCTTAAATCAGTTCAGACATTAAACACATATTGCCTGAATTCCCCCTACTTAGCAAGTAGATTTATTAACACCAAGAGGCATCCCTAATAGGAGCTATTTAGGTGCAGGTAATCCTTTTTCTGCTAGGCCTCTCCCAAGAAAAGACTAGTTCTCTAGAGAAGAGGACAGCCCTTGGGGGGGTCTGGTTGCTAAAATGTGCAGAAGGTGCTGGAAGAAGACAGGCAATATCCTATTGTATGTTGTCACTTTAAGGTTATGGTATTTCAAACTCACTAAAAAGAATGCATGTTGAAGTCTTCATCAAGTTGGTGCACAGTAACTTTAAGCAATTTATCGTTCTTCAGAGCAGAAAAGCTAAATGAAGGAAAAGGTCTGGAATTAGTTCCAAACATTACCAAAACCCAGGAGACATATTCAGCCTACAGCAGATGTTCATGACTTTGTGCAACGTCTCCTGTGGCAGCATTAACTTCATCCCACCCACTGGCTGCGGTCAGCCAAACAGGAATCCAGGGAGCCCTCTGCTTTCCTCGTCTTGTTTGCTTTATCTGTTCCCTAAAGGAGATTGTTTTTCAGAGTATTTACATGCATTTGTCACAGTTGCCTCCTTTGGCTGGCTCTGGCGATACATCATTCCACAACAAGCTAAAATGGAAGTGCCGGCATGAAAAAGCACCACTGCCTGACAAAAGGCACGTACCAACCTGGGCTGCCAGGACAAAGCTGCACTTGCTCCTTAACCCATCACGTCCCAAGCCTCACCACTGACATACAGACGAGTTATATTACAACAGTGCAATTAAATAGCATGAAATTCAGCTTGGGAGAATGCAGGAGGTACACTTTCAAAACCAATTACATTAGGTGTTGTCTCACTGGAAGAGCCTCCTTCATCCAAACCATCAGGGCTCTGAGCGCACAGGCAGCCTGCGGTGCCCTGATGACCCTCGCCCAGGACCCCTGCCTGCTGCCCAGGCGCCAGAGCTTCTTGTCACCTCCTCTCCGCCGATGACCGTCGGCAGGTCCTGTTGCCACCCTGGCCCTGTTTGGATGTGGGGGACGGCACCCTGCCCATGAGGGCACTGAGCTGCCAAGCTGGGCTCACCTCAGCAGCCAGTTCCCTCCTGGGGCTGCCCCGCTCCTCCTGCTCCCCAGCACAAATGTCTGCTTTCAGATAATCATTACTGCTTGGGTGAACAAGCAAAATTAAACAGTACACAGAGCAGTTACACGGTTTGAAAAAGAATCACTTTGCCAGTTGGTGCTTCCCTTGTCCGTTATTTCATGGTCCAAGTATTCAAAGGGGACCTTGGTCTTTAATGCAAAAAGGAAGCAAAAAACCCCCAACTTCCTTACTTCATGAGTAAGCAAGTAAAGTATAAATCTGGTTTAGCCTCTCTTCCCTCTGCCTTTAAAGCTTCAATGCAACTGACACATCTATCAGAATAGAAAATTTGGGATGCCAGGGGATGTTGTAAGCCACAGTTCACAGCATGGTAAGAAAACGAGAGTCTCCCCACCAATAGCACTGAAGGCACAACTCTAAAACATGAGAAGGGAAAAAAAAAGGGAACAATTTCATAAGAAAGAAGAAATAAAGCCATGTGAAAAGGGTACTTGGACTCTAGAAACAAGCAGTGAGAAAGCCTTAATTCAAGACATTAAAACAACTTTTCAAGCCAAGAAAGCAGAAGAACCTCTAGGAAACTGTACAAGAGGGAGTATCCTGGAAATACTTCAAACACAAGAAAACTGTTCAGAACAAATTCCCCTCATGTTCTGGCACAGCTCAGAGAGGCTGACAAAAGGTGGGACAAGGTGTCCTTGCTCAGAAAAGCCCGTCAGCACCTAGTAAGATCATGATCCTAAGAAGACCAGAAACAGTTAAAAATGTGCCAGTCAAAACCAGAATGTTGATTTCTGGAAGTCTCAGTTCTCCCACTGCTGTTGGGAGTGCAAGGAAATAAACATTTGATCTCCTTAATGCATACAGTAAGGCACCCTGGCTCATGTGGTGATAAGCCCATTTTCTCCTTGAAGTTTATGCCTCCTTTGAGCATCAGTGTTATGACTTGTCTTGGCACTCCTTCCGGCACAACACAGTTAACATTCCTATATGCAGCTGTATGGCAAAAAAAGGACTGGTCCAGGATAAATGAAGAACAGCCTTGAGGTTGTTTCTTTAAAAAAAAAAACAATATCTGGGATGGGCTAAGATGGAATCAGAAACATTACGATTTGGAATGTATTTTGCCACTTTTTTAGATAATATACCCGAGACCCACACGCAGACCACTTCAAAAACTCAAACCTGCTGACAATCCCTGGTTTAATACTATCCCCAACTAAGCAACTATTTTCACCTTTGATGTTTATTTCCACTAATCCAGTAGCATCTGATCCGAGTGCTTGTCACGTTGGCTCATATTTCTCTAATCTACTGAATATGAATTGACCACAAACTCAAGAGGAGAACTGGTTTTAAAAGTGGTGTCTGTTAAATATGTAATTAGGGCCTCATCTGGGCAATCTTTCTTTCATTCCAAATGTGCTAGCTCCTCTTCAGTCAATATACACTGGACAAAGCCTGTTACCGATACGAAGTCACAGGTTTCTGTTTGATTTCATTGCTTTACCTGGGTTGTTGGCTCTACTCACGACAGCAGCACCACTTGCACCCATCAGTCATCCACGCCAGCTTAAGCAAAGGGCACCCGACCTGCCACAAAAGCCAAGCCAAGGCATTGGAGGCTTTCACTACAGTATTGCCAGAAACAGGATTGTAATACCGCAAAGTGTCACAATAGCATTGAATATTTTGGAGAGGATCACTGTGCTTTTGAAGGGAGGTGGCTTGGCGTGGGAAGGAGGGATTTCTCCTGATCTCCATGGGAAGAGCACAGGGCTCCCTTGGGTGCCTTCCCTTCATGGCAAAAGCTGCACTGCAAGTTGGCATGAGATGATCTCCACGTCCAGCACAAACTTCCCCTTCTCTCTCATGTTCCTTCTAGGACCCACAATTCTCCTCAGCTTCCCCATCTTCCCAAACACACAGACGTTGCCCACAAAAGGCAGAGGCACTGCTGGCAAGAGGGTGGAAAAGGAAAGAAGGGAGAGGCCTTGCAAGCAGTGTGGCTTTATCTGAATGAAGAAGAGGCACGGGGAGATGGGTGAGTAGAACCAAGCTCAAGAGATCAAGACACAAAACTGGAATGACAGATGTATTCTTATTGTGGCAGCAGTTTCCATACCAAGTATCCTGGTTTCAGCTAGGGTAGAGTTAATTATGTTCCTAGTAGCTGGTACAGTGCTGTGTTTTGAGTTCAGTATGAGAAGAATGTTGATAACACACTGATGTTTTCAGTTGTTGCTAAGTAGTGTTTAGTCTAAACTCAAGGATTTTTCAGCTTCTCATGCCCAGCCAGTGAGAAGGCTGGAGGAGCACAAGAAGTTGGCACAGGACACAGCCAGGGCAGCTGACCCAAGCTGGCCAACGGGGTATTCCATACCATGGGACGTCACATCTAGGAAATAAACTGGGGGAGTGGGGACAAGGGAATCGCTGCTCGGGGAATAACTGGGCATTGATCAGTAGGTGGTAAGCAATTGCACTGTAAATCATTTGCACATTCCAATCTTTTTATTATTACTGTCATAATTTTATTAGTGTTACCATTATCATTATTAGTTTCTTCTTTTCTATTCTATTAAATCGTTCTTATCTCAACTCATGAGTTTTACTTCTTTTCCCAATTTTCTCCCCCATCCCACTGGGTGGGAGGGGGAGTGAGTGAGTGGCTGCATGGTGCTTAGTTGCTGGCTGGGGTTAAACCATGACACCAAGCCAGTATCACTGCAACTTAGTAAGATATCACATACATTCAGATTCAGAACTTCTACTTTTTGTCTTGCTTTGTGAATCAGAAGAAACAAGGCACAGGTGAACTGTAACCATTTGTAGACAGTAAGTAACAAATTATTAACGCCTAGGGGAATTAATCTCACTCCAATGCCAAAGTAACTGAAGAGCACTCCTCCTGCCCAAAGAAGCACATGCACCCCTGAGAGAAAAGGATGCTGTAAATATTCTAATTTTCAGTCCCAGGCAAGCATAAAGAGCTGACTGAACATGACCGGTACCCTGTGTCATTCTGAATTTGTACCATAGAGCCAGCCCTTGCTAATCTTCTACAATTCAGCATGATGCGCTTATTAGTTTTCAGCTTCTTGATGGAAACATCTCTACCACGCTACGGATTACAGATTATTGGATTAAGCAAACAATGTTCACTAAAACATTTCAGAATATCCAGCTGTCCTGCACCAGCCTGTTTAGCAGCATTAGTCAATTGCTCAAAATGTAATTTGATACACTTTCGAAACCACAATGGATATGATACTGTTTGTGCCAGGCCAATGGTTTCCTTGTCAAACTCCGAAATAAAATGAGCTTTAGAGAAGAGGATAATCTTTTTCTATTTTTAATTTAACCTCAGTTTGCGAATCAAGGGATAAGATATCATTAAACTGTTAATGTTTTTAGAGTGCTTTGAGAGTAACAATGTGTTTAGAAGAGACACAGCACATGATGATGCTTTCATTGTATTAAATCTGTAACAAACTGCCTATTCATTTAAATTATTTGAACTTAATTTCTCAGATTTCACAAGGAGCTGATTCTTCTTTCCAATCCTCATCTTAAAATTTTGAATAAGAGATTTTTGTCCCTGAGATGACAATGTTTTCTGCCAGTCCTCCAAGATTCTGATATCTTGGACCTGAAATCTAGGACCTCTATATTTTTGGGGTTTTTTTCATCTTGACATGTTCTTCCTGTGTGGCTTTGTTTAATTACATATGGCAGTGCATGTACGCATACATATGTACACACACACATAAATGATAGCTGGTTTTCATCAAAAAGGAATATAGAATCTTATCTCAGCTAAAATGACATTTAATCTTAAGAGCATTTAAAGTAAATCTAGAACTCTTTTACATAGCGTGCTAGATCCTTTTTGGTGATTTAAGTGCTTCCACCTGCCTTGGTATCACACTCTGCGTCCGGCTCACCATCTGTTTTGGAGACGCTGGCCCTCACCACTCCTTCACAAGCTGTTCATCTTGTCCTGCGGCCTGAAGCAGTGAAGACTTCATGAAAGAAACTGGCCTTCTGGCATGTTGCCCCTTACGGAGTACAGAGGTTCCCTGCATCACAGGTTACCCTCAGTCTCAAATCCCACTGAAGCTGCTCACAGGATTTGGGTATGGCTGACCCCTCATTTGAGCTTGATCTGGATATGGACATCATGTTAGCTGCCTGCGTGTGTTACAGGCACCTCCCTGGACATCTCCTCTAATGCTATAGTACTATGCTACTAATGCTACTATGCTATATGGCTATGCCGTATGACTAATGCTAATCATTAGGTCAAATAACCCTGCCCACTCCAGGGACAGCACAGTACAAAGGAAGGCAACATGAGTGGTATCAGTGTATTGAAGTGCTCATGTGGTGTTGGTCAGTGCAACAGGAGCCATCAGCATATTCTCTGCTTAAAAGCAGTTCCCCAGGGAAATGAGGGGCAGGCCTTCACCTTTAGCTTTTCTCACCACAGCTCTTTATCAAGCAAAGGAGCCAGCCTCGGACTCAGCAAGCTGAACTACTTAACTTAGCTGACTAAGCTCCCAGAACAGGGGCATGCACTCAGGGGCCCAACGCAGCTATTTTTTGTGTATCCCACGCATAAAGCTGGAACTTTATGATTGCTTTTGACCTGAAATTAAAACTCTACAGGTAAATTCTTTGCACTGTGAAATCTGAAATTGGCCAGATGTACATTCCCAGTTTTCCCAGGCTATTACTGTGGCAAGAGAGGTGTAGATTTCTCATTTTTACTGTTATATAGCAAAATCTGGAAAGTCAAGTGATAATTGCGTCAGTCTGTTTATTTCGATGAAATAAAGGATAAGAGCATTAAAACTCTTACTACTTCCATGTAGTAGTAATTGTTAGATGGCAGAACCATAGTATCAAAGTCTCTCTTATTAAGGCTTACCATAAGGTACATGACATCAGGAACAAAACCACTCATTCCTTTCATTAACAAAACAAAGCCTCACTTTATTCCATGCACAAATGATTGTCCCTTCAAGTCATGGCACTAAGCTGTTCAACACCTTGTTATCTGCGGAATTAAAATTGGAAACATCATCCAAAGGCGCAAACAGTAAATTTACACTGAACAGCAGCTTTGGCTGTCACAACCCTATTAAAAAGACAGGGATCGAAGCACCACGTATTTGGGCCAATGCGTTATTTCTGGCACAGATATTTCTGGGGGTGCAGCCACAAGAGAGGGAAGTGGCTGCCCCTGCCTCGCGTTTGTTTCCCTTCTCAGTCCAGGTGAGCCCGAGACACGCAGACACCTTGTCAGGGGAGGCCGAGCTCCTTCAGGCGGGAGCTGACAGGGCCTCCACCTGCGTGCGGTGACTTCTCCTCCCCTTGCTCACACACAGGGACAGCGAAGACCCCACCCCAGCCCCTCGGCCAGGGCACCTCCAACCCCCCCCAGACATGGCGGATCTCTAAAGACATGCCCACACCTGGGCCCTCAGGGATGTCCCACAGAATCGTGTGTGTGTCACCCCGGCCCCGGGCCCGACCCCGACCCCGGCCCCGGCAGTGCGCACGCGCGCCCCGCCGCCCGCCACGTGACGCCCCCAAGCCCCTCCGCTCTTTGTTTATCCCGCGTGGGGGCCGCGCGCCGGCCGATGGCGTCAGTGCGCCCCGCCCCGCCCCCTGTCCGAAGGCGGCTTCCGCCGCGGCGAAGCGTCGCTCCGGTGTCGGTGGCGCGGTCGGGGCGGGCCCAGCCTGTGTCCTCCACCCCCCCCATCCCCGGTGCCGAGCGTCGGGAGCCGTCGGTCGCCGCCCGGCAGCTGGCGGGCGTCGCCCCGGCGGCGCATGTGCTCCGGCGGGGGTGGCGGGCCGCCGGTGTCCGCGGCGGTGAGGGACGGGGAGCATGGCCGCCCCCGGGTCGGAGAAGAGCAGCAAGAAGAAGACGGAGAAGAAGCTCGCCGCCCGCGAGGAGGCGAAGCTGCTGGCGAGCTTCATGGGGGTGATGAACACCATGCGCAAGCAGGTACGGCGACGGCGGCGGCGGCTTCCCCCCGGGCCGGCGGGGCCTGCGGCTGCCCGGCGGCTCCGTCGCGGGC
>JANZLQ010000078.1:9843448-9883912 GCA_026212715.1 Elanus axillaris | reverse complement strand
CCGCGGCGGCGCGGCCGGGGCTGGAGGCGGCGGCCCGCGGGCGGCCCCTCGCCAGCCGGCTCCCGCGGAGCGGGGGGGAAACGCGGCCGCCGGCGTCAGCCCCGAGCCCCGCCGGGTGTGGCTGCCGGTGCCGGTGGAGCCGGTGCTGCCCCGTAGCCGGAGCCCGCCTCCCCCGTGAGGGTTTCCGCGGGTGCTCCGTCCGCCGCGTTTGGCTGGGGCGGGGGAGCCCTCCTCGGGCCCGCGGGAGGGCGGCGGCGCCGAGCGGGGCGGGCCGGGACGCCGAGCGTGGGAGTGTCTCCGGTGGGCGCAGGCCGCCGCGGACGGTGCCGTACGCCCGGCACCACGCGTGACGAGTTCGGGCTTCACCTGCAGCCGCTCCTTGTCGGTGCTGAAGGCAGAAGACGCGGTGGATCCGCTTCCTTATCTAACAGTACCTTGCCCGTGCTAGGGGCAGAGGCGAAGCTGCCACCGACGGCCGAGTTTCTCCGGTTAGAGCGTTCGCACAGCCCTTCTCAAACAGAAACCTGAGGTGGTGCCGAATTTTAACCGGGAGCTCTCCCCTGAACGGATTGAAGTCTCCCTGTGTAAGCCCCTGGGAGCAGTATCAGTGTAGTGGAGCTGCAGCAGGGGGAGAGGGGTGACTGGAGCCACGGTTTGGTTTCACAGGTAGCATTTCTTCTTGAGCTTCATACGGAATACATCTGGCCATCTCGCTAGGAAGCCAATGGCCGTACAGGGGGCTGGTGGCCTCATCTGTGCAAATTCTGACCTTTTGGGCCGGTCAGCCTCCTAGGTCAGTAGTCTCATTACTATTAAAGACAACTCTTGTGTTTACTAATAGAGCAAGACTGGTAACCAAAATTATAAGCGTACAAGTGTATTTCAGCTGCGCTGTCCAAACTGAAAGAAATGCTGATTTAAAAATTTCTTTAAAAAAAAGCTTAAATCTCTGGTACAAGAGCAGGAAGATGATCTGTGTAACTCCTTGCATATGAAAAACTCTTTCTTCTTAGAGGAGGAGCTGGCTTGGTTGTGGTAGTATGGTTGGTTCACTTAAAAACAGCGATGTGGGGCCAGAATTAAAGCTGATTCTGAAGCCAGCTGTTCAAGAACATTTTGGAGGCTTCATACTTGGCACTGTCATGTGTTGTGTCCTGTAGGGTTTAGTTGCTTGTCGCCCGGCGTTAGGCTTGCCAAAGTCTCAGTCCAGCTTTTAATGCTGTGTTCATCAGCAGGCTGGGTCCTGGCCTAGCAAGTGATACCAGAGTGCTGATTCTGCTTTTCTCTAGCACTTCACCCCTCTTCTTCTCTCACTAATACACACTCAGTTGTGTTTGCATAAACCATTCCATGCAACTAAACTCCTGTGTATGAAAACCCAAATTGGTTTCAATGACTTCAGCTAGTACAGTTGAGACTTAAAGCCTATGATCTAATTTCTCGATGTAGGCTTTGTTTCTGTTCTTAATTGGGTGAACTTATTCCAAGGTGTAGCTGAGTTCATAACTTGGTTCATCACTGTTTAGCTCATACCTCTGTCATTGTTGACGAGGGGGTGCCTGATGCTGTTAAGCTTTGTAAGTAGATAAATACTGCTCTCCCTTACATGTCTGCACAGCCCCTAGCACAGGGAAATCACAGTGCTTTACCATGTTACTACTCCAGTAAGTGGCACCATATTGTTGTTCTGTGTAAGTACCTCATCTTTCAGTATAGTAGAGTGCCAACTTGCATCTAGTTAGAAATTGCTCTTAATGGGGAGAGAGAGGATCAGGATTAAGTGCTGTGAATTTGTGTGTACTTCTGATTCAAATTTCAAAATCTGTTGAGCCTGGGGAGTTGCAACTCTGATTTTTTGCCTGCTCTCAGAGTTTCCTGGAAAATTCTAATCTGACCTTAGATTGTATCTTTGCATACCCCCCCTAGTGCTGATGGCTCCAGAAATTCTTGCATAGTTCATGACACTCATGGTTCTTTTAGGAGACGTTTGTAACAGGAGGTTAACTGTTGGGGGGGGGAAGAGGTGTGATCATATAGGATAAAATTAGGAAGTCAGCAGGAGCCCAGAGGAAAATGTACTGGTTCAGCTGATGAGTTGCCCCAGAGTTTTAGAGGACTTATAGGCAGCTGTTTCTTCTTGTGTTTTGACAAGTCAAGAACTATGCTGTGGTTATAAAACCTAAGTATGAGTTAAAAATTTCCTGTGATGGAAATAGCAATGTGCATGTGGAGTGCTAGCTATTTAAATGCATTAGTTTAATGCTGTAGGAAAATGAGCTGATTGGAAAGTACAGCTAATTTTAAAGAGGCTGCTTTTTGTGTGAGCTGGGATCTAAAGGCAGCCTTCATGAGTATGGGAGTTTAGAGTAAACTATGGACATACCTGCGCTTAGTACTGGTACGATGTTGGGGGCAACTATGTTTAGTTCATGGAGGACTTGTTGCTCATTTCCAACATGAGATGGCCCACATCTTTGTGGGTTTTACAGAGCTATTTGACAGCATGCGTGTAAGTCCTTTGTTGCAACTTTGCAGCTGAGTGGAGGTCAGCCAAGAGTGAAGTAATTTGAGAATGAAGCTGGGACAGAGTTGCCAAGGTGTTGCTGAACCTGTTTGGAAGATGAAGTGGCCTAATGCAAGCTCACGCTTGGGTGTGTCCTTTCGTTGATGTAAAACCAATCTTCTGTTGCTTCATTGAGGTGACTCAGGGACACCAGTGGGTCCTTCAGGAAAGAAGTACAGAAATCCTCAGAAGAGCATTATTTTGAAATGGAACAGAAACGTCCCAGGGAAAGAAATGAAAATGATGATCTGTTTTGGTTGACAAATATTTCTTCCTGCACCCGGAGAGGCCTTAGAATATCCAAGGTTCTTCAGATCCTGAGCTGAGGCACTAAATGTATCTTAGAAATGCAGTGTCGAGTTCAAGCAACAGTTGCAAGTCTTAGCAAAGCTTGGCCACGGCATTTTATGGTATCTTGTACTGCTAGTTTCCAACACTTGTTTTGAACCATGTGCTAGGAATTTTCAGCTTTAAAGGTTTTCCTCTGAAACTTTTCTCAAATGGTCTCTGTTTTTTGTTGTTTCAATCCTAAATGGCTTAAAGCTACAGACGTACAAATGAGGCTGTATGTCACTCCCTTATCTAACTTCTAATTAAAATATATTTTTTAAATGTATTATTTATATTTTGTCCTGCATGTGCTTCTGAGCATCCTTTCCTTCAAGAAACTAACAAATAGGTTTATTTGAAGAGGCTACATATACGGATTATCAGCCTTGTGAGGTATGCCCTAGATAATACTGACTGTATGTGGAAAACATTCTCACACAGTTCTAAGCAAGTATATACTTCCTGCAGTAGAAATGCTCTTTTCTGGGGTTAGTATTGGGATGACTGTGGTAGATGTTTTTGAAAGTAGGTCTGTGAACTTAAGGTTGTAGTCGAAAACTAATTCCTGTTTTTAGGAAGCAGTGCTGTTCACTTTCTCTTTCTTAATAAAGAGGATGTTAAAATTAACTGTAGTATGGTGTGCATTTATTTCAGTCAGTATGTTCTTAGAAAGGATACCATTTGAGAATCTATTAAAATTATGTGGTTTTTTTACCCTAATCCTCTACTCTCCTCATGTCTCCTGACAACTTTAAGTTCTGTCACTGTCCTTTCGCCTTCTAGTGCGTGACAGTTCTCATGTAGGGGAGAAACTAACTGCTTACAAACAAATAGCAAGCAAATGAGAAATAATTTTTTTTCCTGGAAGTTATTTAGTTGCTCATCAGGTGTGACCAGTCAAACCCTTCCATAGTAGTGTTATTTTTGGGATATATTTTCTTAAAAATGTTCCATTGAATGCTTTGACCTTGTTCATCACTTTCACTCTGGTTGGGCAATATGATGGCAGCCTTCAGATACAAGGTTCCTATGAGTTTTTGAAAATCGACAGCTGAGTAGAGAAGAGAGCCACTGATGGACAAAAAGAGTGTAATATAAATGCAGACCCTGCTAGATGCTGCAGAGCCTACATTATTGGAGGCTGATGTAAATGCCACAGGAAAAACTTTAGAGTTCGTATGTTATTTGTGACCATCCTTAAAGTACAAGTTCATGGGTAATCTGAACTTTGCTAGGTCTCCAGGTTACTGAACTTAACTTTGACTTTCAGAATATCTTTTTATTACATAATGCTCTTGAGTTGTGTGGATTAAGAAAAGTAATTAATTTCCATAAGCTGTTTTTAAAGAAATATTGTTGAAAAACTTTTGAAAATGGTGATCTTTGCATTTTTTGTTTTTCCTCTGCTTTAGAAAACTCTGTGTGATGTCATTCTTATGGTTCAAGAAAGAAAGATCCCAGCTCACCGTGTTGTGCTTGCTTCAGCCAGTCATTTTTTTAACTTGATGTTTACTAGTAAGTCTTTTCAAAATTGATTATAAGCTTTCATGATGCTCCCGTTAGACTTGCGGCTAAGTATAAGTGAAGATTTCACCTTTTTGTGTCCTTCTTCCATTCATCTCTGTTGGCCCTTCCCTTAATTTTCCCTTTAACTCTCTTTTGACCAAGTCAAGTGTTACTTCATATGTAAGCTCTTATTAATTGGGGCCTATAATCTGTATTAGAGCTGGTCTCCCTCCTTTAACCTGAAAATGGGCAGTTTTTACTCCCATGACAGAATTTTTCTGCCCCGTTGCTTCCAGCCATTAGGCACTTCTACATATAAAACAGGCTTTCAGAAGTGTAAATATTCTTGCATTTATGCTATTTGAACAAATCCAGTTTTGTAGTATCTCTCTTACTTTTGTATGCCTTACCCATGAATTGTAAAATTACTGTGCTATAAAACACATTAAAGTTGAGTAGAAGTAAAATAACCGTGCCTTCCAATGGTCAGTTTGTAATCGTCTGTGGGCAGACTTACAGTGCGGTCTGGATGTGGGGAGCTCAGAGCTGTCTCTATTGTTACCAGCTTGAATGTGAAAATAGCTTCTGACAGTGCAGCATGTGCTTCCTGTTTTCGGTAATGCTAACTTGGCAGTCTGCACTGCAGTCAACAGCATCTATGACCTTTTCTATTTAATACAGTTTGTCATAATTTACATAATACAAGCATGCACACATACCAGTTACCTTGTTTGTCCCACTACCTCCTTTTTTTCCTGGCTTGCATTAGTAATCCTGGGAAAACAGCAATCAACTGTGTGCAGTATTTAGCAGGTTCCCGCTTTGTATAATCACTTTATTTTCTACTGTTTGTGAAATGTACAGCAACTAGAGTATTGATGCAGTTTGTATTTTAATCTATTTGCAGCAAATATGCTTGAATCAAAGTCCTTTGAAGTGGAGCTAAAAGATGCAGAACCTGACATTATTGAACAGCTCGTGGAGTTTGCTTATACTGCAAGGTAGTTTTATTATTTAAAGCTGACACTTATTTTAGGAAGCCTGCCAATTTATAAAATATTAAAATAATGCTTTTGTGAGTCATCAGTTTTGTTAAACATTACAATTCTTTACTTTGTTTAAAGCCTGATATGACTAGACCTTCTATCCTTCTTCCCTTTTCCTTTTTATTGAATCAGTAGGAAGCCCTACAGAGTAAAGAGAGGGGTAGTTGTCTCCAGAAAGCAATTCAAAGCACTTCAAGCTTTTGACTTCAGTGTTAGAGTCAAATTATATTTCCCATTGTTCTGAAATTCAGGCCCTTATTGATATCAGCAGTGTTTTTCTTTCTGGCCATGGTACCTATCATACAGAACCATTTCCAGGAGTTACACTATCATCTCAGGACAGGCAGGATGGATAATTGTTCTGTGAACAGCATTTTCCTCCTATCTGAAGTTGGTTTTGTGCGTGTTCGTTTTGGGTTTTTTTTTGTTTGTTTTTGTGTTTTAAACACAGATTGTGCAGATGACTAGGATTGTAAACAGTACTCCTTAATCAGCTCTCATGATGGATGGATGGTAGGCCTTTAATCTTTGTACCAATAGGATTAACTCTCCTTAGGAAGGCTTTCTCTTTTCTTTGAGAGGAATCTTGTTGTATACTCCATCAGTGGTGAGAGAGAGTCAGTGTCAGCACCCCAGCCATATGGTTGCCTCCCCTGGTGCCCAAGCCCTTGTCTGTGGGCTCTGTACCTTCTCTTGAAACACTGCCAATCTGCTTGTTCTGCTCATGCACTCTAGGCAAATCAGCCAGAGCAGTCTTGATAATGAGTTTAGACAGGCTTTGCTGATGCCTGTTTGGGAGTAGGAGACTGTCAGAAAAAAGGATCTGTTCATTTTCTGTTTTGTGAAAGTGGCTAATTGCACAAGTCAAAACAATAGTATGGTACTGCAGAGGGCCTGTGTTAAAGGCTCACTCTTCAGAATCCAGGACTGGTTACTCTTTGCCCTTCCTCAGTAATGTAGAGCAAGTGAAAGCAATTTGGAAAGGTCATGAAGGGAGGTTGTGTCTTTAGGCTGTGTGTGAAAGATTCTTGGGTAAAATAGCAGGGAGATAATTTTGCCATTATGAAGTTGCTTTTTTTTTACTACAACAAAGTAAGTAATTTTAGTGATGTTAATTTTACACCTTCTGTTTTGCAGAATCTCAGTTAACAGCAATAATGTCCAGTCTTTACTAGATGCAGCAAACCAATATCAAATTGAACCTGTGAAAAAAATGTGTGTGGACTTTTTAAAAGAACAAGTTGATGCTTCCAATTGTCTTGGTAAGAGAAATGCAAACTTACGTTTACTGTTTAGTTAACTTTGCTGTTCCTGAAAAACAGATAGTATTGTCTAAAAGACAGTAATATTTGGCTAAACCCAGGCATGTAAAAATAATTTTGCTCTGAATCTGAACTGTTGTCCCATGCTTTAGAGAAAACAATCTGGCAGTTGTTTTGCCAGTATCAGGGCCCACTGACTGTGCTAGGTCTCATCCCAGCTTGGCAACACCCTAGAGCTTCTTGTTTGTTAGAGAACCTCAGCTGTTTAGTAAGGTGGGCTTTCAGTTGTTGTTACTGTACTTGGAGACAGAATTTGACAGAGTTGTAATTTCTACAAAACTAGCATGTCTTCTGAAAATATGAACAGGATAACTTTAGGTTACTTTTGGTTTTAGTTGCTCTTCATTTTGACTGAAATACTTGAATGTCATCTGGGTGAGTTTGATACTTAATATGTTCTGTAGCCCTAATGTGAACTTGGTGTTACAGAAAAGGTAAGCAACAAGTAGAACTAAATGCTTTTTTGTGCTTAAGATTTGGTGCACTTTGTTTAATCAGAGATTAAAGATAAACTTGTTTATAGGGTTTCTTATTGACATTTGTCATGTAATTCTTGTAGTAACATCTCAATTATGTTATAGATGTTTATAGTATCACTAGAAATGTTTTACAGAGTGTTTGAATTATAATGATTCAGCTGACACTTTGGTGCAGTACAGCTGTGGCTCTGAAACAACTGCTGGAAGAAAGACATTACCTTCTAAGGAAAATGCAACTTATGTTTGCTTTGAGGCATATTCCCTTTTTTGTGGTTTTTGTTAACTAGAAAATCAATTATGGTCTCCAACACTTGCATATTTTGTTCCTAATTTACAGCAAAAAGGGAGATAAAGACTGAGTCAATTTTTCCTCTATGCATTGTTTTTACAAGTTGAAATGTGTTCTGTGTAGAGTCATAGGCAGGACCACAGTTCATTACTATTTTTTTTTAAGTGTATTTGGAAGAAACCATGGCTTATTTTGAATCTCTTGAAATTTTGTCAAGAGGTCGTACACTTGGATTTTATCTTTCTAGTGTGCATTTTATTATGTGGAGCCACTCAGGCTAGTTGTAGCCCATGGGTTATGAGATGCTTCTGCCTCACTTGCCATCTCCTTAAGAGGAGGAAGACTGTAGCATGATGAGCTAAAGTTGCTGCTGAAAACCTCTGTACTTATCTGGTTTCTAATGGGAAGGTTGGAAATTGTGCTTCTCAGTAGCAGTTACTATTTACACCTTTATGCCAACCTTCTGTCCTTGCAGCGGCATCAGCTTGACTTTATGTTGTTCTGCAGCTGACTGTGCTACCTGTATAGAAAAGCCTCAGTTCACTGTGACTCTTGAAGGAATTTGGGCTTAGATGGTGACTGATGCCGCATGAGCGGGTCAGGGGAAGTCATCTGGATCTGCTTTCTCAAGCTGTTCTGGTTAGGCTTTGTTATTGTGATATGCCTCAGACCTGGATAAGGTACTGTTATCTGCTTCGTAAGGGGGAAAAACAGGATGTAGTGCTGGAGAGATAGTTAATACAGCAAGTGCTGCAGGTCTGACTCTCCAATTATTTCAGTAAGGATAGGGATCAGCAGCTTGTGCTTATCTTAGTTTGCCTTGAGTTCCAGATGAGTTATGACAGCATGTGTTTAAAACAAAAAAAAGCATGGTGATAAACTGGGGTTGCAAGTATCACTGAAATTACAGTAATTTTATTGTATTTTAATATATTAAAGGTAATTGCATTTCTAATTTGGAAGGATTTTTTTCTTAATTTTTCCTTCATAGGTATAAGTGTGTTAGCAGAATGCCTAGACTGTCCAGAACTGAAAGCCACTGCAGATGACTTTATCCATCAGCATTTCACTGAAGTTTACAAGACGGATGAGTTTCTTCAGCTTGATGTTAAGCGTGTGACACATCTCTTGAACCAAGATACATTAACAGTGAGGGCAGAAGACCAGGTGAGATCCCTGTTTCATAACAGCTAGGAGCATTGAACTTCACTATCTTTTTTTTCAATCAAGAACTGGTTTATAGTATCTCACTTCTGATGTTCCTACAGTATATGATGTGCAGAGTGCTTGCTAAATTGTAGAAAAAAAGGTGCATCCTAGCTTGGTCAAAACCAAATATTAATGAATATTCACATTTCAAGTGTGGTTATTATATGTGTTGTTTCAGCAAACTAGGAAGAAAGAAGTCATAAAGGGAGTAAACAAAACAGTTTCCTTTATCAAGGTAGCTATAGGGCTTCTGATTCCATAGTGCATGAGCTGAATTAAGTTTGATATATAGCACTTGCTCCTAGATTGGGGTTCATGTGCTATTGGTGAAGGTGAACTACTTCAAAGTGGTAAGCGAACTGCATGTCTCTACCCGAGTATGGTCTCCGCCCATTTCAGAGAGGAGTTACTTCTGATGGAAATGTATGCATACCCAAGTTAAGCCTGGGGAACTGAGGGACTTGGAAGCAAGTTGAACGAAACACTGAAAGCTAGATGCATTGAGTGATGGATTGATGGAAAGCCCTTATTTAGGGAGTGGACACAAAATCTTGGTGGCTGAAAGGACCCTAGAGTTTCACTCACTTAAAAGTTGTAACCGGTGATAGAAATCACATTCACAGCTGTCCCATTTGGAAAGGTTGATTCAACCTGTAGGACAGCCCTGAATGCTTGTTCACTAGCTTGTTCTTCCTACTGCAGGAAAATAGGAAGAGTATAAGTGTCTGCACTTTAGCCCAAAGATGTGATTGCAGGATGGTTGTAGCTGCTGGGTACTTCTTGTAGCTGCTGGGTACTCATAGCTTCTCAGTCAAATCTGTTGAAAACAAACTGAAATTGTGCCTTTCTAGCTGTGCTGTTCTGCTACTTGAACTAGGTAACAAGTTTGTTTGGGTATGGTCATCATGAGTTGACTCATACCTTTGAAGTGCAACAGAGGGATCTCATAGCCAAGGTGGTATAAGTATCCACTTAGATAGAAACAGATGTTTTCCTGACTTTGAAGTTTAGCTTTCACAGAATTAATGTGTTTTCTTCAGTGTATCTGTGCAGTGAAAAGCTTCAATGAAAATAAGAATGAGTGGGGGATAGTATCAGGTGATTGAATGTGATAGTTTGCTACTTACAAGTATAAATGAGTTACATCACAGCTCAACATTCTTCCCACCTGCTGGGAAAAGGTCAGGTCACAGTGTAACATTCTCAGAGCTGGGAGTGGTGTTTGGCTTCCAGCCAAAATGACACTTTGAAATTTACATTCTTGAAGTTTTGTTGGTAAGGTAGGGTGGCACACTTTAACTTGGCAGCAGTGGTAGAAATTTTAGTAGGCAGCATGGCATCATTAAAATTCCTTTAGGAAAGTGGCAGTGTGCAGCATGAAACTACAGAAGTTTGCCAGTGATACTATAGGAATCTTATTTCTCAGAAGTTACTCCTAGAAAGTTGACATTATACTCTTTTGTATTGGTGTAAAGCATAGTTACATTTATCAAAAAAGGAATGTAGCTGTAATTACTACCTGTTTTATTTTTCCTGTGTGCAAGTAATTGTTTCTTTTGATTTTAATTCTGTTTGATGACTGGGACAGAGACATTGTATCCCTTCATTCTGTTGAATTTCCTTAGCTGATGGAATTGAGCCTTAAATATTTTTTTATTTCTTTACTCTCCCTTGCTCCCTGGCCATTTTGCAGAATTATAGCTGAGGTGGTTTGGCAGTCCTTCTGAATAACTAATTCTGCTATTAAATGTCTTTCCACATTATATCTCGGTCACTCACCACTGACCACTGATCAGTTTCAGCTACACGAGTAGGTATTGACTGTGCTATCACTGATGATGAAATTAGTGCTGACTCTGAAGTGGCAGCATAGCAGATAAGCTTGCTATGTCAGAGAGCAGCATGGAAGTATCTTAGTACATAGATAATACTGGATTTTCATTTCATTTCTTCCTGACCCAGAGGACACTCATAAATAGAGCAGATTTCTTGGTTACCTTCCCTGTTCTGTCCTCCCTGCTCCCTAAGAAAACCATTTACCTTTTCCTGTCAAGAGGAGATAGAGAGGAGGCTCTCTGAATGGTAAATTTACAGTAGTCTGCAGCTAAAAACTTTAATTTAAATGGTCCCCTAAGACACAACAATAGCAATATATTTGGATACTCAGCACTATGATTTGGTAACAGAAGCAGTTTATCAGGTCAGGAGACTATATCAAGTAGAAGCTATTTCAGCATTTCTGGATAAGTATGACCTGTATTATGGCATGGAACTCTGCATATTAGACTTAAGCTGGTGCAGGGGTTACCCACATAAATGTGATTCATGCTTCGCATTTGGAGGAGGAGAAAAGTTAAATAGTAGAAGTAGTGGTTGGGGTTTTCTTTAGGTTTGTATATGGGTTTTATTCTGTGGTTATGCATTTCTTTTACTTCACCTCTGAGCATTGTCCTCTGGGGCTTTTTGTTGGTGGGTTTTTTTGGAAGATGGTGATAGAACCCTACATACTAAAATGTTACTGTAAATTAGCCTCCAACAGGCAGAAGAATCAATTTGGAGCATTAAGGTTTAGTTATTTATCTTACTGTGTGGTGATGTACCTTATCCTTTTTTTTTTTTTCCTTTTCTCTTGTTTAAGGTTTATGATGCAGCAGTCAGATGGCTGAAGTATGATGAGCCAAATCGCCAGCCGTACATGGTTGATATTCTTGCTAAAGTCCGATTTCCTCTTATATCAAAGAACTTCTTAAGTAAAACAGTTCAGGCTGAACCACTTATTCAGGATAATCCAGAATGCCTTAAAATGGTGATCAGTAAGTTGACCTCTAGCTGAAATTTTTAATGTTCTGTATAATTAAAAATGCTGTGGAATTTTTGAAAATTGTTTGCTTTAAAGTGCTCTGACAATGCTTTCACATTAAATTCATCTGACTGTGTTCCCTCTAGGATACTGTGTTTAGTTTAAATTGGATTAGCAGATTATCACATAAATAAAACCCATTTTATGTAACAGTGTGACTTTTATTTCTTTTCTCCTAGCAAATGACACAAACTCCATGACAAGGAATGGAATGGAGATTTTGTCAATGAGTCATTAGGGTAATTGGAAATGTCATTGTGCCTTTGGGACTTGCTAGTAACTTCAGTGTTGTTCATGTTCGCATGTGAATTAACAAAAGAAATATTTTATGTCAAAATTTTGAATATTATAAGCTTCCCTAAGCAAATTAGAATGTTAAGCATATGTTGCACTATTTTTTTTCTCTAATATGTATGGACCATTGAGCTTACAGACAGTTGCATTCTCAAGGTGCAGACGAGGTAGGGAACAAGCTTCCCTTTTGTTTTTAGACACCACTTGTGAAACTCTTAGGTAAGAAAGAAAAGCCTAGGTGTTGATAAATATTCTGGAAAGGAATCTTTTTAATTTCAGTAGCAGTTAACTAGTTGGCTTCATTTTGGTGTAGATCTAAAAAAAATGGGACATGACTGTTTTCCTGCAGTCTCAATGAACAAGATTCAAATTAATCTATATGTTGGTAAGTATTTGCTGACCATTGACATCTTGGTCATACTACTTGTATGACATGGAGTTGGGTGCATTGTTTAAAAAATAAGGATTTTTTTTGTCTGGTTTTAAGCAGACTGTAATGTCACTAATATTTTTGGCTTCTTTGGAATATTTCTTAGGAGAATGCTTATTTTCTTAGACCAGTTGTAACTAATACTTTGCACTGTCAAGCTAAGAACGAAAGCAATGGGTTTTCATGAGGTACAATGTGCTAGAGATACCTTCCTTATTAATCAGAAATTGGGGTGGTGAGGAGGCAGGCATGATTGACTCCTCATTGCATTCAAGTCCCTTCTTTTAATGTTAGTGTTGTCCTGTTTAGGCTCCCAGTTCTGCTGTTCTTTTTCTTTGGGTTTGCTTCATTTTGCCTGTTTCAATGCAACAAACTTAGTTGCTTGTTAATATTGGCTAAATGAGCTGATCCATCAACTGATATATAATGTGAGTCTGTAACCATGTGCTTTTTTCACATGGAGTAGGCAGTCTGAAATAGGGTGTAAATCTGGATGTATGCTCCCATCCTCATGTACTGCTGTGCATTCTTTCCTTTTAAATCAAAGCTGTATAGATGTAATGTAAAAACTTGGTTTTCCCATTTTCTCTCCCTTCCCACTCCTCCCGATCTCTGTCTCTGAAGCATCCTTTTCCATGTATGAGCTACACTGGATCTGCAACAGTTGTTGTTGTCCTTCCAGGTGGGATGCGATACCATCTGCTTTCCCCAGAAGACAGAGAAGAGTTAGTGGAAGGTACGCGGCCAAGAAGAAAAAAACATGATTATCGCATTGCTCTGTTTGGAGGCTCACAGCCCCAGTCCTGCAGATATTTTAACCCAAAGGTAATCGTTACCTCAGAATGCATTAAGATTCACTGTTTGTAGTCTTATGTGGTTTATTTGCTGATGATATTAACTAAGACATAATGATCTACAAAACAGTATTAGGAAGGATGTATCCCCTGCCTCTTGAGTATGCAGTTGGAAGAGTATGGTTAATTAGGTATTTCCAAATCTGTGTACCTAGATGTAATACTTCATTTTTAATAGAATGATATACGTATTTGTTTATTGGCAGTATTAGATATGGAGTTCTGATAAATCCATCTAAGTTTATAATTGATTGGTATGTGCATCCCACAGCTGGAACTAAATAAAAAGTCACCAAAACACCAAGCAAATGATTAGGAATATATGAAAGTCTGTATGCATGTGCATGCACATATATGTTCAGAGAATAACTCAAAGCAATCTCTTTAGCACATGTTAAATTATTGGCTTGTATGTTAGTGTAGAACCCAGTTTTAGAGTGCAAGATGGTCTTTCAGTGCATTTATTATAAATATGTAACCACTTTGAAATTCCTTTGGTTCACAGTTTCATTAGTTCTTAAGAGTATGTAAGGAGAGGAATTGGGAGCCAAGTATTCTGTAAGTGGAAAAGAGTGAGTTTCTACAACAAAAGACTTAGAGATGGCCAATTTAGAGCAAGCAAGCAACCTTTGCCTGAAGTTTGTTTCCATGTTTCCTGAATAAAATCAAGCCACAGGAATGGTGTATATTTCAGCTATACAGACTAGATGGTCTAGAAACACCAGCTGCATGCAAAAAGGATTATCCATACTCCGTTTTACTAGGCAAGCACATGCAGTAATAAAAAAAAAAGTTGCTACTTAAACATCAGGGCTCTCTAAGTTATGAGATAGCATACATGTAATAATTTGTTGCAGAAATTCTGGTTGTTCTAAGTCGGCATATTAAATGCTTGTTATAATTTCAAACAGTTTTGTGTGTTATCTGTGTGAACTTTATAGTCAATGTGAGCTCTGTCAAATCTAATTCAGAATGAATGAGCCCTTGGGATGTGTTTTGAACTCATCACTCACATTCCCTTATGTAAGATAAAATTGAAGCTACTTTCTTTGAGGATCACTCAAGTCTAGAGAAAAACCTATCAGCTTTGCTGACTTAGTTTGAGAGACATTTAAGATGTTTTTTTTATTGGTGATTCCAAATTCCTAAATAATGACCACTTTTTTTCCTTTGTACATATAGTCAAGTAAGAAAGCAGTACTCCAACTCGGGGTGAGGAGGTGAAGGGAATGGAGCAGATAATTCTTTCCTTTCCAAGGTCTGAGTTGGGGAAGCCTTTGATCAGGACATTCATCCTTTTCAAACAGATTTGGGTTTGGCATTTCAACAAGTTGTAGTTCACCCAATATGCTCTGACCTTTCTTTTATTTGAAGGAAATCAGATCAAAGTTTCTTTCTCTTAATCTCCAGTTACTTATGTTGGAACAAAGCTGATTTTAGGTAGGATCTAAAGTACCTTTGAGACTTACTGTCCCAGTCATTAATTGGCAATGGTACTATCAGCATAGCATGCATGTGGTCTCTTTACCAACCTGATAGGTTGAATTCTGTAAGTGCCTAATGTGAATGGTGGTCAGAACTCAAAAGATGGGGGTTGTTGCTTCATCATTCTTTATAAACTAATATAACAACCCCATCCCCCCAGTTGTCACCATGTATTTTTTGAAACATTAATCTTGTTAAAAAAATAATTATCTTAGTGCATCCTGAGTGGGAGCAACAGGCAAAGACTTAAAACTAAAAAGAAATTTATGTAGTTAGGTGATCTTCAGTCAGACCTAAACTATATTACAAAGAAATCTGTTTTGTGGACAAATAGTCATATGTATATAAGCCTACATAAAGCATAGCATAAAATAGTGCAATTTTTTCATAGACTATTTGTCCAGGCATAACACCAAAAAAGCATTGAGTTTGGAAGAAATCTTGCAGAACTGCCTCTTGATCAAGCTTTATGGCCTTGCATGTGGATTAATGGGGGGAGGGGTGGGGAGCAGGGAAGGAGAAGGAAAAAAAGTGGGTAATTGGAGCTCTTGATTCTAACAAGCATGTCTTCCTTGAATGTTTTCCTAGTGCTTATATGCTTTCTTGGGTATTCTTAGCTAGCCTGTCATGTCTTGTTGAATAGCTTTTACTTTGTCATTTCCAACTAAGCTATTTAAAGGTCCTTTTCTGGATGTTTTGCCTGAGTATCTGACTTTGATCTTTAATTAACTGTGACAGTAGCTTCTTAAATGCAACAAACTGAGGATCCAGACCCCCTGTTGGATTAGCTTTGTGTGCATGCAAAATAGATGTGGGATGTAAGGCTCCAATGCTGCAAAGACTGTATCACTTTTAACTCATTTTAATTAGTCTCATCAAATGATGATGGGAGTGTCACAGAGCAGAGATTTAAGGTTGTGTATATACTTTCGCAAGGTTAGGACCTTGGGAAAGAATTGAAACTTTGTTTGTTGTCTGTTGAACTGATTGAATAGTGACCTAGTCCTTTGCTTTGATCTTAATTAAATTCAATAATTTAATTAAATTCTTATATGTCAGCTAAAGAAACAGTTCAAAACAAAGGTTATGTTTCTGCTGAAAATATTTTCTCAGTTGTGATATAAATTCCAATAATTCTAACACTAAAACTAGTGCAAAAAATCTTAACTTTCACTGATTGCTTTGCATGCAAAATTATGTTGAACTTCATTTCCTTGTCAAAAAGGGTTCTTTAAATAAGAATGGATTGGATACTGTGTGTTGTATGTTTAGACTGTTAGCAGTATAACTTTAAGTCTGTATTTGTTGTCTTTGTTGCATTGTAACTGATATTTCTATTGATGCATGTACTTCATCAAGAGAGCAAAATGATGCAACAGGATAGATGCAGACAGGCATAAAACTTGTGGAGCAATCTGGCACTATTTTGAGTAGAGATGTTTGTTTTCAGAATATTACTAGAAATCCTAGATGTCCTATTAAAGGTGGTGGGAAGCATTTGCTTGTTGAATTTTCCACAGAATATTTAAAAATTTAAAATAAAAAAAGGCTTCTTACCCCCCCCAAGTCAGGAAAAAAATACTTTTTGTTTCATTTTATGCATTCTTGATAAAAATGTATACATGACTTTATGGGATTTTTGAGGCAGCAATATGTTTATTCTTTTGAAACTGCTGTCTCTAGTGACCAGAAATAGCTGGAAGTTTTAAATTTTTAACAGTGCAAAATCCAACAATGGCAAGTAAAAAGTAACAGATGCCTGGCATCGCTATTTCTTGATGATTAAGGGAACCAGCATGCCTTTTATGAGGAGATGGAGCTGTGGTCAATGAGCTATTTATTAGTGGGGAGGTTGTCCATATTAGGCATGTCTGCTGTTTTCCCTGACAAACTTGGAACAGGAGGTTATCAACTGAAAATGAGTGAAAAGTCTTAAACAAAAGGAGATACTTCTCACATGGCCCATAATTACATGTACCATTCTTGTCACAGGGTCTTGTGGCTGCTAGGAATTCAGATAGTTGTAGTAAGTGATTAAATAAATTCATGAAAGAAAAAAGCCTTTAAAAACCTATTAAATACCAAGATACAGCTTCTGTGTCTGGTGTCCTGCATCACAATTTGTTGAAAACAAAGATCAGCAGGGAAAGTGTCACTATATACCTATCTTGGTCTTTCTTTCCCTACTCAGCCCCTCAAAAATGAGGCTTGCCACTGCCCAGGGCTGTGTGGATCTTGACTGTGGCATAAAGCAACTCTTCTGCTTAATTCTTAAACATGTAAAATGCATAAATTGAAATCAGTTCTATGTGCTGCAGACTAGCACTGAAGAGCATTACAAGAGAATGACCTAAATTGCCTCCTGCTGAAAGAGAATACTGCTGAGTATGCTCAGGTTATGGCTTTTCATTTGATAAAGGTGTGGATGAAATGGTAGCTATGAACTGAAGCCATAAAAGTGGGTCAGATCACAGCCCTTTGTAACAGTGAAGAAAAACAACAGAATTTTTTGTAAAAGTGCCAGAAGTCTGAGCTTGAAAATATGTTGATCTTGCACAATGCACTAAGACATTTTCTTAAGATTTATGCAGCTATTTATTTTGCCATGCTGTAGTATGGCTTTCCTTTCTAGGATGCCCCAGGACCTGTTTCTCACCATAAAGGGCCACATGCACCTGCCAGCTCTTCTTGATATGGGGGATGCTACAAGAAAAGATTGTAAGATGTTTTGGACTATAACATGCTCTGCCTCTCTTTCTTTGAACCCCCATGTAGGAGTCGCTGTTCTTCCTCATTGACCAAGGTGTTTGAAGTATGTCCTTGCTAAGAAAATGTAATGATGTAACGTCTTGTGTGAACCATTACAGTGAAGGTCATTCAGCAGGTTGAGCTAGACCATCCTGAGGTGGCACAGATAACAGTTAAGGTCCTGTACTTTCCTGTTCAGTATAGGATACAAGCTGTGCTCATGGAATATGTGAGATGCTATTACTCAAGAAGTGTTTCTTGTGCTGTATGCTATCCTGGTCTGCCATCAGTTGCTGAGTTTGGTGTTCTTAAGGCTTTGGGTAGTGTTACTGCCCATATTTGATACTCGCTGGTTTTGCCAATCCATGCAAAATCAGTTTCTAGGCAACATGACTGCCAGTATTTGTGATGGAGCATTACTCTATTTCTCATGCTATCAACTGTGGATAGCTATAGATCATTTGTGTTTTGTAAATTCTGTAAATAAGCTTCTAGTTGTCATGGTAATAAAGTATGTATCAGAGCTTTTTAACTGAGTTGCTTGTCAATTTGGATATTATCTTCTTTTTCCATCGCCTTTGTTTGGTACATTCTGTATTTTTTTTATTTTTTTTTTTTAGAAAGAATCTGTTACTATATGTAAGAAGTCTTTTTCCATTCCTATAAAAGAAAATGCAATCCTACTTTATTGATCACATGCATTGTTTCTGACATGACAGCAGCAGGAGGTCAATTCTGTTGGAAAAAAAAATAAATCTGTTTTTCAGGGAATCTGTACTGGGTGCACACAGGGAATGAGGAAATAGAAATTCATAATGTCATGGTTCGTTGCAGCTAACTATATCTGTGTCTAAGAAAATTTTTTCGAGAGTACGCCTGAGGAGTATTCTTCAATAAACAGTATTCATGTTTGTTTTGAAAAGGAACTTTAAAACTGACCATATCTAAATCTCTATGAAAAGCTCTGTTTGAAAAACACTCGCTGTGCAGGTAAGTGTTATAATCTATTAGACATTACCTGTTCTTTGTAATGCAGGATTACAGCTGGACAGACATCCGATGTCCCTTTGAAAAGCGCAGGGATGCAGCTTGTGTCTTCTGGGACAACGTAGTTTATATTTTGGGTGGTTCCCAGCTCTTCCCTATAAAGCGAATGGACTGCTACAATGTGGTGAAGGATAGCTGGTATTCCAAGCTAGGACCTCCAACACCTCGAGATAGCCTTGCAGCCTGTGCTGCTGAGGGCAAAATTTATACATCTGGTGGTTCAGAAGTGGGTAAGACACTAAAAATCTTTAAACCAAACCAAAAAAAAAAAAAAGCACAAAGCAAGATACCTGGAAATTTTTCTGGTTTTTGCATGACTCTGTTGAAAAGAAACTGCACGTTGCCATGTTAGTCTAATGAGCTTATTTTCCTGTATTTAGGATTTTATCTCCATGATCCAACTACCTCTTTCTGTTGTGTTTTTTAAAATGATTGAATAGATTGAAGTGATTAATATTTACATTAACTAGAGCATAAAGTACACTGCAACTCTTAAGAGTTAACTAGGGACAAGCAAATATATTTTGGGAGTCCCACTCTGCTCCTAGCTTACTTGTGTAAATCCCCAGAACTCAGTGTGGTTTAAAATTCTCTGCGATGCATGGCTAGAATAGCTCATTTTGACAATGGCATTTCTTGTATACAACATATGTTGGGTCTAATGATTTTTTAAAAGGGGCCTTGGGGGAAGGGTGGAAAAAAAGCTTGTGAAACTACTGCTTTTGGTGGTGAAATCATACCTGGCCCTGTAAAGGAATTTGTCCAATTTTTCTGTCAAGTGACAGATGTTTTCTTTTGTTAGTTTGTTATTCTGTTGGCTTGCTTCAGTAAATGGAGAAATACTACTTTCTTTAGATGTTATTACTCATCATAGTTAAAAAAAAAAAAAGACCATTGGGGTTGTTTTTTTCCTCCCCAATAAACCTAGTGGGTGACTTAGAGTGTTATAGCAACATTGTAAAATTTACTTTGTCCAAATCTGATACATCATGACAAACCAAAAGTTGGAATGTAGGTATGCTATATCCATAAAAATGTAGAGCTTTAAAAAAAAAAAAAAAGCTGTGTTCTGGGGGAAAAGGGGGGGGAAAAATCCCAAAACACCAAACCCTAGAGCTAAGGAGAAATTTTCTAGTAGATCCTTTTGAGTTCTGCCTTGCTGCAGAGGGAGGTGAGCAGAGGGGAAAAAAAAAAGGTCATAATCGGTGCTTAACATTGATAAGTTACTTAATGGGATGTTGTGACATTTAGGTAATGTTACCTGACTTCTTAAATACAATTTTAAGAGGTCTAATGTAGCAGCAGATTAGACAGTTTCTAGCTGCCACCTAGTGTGGTAAATGTGAAAGAGCACCTTTTCCCATTACTTGAAATAGGCTTAACTAAGGCTGCATTGTGAAAATTGGAACACTAAAAAATCTTGTAACTCTTCCTAGTTTCGCACATGTCAGTTCATGAGGGAGTATGATACAAACTTTGGTTGTATAGTTTATTTTCTAATACATTATAATTAGTTAATAAAACTGTAATGCATATTTCAGTTTAGGAGTTTTCTTTTAAACCTACCTTCACAATACTGCACAATTTCATTTTGCTTTCCATAAATATTATTCAAGACATAATAGTAAAAGCTAAAAATTAATAATGGTGTTTACTTAGCCTGTACTTTTTTTCTTCTTTAGAATCTAGTGAACACTGCTTGTTTAGAAAAGTCTGTCTATCCTGACTCTAGTATTTTTCTGATTTGAAGCAGGCAATTGTGTGAAACCATTAACCAGAGAAGATGCTGCAATGTGTTTAGCTGTAGAGAAATCTAAAGATTGCATGCTTTTTGCATTGACTAAAGACTTTGGAAAACAAATTACTGTGCCAGTCCATTAGAGAAAAATGGGGCTCGTTTCCCCTTTTTGAATTGGAGTACTGTTTTATTTGCAATAGCTAGCAGCGTTTAAAAGCTAAACGTACTACATTCTTCCACTATATTTAGGTACAGGAAAAATATTTAACATTATACTGACAGCATACTGAAAATGGAAGATTTTACCTTTTAAAAAAAAAAACATTTAAGAGTGTTATGCTGTATTTCCCATGGATGAGAATTCCTACAACTTCAAAGCAATAAGAACATCTATTTACACCTAGGAAAAAATATGCCCCACTCTATACAGTTCCTCGTGACACTGAGAATTACATGGTAGGAGTAAACAAACGCACAGGTTATAGAAGTCTGCTCCTATATTTTTGGGTCTGGAAATGTATTGAGGGTTCAAATCCCCAGCTGGGAGTGAGTGCTATTAGTGCAACACAGTTAATTTTTAGAAGTAGAAAGCCAAGGAAAAAGAGGCATAAGAAAAGGCACCTTTAACTGTTCTAGGTGAATATACCTGTTGCAACAAAGGGGAGAAGGATCCTGGTTCTTTTCTGAGAAAGTTGTGTCCAGCCTTCTCTGCTTTGGCTATGGTTCAGCTAGTTACCTGAGCACAAGTCTTTAAGCTCCCATCTATCTTCATTAGAAAAATTGCTTTTTATGTCAGTAATAGTTTTATTGGCCCTTGAGAGAGGAGTACACAGACCTTGCACTTCCAGAAAATAAGTCTCTGCCAGTCCCCAGGAAGAAAGTAAAATGGTGAGGGGTAGCTGTCTTGTGGTTGCTAATAATTCAGGAGTATGCTATGACATAAGCTATCTAATTCCAAAGGCAACAAGTATTCTGGGAATTGGGCAAGTTACATTGCTTAGAGAAGAAAGACTTGTGAACCTGTGTAAGTTTACAAAGCTGGTTTCATCTTCACATCTAAAAGTTCAATATATTTTCAAGTAGTGAGAGTAGCATGAGATGACAATATGATTGGTAGTTTCTATACATCTCTGTTCAGTGTTTATTCCTCCCCTATAAAAAAAATTCTCATAATTTGTTTTTTATTTTAAACACAAATAGCAATTTTATTAACTTACTTGCATCTTTTGAAAGAAAAGAGTCAAAAGAATTACAAGTATGTACTTTCTGAGTAGTCTCAAGTTTCAAGTTGCTTAGTTCTGCTTTTGGAGGTGGGAAAGCAGCTTTCCCTTTTCAACTAACAAATAAAGCATCAATTTGATAATTACTGTTAGACTCTTCTCTTGAAAGACAACCATAAACATTAATGCCACTTTGGTGGGTTTCTATTTTTTTAAGGAAATTCTGCACTGTATTTATTTGAATGCTATGACACGAGAACAGAAAGCTGGCACACAAAGCCCAGCATGCTGACTCAGCGATGCAGCCATGGAATGGTAGAGGCAAACGGTCTCATTTATGTATGTGGAGGAAGCTTGGGAAACAATGTTTCTGGAAGAGTTTTAAATTCCTGTGAAGTTTATGATCCAGCCACCGAAACGTAAGTATTGTATCAATTCTGATTATTTTTGGTCACTTGTGGCTTTGCTCGTTCTGTAAGTAACTGTAGATGAATAGGAAGAATTGTATGTGGTAAGAATTGTCCTGAGTTAAGTAGTAGTAAATCGTTATTTGTAGTTTTACTTAAAAGGCAGAAAAGTAAAAGGCTTTTCTTAAGCGGCTTTCTTCTGTATTTCATTTTCCTAATACTAGGTTTTATTTATTTTATACTTACTTTCTAGGAACTAAATAGTGAGTTTTCCTGTTTTGTTTGGTTTTCTTTTTCCCCAGGTGGACTGAGTTGTGTCCAATGATTGAAGCCAGGAAGAATCATGGGCTAGTGTTTGTAAAGGACAAAATATTTGCTGTGGGTGGACAAAATGGCTTAGGTACTTTAATTCTATTAATTCTATAGTTGGTCACACAAGGTTTTACGGGGGCCTTTTTTCTTTTGCAAAAAATTCATTCTACTCTGTTCAACTGAAAAACTTTGAGCAGTACCATAAAGCATGTCCTGTTTCACATCATTGTGCCTTCCTTCCTTTCACCTCTGTACTTCACTGTATTGTATTTTTCAAACGTTTTTTACTAATGATAGTACTGTCAAATTCAGATGTGCACCGATACTGTAGCCCAGTTCTGCAGTAGTTCATATGGCTAAACCAGTCATCTGAGAAAAAGAAATTTTTTAAATTTTTTTTTAGTTACTCATTATGTATTTTGAGAGAGTTTGGCATCCTTTTGAGAGACAGGTAAAGGTGTACCCACTATTTTAGGAACTTCAATCTAAAGACTTAAAGCAAGTCAGCTATTTTTAAGTGGTGGGAAATTGAGAACTTTTTTGACTGCCCTAGTTTTGAAATACGACTTACTATCATGGGCAGGTCATTTAAGATCTGCCTATCTCCTTGTCTTTAAAACTATAACAATAATAGTTTATTTCCCAGGACAATTGAATTTTAATTACGCAGTGCTTTTCAAGATAGAAAATTCTCAGCTCTGTGGTTTATTAATCACTATAGTAATGGAAATTTTTGATTCCAGATTAAGGCTATTTTAGAATATAGCTTGTATTTTAATTAGCTACTAAAACTATTCCAGCATGATTGATTTCTAATGGAAAATTACCAGTAGGTGCATTTGTTGCACAAACATCGTATCCATCAGTTATAGCCAGGGCTGCCATTTTGCAAAATGTTAGTGTATTCACTGCTTATTTTAGAAGTGTGTATTATTGAACCAGTAAGTTACAGTATTCTTTTGCTATTCATATTCTGTAGCCCGACTGATTAATTGTTCTTATTGTAATATAATGGGGAAGAGTTATGCCTGGGGTGAAATATTCATACCTCTTAACATTTATATAAGGCTTCTTAATCTCTCAGATCCAATAATTCAGGACTGGAAGTGAAAACTCTGTGACTCCTATTAAAATTCTTAAATAGGGATAACAGGATGTTTATAGATATTGTAAAGTGTAATTAGTAGCCTATTTCCTAAAGAAGCAAATTAGTCACAAAACCTATTCTCTAATAACTTTGATTCCCTTGGCCCTTTTCAAAGGGACTTTGGCTTTTGAACATCAATGATTTTAATATCATCATGAAGAGACACATCCTCTTATCAGTAAATGACCAACTTAGGTAAGGGTACTGGTGACACCCCCCGCAGAATAAAATGTCCTCACTATAGGCAAGTTTCATGGATTCCCGAGTTTAGTCACTAGCCACAAATCCCTAATAAATTTGGCATTATTAGTTCTTCTGTTTGTGAAGTAACATGCTAGAATCTCTAGAGAGCATATAATGTGAAATTTGCTACAACACATCTCACTTTCAGTCTCCTTTTTTACTTTTTCTCTGTTTCTGTATTTATAAAAGGGTAAACAACTAAATTAGAAACATGTGGCTATTTTCACATTGTTTATTTTACTCTAGGATTTATGTCTTAATCTAAAACTTGAAAATAAAGACTGTTTAATGAAGCATTTGTATGTTCTAATTCAGTCCATACGGTATAATGTAATAAGCAGTTATCTATCTCATTGCTTTGTAGGTGGCCTTGATAATGTAGAATATTACGATATCAAGATGAATGAATGGAAGATGGTGTCTCCAATGCCATGGAAAGGTGTAACAGTGAAGTGTGCTGCTGTGGGATCTATAGTCTATGTCCTGGCTGGTTTTCAGGGTGTTGGTCGATTAGGGCACATTCTTGAATATAATACTGAAACAGACAAGTGGATAGCCAACTCCAAAGTCCGTGCTTTCCCAGTAACAAGTTGTTTAATCTGTGTTGTAGACACTTGTGGGGCAAATGAAGAAACTTTAGAGACTTGAAGACCTGTAGGAGATGCTGAGATATTCTTCAAGGACTTGGGGAAAGGTGGCTATTGGTGCTTTGCTTCCATGTTTTACTGAATCTTGTTAAACTGAGTAATAGGAAAACCTGAGATGCAGTCTTTGAATTTGTATATACAGCATATTGTACAACATGGATTTTTGTCATGCCCATTTTCTTGTCTGTTATAAGAGATGGGGATGTGTTTTAAGAATCCATTTACCTAGCTGAGATCATATGGCATCTTCCTTTAAAAGGACTCTGTGTGTGGCCTTGTCAAAAATAGACCAAAACCAATTATTTAGAAGAACTCAAAGCATTTGATGAAGATAAGATCTCTGGTTAAATGACACTTTACCAAGCCCAGTTGCAGAGATTCTTCATTTAATAAAGGTGAGTAAATGCAGCTTGGGTCATGAGAAATATGAGCAAAATTTTTCTCATTTATACTTACCTGCAGAAATCTTACTAGGATGCAATGAAGATTTTTCCTCAGGAAAGACTAAGGACAGCAGTATAATAAAGATTCCCACGGTGAATGGGGCCAGGTTATACAGCTCTCTAGATCATGACAGCTGCCCTCTTCCAGTGACTTTCTTCCGTCACCTGCATGACTGTGTATCAACTTTTAGACAGGCCATATATATAGATTAGAGAAACACTTTGCTAATGACATCTTTGGCATTTTGGGGAGCTTTCAGAGAAATACTTTCTTTTTTTATTATTATCCTGAAGTAGGGGGATGGTGGGGGAAGTCCACAATAATTGTGCACTATAATTAGCAAGTTGGAAACTTGGGATTAATTTTCAATATATCTTCCCAGGCATCAGACTGTACATACTGTGGATGCCAAACCATTAGCAGAACTGGGACTAGGAATGGGAAAGCGAAGTCAATACAACAAATGTATTGATTTTCTTCTTGAAAATGACTGTTTTTAAGATGGCATGAACCAAGTCATTAAAGATACTTTATAGAAGTCTTCTAAAGTTGCACATGGTTATTAATCTCTGGTTTCTAAGCATATAGCTCTGTAAATGTTTCCAGCCAATGTGATAGTAAATTTCTTCCAGTGTAGAAGTTCAGCTTGTCAAGCTATTGGTGTCAATCCTGTGTACATCTTCCAACTTCCAGAAAACTATACAAAAAATGTATGTACATCTGTCCTGCTCCCATGCTAGTTTATTAGTATCTTCATCCTAATTTTGTCACCTCTCTTCTAACTTGCTAATTTTTTCAGATCTGTTTCTAAGAGACTACTGCGTTGACTTAAAGTTGGTGCTTGCCTTCCTGTACCTTGTGCATCGCTGGTGATGTGGATTTTTAGCCTGTTTTATTTCTGATGATCCCTCTCAGTTCTCCTAATAAGTAGTATAAATTCCACTTTTCAAAGCCAGTGCTTCTTTGTAGACTTCCTCCTGGTTTTCTTGCTCATCCTAACAACTCTGCATGTATAGAAAGTAGTAGATGCAGTCACGGGTTTAAGAGTGGTCCTGGCAACCCCGGTTCTTTATTCAGTAGGAAGTGAATGCTATGGAACTTTTTCTGTTCCCACTTGCCTTTCCCTTTTCCTGAGCTGTGAAACAAAAGCCTCGCTGGTGTCTCCAATCCTCAGTTCTAAAATACTGTTAAAAGCTGGAGTGAACTGTGCACATCTTGGGTTGTACAGACCGTTTGTTGGTGTGGTTTTTTTCTTTTTTCAATCTGCTTTCCAAACTGCGAAACACCTTTTCCTAACTTTATTTTCAGGGGGTTAGCAATTCCTTTTAAGCTACTGGAAAAACGTGTAAGTACGAGGAAGGAAAGGACTTGCGACAAGTAGCTCGTCCGGGAACGCGGCTGTCGGGCCGTAAGCTGCTCCGTGAGGGGCTCGCCCTCTGTGGCCAGCGGCCCTGTCCTGTCGCGACGTGTGCCGATAACGCTGCGGCCCGTCCCGCCGTCGGCCGCGCTCTCCCGACTCCTGCGGCGCAACGGAGCCGGGCCCCGCCCGTCAACGCCCTTCCCGCAGCACGCGGCGCTGCCGTTACCGGCGCGGCGCGCGCGGCAGCGGTTGCTCCGAGGGGCGGCGGCGGCAGCCACGGGCTCCGGCCGGGGCTCCGCCTCTTCCCCGCCGCGCTGGCCCCGCCCCGCTGCTGCGCGGCGCCCGGCTCTGACGTCAGGGCGGCGGCGGGCGGCGGGGCCGGGGTCCGCCATGGCCATCTGTCAGTTCTTCCTGCAGGGCCGCTGCCGCTTCGGCGAGCGGTGCTGGAACGAGCATCCCCGCGGCGGCGGCGGGCGCCACGGGCCCTCCGCGGCCCACTACCAAGGTAGCAGGGAGCGCGGGGGCAGGGCCGCCGGCCGCCTGAGCGGCCTCTAGCAGCGGGGCGGGGGGGCGGCGGGGCTGCGCGGCAGAGCTGTCGCTGTGTAGGCAGGAGCACCTGGCGGGAACGTGCTGTGCGATGAACGCGATTTTTTTTAATCTTACTTTTTCTCTGCTGAGGTAGTTAATTTATGAAGCAAGGTACGTAAAACGGAAAACAGTCCCTTTTTTGCACGGCCAACCGGTTGCTCTTGGCGTGGTGATGTGAGGAGGGGTTCCCTCTTACCTCTGATGCCAGAACTACCCAGGCACGCCACTAGGTTAAGCTCGCTAAATAATCAGGTTAACTCCCCAGGAAAAAAACCCTACGTTTTCTTTTCGGACTTCTTATTGCCACTGTGAAGATAGTTATACATACAGCTTTTATGGACGTCTCGTTTAATATCTTAATGATTTAAGGCTTTTGTTGTTGCTGGTTTTGTTTGTTTTTCATTGGAAGGTACTAGCAGAGGAGGAGGAGGATGGGGTACTGCTAACCAGAAATACACTAATGTTATCCAGCCGTCTGCCTTTAAGTCTAATACGTGGGGTGGCAGCAGAGATCACGGAAGAGGATTTTTTGGCTCCTCTGAGTTTGGATCATCAGGTGGCAGCAGCAGAAGTGCAGACTTTTCACAGAACAGATTCTCTGCATTAATAAACAGTCAAAATGTTGCTGATGGCTATAAAGATGAAGAGGAGAGACTTCTGTAAGTTACAGTCCTGTCTCACTGAAAGCATTTAGAATGAGCAGTTTAAAAGTTCACTGACTTACTAGAGATGATGCAGAGGACACAATCATGAGGAGGAAGCTGGGACATGTAGTGAGAACCATAGAAAACACTCCCCTCATTTCATTTGCGTGAGTTATGCTGGCATGGGAAGAAAGCGATCCTTGTTTTGAACCTGGCTTGGACAGCTGGACAAACATGCTGTTAGTGGATGGTATGGTATTTAAGTTGTGGGCAGGGTGATAAGGAAGGAAACAAAGATTTCCATACTTGAAAATAAGTGGTCAGAGCCCCTTGGACAGCATTTCAACCATTAAAAAAAAACAAAAAAAAAAAACCCCAAAAAAACCCACAAAAACTCTTTGAGAAAAGGAACTATTTGACTGACTTTTCCTGACACTTGGGATAACAAATTGTTCTGCCAGTAGCAAAACTACTAAAACCTGGTTTCACATGCATGCATGTCAGATAGTCAGCTGAGAGTGACCAGCAGGTTCAATGCAATTACAGGGCAGATGATGAGAAGCAACAGGCAGTGTGGTTTCCTGAAGAAGCAAGATTTTGAAACTACTTTCCATTAGTTTTTTTAAGATCACATTAAGAAAAGTCTTAACAGATTATTTGTTCAGCTTCTCAAACATGAATTTATGTCGTGTTACAAACATCTGAAATATATGGAATCTTTGTTTGTTCCTATGTAGCCATCTGTTTGTCCACTTTAGTTTTTACCCTTTCACTGTTTGTTTACATTTGGATTTACTTTTGTTGATGGAGCTATTTCTGTGCTTTTGCAATGTCTGGATTTTTATGCTTTTGATTCTTTTCCAAAAACTTTTATGGAACACTCATATCTATCTTTTTTCTTTTTTTCTTTTCCTTTTTTTTTTCTCCTGAATTTTGTGATTTAATATTTGCATGTTCATTTGTATTGTAAAATTGCATAGTATTGAGACTGTTTTAAATTTTATTGTGATGTACAGCTTCAGGGAAAATCCTGTGACAGTATCTGCCATGCAAGGATTAGAAAATAATTTGTGTGGTTTGGGATTTTTAAATTTATTTTTTTATTTAAGATCTGGTTTTATTTATTTGCAGCTAGATGATAAAGTGAAATGCTTTGAAGAGACATTTAGGTATCTTGCCAAATAAGTACTTCTATTGTTCTTACTGAATAAGTGTCACGTTTGGTTAATTTCAATGGTAGCACGTATTTGAATCTGACTTTGGATTCAAACTAGGCAATTGCTTCTGGTGGTTTTGTTTTGACCATATAAGTTCACCTTCAACTGTGGTTTTATTTTGTTTTGTTTTCTAGTGAATCTGTAGTGAAAGACATGGAAATTTGGGAATCTTCAGGACAATGGGTATTTTCATCTTATTCACCAATGAAGGAAAAACCGAATGTCTCAGGTAGTGTTTTTAGTGTTGTTGCATATTGCTGCTATTTAGGATGTTCCTTACACTTGTCCACACTGTTGTACCTCTGTGGAACCATTTGCAAGGTGATGATTTGCCTTGTGATGCAACAGAAAGGAATATTGGATTATGGCAAAATCATTTTGGACATTCACATCTTTGAAGCTCTGTAATAAATCCTTTCTGTGTCTCCAACTGTGACTGACTTATTACAGATAATGTACCAAGACCCATTTCTTCATAATTACAGAGGGCAATTGGAAGTATTAATATATTTTCTTGGAGGTTTTTGATTATTCCTCTCCTTACAGGCTTTCTAGATTTCTCACCAGAAGAGTTGCATCTGGAATATTATAACTGCAGAGCAAACAATAACATTCAGAACTATGTAAGTATTTATAAAAGGTTGACTTATGTGGACACATTTCAGGGTAGGACTTGTTACTTTTCTTCAGGTGGCAACTCTTGACTCATTTAATTGCCATACTCTAGGAGATTATCAGAATGCCAAAATATTTTTATATTACTGTGCAATGAACAGGATGCAAAAATAACTGCTAGTCTGTATGCTCTACCATGACTTCCTATTTCTGTCTGAGATCACAGGCTCAAACTGTCAGATCTGAGCTTCTAAAACTGGTGGCCTAATGTTTTGACACATCAGCTCCTACAAAAAGTGGTGGCAATAGACTTCTAGCTAGTCTCAGTTAAATGCATGGTGTTTTCTCAAGCAAGATACTCCTTGACTTAGTCTTGTCTCTGTTCTTGTGTGTTATTTGTAGAAGTTATTTGAATCCTGTCTCAAAAGTTTAATACTTCATATGCTATTAGTCAGTTTGATTGTTATAGCTGGTTATATAGTGCTTTTACATACCTTTTGTTGCAGGGAATTAATGCTGAAAATAGCAGATACTTCTAAAGGAGCATATACATTTCTAGAAAAGAAATAATACATGTGGTTTTATATAAATATATCTCAATAAGTATTGTTCCTCCCTCATAGTCCTATCAATATCAAGGAAGCTAGCAGAGTTTAATGTTGTGCCAGGAAAGGATTTAGACTGGGACAGATGCAAGTACTAATTCAAGCTACATTGCACTCTTTCCTCTTCTCCTTGATTCTGTGTTACAGAAGGAATTGCAGTTGTCACCACTCTTGCTTCATGTGTTTAGAATTATGAGAATTGCATTTTCAGTGACAGGAGATACTTTTTTTTTTTTAACTTTTAAAAAACCTGAAGTGATTAAACAATACACTATGCCTGGCTGTTAAGAAAAAAACCAAAACATTTGTGGTCTCACTGAAGTACTGAGTGTAAGCTCATGAAAGTCTCAGTGTACAGATAACTGTATGATACAGGTCTCTCAAAATGTTTAAGGACCTGTCTTTTTCGAAAGCATGTTTCTATTCTTAAACTGCCTCAAAATCTGAATTTTCCCAGTCTGTTGTATAAGAGCTGAAACCAAGCAACATGATCATCTAACACATGACTGGGCACACAAGAATTATTGATGTTTGTGATGTAAGACTCTTCTGAAAAATGAAGGAATTTATTTACAGAAAGATCACTTGTTCCACTCTTGCAGGCATTTGGGACATTATATGTTTTACTTGTTTAGCTGTTAAGGAAAATTCAATTAGGCCAGGCTTTGAATAAGGTGTGTTGATAAACTTAAATATAGGAAATTCAGGTTTGAAATTCCTGAAGAGTTATTTAAAGAATTTCCAGTCTCTTGTTTAATACTTTAATCACATTTATCAAGACACAGGTACTATTTATTGCTAGTATATGTTCTGTGGAGTAATCTGTTGGATCACATTTAAGGGGGCTGATTTAAATTACGAAAGTTAATTTCTGCAAAGTGAAATATTTTAGAATGATACTATTAAAGCGTTCTGAATTCTAGTGTTTTGAAAGTGGGTTTTTTTTTTATTCCTGAAAATGTGGGAGAAGCTAAGGTAAATTTTAGGATTTCAGTTTAATAAGTGAGCACATAAATGGACAGGCCAGAAATAAAACAAGGATTGAAGAGTTTGTTCTCATATGCTTAAAACTTACAATTTAAGGGCAGCAGTAAGAGAATTTAAAGGAATTCTGTGTTAATAACAAAAATTTCAGTTCTTCACCTTGAAGTTTCAGGAAAACTAAAGTCTTGTGTTGGCTTAATGAAGTTCTTTTCTAATTCTAGAAATCTTCTCTCAGTTTAGTTGTCAGATCACTCTGTTTTCATTTTTTTAAGTCTTCACCAATAATAAAAACATGTTTTTCTTTCCCCCTTTTAGATAAATTCTGTCCAACAGTTAGCAAAACAATGGAAAAATCGGCTGCTTCAGTTGAAAGCTTTAAATGAATCGACAAAAGCATCTTTGGTAAGTATTAATGAAAGGTAAAATATTTCTGTTCCTGATGTCTTTTTTTTATTAATCTTGGATGAATTTTTTAGATGCATATGTTTTTTTAGACACATCCTGCCAAACCATCCTGTAAATGCCAATATTAATTTCTGTTACAAAGATTTCTAAGACATGGTAGTTGTAATATGCCACCTTGCTTTTAATGAAAAGAGCTTGCAAATGTTCCACAGAAACTTCAGCTGTTATCAAAGTATTTATCTACACTTCTACTACCTTTCTATAAATAGGTGATAGGTATTGCTTTGAAGATCACAGGATACTGTATTATACAACCAAAAATACATGACTCTTTTAGGGCATCTTGTTTGCACCTAAATAGCTGAGACGTGAAAGTGTTCGATTCCTAGATTCGTTGGCAATTTTATGATAGATCTATGAACTGTTCTGAAAATCTCAGCTAAGATGTGTTATATTCTGGCACCACAGCCTTGAAAAGCATCTGTTTGGCTGACTGGCAGCATGAAGAACTTGACAGAATGCCCCTGGGAACATTAGAGAAAGTGGAAAGGGTGTAAGGAAGAATGACATGAGAGAATAACAATTGCAGTTTGAAAACTGCCCCATCTCTCCATCCATGTGTTTTTTTTATAGGTGATATAAATGTGACTGAATATTCTAGCACTGCCTGAGTCAGGTGAACGTGAAAGGCTGTGAACACAGTTTTGGGTCTTTACATCCACCTTTCTCTAGAATCATGAAATCAGTGAATTGCAGGCAGGTGTTATAAAACCCTTCAGTTAACTAAGGAAAGTAGTGACTCAGGATGGTTCCATGTTAGCAAGGCAGCAGCTGGATCCCAGCTTTGGAACACTATCATTGCAAGCCATGTGAAAGTAACCATATCTTAAGGTTGGGATCTGCTCAAGTACATGTATAGTAAGAGGCAAATGTCCACCCCACCTTTTCTTCCATGTGCTGATGTTGACTCTTCCAAGATATAATCAACAGACAAGACCAGAATTGTCATCCAGGCAATCTTAGGCTAGATAGAGCATTTTGGTAATGCCAGAATGAGAAATTGATAGACAGGTGGGAGAGAAACTGTTTGGATAAAATTTGAAGATATAAAGGGTAGTTGTTCCTGGGAAGGTGACAAACACTTGTGAATCTAGATGTGCCAGAAAAGAATGCTTGAGTTAAAGCCAATATTAAATAATCAGGGAGACAGAGTAAGTTGATTTAAGTGTAATCTGCATGAAGAGCATTAAAGTTCTGGTAATTTGATTGCTGAAGGTGAAGAAGTGGGATTTGGGCTTCTAGACTAAGTCAATGCAATGACATAGATAGGGTCATAAAGCACTAACTGAAATAAGTAAGAGATGAGAACAAGAGCTGGAAGAGTTGTTAAGGTCATTGACTGCCAGACAAAAATCTGTAAATTTCAATATATTTGTGTTTCTGGAGTTTTTACAGAGAATAGTGTATAGCCTTAAAGCATTTTGTTCATAGCTGCAGGAGCATGCAATTGTGAGTAAAGTGATCAGTGTCTTAACTTAGTCTAAATTGTATTAAATTGGACTGGGCAGCTGTATTTTTGCTTCAAGTATTTGTTGAAAGACATTTCCCTGTTTTGGAATCTAGTTTTCATTTATGTATTTGGAATTTTTTAAGCTGTCTGAATTAAAGAACACAGTCACTCAACCATTGCCTGCCTTTGGATTTGGAGGACAGCAAACATCAAGCTTTGGGTTGTCAAGTAAGTTCCTGCATTAAGAGCCAATAGGTAAACATTTTCTTGAGTCTTTCTCCTTCTGCATTATTGAAACACAGCAGTGGTGAAGTATCACAGGTGTGCACATTCCTAACATATTTTTTTAATAAATTTTGTAATTGCAGGCTTTCCCGTGAACAGCAGCAGTAACAGTGCTAGCAGTTTCTCCTTTAAAACAAGTTCCAGTCTCATCGGTGCATCATCTGGAAACACCCCTGCTTTTGGGAGCTCTTCTGCTGGTTGTAATCCTCCTGCATTTGGTGTGACGTCCTCTCCTAGCGTATCCCATTCTGTTGGTTTTGGCAGCCCAGTAGCTCCATCTGCAGCCTCCTTCTCATTTAAAACTTCTGAAACAACTAGTGGTTTTGGAACTTCTGGGTTTTCAGGGTTTGGCAATTCTTCTGCTGTGAACTCTTCAAGCACCACTCCGCTTGCAACCTTTGGAGCTTTTAATGCAGCAGTAGCAGCTTCTCCCTCACATTCAAGCAGTACTTTATTTGGACAGCCTGCCAGTGCCTCTGGACATAACATAACATCAGCATCTTCTGCAGTCACAAACAGTACTACAGCAGAAAAGTTATTTACACCAAAGAGTGAATTATCAGCTGAAGAGTTGAAACAATTTGAAGCAAAAAAGTTTACAATGGGAAAGATTCCTCTTAAGCCACCACCATTAGAACTTTTAAGTGTTTAGGACTTTTAAGTTTATTCTGAAATAATATGGGTTTGTAACTTCTCTGATACCTCAAGTACACAATTTTGTGGTTGAGTAATGAAATAAAATGCTTCCATTTGCATTAACTTTTGTTTTACCTCTCAGTTTTCTGCAATAGTAAATTCACAGGTATAAACCTGTGAACATTGTATTTTATAATTTCTTGGTTGTTTTGGAATGGACCTTTTAAATCTAAGAAATGAACTAATGAAAATAAAATTTAAAGCTCCCTTTTATATTCTGTACTGTGAAATTCTGGGCAAAAACTATACTAAAAAGGCTTTGAAAAAGTGAGAATGCTTTGATGAGGTATTCACAACCCACTGCGAGTAGAATGCTGGAAAGAAACGGCTGCAGTGCAAGACTGCCTGTTGTTGGACCACCTTATCTTTTGCCTCTTATTTAAAGGGTTTGTGCAGCCTTTGACAACTGTGTTTGGAGGTAGAGGACTCCTGTGTGGTCTGTACCTAGCTGCTTGCTTCTGTCACCTCTCCCAGTTGATGCAATTCAGCTTCTGTTGTTCTGTGTGAGGTCACAATGCATGCATTAATGTAATACATTTGGGAAGGACAGCCTTGAAAGCATTTATCATGAATGAGCTTGTGGTTTGCTATTTTGAGCCCTCTTAGATAAAACTTTGCAAGCAATTGCAAAATTACTTACTACATTTATGCAAAGTGATAGAATTTTGTTGTCTGTTTCTCAGCATATGATGAGTGCATATTTTAGTAGTACCTTTTTAAGGTACTTTATCAAGGTGTATATTTTGCCAAGAGGCAATAAAGCTTTTAGAACAGGTACTAGAGTCAAGTGAAGAGAACATTTGGTTTTGACCAGGGCCTCCCATTAATGGTTTAAAATTACAAAACCTCATTATCCAAGAGGAAAGCAAAAGTTTGCCCCAGGATATATGTAAATAAATTGATTGTTTCTTTAACACTTGAAGATAACATTTCAGTTCTTGCTATGGAAACCTATGGTCCTACTAGCTGTGTTTCATACCAAAGCTCCATGGCATACTATCTTGCTAAAACTGTGAACAAATTTAACATTTAGGATGATAGGCCATGGGTAGGCACTCTGCAGGCATAATAGAAACCCAGGTTCCTCAGTCTGTGTGCTCAGTGTAAATGTACCAGAAACTTGCATATGTTATGCTACAATACTGTGTTTCTTATATAGATTTTTCTGGTGATAGTTTTGTAGATGAAATAAGGCATTTGTGTTTTGTTACTGTTGTTAATGACCCAGTGCTCGCTTCCTGTAACATTCTCAAACCCAATTGTATGAGAAAGCTACATGTTTTTTTTTAAAGTTCCTATAATTTATATTATTATTTGTATTAGAGCAGCATTCTAGCACGGCAAGGGTATATTTTGGGGTAAAGGTACAGAATTAACTCCTGCTGATAACCTTAAGGATCCTATGGCGTGTTTTAGAGGACTGTGGATGGTTCTGTCTTACATTTGAAGTAGTAATAGTTTTGAAGTCACCTGTGCTTTTTTCCCAATACTCATCCTCTTAAATGACTACTTAAACAAAAAGAGAGAGGAGCATTCTAAGTCACAGTTAAGGATAGGCTATCTCTGACAAATGCCAAAGCTATCTTTACTAAGTAAGTTGAAGTGTCTTTATACACAAGGCCACAGCAAGATTTTTGAGCTTCTGTACCTCAGTGCTGCTGCTGTGGTACATAAGAGCTTAAAGCAGCTTGCTTTTGAACTTAAGTGATGAGCTAAAACCTTTAGCCTTTCTTAGAGTTGCTGCTAAGCTGCACTAAGAGCTTTCAAGGCTCAAAAGTATGCAAGCACTTTAAGCGGAAGTGCTTTTGCTGGGGAAAAAAAAAAAGCCATGAAATCTACTGTACCTACCCAAAAGAACATTGACTAGATGTTCTCAAACATCATTCTAACTTACAGGGACCTAAGGGGACAAGGGAATTTTGAAGGCTTGGGTCACCATGGCATTAAGAAATTGAAAGGTTAAGGGAAATATTCCTAACTTAGGTGGCAATAAATTAAAAAAAAATCATGTTTGATCAATTTTTTTAAATAAATGTACTTTTTCAGCTCATCTCCTCAACCTAAAAGAAAAATTTTAAAAAATCACTATTACAGAGATACTAAGACTTTGGTTTCATCCCAAATGGGCTTCTGAACATCTAAAAAGATGGCAGAGAGTAGTGATACAATTTAGCTAGCAAAAGGCAAGCTGTGTATTTGGCTGCAGAAGTAGAGAAAATGAGAGGATAGAATAGAAAGAAGTAGTATTGTGCCAGTGGGCTTATTTTCTGCAGTTTAGTAAGCAACAATTTGTCAGTAGATCAAAGCAATCTTTTCCAACATTTGCACTGTATTTTTTGCTGTTCATCCTATTCTGCTTTTTGTATACTTAATATCAGTTGGTTGCAAGCACAAAGGTGGCTAAATACTTATCTTCCTTTTAGCTACAACCCTTTCATTTTTCTTAACTTTTCTTTTTGCAACTACTTTTTGTTTGGTATACGGCTGTTCTCCAGAAATACACAGCACTGTGGTCTGGCATATAAAAATACATACAGGGTAGCTGCAATCTCACAGATCTCACTTACTGTACCTTGTTTTAGAACAGGAAACATGAGGTGAACGTCCAAGCAAAGAGGCGTAATGTGTCCCGATTAGCAGAAGAACCTGGTCTGTGAAATAGGCTAGAACATTCAAGCTCCACGTGATGTTTTCAAGTACTTCCCTTACTTTGAAATAACAGGATTTATGAGTCACTGAAATTCCTGTGGTGTGGTACAAGCAACTAATTTGAAGAATGATTTGGTTTCCAAGAGATCAGGGATTAATCCTCAAAGAGGAGCACTTGAGACTGGCTGTATACAGGAGAAAAACCCTCCACTGCACCAGCAGAGGAAGCAATCTAGCATCTACCAAAGGGAATTTTCTCTGCCCTTTTCCCTCCAGATGATTCTAGCAGCACTGGGAGATCTCAAAATGTGAGCTAGGAGTGCAGGGCGGGAGGCGGGGAGCAAGCTTCAGAAAATACTAAAATTTTGTCTTAAAAAGTTAAGCGTCATAGTAGCCAACTGCTCTGTAGTTTCACTGTATGCAGCAGAAAGTGGCAAGGTAGCCTTACATTGAATGACGGAAGATGGACTGCAAATAATCAACTGACTAGATTTAAGCCTGAGAGAATAAAGCTAAGGCCATCAACAACAATAAATTAACAACAGCCAGAAGGATAAGGAAAGAAGAGCTTTCACAAACATGTCTGGGGGGGAAAGCAATACAAAAGGCCTATTAATACAGGAGCACTGAAGTGAGATTGATAACTCTGAAATGGTGGAAATCTATTTTAAAAAATACTTGAAAAGAGGGAGAGTTGAAAACCAATGAGGATGTAATGCAGGAACTGATAAAAGGCAAGTAAGAAAATATTTGTGAAATATGAGCTTACTGCAGCACAGTGGGAGTCCAGATAATTCGCTGTACTGGTCAGTAAGGGAATCAGCTAATGGACTTGCTGTAGTTCTGGTAATTATTCAGGTAAGTGATAGAGCTCTAGGGATGTACTAGCAGGCTGGGGAAATAGTGTATCTTAGCAAGCAAAGGTACTTACTTTGTTGGTGGTTACAAATAACTTGAGGAGATTCTAAAGAGACCAGATCTGGCCTTTAGTAAGGTATCTGATACAGGCATTTAAGAAGTGTCAGATGTTTATGTAACAGTGATTAGGGTTAGCAATTATTCAGAAACATCAACAAGCAAGTGAATGCTTTTTGTTTATAGTCCACCTCCCATGTCCTAACGTAGATGATAGAGAGAAACTGTAATTTGATACTTACCTGAACAATAGTGGAAGAAGAAAGCCATAGGTTCTATTTAGACAATTTAAGTAGATATCTGATTGTATTTGGCCTAATATAAGCCAGAAGCTGAAGGAAAAAATCTAGACTACTAGTATTCAGAGAAGCAGAGAAAACTGTAGAGTTAAAAGTTACTGACAGTAAGTGAGAGATGGAGCCACAGTGGCTTAGGTCAGTAAAACATAGTTTGAGCTGTAGGAATCTCCTACAGGTGTGGTAACACTGTGCTTGGTTCCAAGCACACAGCTGCCAGAGAGCTGCATGACAAGTAGAAGGAGATTTAGAGAGCAAGCAAAGCAATTGGAAATGAGAATTTAGGAGGAAACTTAAGAGCTGAATAATTACTGCTTGGTGAAAGCAGAGTCTGTGGCATGGAATGACTGTCTTATTGAAAAAGTACCCTCTCAGAAAGGGGGAAACAGGATTTTTTTAAGGCATCTTGAGTAGTAACCAGAATATTGCAGTACTTCCTCAGAGATGTCTTAGACACAAAGTTTCCCACCTGGGAAAGTCCTTTTCTTCCTCTGTTAAGGTCTGGCCAAGCCAGAACAAAAACACTAGAAACAAATCCCTACCTGTCAGGGCTAACAGTACATGTCCTCAGAGATGCAGCAGTCAACATAAGTAGATGTGTTCTTTTGCCTTTGAACTAAAATACATCAGCACTTTTGAAGAGAGCAACAACAGTGCAACACTGAGCATTTGGGGCAGGCAGCGGTATGTGCCTGCCACCTCTCCTGGGAATGATTTAGGGGCTGGCCATAAATAGAGGGAACCTCTCTCTCCATTGAGTTTAGAGAGACAGATGAGCTCCCTAACACAGGGAATGAATATGCCTCTTGGTCTTGAAACTCTCACTTGCAATTGCCTGGTTTTCCTGTTAAGAGTAACCAAGTGAAAAAAACAGAGTAGATCTCAGCAACTCAACCTTAGGCAATAAGAATATTTAATCTGCAATGCTGTTGCAAGTTTTCAGTTTGGTCTGCGGAATAATGCTAGGCACATTCTTACAACACTCCATCATGCAATGGGCTCCTTAGGACTGACCCTCCTGCAAGAGAACAAAACCAGATCTTAAAATGGAGGGAAGAAGAGCAAGAAGAACAACAAGATTTAGATGTCAGCAGGCAGATCAACATTTTTGTTTGGGTATGTGGATTGCTGTCTTTCCTCCACAGGCAGTAGGGTTTGTTATTACCACATCACATGAGAGACATAAGAAACAAGTTTTACATCTCACCCCTTCCAGCAGGCAGATCTGTTATGTTGCTAATTGCATAGTAGTCATCAGAAAAGTGATCTGGTGGTTTTAAATTACCTGCAGCAATTACATCCTGTTCCACCTGAATTTCTGTTTCATTGTGGCAGTGCGCTCTTAGCGAACTAAATACTTTCTAGTCAGCATTGAGTCATGCTTCTCTACGTTTTGCGTGGAGCCTTATCTTTGCAAATTACACAAAATGTGCCCATTGCATATGCCCTACAAAGTAATTAAATTAGTTCTAATTATACCAAATAAACCTACCCTCCTGCATGAATCAAACAAGCAACATTTGCGTGTGTCCATGTAAAACCACGTCACATCACTTTTAAAGGAAGACTAATGAGGTACAGTTTTGATCTCTGATAGCTTAGCTTTTCTGTCTCACCAGCATGGTTGTGTTTTTCTCAGCCTGACAAGCATCTGCACAGCTCTCGCTTGTGATGCGCTTCAGTATTAAAGCACTCCTTATAGTCACATATGATTTTGTTGTTGTAGTTTACTTCTGCAAGTATGAGCTTTTCTTGAAGTATCTGTAATGATGAAATAGAACTAAAATCATAAAACTGGAATAGCAGTTTATAAACATGGGTTGCACTTTTTTTTAAAAGCCTGGTATCACTTACTGTTTCTGTATGATAAATGGACAGTAGGTGAGGTAGAGAAGGACCCTTTGTATTCAGTATACATTAATTCTTTTGGGCAGAAGAGAGCCTTCAGCATTCTCCCACGGCCTGTGTGCTTGCTCAGCAGCTCCCACGGGGCTGGGGACCAACAGGCCCTTGCAAAGCAAAGCGTTGCTTGAACTTCCCTGTAGGAACTTGGCATAGCATAAAAAAGAGACCCAGCCTGCAGGCAGATCTGCCTACCTTGAGATAAGGCTGCCTCAGATTCCACTGTAGATCCTCCTGCCTGGAGCCTGGTTCAGACATCTCTGTCTAACCCACCTGACTTCCCAGAGACTGATGCCTTTACCCCTGTCCCGCGTGCCTCGCACTCCCCCCAAGCTCCCTGGTACCCCGCTTTTGCATGCCGGGGGACACGACTCCCTTGGCCTTCCCACGCAGGTTTTGTGGAGGGAAATGGCCACCAGAAACCCCTCCTCTCCAGAGGTCTGTGCCTCTTCCTGAAGCCTCCCTGGGAATTCACATGTGCAGACAACACTGACAACCCTGTGGGGACACAGTATTCACAAATAGTTGGAGACACCTCCAAGCCAGCTGAGAACACAAGCAGAGCTGATCATCACAGGCAGCTCCAGCGTGACTTGTCTTTCCAGCTGGTGCTGTTTCAGGCTTCTGTCCCATTAATGCCCTTTACTCACACAAACTCCATATCATACAAGGTTTCTAGCAACATGAATCCCCCTTAACCTTTAATCATCTTCTATAACCACTGGCCAGCTCCTCCTGCCTGTTCTTCCCAGACAGCTGTCTCTGCCTCTGCTTCTGAGGACCACACCTAGAAGCCCAGAGATACTAAAGCTCCCCTCTGGCCTCTGACAAGAGAGTGCTTCTGGTTCTCCAGAGACTTCTCTGAAGCAGGTCAGAAGGCTTCTTTTCTCCTAAAACACACCGATACGGTGATGTACCTTCCTCTCCCGCTAGTCCCCCAGCCCTTTAGCAGGGAGCACGCTACAGGGACAGTGTCCATCCCCAGCTGTGCAGTGGAGGCAGAGGCAGCACCAGCATTTTGTTACCCATCAGGTGTACAACCCAGGGAAGGAGGAAGCACCTCTGGGCCTCCACACAATAATGAGTGTAGTCTGCCTGCTAACAGTTCCTTAATTTGTATCTGCTAACAATCAGAGTAACTTTCTCGTGCTTTTCCCTTGTGAGCTATGCTGT
>JANZLQ010000078.1:9809642-9843442 GCA_026212715.1 Elanus axillaris | reverse complement strand
GAAAGAGGTAAACAAACAAAAAAAAAAAAAAAGGGGGGGTGTGGTGTGGGGAAAGTTTGCTGAAATCCATGATACTGCCAGGGGAAAAAGCCCGGACACCTTGACTTTTAGTTATGTGGTTGAAGCACAAGTCCATCCTTTTTTTTTTTTCCCCACAGCAAAACTAGAGACAAATGCCTGTCAAAAAGCACACATTATACAAGTAACACAAGCAATCTAAGTTAATCCTTGCAGCAGAGAACACATCTGGTTGCCAATAATAGGTCTGTACTGAGGTAACCGAGTTACACTGGACATCTGACAACATATAAGGCTGTCCTGTCCTGAAAAAACAGGGGGTTATCTCTGACCTTTTCTTCTCTATTTATCTACTTTTGGGTTGGAAAATATTGGGTAACTTTAAAGAGATTAGCAGAGTGTCTTAATATGAAACACAGTACTGGAGAACAAACAAATAAATGTACACAAGACGCTTCTCCATCACAGCTGCAATAAACTGGTTCTGGCAGCAAAGAGATTTTCTCCTACTTAAGTGGTCACTGGACACATTCCATCCTTATGATGATCTACTTTGAAAAGGTTTATTCTTCCAACAATAACATAACAGAAACAGTCACGAACAGAGGGAATCCTATAAAGCAACTAAAGAGTACATGAGAACAATATGTAGCCTTTTTTTTGTTGTTTTTAAAAATCTGCTAGTGTTTGTGTGTGGCTGTAATTTATAGCTATGCATCCTAGATCATTTACTTAAGAGTCTATATACACTGCAGTACTTGGTGTATGGGAAGAGGAAATAAATTGCTTTTTACAGCATTCCCACCTCTGACGCTGGGTCTGTGCTGATTCATGGGACCCTGGAGGTCAGCTGGAGGCTTGGGAGCTGCTGTGTATCCTGTGTGCCCTGCTCAGCTCTCGCAGACCCTCCATGTGGACCCATCTCTAGAAAAGATGCCCCAGAGCTATGATGCTGGCTGTTAGCCATCTAAAAGTTTCCCTATGGAAGCAGGAGTCCCAAATGGCAATTTCAGTTTCTGACACAGTGCACAGGAGCCAGAAAACTGCTGAGGGCCAGTTTACAATGTTTTCTGCTTTATACTCAAATTACTCAATTTTAGCAGGTTTCCTAAGAAAATAACATGGGTTTGATTATACTGTCTGATCATCTGTCTGTGATTTCTTCTGCACCAGTCACTTTTTTTTTAAGCCCATGGCCAATTTCCAGGGACCTAAGTCTAGAAGATGACTATTCTCATAGCTGTAGTAAGAATTGGTGGCTGGGTGATGAAGGAGACCAAAATTAGTGTTGCAACTGAAAGAAAACCAGGCAAAACTCAGCAGCTATGAATACTGTTAACAACTGGCTGGCTGATCAGCACACACATAAATCTAGTATCTAGAGTAGTCTGCCAGACTTTTGTCCCATTAGGTATTCAGAGGACAAAGGGCACCAATCTGTAGCAAACGAAGTTTCATAAGCATATTCTGTGGGTCAAAACCAACTTGTTTTAAATATCAAAGCAAAATTCTTCCATGTTCAAACATGAAGTTAACCCAGGAACAGGAGCAATACTGCACTTGCAAGTTCAGATATAACCACTGAGTCGCCTAACTTCACACTAGACTGCTAACTTGCTGCCAGTTTTCTACTTAATTGAAATCAATGAAATTATCCATGATCCAAGAGATGTGCTGATGGACCCCAAGCCTCATCATTCCTAGGATCCTTCCATTGTAGGACCTTGCAGCCTCCCAGAGCTTATGGGGAAAACAGGATCATTGCAGAAATTCTTCTACACTGAAACAGAAGCCATGAATGATCTTTCACTTAAATGAGACTGGAAATAACAATCTTATTTCATAACAATCGTTATAATATTTTTCACCTTCTGGCCAGTTTCTAGCAATGATTGTTCACTAACCTGTTACTGTATCACTAACCCTTCATCCTGTCATATGATGCATTCTATTAATTTGCCTGCTCTTTCCTTTGGCAGAGAATACCATTTCTGCCAAAACACATGTGAAATTTTTCAAGACGTTTCACATATCCTCAGATTATTTTGAGGAAACTGCTGGCTATAATTATCAGCGGAGGAGATTTGCAACATATTCATTCATCTTCTAATCTTAAACCTAACAAAACTTACTCCATAAGGCTAAAGGTACAGGAGAATCTGAATTAGAATAAACTCAGACAATTTGAAATGTTTTTCCATCACACACGGCAGACTCAAGAAGCCCAAGCAGCCACTGGCTCCCTTTGTTCAAACTGGAGAGAGTTGACCATGCACAACTATATGCAGCCTCATTTACTTGGCCGGGAAACACCCCCCCCCCCCCAAAAAAAAAAAAAAAAAAGCCCCGCAACATTCAAGGCAACCCACGTTTAAGTAAGAATACTCAGACTCACCAGTAAGCTGAAGCTCAGGCAGACTCCAGAGCACAGCTCTGATGGCCTTTCTACAGGAAACACTGCTGAACCAGTAACCACATCTCCTCTAACATGACCTAGCTTCTGCCTGCTCATATACCATCACCTCCAGCTGCTGGCCTCTTACACAGCTATCATACAAGGCTTAATAAAACTTTTGAAAGAGTTAGGCAAAAATTCCCCTGTTCAAGTGTAAAAGAAAAGAAAGCAAAAAGCAGAAAAGCACTAGATCAAGCCCTCAGCCCTCTTGCATTTCTCCTCAAATACGTGCACTGCCATGGGGCAGAGGCTCCTGCCCGCTTGCTTCAGCTGTGGCTCGTTGCAGCCTGAGAGGGTGAAAGCAAGGCAGCAGGAGTTGAGAAGTCCCTTGCAAGGGTAATGAGAAAAGGATGACTGTAAAAGTTTGCTTGGGTCCCTAGCAGGGAATTGCATCTCTATGCACCTTCTCCTCTCTGTAGGTACATAGGTTCCACTGAAGTTTGTGTCCTGGATCATCAAAACATTACCTAATCATACAAAAAATGGTGTAACTGTGCTACTTATTTTCATTTATTGCTGCCACACTCTCTTCCTGCCTCCCAAGTGTTGCTACCTGTATTGGCCAAGGTGGAAGCCACCAAAGATTATCTGCTGGTTGTATGGCTACCACAAGGCCTTGAGTTCATACATATTCTTTGCTTACGACCAATGAATTACATAAATAATAGGCAAGTACTAAGTAGGGTCGCATTTATCCAGGGCACCAAAGCTGGCATGGTAGATGGCTGGCTGCGTGGAGGCCATGCAATAGAACCACAAAAGCACATGAAAACACTCCTGCAATACTGGTGCTTGGCTGCCTGGATGATCATTACATGGTCATGAAATGCTTAGCACAAAGCAGGGATAGCTGATTATGCCCGCTAAGTACTGCTGTGGTACTAAGTGGTCCCATTAGCAAGTTTGTTTCACCAGTTTTTAATTACAGTGAAACTTGGGAAGCTAGAAACATCGAAGGAACCCTTTGCCCTAACCAGCTAAATCTTGTCTTTATTCCTATGAAATTTTAAAATTTCTCACCCTATTTAGTTTGAAAACCTGCTGTAGGCTGTTAGGATTTAAATCAATACATGCTGATTTGGAGACTTCAAAGGTAAATGAAAGGTTAGGTAGACTGCTACAAAATTGTTTCCTTTCAGTGGTTTGCAGGTACATAAGAAATAGAATTAAATACCTTTCTGGTCTCCCGAACTGTCCACTATAATACCTCACGCCAGTCATTTTTAACTGAATTTAAAAGCTCTCCCTAAAGATTGTGATGTATCTTGAAGCACAGAGCTGCATGCTCTCAGCATTATCTCTATAAATTATTATTAGCAAAAAAGTTGTGTCCATCAACTCTTTCTCCATACAACATTCTGCAAAAGCATGAGAGGACTGACTTAAACCCCGAAGGAACTTAACCAAAGGTCACTACTGGGAAACAGACCCTTGCAGACATTGCTACTGCCCTTACGGCCATTGATACGGCCCTAGACTGAGGCACAGCAAAAGAAAAGAACCCATCCAACAAGAATGCAATGAGTAGGGATGGAGTCTCTTTTAAACTGCCTGCTTTGTCTCAGTCTATATTTGCTCTGATTTAAATAGTGAATAGTTCCCATTTATGTTCTAACCAACCAGACATATCTCTTGAGAGCCAAAGCCTTCCTTGTGTATCAGAGACACTTGTTTTAAGGAGAAGCCCTCTGAAAGCTCTGAATGATTTGGTGGTCCCCACCCAACAGGAAATCACCTTTCTTCTGCTGTAAATAACCTGAACCTTTTTTTCTATTTAAAAATAATATCTACTACAAACACCTTATAAGAGAGTTCTGCATAATCTGAAACCACATGAAAAGCATTCAAATACTATAGGAATGAAAACTATTAAACATGTTGTAGATAAATAAAAGACAGAGTTTGCATGTCCCTCTGCTTTCAGTACAAAGTTGTAATGAAGAGGCAGGTTCTATAATTTGAGCAAAAAATTTCAAGAAGATTGTATTTTCTGGGGCTTTTGACTCCTATCTGCATAAACACACCATCTTGAAGCTTTCCAGCAAATGTCACCTGAAGTCCAAAGCATGTGACTATGGAACAGTGTAAATGTCCTCCCTGTGCCTTTCAAGATACTCAAATAGCATCCTTAAGCCTTGCTACATTTGACTTCAAAAATTTCATAATGCAGTTTGTTCCTTACTTGCTGTAATTCTAAAAGGCTTGAAGAGCTGACACTAAATTCTTAATGAAATACTTTGTGACTTCTATACAGTTTTCCACTGAATTTAGATAGCCAGAGACATTTTTAGCTGCTTAAAAAGAGGAGCAGTTGTCAGTGTAGTGTCCATCCTAGGGAGACACTATATTAGTTCCTGGGAAGACCATGCTGGGTTATCCACAGGGAAAAGGAGCTGGTTTATGATGTTTTGGTGGACTGCTCCACGAAACCAAAATGCCATCTTTGATCACTGTCTCTCAGAACCTTTCAATTTCATATAAATTAAAGAAATAAATCAAAGTTGCCTTCAAACATTTCCAGTCACTGCGAGCACGAGTCCTTAACAGGGTATTAGAGGTGCTGGGGGGATGTACGGGGTCAGGAACATGCTACCATTCCTCAGCACAGCAGGCAGAGCACTGATGATGGTTATTGATAATTACATATACAGCTGCATGGTATTTTTAGTTGTTGTTATGCTTGAGGCCCTCATTTTGCCTAAAGTATTACTAATCCTCCTTCTTCTTGATTTTCTTCCCTTACTTTTCGAAAGGAAGTTATTTACCCAAAGAGTAGAGTGGCAGCAGAGTCTGCTTCTTCAAATTCATGCACCTTTTTCCCAGCTGCAGAAGATGTTTTGAAGGCCTCATTGTGCTGTCCCTCTCACAGTTTGGACAGCTGAGATGGAGAGGATGATAAAGAACCCTGTATTACAGACTCTCTGCGAAGCACCCCCAGATAGTAGTGATGTTTTTAACATTTTCTTTCTGAAAAAATATCTCTACCTTCTCTCCTCAGTCACACGGCCCTGTGCATTTAAGATGAAGCTTTTAATCTTGCTTCAGTTAAACAAGGGACATATGCATCCTAAGTCACTTTTGTGATAAGTGTTATGACACAAGCGAAAAATTAAAGCAAACAAACTCTCACTGTTCTGATGGCTCAGCTGTGGTTTAACGAGACAATTTTGAGACTTCTTACAGTTAAAGATTTCTACTAGAACCCAGAGCTGGATTTCTTCTGAGGTATTGGTGAAAACCATATCCATGCACAATATTGATCCAAAAAGTGGCTGCTGCTGCCAGCGCTCCAGCCCGGTGACACGGTGCCTCAGCGATGCTCTCATCCCACTGCCAAGCAGCAACCACCGCAGCTAACGGCATCAGACGGTGTTCTCACCGTGAGGTTCATTTGCTTATTTTCACTGGTCAGTGACCTCCAGCTGAGTTTTACTACTTAGTAGATTATTTCTGCCTAAAAATGTAAACGTTTGTATGTGCCAAGTAAAAGTATAGGGGAACAGGAGGGGAAGGGAACATAGATGGATATCCGGGAGAATTCCAGTAATTCAGCTGCCAAAACAGGTAAGCAGCTTCAAGTTTGCTCCCAGCTTCAGATTTCTGAATTTCATCCTAGACAACAAACACCATGACAAGGTAAAGAAGCTCTGACTTCCAATTATATTATAAATAAAATAAATATAGTCATCTGGGCTGTATACTACGGTTCTTTATATTTGTCAACATCTTGATTAAACTAGTTGATTTGAATAAAATTCAAATACATGGAAATGTATTAGTATTAATTAGTCTGTCCTCAGCACCCGTCTGATGTTTTTACTTGTTATCAGAATACCCACAGAAGTTGAACAGTTAAGAAAATTGCTCAGTGAAGAATGATTTACAACTTGAGTTTCCTTGGTGTCTATGTCTTAACAAACACCGATTTTTCTTATGTTTTCATTTTTCATTCTACACAGCACTATTCGATAATCAGTTTTTCTTGCCAAAAGTTCTTTTGTATTGTGTAATCATAGAAGAACCAGGTACTCAAAAATGTAGCAAACAATTGGTAACTAAGAGATCAAATTATCTCTATTTCCATTTTATCATTTTGTTCTTATTTCATAAAAACATAATTTTTGCCTTTATCCAAACACCGCTTACCACAACTGCAGCATGAAAAATCAATGTAAATTTATAGAGGTCTGAATGTGCAATCCATTCTCCTCCACTTACACTTCTCATCTCTTTTATTTTCTTTTCTTCTTGACTATTCCATTTTTTATACTTTGATATCAGACACTTACAGTACAGGATTAAATTCAGACTATTCAAATTGGATATAATGTCCTTTACTGAAAAGAACTGCAACTATGTTACATTGGATCTGAATAATTTTTTATAACTGCTCAACTTCTTTCCACATGCAGCAGAACTGAACCATTTGCAGTAAAAATGTAACCCCCTGCGTTAGGCACGGAAGAGCTTTCTCTTCCTTCCAGACCACTGGCACACAGTAGTGCTCCGAGCAGCCAGCTGCCATTAAGCAGCGTGGCTGAGGGAAAGATTTGCTAAGCTATTTTGCTCTTTTAGGAGAGACAATTTAAACTATAGATCTAAGAACCAGATTCTTCTGTCACACGATGCACACTCATTTTCTGTAATGATTCTTATCAAGCCATATAGTACTTCCTGTGCAGAGCTCATAGCTCTTGTGATCAGTGCATTACACATGCTAGACAGAGCGATTTTACCCTTAGTATTTCACTTAAGCCAGGGATTGCAAGTAGGCTGCTGTATTAAATCAATTTTTTGGTTCTCATACAGTAACACAATAAAGTCATGTTAGGTTTTCCAGTACTGGCAAAGAAAGTTGAAATAAAATATCCACAGTCCAATGCAGATTTAAAACCGAATCAGTGCAAATTTAATGCTCCTATCGCAGAGAATATAAATAAAGGATACTGGTGTTTAAGACAAACTCAGAAGACTAACTCCTATATATTTAATATATGTAATGATATATTTCCCTGCCCACATGTGATCAGAACTGTTAAAGATTATTATGTAATGCATTTGGAAACAAGACATTAAAAACATGCTTTTCTCCCAGTGAGAGAAGAACAGCAGTTAAAGTTTTTTTGCAAGCAGGATCCCCTCCAGCCACGCGCTGGAGAGCTGAGGCAGTCACCCGCGCTGGGTTACCAGCCTGGGCTTCCTCCCCTCCCCTGCCTGCGCCATATTGCGCCGTCAGGGACGGATCCTGCCACCCGCTGCTCCGCAGCGGCTGGAGACGAGTCAGAGTGGCGATGCATGTGTTCGTATGGGAACGGGCAAGTTACGGCACGACGAGGCTGCTCCTCCTGTGCCTCGCTGCTTAACCCGTGGTCCCAGCAAGCCGTGACTGCTCTGTGCAAGTGGTAGCAGGTAAACTTGGAAAAACCCAACCCAAACCCAAACCCATATGACCTTTTTCTTTCTATTTCCCTCCAGGCCCACAAATGAGTCCTCCTCAACGCTGTCAGCCACAGAAGGGGCATCCAGGCAGATTTGAGTCCTGGGGTGACAGCAACACGTCACTAGGAGCACAACAGCTCCACTTCCTTGGAGTTTTCTCTCCTTTTGTGCCATAAATGCTACTTTCTAAACTGGGCTTCCAGATAGAAAACTGGTTGTTGTATAATACATTCATCTTCTCTCTCCCTTGTCCGTTGCCTGTATATTCAGTGCTGGGTCTAGCCTCTAAGGAAGAGGTTACTGTCTGAATTAATGCTATGAGTCAGTGGGAATACAGTCCAAAAAATGCAGAATTTTGCCCATATTCTTGCTGTTAACACATTGAAGAGTATGTTATGCTAAAGTTCAGCTGCCAGCATTTTCATTTATTCTGACTCCTGTTTCAGGGAAGTGCTGAGGTTATTTCTTGCGCAGTCAAGGCAATTTCACTGGACCATGAAACAACTGAGCTTCTGTGCTGAACTCTTATCCCCAGCCCATAATAAGTGAAATGCAGCATATACAGGGAATAAGGTACAACTGAGTACATTCAGTTTATATTGTTTCTCAGAAAAGCTTTAAAGCAGCAGACTTTGGTTGTGAGACTACTTCTCCTTCGGTGTCCTCCCACCAAAATGACTACACAGCAGATGTTTTGTTAAGTATATTTTCTTTGATACATCACCTTTTTGGTTGGGTTTTGCTGGTTTGATTGTTCCTGGATTACTTTTTTGGAATATTTTTTTCTCTTTCTCCTAGCCAAAATATCAATGAATATCTTCAGAGAAAACAGACCTTTTCAGCAATAATTTGGTTGCTCTCTCTTGAGTTGAACGATACAAAACCTATCTTTTAAAACCTCTCTGAGCCACAGGGAAGCCTGAATGGATTTCATTATAATATGATGTAAAATATGGGTCTCACACAGTCATAATCATGCACTTTCACAGCAATTATTTGCTCTCCTGATTGGAAGAGGACTGTGCCTTGATGAATCATTGTGAATATAAACCACGTAACAATTAGTTAAATCAGTATGAAAAAAGTAGTACAGTAAAAAATGTCCAGACTGCAAATGAACTGTGGCAGCTTCAAAACTGAAAGTGGGTCAGCTGAGGTATACACAGAGCGAGCCAGAAGCAAACAGAGCCATTTAGAAGACCATGGGCTGCAGCAAGGGAGCACTGGGACTACCAGGATAGCTACACCTTCTCCTTGCACTGACACCATAGTTAAAAAAACCACCCAAACCTGCCCAGAGACACTGAATAAACTTGCTTTGGTTACACAGCTTTAAAAAAAGATACAAGGTGCAGTCTGGAGGGTCCTTATCTGTCATTATGCTTTGTCTTCAGCTCCTGGTCATCTGCATGAATTAGCAAGAACTCCCACGGGCAGGAAAGCCAAGTCCACCTGTGTGGGATGATAGGACCAGGGTGCTCTGTGGGTCTGTATCTCAAGGCTGAGTTTTTGTGAGGATTTGTTGATGTCAAAGCGCTGTAAACAATTCTGGGGGTTCCCCTACCTCCCCCACAAGCTGCTTTCATGAGGCATTTTGGGGCACTTTGTCACACACATGGCTGTGACTGAGCAGAGTTTAGCATTCATAGGGAGGGATCAACAGAGAGACACCCCCTAAAAAGGTGGATAGCTGGCGTGCTCATTCGAGCCTTCTCTCTAGAGGAAATCAGGCCAAAACCAACTTTTATTGCAAAATAAATCTCCAGAATTATATGCTGTGGTCAAGTGCCAAGTTTGGAAAACATCAACCCCAACACAAGAATTTGGAGAAAAGTATGACTGCAAGGAAATACTTTCCCATAAAAAATGGTAAAATGCATAGCTTTAGCTCCACAAAAGCAAAAAATAAAGATGCTGGAATTACTGAAAGTCTGTTTGTCCATTTGCAAGGGTTAATTTGTTTTTCAGTGATAAACTGAGGTGGATAGTGCCATAAACTGATCAGGAGCTTTTGTAGAGCTTTTTCCTCCCCCCTGTGCAAAAAGAAAGACTGCAGACTGCTAATGCAGCTTTGTTTACATGTTTGGTTCAGTCAGCTGATGGCCACTGCCCCATGTGAAGCAAGACACAGGTGATTTCTTCCCAGAAAGGGAATCTGTCCAGCCTTAAGCAGAGTTCCCTCAAGAGACCACGGGTAATGGCAGACAGCATTGACCTAAAAATACCTGGTTGCCAAAACACGATTGTCTCATTTTCCTTTGCTGGCTTGGCCAAAAGTCAAGTTCATTCTTCAAACCTTTTTTTTTTTCCTTTTTTTTTTTTAAGGTTCCTGTGAGCAGTGATTAACAATTCCTGTACTCATGTTGCAGCGATGGTGGTGTGACAGCGGTGCGAGCGTGCCAGCTCTGTCACAGTCTAGACATGCAGGTACACATGATGTGCTCACACCCTGTCATCTGACAGGCCCGCAGGTAGCAGAGATGTATATCTCCTCAGTGAGTTTTAATAACTGAGGCGCTAAAGCTGTGAAGTACCAAGCACTTCCTACCCACCCACTTCTTTGTCAGATTAAGCCTGAATGTGTGTTTCTTTGCTAGAATATTTAGGATATAATTTAATCTTCTCTCTTTTACAGCTGCACAGTTCGGTTCACTTGTTTTAACTGCAAAGCTGTTTCTCAGAGACCAAAGAATAATAATGGAAAAACTATAAAGTTAATTTAAGATCTGGTGATGATCAACCAGTTTCAAGCAACCCTTCAGTGTTTCAGATGGACTCATTTTCAGACATAGTCAGCTACAGCTGGGACACTTGGAGAAGTCAGCTCAGTTTTCAGGTAGTCACTTCAGTCTTCAATTCTCATACTTTTCCTTGGCTTTTTTATTCTTCTCTTCACTCCTTTTACATCTCTCATCATCCTCACTCTTTCTTCCCTTCTTATACAGCTTTATCCTCTCCTCTTTTCTTGCTAACACTGTCAGCTGCAGCCACAGCACAAGCAGAACCAAACGTTTTCTGTGTCAGCTCTCCAGGAATGAGTAGTCTAAGGCCCAAGAGCTGAGGAGGGAGAATGCAAAGGACCAGAGCATCACAGTATGGCCACCTTGTAGTCATTACCCCAGCCTTGGTGGGTTTGGATTCCTATAACCACAGGCCTGATCCTCAGTGCCCCTGAAGTCTATTTACAACTTGTTTAATAATTTCCACCAGCTGGCCTTTATTGAGAGTGTCACTCAATATTTATGTAACAATTTCATGTATCAAATAACATGGCAAAAAACTACATCCTAACCAACTTTATTGTTTTTAGGCTGATAAATTTTTGTTTTTAATTAACAGGCATTTGTTACCAGTAGTTTTCCTCTGGAGGTTCTCAAAACCCCATTGGGAACAAGCATTCAAACCTCCTTTCTCCCCAGCAGACTTTGGATCAGGCCCCCAGTGTTGAAACACAGTGTTTGAAAGCCATTTTTCACTTATAGGATCAACAACCTGGAAACAAAAGACTGCAATTACAGTTAATGTCCCACATGGTTTAAAAAAATAATTGTGAATGGCTTCGAAACCTGACATTTCAACTGGGAATGTAGTTGATTTAATAACAACAAAAAAGCAACAATCACATGAGGACTCTGCAGTCATATGATTTTTTTTGCATAGTCAATCACAGCTTTGACTTTGATATATGCTCCCTCTCCTTTCTGCCAGATGAGGGCTTTGTTTAAACAAGCCTGGTATCCCTGAGGCTATTACCTTCACCCTTCTCCTTGGCTGGCAGTAGGAGGAAGGGTTGGCCCCAGCCAGGAGTGTGCTGAAGCACCGAGTCTGCATATACAAGATGCACAGAACTGGACATCAGAGCCTGCATTACTGAGAGAAATGCTGGCTGGAGTGCTCTGAGTAGTGACAATTACTTACACAGCTAACAGAAAATGCTAGAAAAATAGAAGAAACTAAGAACAAATCAAAAAAATAAAACCAGTAAGTAGTCACAGTCTAAAATCTCCTTCCATTGGCCAATCTCTTCATTCTGTTGACAGTGCCTTGGACTTAGAGACTTCCACGTGCCCTGCCCAAAATAAATACGGTTTAGTGTTGCCCAACTTGCTGGTTTCTGGCTAGCCAGTGTCTCACTTCCCAGTGCTATACTTTGCCACGCCATCTCACCAAAGCTTGTCCTTTGCTGCAAAGAAAAGCAAGACACTTCACAAGGCTGCCAGGGCTGCAACAAAATTCAGTCGCTGTGCTGCCTGCAGAAGAACACCTGGGCTGGTGTAGCATGTTGAACCTGAATTTGAACCACTAAGTGCAGTGTTTGCCCCTCTGCCTGTATTACCCTACTCCTCCTGAGCCATTGGTAATACCTCATTGTTCGGTTGGGCAGCAAAGTCTATTTTTCCTTTACCTCTACACACCATGAAGTACTTGTCTGCGTGTAGGTCATGGCAACTTGTGAGCTAGATATCAACTGGCCATCACTACCTATGGTCTGTGATCACATCTCTAACCATGGGCACATTGTATTGTGCAACTGTGGTTGGATGGTATGTGCATTTTTCCACTAATGTGTAAATAACATTTTCCTTAACAATCAACTTTGATCAGGATCCAAGTCCAGGGATGTGTAAGAACTGGCCAGTTTCCATTTAGTTTACAATTGTTGCCCAGCACGTAGGGAGAGACACATGGTCAAGTAGTGACGGGTCCATCAAATGCAGTGAGCTGTTGCAGTAACACTTGCAAATCAGGCTGGGGCAAGAGTTAATTTGGACTTCTGGAAATAGATGTTCTTATTTTAAAAACAAATTAAGTACAAAAATCGATCATAGTGCAAAACTAGTATAAAAATGCCTGTGAGGTAAATGGTGTGGCTCTAAACAGGTCTCTCAGAAATCCCAGGGAATGCTGAAAGCAAAGGGAGTGAGTCATAAGCACATGAGCTGAAAGAAGCTGAAGACAAAATCATGCATCTCTGCTTAATTCCATCACATGATGAGTCCTGGGGCCCTTCATTTAATCGGAGAGCAGAGCAGCGGAGAAACTTCATTCTCACTTCTCAGTGGGGACTGGAGGAGTTACTGTGTGGAGGCACCGTGCACCCGGCTCCTCTGCGCACACTGAGCCGACGCAGGGTCGCCGGCACCATGAGCGGTGTTCCCCGCCACCTCGGATTCCTGCTCCTGGCCGAAGCGGTGCTGTGTGCTGCTGCTACACGTGAGTGCTTCCTTCACCCCGTCCTTTCTCCCTGCCCCTGCGGGTTCGATGGCCCAAGCCAGTGCAGTAAAAACAGCTGCTCCTTGCACGTGCAGCGGTTGCTGGAGCTGTGCTTGGGAACCGGTAGGTGACAGCTAGCTCCACCTCAGAATTGCCTGGCTCTGGGTAGAAAGGTCACCTGAGCTGGAGAAAAACGCCGAGAGCTGTTCAGTCATCTGTTTCCTGTGCTCCACAGATACACAGAGATGACCAGAACTAAGCCTTGGCTCATTTCAACAAATGCCTAACCACATTTCCCCAGCTCAAGCGTGGCTAAAAAGGCAGAGGCAGAATGGACTTCTCCCAGTGTGCTCAGCTCAGCTGTGGCTGGGAGAGGCCAGGTCAGAGGCAGTGCTTCCTGCCAGGACACCCAGACCTGTGGATCCCCAACCTCAGGGAGCCTGATCAAGGAATTACCCCTCAAGCCATCATGGGCAGGCACTGCGCTGGTCCTCTGCTTCTTTCCAGGCCCCCAGCTTGACTCAAGTCTTAGGGTGACTCCCTGAGCTCAGGGCTGGGAACACAGAAATGGGTTTCTAGACTCAAATTCCAGAATCTACAGTAGGGAAATTGAGACCTTAAAAGCTGAGGTCCAGCTGAGCATCCATCTAGCCTCATACCTGTCTTCAATAGGAAACAGTGATGGATGTACAACTGGGCAATTGTATACTGGTATTTCCTCAGGACACTTTCCCAGCCTCTGATGATTTATAGCACCAGAACTGCCTCCGTCCGGTGCAGAGTCATTGTATTTAACATTTTTTACTGGACTTTTCTTCCATCTGCTCATGCACTTGGGTTTTGATTGCAAGCTATGTATATTTTTGGCACAAAGATCCTGCCAGCAAGAAATTTCACACCTTAACTGTGCCTTACATGAAGAAATATCTTTTATGCGCTTAGAACCTGTAACCTGCTGGTTTCATTTGATCCTCCTTAACTTTTGTACTTTCAGAAATAGTGACAAATTGCTTCTTCCTCCATGCTGTTCGTGATTCTGTTTTTATATTCTCCTCTGTCACCTCTTCTCCAGGCTCAAGACACAGTCTATTTAGCTGTGCCTCATAAGGTAACAATTCTATCCCTTTGTAGCATCCTCACCACCTTTCTCCGTATTTTCTTCAGTTCTCTTATACCCTGTTTGACCTGTAGAGAACAGGGCAGCATACAGTATTCAACACATGAACACACATGGAATTATACAATGCTGTAATGACATTTTCATCTTCGTTCTCCGTATCTAGCCTTTCCCTAGTTTTTCAACTACCAGCGAGCACTGCATTCAAAACTGTAAAGCTACGAGATCTCATTTCTGAGTGGCAAGAGCTAGTTTAGAGTCTGTCATTCTGTAAGTAAAGTTACATTTACCTATGCTGAATTTCATATAGTTTTATTTTTGACTCATTGAGTCTCACACAGTCCTCCCCTCTACTGCTTTAAGTCACTGTCTTCAGCAGATGAAAGAACTTTACCTGTTTTCCAGATTATGAACTTTGTAAATTATTTCAAATAAAAAACCTGGCCACTTAGGTATAACTTTTGGTTCATATATCCTAACCAATTATTTTTTCATGTGAAATCCTTCATTCTTATCCCACAGTAACTTAGTTTCTTTAAGTGCCTTTAGCGAGAGACCTCATCAAATACTGTCTGGAACTCAAGCAGACTATAACAAGCAGGTCAGCCTTGTTCCCATGCTCTCCGGCTCCCTCAGCGAAACTTGAATATATTTGTGAGGAATGCACTCCTTTTATGGCATATCATATGAATCCACTGTATCTGCTAATTCTGCTCTTCACTGCTGTTTCCTACCAGCTTCTCCAACTTGAGCCTCAAATTTTTTGTAATCCTCTAAATCTTCCCTGGAAGTGTTTTTAAAGCATGTCATTGCATTTGCCAACTTTTGTTTCTCGGCCACTGAAGCAGTTTTAAGCAAGATGTTACAAGCTATGGTTAATAGCTCATTTATTTCATTCTTGAATTACTTCCATACTTTTTGAGCCATCCTATCTAGACAAGCTCATTTTGTTGATTTGTTCTATAATTTTTTTTTGTGCCAACACTTCATTTTGAGAGAGATTCTCCATCGTTGTAAAGAAAAATTCTAGCCCAGAAACCTCTTATGCTCCTCCTTTGTGAATGAAAATGTAAACTAAAATATTTGATTTTTGTGCTATCCCTTATCTTCCCTGAATGCTTCTTTTTTATCTACATAATCTTTTGGCCCTACAGACTTTCTGGCAAGCTATCCACTACTTTTGTATTTGAAAAAAAAAAAAAGATTAATTAGTAGTTTTTATGTTTTTGCAACTTGTTCCTCAAATTCTTTTTTGTCCTGCTTTATGATGTTTCTATATGTAACTTTAGAAAGATTACATTATGTTCTGTCTTCTTAGCTTTGCCATAACATCAGCCTTTTTATTTCTAATACACTTTCATCCTCTTTAGCTAGGTCATCTTTCTATTGCTGTTATTCTAACATTGGCTTTCATTCTCTCATGGCTAACACACTATCACAGGAAATGCTGAGCTTCTTGTCTTTGCTACATTTTTCACCAAAATGAAAAACAGAGTGAGAAGAAGAAAGTCAATCAGAGTATAAGATCTTTTCTCCTACGATCACCTCACCAAAACTATTACAGTAATCCGCTCCTTGGAGTGTAATATTACTCTATTTTGAACTGAATTGCTCTAATTTTGGTTATGACCAACATCTGTTCTTGAGTGTTTTTCATTGTTAAAGAAATACATTAAAGCTTTTTGTTCCTTTAAATTCGGCAACTGAAAATCTTCTGTTCCATGTGTTAGAGAAACTAGTGCTGAAGTCTTTGCTCATCTGAAAAAATGTCTTTTGTCTTGTCCTGAAGCTTGTGAAATGTTTTATATTAGATTGAAATAAACAAAGCACATTGGGGAGGCACAGAAATGCCTAAGGAGCTTGTGATTTAGAAGCACTGACCACAGTTATTACCAAAGCTGGACAAGAAAATTACTTCTGAATTCAAGGATTGTTAATTAAAATTCAAAATTAAAAGCATTTATAAAATTAAAAGTGTTCCAGCTCTTTTGATGAATTGAGCATTTGGGAAAAAGACAATGATTGAAATGTTCTGATCTGACAAAATCCAGACTTTTTTATCCATCAAATAATTTTTAGATAAAATCAAAGAGAATGGGAAAAATAAATTAGGAAAAATCCCTAGCCACTTACTTTCAAATAAGATGGCACATGAATTTAATGATCTAAAATGTACTTGAACTTGATAAGCCTTTCTGAAATACTTTGATACTTGCTAATCTGTTTTTTTTCCTGAGAAAAGTTTCTGAAGGACATGACCCAACTCTTCTTCTGACCAAGACTGAAAACAATACAGCATGTGATACAGGCCATTAAGTAAATACCAGTCACGATGTTATGCTTTGCTCACATCAAAATACATTACATCTGCAGGGAAGACTTGATTCAAGTGATTTAAGTGAGACTGTGGGGAGCTCCTGTAGGGGCAAAAGACCATGGGAGAATATGTCTCTGAGGGCAAAACCTGTTGTTTTCCGTGGACCTTTCTGTCCTCAAGACTGGGGAGAGAGCTACCGCCATCAGTTCAGAGTAACCATTGAGATGGGACTGGCCAAGGGAAGTCTTTCCTGCCCAGGAGAAATCTGACTGGGCAATAAAACTTCAAGAGAAAGCAGCTCCTGGCTCTTCTTCAATGCTGTTTCTCTGGTTCTCCCTTGCAGTAAAATTAGGAGTCACATGCCCATAAAGACCATGTTTAAACTGGCTACACCTGTTCTGTGCCTTTTCCAAAACTCAGAGAAATTTCAACACAGCCAGTTATATTACGGCACACAGGGCTGTTCTTGCCCTTCTTACAGGTCTCTGCAATTTCCTTGAAGTCATCGAACTCTTCGTTGCACTTGGGTATAAATCTCAGAAACATTCAACATCAGCTACCTTTAAAATAAAGCCATGAACAGCAGAAATCCTAACTCCCTTGTTGTGACAGAATGGCGTGCCTAGCAGTTAGCTGATTAACATGACAGACTTGTTTAAAGCCCCCAGGCTTTAATGGAACTCTGCCTATGAGCCTACTTACAAACATATTTTCATGGCATTCTACAGTGGTTGACATGTTCCTACAGGTTACTTGGCTATTGACTTTGCTTTCATTATATGTACTTTGTGACAGAAAGAGGGATCCTAGAAGGCCTGGGAAAAGTTTGAGCCCATCATTTGTAGTAATATGAGAAGAAAGAGCTTATTAAAGTTACTTAATATCTGAGCCATTTTAAAGTAATAGGCATGAAGCTAATACGTTTTTGTTGTTATATTATAAACACATTGAATCTACTATTCAGCTCTAAATTTCCTTTTCTGGAAATACCAGCTTCTGTTACAATTGCTTCCACTCCTCCCACCCAAACCACCAGCCAACTCATCAAAGAAGCTTCACTGGGTCAAAATTAATTCCTGGCATAAGTTCCATTAGAGCACAACTTGGACACAGAGTCAACTTATCCTGTTAGCCTTTTACTCATAGATTTATTACCAGGCAAGCACAAAGCAGTCAGCAATCAAGCAACCTGTGCACAACTAGCCTGACTGTTGCAGGGTTATGTCCATTCATACAAACAATTGCTATGATGTTGTCAAAATGTTGTAAACCTTTTTATTCTTTCTCTGGAAAGCTTGCAACAGTCCAAGTAGAAAAATGTCAGTCTGTCAGTGGTGGAATTGTCTTTATGTTGGTTATAGTTGATGTAAGTGTTTATAGATGTGATGATAAAATTCCATAACTTTCTACTGGTGAAGAGATTTCTAATCAGTACAAGAATATAGTTGTAATAAGAAGGCTGTTCAGCAGAAGAGCAATATCTTTATAGGGTGGTGGGAAAAATGCTATTAGGTTACATGACCATTTTTCTCTCTAGGGTTTCAAGATGTGCTGAGCCATGGAAGAACTTCTCCTGTCACATCCTACAAGAAGCTACAAGGCTGGTCTAGTGACCAAAATAAATGGAATGAAGAGCTTTATCCTTTCTGGGAAGAAGGAGATCCCAGATGGAAGGACTGCTGGAAAGGTGATTGCACATAGGCGTTTCAAAGATACTGAGAAAATCAGCCAGAAAACCCACCTCGTTGAAGAGTGCAGGTGCTATAGCACTTTTTCACAGATGCAATATCCACTACTGCTGCAAGGAATAGCAAATTAGAGATGATTGGCTTTGGTACCATTCCCAGTACATTGTCTGAGGAAGCAGAACAGTGAGTTGTTACACTGAATGCTTTCCCATGACTCACAGTCTCAGCTATTAATACTTATCAAGACATATTGATGACAAGGGCTCTAGGACAATCCATTATTTGAAACGTGCCCTAAAGGATAGGTAGCTTCAACTGCTACCTCAGTAGGGCATTGTGGGCTTCAGTTTGACAACTTCAGTGAAGACTCTGTTTATCATCACCTTGTCTGAGCTGAGGTCTAAAGGCTGTATCCCTGGGGAGAAACAAAAATATTCTCCTTTGGAATATATTGACCTCCATGGGTAAAAACCATATTCTTAGCTCTAAGAAGGAAATGAATGACAAACCAGTACGTGATGTGGGGGAATATGACGAGTCCCTCTGGTTGTTCTAAGTTGGGGTTTTGATAAGAGTGCAAGTGACTTAGAAGGACAAACCCCCTTGGAAACAGAGGAATCAATAAAGCATTTCTAATGTAAATAGCGCATAGCTGAAGGTAGCTCCTGCTCTGATGCATCCTTTATTGCACTGAAGACCAATTTTCTTTTGTACAGGTGGAAGGGTGACAGCCAAAATGGAAACTGATAGCCCAGCACTGGTAGGATCCAATGTGACCTTTGTTGTGACTCTCCAGTTTCCCAAGTGCCAAAAAGAAGATAATGATGGCAATATAATATACGAAAGAAACTGTACCCAGGGTAGGTAATGGCAGTCTCCTTGCGCTATACACACACATATCTGACTATGGTGCTGATGTGAACATGTCATGAACCTTTGAAAACATACAGCCATGTTGCTTTTAACTGATAACTACACACGTCTAACCTGTGCCACACCAGTTTCTCTCCTCAGAAGATCACTGTGGTATTTTCATGGTTCTGCACCCGCTATATATAATGACCAGGTAATTTAAGATTTGTCTTCACTATAAAATTGCCTTCCCAAAACAGTGATGTTAATTTTGCTTCCTAACAAAACTGCTACTGCTTTTCAGCTCAGTCACAAGGTTGCACAGTCACACTGTTTTCTTCCAAATTTATAAAGCTGTCAATTTATAAAATTGAGGGGGTTTTTTCAATTAGGAATTGTAGAACTCACTAACCATCATCTGCATCTTGAAAAACCTTCAAGAAAGAGTAAATCTCACATTCCCACATTTTAAGAATTAAAAACAAACAAGAAAATAAATAATTTTAAAATCAAGCAATCATTTCATCAATCACCTTTTTAAATCTTATTTACTGTTACATGGAGCAAAAAACCCTATCATAATTCCAATGTTTGAAGCTGCCAGATCTAGAGTGAAACAGCCTGTCGTACATTTCTTCCTCTGCATTCATAAATGTTCAACAAAGTTTTTACTGATCAAAGGAATTTTATTTCAAGGCATATCAGCATTATTTTTGTCAGTCTGAGTTCTGCTTTTTGACTGTCTAATGTTTTGTTAACTGCTGATATCCATTGTCTACTTAATATCTGTTGTGCTGTTCGGGGAAGGAAGCTGTCTTTTTATTATTCAGAAAGGAACTGAAATTCACATCTAAGTTATTTAAAGGTGCCATAGAAAACTTTTCTGACAAAACAAACTAAGTCACTTCCTCAAGTGCTTCCATGGCTGCTATTTCTACTTAAAATTTTAGATTCTGCTTGCCAAAGGTTCAGGTAGCCCCACTAACTCCATTGAAAGAGTAGTATCCTGTGTAGTCGACAGCGTATTTTGGGCAAGAAATTTTAAATTGTGTCTGGGCCATGAGACAGTAAAATTTTTTTAAGCTTCTAAATAAAACAATGCCAAGCCAGAACAATCTGGTGTTTACATTAAAACCCAAACAAAGCACAATCTTAGAAAACCAAATGTCAGCCTAAAAATAACCCACTTAACCTCTTGTTTAAGTGCAGTAACTGCTGTAACCTGGGGTGCCGGCCTCCCGTTTCCTGACTTTCTGCACATTTCTCAGATGACCGGGAACATGTCCTATTTCTACATTTAGATCCTCCAGCTTCCCAGGATCAGCAAGTCTATGTCTACAACTGGACTGAATGGATTGACAACTGTGGCTGGAAAAACTGCACAAGCAACCACAGCCATAATGTATTCCCAGATGGGAGACCTTTCCCTCATTATCCTGGCTGGAGGAGAAGGAACTTTGTCTATGTGTTTCACACATTTGGTTAGTACAGCAACATATCCCTTGGTTTGGCTGATACTACAAAGCTTACATTCACTCTGTATGCTAACTCATTTGTCGAGTATGTTTTATTAAAAGTCCTTTAAAAAGAATTCCACGCTCTTGAATGGAGATCCCAAATTCATTCCCCGCTTTCCAGAGAGGCCATTAGCTGCTCAGTCTGGAAATCAATTACCAGGAGATTCTCTTTCTTCTGCATTCAGAGTACTACCACTGAAGAAGATTAATTTCCTTCCAGTAGTACTCAAGGACCTTTCCTAGGAAAACACAGGGTCCAAGTCAGATGTTTTTTTGACTGCCCGTTGCCACTTCAGATTCTTAAATTTAAGAGAGACCATAGTGCTGTATATCTTCTGATGGGCTCAATGGTGCCTCTTGGGAGGTGAAAACTGCCACTGACTGTGTGGTACTGATCTGGTCACAGATGCTGATTTTCAGTATTGGTTGGGCTATTCCTGACATTGGCTACATACGAAATCTTAGTGTCCTAAGTTAGCTTGGCTAAATCAGTATTGCCATCAGTATCAGCGTGAGTAATAATAGCAATGTCCCAAATTTTATGTAGAGGTGATACTATTTACCTACCTCAATCAGCTGTTACAAAAACAAACAAGCAAATGTATACAAAGGGCTATAGGGTATGAAGCAAGAGGTATTATACCTTCTTGCTACACTGAAAGCGTACAAACACAAGATCACTTAAAATGCCTAAGAGGTAACACCATCCACTACATAATCCTAATGACTTAATGTAATTGCTTTGGAAAGACGTTGATGCCATGGCAAATTTCTCTTAGGTTAGCAAAATTTGGGACACCTTTCTGACACCTTCAAAAAACCTGCAGAAATAACAAAGTAAAAACATTGTAAATGTATTCAGTCCTCCAAAAACACCTGCCAGATAACTGAAAGACAATTCTAAACTATTCATTTTGATTTAGACAACCCAAGATTCACAGAGATACTGCTTCTCTTAAAACAACTCATAGCTAGGCTGAAGGGGTAAACATATTATAAGTTCATGTTCTGTTTCAGGACAGTACTACCAAACAACTGGACGATCTTCAGTAATGTTTTCAGTCAACACAGCAAATATCACTCTTGGCAAACACATGATGGCCGTATCCATTTACAGGAGAGGGCACTCAGCATATGTTCCAATTGCAACAGCAAGTGCCATTTATGTTGTAACAGGTAAGCATGCTGGAATAAACTGTAATAAAATACTGGGGGTATTTGTTGTTTAGGTGTTGGAAGAATTCAGTACAAGCATCATCTAGCACAAAAAGAAGACATTGGCCTGAGAAAGGTTTTGAATATGAATGTGGAATCTCTGGTAAATTGCCTTGAGTAGTGTAATTTACCTTTGTATCTAGCTCAGTTTTGATGCCTCTACTTTGTAACGAAAAATGATTTATGAGAGGAAACACAATCTTCCACAGATGCCTGTGATTCCTCATTTCTTCCCATACTTTTCTGGGTAACTGTTTCGTTCTGACATTCGCTCCTCAGATCAGTAAATAGAATTAAAGTAGAAACCCGTGTTAAAGATATTAATGTCTCACAATCTGACTGTTGCTGTTCAGGGACTTTGGAGCTGTTTGTTGTTTGCAGCCAGGTATGTATGCTTCATTTATTTACTTCTTTTTTCCCCCTCCAGACAAAATTCCAATATTTGTGAGTATTTTCCAAAAACATGATCGCAACATCTCGGACTCCATTTTTATCAAAGACTCACCAATCACATTTGATGTGAAGATCCATGATCCCACCTACTATCTTAATAATTCTGCCATCTCCTACAAGTGGAACTTCGGAGATGGAAGTGGCTTATTTGTAGCCAGCAGTTCTACTACATCTCACACCTATACTCTGCAAGGGAACTTCACTCTGAATTTAACTGTCCAAGCCATTATACCTGTACCTTGCAGGCCAGTAACACCCACTGCACTACTGCCCACCTCAGCAGGTAAGAGTTTATTGAACAGCAGTGGTACTAGGAGCTATGCTAAAACTCTAAATTCTGTTATTTTAAGTTCCTATCTTTAGAAGCTTTACTGTCATCAGTGAAAGAGCTGCAAGGCTCTGCAAACCCTCTATCAATTGGTTTAGAGACAGAATCAATAAGCATAAACTCTTCTGTGATTCTACGGTAGGCATCACTTACACGTTTAACACATTACATGTCCAGCTGTACTACAACAGTGACAGCATACACAGGTCTTCAGGTGGACATGCAGTACATATAAATTTGGTTTTACACCCTCTACCACACCAAGTCAAGTAGCTTTAGCCTTGCCTACTCAGGTTCACCTTCTGAGGTAAGACGTAAAATTTAAGTGAGAAAGAGGTATTTCAGAAAACTCTTACAGCCAGTTCCTTTCTGGTTTGCATTAACTTCCACCCCAAATTAAATGAGATTGGATTGAACTAGAAGAAACTTACTCATATTCCAAAATATGGGATTTCCACATGGCATTAACCCAGAATGGCTTTTCCACTTTAAATTTATGCACTATCATATTTCAGAATAACTTTCACCATGTTCAGCATTGGTTTATCATCTCAGAGGGTTTTAAGGTTTGCAAAAGACCTGCAGTTTCAGCCTGGATAGTTATAATACTACCACTATTAAATTATAAATGTGGCTATATTTTTCAAATTTCAGAATTTTAATATGTGCTTTTACCAAAATGTTGAGTGAGAATGAAAAACGAAAGGAAAGATATAATTTTCACTACTTCCCCTCTTCATTTTTCCACTAGCTGTAATGTAGAACAATGGGAAAATACCTGCTATTAAATATAACACTTTAAACCTTTTATTAGCCTTTGGATTTCTTCTATAATTGATTTGGGAATTTTAAAGAAGTGTTTAATTATATCAAACCCTTCAGTCTCACTTTTATTTCACAGAGATGGATGACTAGCAATGTGGCTTTTAGAGCGAGGCTACCCAGGCCACTCCAGGGTTCTACAGCTGGGCATGTGTGTTTTCTTTAAGCCTTATTACTGTGATCCCATACAGATAAATACATGATTGCGCAGCTGCAAACCAAAGTCACTAATGACCTATGTAATGAATGCAATTGAAATATGTGGCCACGTTCAGAATACCTCTAAGCTGAACTTGTCCTAAAGCTGTGTGTCTATTATTTCTCCCTCAACTCAACAGTAACGACCGGAGCATCTTCTAATTCAGACACTTCTACCGCTGTTGAGTCAATGGAAGATAATCCTGATGGAGGCTGCCATATTTACAGAAATGGATACTATAGAACTGGTATTTCTATTGTAGGTAAGGATGTAGGTCAACACCTGCACAGAGGAATGGGGTTAATAACGTACAGCAATGTATGGGAGAGATAATTTTTATTTAGGGTCCCTTTTATCAAATACCTGAGACCCACAATAAGATCTTTCTCTTGGACATAGCTGACATTTTTAAAGATTAATGTACAGACAACTAACTGGCTGACTTCGGTCTCTTTACTTGCTCTGCCAGGACCTAGCACAGGTTACAGCCCCTTGGTTTCAGACAGGAGGCTGGGCCTTGGTCTGGATGCCTGCTCATGGCTGCCCCCGTGCTACACGTGGTGTTTCCAGGCTCTTGGGCTGGAAAATGGCTGGCGGGGATGTGCACCATATCACTACTTTCTGTGTCATCAGCTTCTGAACCTGCCACGCCTGAAGCATACCAGCCTGGGCGGGTCACATAAGGTTGAATTGACCTTGGCATGCACAGAAGTCATGGGTAGTGGGAAAGGGAAGTGATTGTAAAATAAATAAGTAAATAATAATAATGGGAAAATAAAGCAAAGCAGAAAGAAGCAGCCTCACAAGGAAAGCACTGGAAAATTTCTCTGCTTTCAAACCCTTCAAGAGGAATGCTAAGGGAGGGAGGAGGTTACAGAAAACAAGACCTGAACTGAGCATTAGCCAAACACTTGAGGTTCTGCACACACAGACTTCAGAGCTTGTCATGTGTCCTACTGTTGACATCTCTTTCCTCTCCCAGAGGGAATCCTTGAGGTAAATATTATTCAGATGATGAGCATCCAGATGACAGAAAGTCAAGCTGAAAACTCACTGGTTGACTTTGTTGTTACCTGCCAAGGGAGGTAAGTGTGTGAATGAAACTGTTAATCTTCTGTCTTTAAAAATAATGAGGTGCTGGAACGCTGTCTGCACTTAGATGCAGCTGCATGAACAAAAGTTGGGAACTGCAGTGTTTCTATTTCTTGACTGGAACTAAAGATAATGCAAGTCTCATTTATAAACTGTGGCAACAGAGGTTACTGCCAGGCTCTTAGGATTCAGAACAAATGCCAAGCTTCAGTAAAAATAAGAGAACTAGACAGTGCAGAGAAACAATTCTATATTTTCCTGGCCAAGACAAGATTTCAGCACTTACTGTAAAATGGGAAGCACTCTACTGAAATTGGAAGGAAACTCTTTCTTTTTGGCCATGATTTTTGACACAGAGTAAATGGGTGTGTCCAAGCAATTTCTTGGATAGGAAAACATTGCATTAATACTCTTAGCTCCTAGAAGGGAATTAGAGTTGAGAGGAGCGAGAAGTCCAAGAATCATCTTGGTAATACAACTGGAAAACAATTAACCTCTCTTAAGCTAGCGTTTACATTTTCGGCACATGATACTACAGATAAGAATCTGCATTCCTTTCTTAATGATGTGTATTACAGGTAACGGACTCTATAATCTGATTTGAGGCAGGTAATTCTGTGATCACCATAAAATGTTAAATGATATGTAAAAGAAGCAGATAATTTTATAGATTGTATATATCCATTTTATATAAAATCCACATGTATAAATATAGAAAAAACATAGGTATATAGAAAATATATAGGTATATAGAAAATACATATATAATGTATTAATAAAACACTCTTAAATCACTACAGTGACACTGATTTCAGCAAACAGGCACCAGCATAAAAGTGGGGCATCAGGGCAATGTGTCTATGAACTGGGTTAACAGGACTACACAGATGTAATGTGTTCTCTCTTCCCATACCAGTCTCCCCACAGATGTCTGTACAGTAGTTTCTGACCCCACATGCCAGGTGTCCAAGAGTATGGTATGCAACCCCATCATCGTCACTGATGAATGCCTAGTCACCATCAGGAGAGCTTTTGAGGAACCTGGAACATACTGTATAAACATCACCTTGGGGGATGACACAAGTCAAGCTCTTGCCAGCGCACTGATTTCTGTAAACGGAGGTGAGTCCACACAGAGCATATGCGGGTTGCCTGTGAATAGCTTCTCCCTGTGGTCATTTCCCTGCAGTGGGGAAGAGCACAGGAATTTATATGGCATTTTTATTATGCCTGGAGGCCTCAGCTGAGACTGTGCCAGCTTGTGTGAGAGTCCATGCAAAGATAAAGAAACGATTCTTTCCCTACGGGAATTTTAGGTGTTAGAACTTGGTTTGATTTATGTTTACGATCCAATGAGTATAATAATTACACAAACCCTTCAGTATCACAGAATATGAACTGTTCTTAAGCCATAATATACTTTTCCACAGAATAACTCTGTTGGGCAGAAAAACAGGTGGGGGACATGCCAGCCAGCCTGCTCCACACATGGAGAAACAGAGAGGAATTCAGCTCACTTGAGACAGAACCAAAGCCTGCAGCTGAGCTGGCTGCCCTGGGCCCTCTCTGTAGCTCATTGACCTTGACCAGGTTTCTATTTCTACATGAGGATAAGATGAATTAGGTTCTGGAAACATCAGTGTAACATTCATTGACTACAGAGTCTGCCCAGGGTTACTATTTCAGAACAGGAGGTTTACCTTTGATTGGATGAGTATCAATGTGTCTTACTCACAGTTGCCCCTTTGACAGACCCAGGTATTAAACTCAGCCTCAGTCAGAAGTCTAAATGATCATACTGCCTCTCTGCTCCCACTGCATTGCCCTCCTGACCTCCCACTACAATGTCATAGTGACTCTTCTGTACCAGCCAAGCAACTGAACCTTTGCGGTCATTTGCCACTGTATTTTTGGCTGATTTTATTCAATCTGAGTATAAACTTAGCTGTACTGAAATCAGTTCATGATGACTAAGACACAATGCCTGACCTGTAAGTGCATTCCAGCTCCTAAAGGTGAAAATAAGCATGCAGTAGGATTTTTCCAAACTGTATTCACAGAGGCTAACTTTAGCCCAATAAGGCTGGTCTTCCTAGATTTCCTCCAGAGGGCAAAGCTAAATTGTACTTTGGGTCTTCCACTGTAATCAAGGCAGAATTAGGATCTAAAAGACATTGCTGCTTTGAGTCACTTTCTGGAGGAGGCCATCGAATGTTTGCAAACATTTCTCATGTGCCACAATTTTCCACTCATTTTTCAAGAGAAGGCAAGTATTTATGAATTTCTGAAAATCCCATAATTTGGTGCCTGAGTATTTGGTGCTTAAACATCGGGCCCTTGAAATTTGGCAGGACTGTGCCTGAGTTATGTAGGCATTGCACAAAACATCCACTCTTAACTTGCTTAGACTGCTGTTGAATGGGTTGCTGTCCTATGATTTAGACCCATCCCACCAGTATGTGTTACTTTGCAAACTAGTCCAAGGACCTACCTACCTTCATAAAATAAGATAAATCCCTACAGTCTCAGCAAAAATACTGTGTAAACTAGGAATGAAGTCAAGCCTTCACAATTTTATCAACAAACTGAGAAATATATGAGGCACATATACAAAGTAAATGGTAAACCCTGATTTGATACCTCAATATACATAGAGAGCAATTATAAATTAATAACTGGAAAGGTAAGCCAACTTGCATCTCTAGGTTACTTCACTGTATAAACACTGTTGTTAAAACGAGGACCAATAATGTGTCTCAGTGTCAGTAAACTTGATAAAGGTACAGCCTGTGGACTGGAAAATTAAGATATTTAAAACGAATACTTGTAATGATTTGGCTTCTTCCATCAGATACGATGGAATTAGGAGTAGATGAGAATGAAATGGTTGATGGCAAACCAGGAGGCAGAGTTCAGTGGCAGGTGAAGCCCAAAGTTAGTTTCCCAAAATGAGCACATTAAAAAAGCAGAGCCCTCAGCTCCTGGATCTCCAGGCAAACAAGCCTAAGTCCATCAATCTCTTAGCCACACTCTGCCATCTTAGCATGTGGGACTGCAACAAACAATAACATTTAAGAAACTCCTTTTATATCCCCTTTCCCCAAGCCATCATTCCTAAGAGAAAGCGGAAGCTGATTCTAACATTAAAGCTTATAAAGAGACTGTATCTCATACTTGCAGTGTAAATGTTTCCCTAGCGTAGCAATTGGCAAGGAGCAAATTAACTGCACCTCATGGGGTGCCAGCAAGACCCTCTGTTCCCTTCCATGCTGGAAGGGCAGCCATGTGTCTCAGGAGCATGGCTCATACGAGAACACCAGCAAAGCCCAACTCACACTCTGGTGGAACCGAGAATTAAGACAATTAGTATGTGAAAGAACCACCTCCTGCCGAAGTCACTGACCTCCAAAGCTTAGCATATTAGAAGTATTAAATGTACTTCAATCTTTACAGCAATCAAGTAAAAGTTGCGTTTTCTTTAGAAAATGTCTCACTGTAAAGAAGAGGTTAACTTTTAATCAAACTGCTTTCTGAATTCTAGGATCATCATCAGGAACAACAGAAGGTGTCTTTATCTTCCTTGGTTTGTTGGCAGTGTTTGCCACCATTGGGGCTTTTGTCCTTTACAAGTAAGTTGCTAGTTTCTAGGATTAAAAACAGTTCAAGGAACTGTCACGAATATTTGTTTAAATTAACACAACCATCAAATTTGCATTAGCTATATTTCTGTTTCTTTTTTATTGTTCACAAATATTCTGGCAAATATTCAAGAAAATCAGATTACTGGCTTAAGCCACAAAGCCATTGGAAAACATGCAAATGTTAAAGACTTTCACAGAAAATTACATTCTGTGCTTATAAGCACAAACAGTAATACTAGACGGCCTGGGAAATAATTGACAAATTAATTATTTGGGAAAAAGGTGCTAGGCATGCAGGACAGTAGTTAACAGAAGTACATGCTACTGCATTATTAGCTTGGATGTTTCTCATGAAACTTTAAGAGTGCATCAAGACTCCTGAGTCAAGTGCATGCTCACCCTTCACAGTCAGTGGTGAGAAAGAAACACCTCCACGGAGCACCAGTACTCCACTAATCAATGGAGCCTTCTCATTAACCAGGCCTTAGTTACCACAACCGACCTATGGCTGTTAACCATTAGATGGGATTGAAGAGGGAAGAAGGAGAAAGAATATATGTTATGAATATATGATTAATTCTCTGATGCACTGGTCACATGCTAAATGTGAACTTTCATTTAAATGCCTTTCAGCAACTAACTGTGCACATTCCTTGCAGGAGATACAAGCAATACAAGCCTATTGAGAGAAGCGCAGGACAAGCAGAGAACCAGGAGGGACTAACTGCTTACTTCAGCAATTTCAAAGCAATTTTCTTCCCTAATAGCACTGAGAAAAATCCTCTCCTGAAAAGCAAACCAGGCATTGTTTAAACATTTAGTCTAACACTGTCTATTAGATTACGTACAGAACTCATATCTGTACTGTACTTTGATGGGGTTTCCTTGTTGTTATAAAAAAACAGGGGGTAAAGTGAAAGCACATATAGATGGGATGGTAACTTTTGGGGGCTTGGTGAAATTAGAAATATTAAAATAGTCCTTCATAGGAAACAATAAGGTAGTTTTGAGCACTCGCTGTTCTTGCTTGTGGTCTAGGATACACTCTTCTGAATAACTAACACCCCCCTCTCCCTTATCTGGGTTTTCTTACTTCTAGGTTAACTACCTGCAAAACTAATCAGATCCATAATCTCGAGGGGGGAAAAAAGGTTAATTTAAAAACAAACAAACAAACCCCCCCAAAACAACTTGTAAATACTTAGTCTTAAATAGACAGTCCAGTATAGCTGCCTGCTGCCTTAGCAGGATTCATGTCTTTGCTAGAAAGACATGGGGGGGCAGACACATGTTATGTCTGTGGAATGAAATGTGCCATGGCCTATTCCCAGGCATTGGCACTGAACCACTGACACTGTTACACTGTTCAGGAGGTCCTAGCACAGTCTTGCCCCAGGCAGGCTAGCTCCCCACCAAGCAAACCCCAGATTCTGGGAACCACCAGAGGCACTGTTCCCCACCAGGAGTTTGGCAGCAGCCACCCTGTTTTGCAGGGTTCAATAGCAGCTCATTATATGCCAGTTGGCCTCAGGGCCAGAAAACAGGGCTGGACACATTTAGTTTCCTACTGGACATGGCTACCAGTGCACAAGTCTCACTACGAACTAGACCACAGACACCCAAGCAACAAGATGAGGCCCATCTGCTTGGCTCTCCCTGTTGAAACTTTTAATCCGAGTCCCTTGTAAAATCCTTAGATGCAATTGCTGATGCCATCTTTGTCTCCTTTGTTTCCATTGCTCTTGGAGACACTGGACTGGCACCACTGATCCCCAGAGGGCAGATATGTGCTCTGTGTACAAGGGTCAGCAGAACAAGGGTTCTAGCAGGAAGGGGTAGCACTCAACTCCCTTTCCCCCTTCTCTTTTCATTCCTCTCTCTCCTGCTGTAAAGATACATTATTTTCTGCTTGCTCCTCCATCCCTCCGTCTTTGACTACTTCATCAAATAAATGAAAACCCCAATATAAAGCACTCTGCTCCAGTTTCTGCTTTTGCATGATGCAGCTTAGAAAGCATAAACTTCTGCAAAATTAATGTGCCTTCACTTGTTCATTCTATCTGCAGTTCTGTGTTAAGAAAACTCATGTTGAGGCCTTTCCCAAGTGATCTGGTCTTCTAGCCATACATGGTCAACATTCTGCATTGTGGCATTTCACAGCATGAGACCAGAAGCGAACTGCTGAAGGCTGGATTACTGGATGATGAGAAAAGGAGAGCACCTTATTTGTAGAAGGGAAGAGGTTGCTAAAAAGGTTCACTGAGATGAGAAAACAGATCAAAAATGCTTTAAATAGTTCATTTTCCGTAAGAGCCTTGCTGTTAATATTAAAGGTTATAATCAAAATGAAATTAACTTTCATCTGTGGGCCAGGAAAATGACCTTACACAATCCATTTCTAAACACTGAATTCTTTTAAGATCTGTATCGCAATATAATTAGCTTATTTACTGTGTCTTGGAACATCCCTGATACATATTGTTCTCAGTTCCTGAGGCGATATATAAGCATAAACGTATTTTCCAGGTATCTTAGCAGACCTGTCAAATGCTCATCATTTGTAATCTGAATCTTGTCTCCATTACCACTTCCCCAGTGCACATGGACACCTTTAACTGACTTAAGGATATAAAAAATGCAGATTCCAACATACCTGTGAGATTAGTTCTTTAGTTCTAAAATTCAACAGCCTCTTCTCTTCTTTTCTTTCCAGGTTCTCCAATTATCTTAATTCCTTTGCAGCCATTTCAGTTATATTACTAAAAGCACCATACTTGCCATTGTTCCATCTTCCTTATATGTAACATCCTATTGTCTAACCACTATTTGGCATCTAAAACTCTTCTCTGACTTAAACAGAAAACACATTTCCTGCAAAAATTACTGCCTGAATGTTATGTCCTCTGTTATCAGTCAGACTGCTGCTGACAGGAAGGACTGCAATTTGTATTTGTTGCTCTAGCTTGAGGTAGGACAGGGGTTTAGTGGAAAGCTTATGACCTGTAATGCAGCATGAAAAAATTAAATCTGTCACAGCTATAACGCTTAGGATCAGTGATGACGCAGGCTACCACTGACCTAGGCTATATGCAGAAAGCACCTTGTTTCAACAAAACACTGTGTGTTAGGAGCTCAGAGACAAATTAAGCTTTTGCATAGAAAACAGCTTTTGGGCATACTTTAAGAACTTTTTTATCCTTTAACCCAAGTATACAGAATAGCTTGCACTATCTTCCTGCCAATATCATGTCAGAATATTAGTGTTTTATAATTTGATTTTGCCTTTTCCTCTGTAACTTCCATTTCATACATCTTCACTTTTATACTACAGAATCTAACTTCTGCACTCACAAATAAACCATCTAATGATTTTTAAAAGTACATCTCCTTTGTCTCAGAAAAAGATACTGTCAGATAAGCAACTTGATGAGTTGCCTAATTACCAGTCAAAACAGCATCTACCTCCCGAAAACACAACTGGATTTGCCTTAGTCTTAGTTCGCTTATGCACATCTGGTATTACCATTGGTTACCTAGCCATTTTTGCAGTCTCCCTTCAAGCATACTCGGGGCAATGGCACCACAAACCTGAGAAGCGAGGAGACTTTGTTAACAACCAGATGACAGCTGAGGAACCCGATTTCAGAACAGAGCAGGATACAAATTAATTTCATGTCCTTTATAGGCAAGAACAGCTGACAAATAACCGATCTGTGAATGTCAGCAAATGTTACAAGACAGGTTTTGGGCATCCCCTTTGGAGAAATAACATCAAAGGATGACATCAGACATAAATGTAAACCACCTTTAGAAAGAATATCTTTTCAAACACTTCATCAAGAGAAATGGAAGCATTAGCTGGGTAACAAGTTTGTTAAAAATAACTGTAAAAAATGAAGCATTATTTCAAACAGCTTGTCTTGCTCCTCCTGCCTTTTCTTCTTGAACACTCCTTATAGCACACAATTAAAAGACTCATCAGATGCAGCATATTTTTCTTACCAAAAGTATTTCTAAGCTGAAACTAAGACTTAAAAAACACCAGCCCCTGAAGGAATTGTAAAGGAATCGAACTAAACTTTGCAAGAGACAATCAGACACTGTGGCCTGTTTGTAGGGAGTGTATTTCAGATGGACAGCATGGAAGAATTACTAATGCCCTTGAAAGACCTTGAACGCTGAAACAGACTTCACAGAAGAGATAAGAACTGCTTGAAACCAGATGTTTGTTGGCAGGAGAAGCAGAGTACATGACAAGAGGATGATCTAAGAACCTGTGATAGGGAGCGTGGACAGAAGCTAGTAGCCAACTGCATAGTTAGCTTGTGCGCATGAACATGTTATGAAAAAGAATCATAGTAAAGCTAGAAGTGCATGTATAACCATTAAGAATATATAAGAAAGCTTGTAAGCAGAATAAAGCATCTTCAACTAGGATCATATTGATATGACGTTGAAGTCCATTATTTCGCTCCTGCACTTGTTAGTATAACTGACCACCTCCAGCCTTGTACAGCATACTCAAATTTCCTTTAAAGCTAAAGTTTTTATTACTACAGGTCTTTATAATTCGCAAGATTACGCCTTAAGATTTAACACCATTGTTTTATCATCATACTCTGTGAGGGAGGGAGAAACACCCTGAACGGTAATTCCTTTATTTTACCGTCAGCGTAAAAGCAAACATCTCCAGGGGGAGGGGGTGTAGGGAAACAGGTTTCACCCACAGGAGGTACAAATGCTTGAACTTGCCTAGGTCACGGCTTTTTAACCCTTGACAACATCCTCCCCAGCAAAACAAACATAAGACTACTACCTTGCATCTACTAACACTATGTGGGAATTACACAAACGGAAAATACACATTCCCAAGAAAAATGTGTTGGTTTCAAACCCGCTACAACTTTTTAGGCAAAACCGTAGCCTTTAAAGGGGGGCACAAGGCCTGAACTGGGATACGTGATTATGTTTTATATCGCAGTGCCCAAGTTTTGTGTCTACTCCTTTCCAGCTTCCCAACCAAGCACCGCAGCAGAGCGCTGGTTGCCGGTGTCCAGGTCCCGTCCCGTCCCCCCGATCGCAGGCCGGGCCCGGCCGCCCGCGAAGATGCGGGGTCAGCCCAGCGGCCGCCGCCGCCTCAGCCCGCCGGCCCCTGCGCGCGCACCCAACGACCCTGCCCGACCGACGGCAGGATGCGCCAGTGAGATGAGAGGGGCGTCTCCGCCGCTGACCAATCGCTGAGCGACACGTCGGGGAGGGGCGGGCCGCGGTGCCGGAGCGCGGCGTCGGGCATGTGGCGGACGGTGTCGGGGGGACGCCGGTTGCTGTGGCCTCTCTCCGCCGCAGCGGGGGGCGCCCTCCGGCCGCAGCCGCCCCCCCGGGTGGCCGGGGCTCTCCGCGGGGGCTGCGCCGCGGCGCGGGGCGCGGGAGGCG